>JAMPIQ010000001.1:13486233-14086233 GCA_024699855.1 Aphelenchoides besseyi
AGAGAGTAGTTGGCATCCCTCGGTAGACAAAAGATCACAAGTTCATTATGACAGTCGGCCTGTCTCTTGATCTCCAAACTTTACCCGGGGTGCTACTTAATTTCGAATAAGAAGATTGACGGCGTCCCTTTGAACACAGCCACATTTACCAAGACATCAACAACTGAGCTGTTGGCTTTAGGTCACATTCTTATGTGAACTTGGACCGTAGATTGGTGGTCGATTCTAATTCTATTGGACAATATTTTGAGTTTATTCGTTTAGTTTATGACCTTTTTGAAGTCAGATTATCGATTATTTCTTCCATCACTTCAACGGGATTATCATTTTGTACACAAGGAAATAGCAACGCATTCCAATTAAATGACAGATTTTACGTTCATCGTCGTAGTCAAGTGCAAGATCATGAGTGTATGTCGATCGCTTCTTTCATTTGTTTGAACATCTGTTTTGTTGTCCTTTCATGTTCTCATGTCAATCTAAAACTTTAGATTTGAGTGCACGATTTTGGTCATACGATGATAACACTTTGCTTCTACAGCTGTCAGATGCATGAACTCTTATTCATAATGTGAATGAGTCGAAATAACAACAAACAACGATGTCAACTTTGAGATCTTAGCCCGAAAGTGAATGTCCAAAATTCGAACTTCCATCGACTGTAACTCAAGAACCAATGGCTGTAGAAGCGTGTGCAACGTGTTGTTGACGACCTCGACGATACGAACGAGTGCGCTGATGACTAGCAAACGGACGTGAATAAAAGCGAGGATTAAATCTCTGGTTGCCAATAGATAAGAATAAACAAATTCTCGGATGATAATTAAGTTTTTATGACTCCATATCGTACTTTTAAGAAAAACCATGACAGAATAGCTATTGAAGATGGTCAGAGCTCTTGACAAGTTTAATGTTAATAACTAATATTTCCAATTCTGCTGCTGAACACCTATAGTCCAATTCGAAAGTAAAAAACTATCCGTCTGTTTTGGCAGTCAAGAAAACTTGTGATTTGAATCTCGAGGCCTTTCTAACCATTTAAACTGTGCAATTTTCAACTATTATCGATTTATTGAAACAAATAAATTACGGACGAAAAGGTACAATTGATGGGGACCGGTTGTGTATAGGAGGAAAGGGGCAAAGATTTTATTCGATTCTAACAAACAACAACAATTAGTAGGTAAATGCTTGTCGGTGGTTTGCGGCGAATACTTCGACGCCACATGTCCATTCCGTTCGGTTGTAGGCCAATTTTTGCCATCCGCGTCCAATCCCGCGGTCTAGATCCTTTCGCCATCGGTCTGCCGGGCGTCCGCGGCTCCGCTTGAGATTGTACGGCCACCAGAATGTCGTCCGCGTCGTCCATCGATTGTCGACGCGTCTTGTCAAATGTTCCGCTCATGAACATTTGTGCTTTAATGCCGGGTCGCTCGCATCTTTAAACTTCGTACGCGCTCGAATGTCCGCACTTCCTATACGGTCTCGCAGACTGATGCTCAAGATGCGCCGTTCCGTCGTCTGCAATGGGGTCCTGAGTTTGACCCGTTCACTCTGCCGCATCGTCCACCTCTCGGCGCCGTAGATGAGTGCAGAGAGGATCGTTGAGTCAAAGCGTTGGGCGCGGACTTTACCGTCTTTTGTCTTCTTGAGCATGTCGTCGATTTTCTTGAATGCGAACCATGCGGCCGATCGTCGTCTCCGGATTTCTCCATCGACTTTGTGGTTTGGAGTAATTTCCTGGCCGAGGTAAACGTATTTATTCACGTAGTCGATGGGTTCGAGGAGGGAGGCGTCAATTAGAAAAAAGGAGTTAGTAAAAAGACCGTTGTTGTTCGTGATACTCTCCCTTAAATTCTTTGATGGCGGCTTGAAGATCGATGGAGAAATCCAATAACGATGATGATCTCGAATTCAAAACCGTGTTTCGGACTTCGCCTACTGGTTGCCGATTCATGCGATATGGGGCGTATGAATCTCGCCCCACGACTCGTCCAGCATCGCCGTGCACCAATGGTGAGACTTTTGTGCAACTTCTTAAACCATATCCCCGCGATTCTTCTGGCTGTTCTTTCTGAAATGTCAAGTTGTGTTTTCTAGCGAAAGTTAATGGCTTACTTCATGTTCACCATCTCTTTCAACGGTGGGTCGATTTGACGAGCACGTATCCTTGTCTTTAATCGATGGGCTGATGATGCCGTTTTTGATCGGTGTCGCGTCGGTTAAAGGCATGGTAATGTTGCTAAAATAAAAATTCATGTAATGCGACAATTAAAGGTCGAGAACAAAACAATAATTTCACGCTGATATTAAGTTCAAGGCATTGCAAGACGCGGTGGGGTCTCAATGTCCAATCATGAAACCGGGACTCAAGAACAGGATGCGTATGAACAATTCACCTCGACTTATAAGGACCTCCGTTTGCTCCACCTATTGATACAAAGTTAGCTCGTAGTAATGAAAAGGCATTGCGTTGTCAAAATCTTTTGTTCTTATCCATGCAATTCATGGACAATGGTGCGGCCTTGATTTGGTAATGCATAAGTTGGTGGAGAGAATGACCTGCAGCCTTATTACCCGACTGGTTATGGGAAATCTGTGTTCAATGACACCGACGAGATCAAAGAATGCCGAACTAAGATCAATTCTTGGTTCAAAGTACAAAGCAGTTGTTCTGATTTTGCATTCAATTGTTCTCATTATTAAAAAGCGAATGAAAGATGAATTAATTGGCGTAAAGCATCCAAGAATTCGAATGTTTTATTCGAGTTACGATTAGTTTGTGCATTGAAACGTTTGGATAGCTTGGATTTTCTTTTATTTGTTGTAGTGCAAATAAAGTTCCAAGTTTAATGAGATGCAGCAACTTGGCAATTCAGTTATCAGCCAACAAGTCAAATGCTCTTGTTCAAAGTTGACCCCAGAGATCTCAATTGGTCTCTCCCATTTCTTTGGCTTTCGTACAACCAAGAACAGACGCGAACGATCATAAATGTAATCTAGACAGTAAGGAGACTTGTGGTTGAGTACCAATCAACCGCTCATTATCAGTTGCTATTTGACCTCCAATCTACTCTAGTCCAATGTGTTCGTCCATATCTCGTTGAATGCACGCCATCCCGTCCGATCTGGCAAGTTAAGCAACGATGAGCTTGATTAGTACATGGATCGGAGACGTCCTTGGAATCTCAAGTGACGAACGCTTTTTGCCACGTTTGAAATTGTTCAAGGAAAATCTGAGTTCATTCATTTTGTTAAAAAACCGGTAATAAAACCTGTTTCCGAAAACACAATTACTGTAGCGTTTAAAACCTTCTTGTTCTTTTCGACAGTCCGTCAAAAACACTGGAATGTTGATATCAAGAAACTGCGACGAAAAGTTCTGTTCAAGTCGACTATCAACGTACGAATAAAAGCCAACAGTAGTCATAAAGTAGTGAACAACAGTTTTACTTCCTAACGTACAATCAAGCCAATCATCATGGTTTTCGGATATATATTTGGACATCTTGAGCGTTCATGTTGACGAGACACCCCCAATTACTCAAGGATCAGGACGCTGAAAAAATCGATTAGTTCACCTGACAAGTTAAATGCCCTAATCGTATTTGCAACAATTAGACGTCTTAGGTAACAAATAAAATCTAGCCCTCTTGACCAAAAAGCTTACCTTGCATTTTTTGCCATCGTCACTTCTTTAATGTGACATGCAACAGTAACCTTAGGTTTCATGTCTATGGTGTTGGACGTGTTGCTTATTTGACTCTTGCTCGTACAAGTAGCCCCAGTCAATGCTTCAGGCTTGCGACTTTCTTTGCTTCTTATTCCTTTGCTTTGGCACATTTCTTAATCCAAACCAACGTTTGATCACCGACGCTCTGATTGCAGCCACCACATTCCCAACGGCACTGAAGGACATGGATTTAGACAACAGCACCGCTCTCTAACGACGAGATCCAGATTCAGTCTTGGTTGTTCCTTTAACGAATAATCCATCAAGACTCACGTTCTGAAAACCAAGAGATCAGTTAACAGCAGAGATTTGGTAAACGAACCGTGCTACTATCGTCAAATCCCGTTCTCTGTTTTAAGTTTTTATCCCGATTTTAACCTTGATTTGATATCCTTTTCCAGTGCGCTCAAAAGTCGAATTACAGCTGGTAAACAGACGAGCATTGAGACTCGTGATATCACATCCAGCGATTTGAAAACGATCGACCGAAGAAGTGAACGAGTGCACACAGTCAACATTGATAGAGCAACCATCGATAGAAAATTCAGTTCTAAAAACACATCTCTACTATAAGAACAAGTTAGTCGTTTACCTTTGTGGACTGATGAGATTCTCCTGAGCAGAAGACGTAATCACCAACTTCCTTTGTTTCGTCTACATCGAGAGTGTTTCTGTATCACCACAAGGGCCCTTGTACTCCCTGCAAAGAATCGAATAACGTGTTTAGTCAGTTCAAGAACTTACACAGTTGTTCGATCGGCACTAAAACCGACGCATAGAAATCATTGTATTGCGACAATAGTACCAGACGCTGTCGCCGAAGATAACACACGAATTCATAAACATAATGAGCGAAAAGCGATTCTAAAATCGAAGAGTAAGAAAAAAGAACACGCGATTTTAGAGACAGCCGACTCACCCAACTCATTTGGAAAATGAGAGCAAAAAAAAGGCGACTGGACAGGACGAGAAGAATCGAGAAGACTGACGACTCCAACGATTTTGTTTGCGAAATCGACTTGTGAGTATGCAAATTGATCAGAAATTAGCATTTGAATCACTAATTATGCAAAATTTCTAACTGAATTAGCTATTCTCGTTACGTATCTGTGGATTGGTATTCGACTGTCCATCGTATCTGTAGAAGCTCTAAAGCTCGATGGAGTTATCTGGTCAACTATCCAAAAATACTGAGCTTCCAATCATTCTAGTGTCCGACGGTTTTCAAAAGTTTTAAGAAACCCAAACAACTGATCTTTGACAGAGAAATGTGAACTCGTTTGCATTTGGAATCACACCCGGCAATTTCACTGTTTAATGTATTCAAAAAGATAACTTCCATTGAATGTAGAAGCGTGTGATTAGCAGAACAACAACAGCCATTACTGGGTTCTAAACCCTGTGAATATCAGTGGAATCCAATCAGCCAACGAGCTAAAATACACAACACCCCCCATTCCCTTTTATGACATGTCCATCGCGCAAAGCGATGTATCTCGGAGATGTTAGCAACAAATTGCGATCATATTATAGTATTATAAAGTCCAATAAATTGGCTATTTAATAGGCCTAAACTTGTAGCCACCGGATAACTGAGAGAGAAATGAGAGCAATTTAAAGCTGAAGAATTTGTCAAAAATTGTCCAAAATTGCAAAAGTTTGTGCAGCTCTTCCTTTTGATGATGGGGAGCTCTAATTTGGCACACTTATTAATGAGCACGTGACAATACAATGCTAAACGTTTGAAGGGCAGAGGTTGACCGAGAATTGAATTAGAATCTAAAAAATACTCAAAAATTGAGACTTGTGAAGTTGATTGCTAATTGATGGTTATCACTTGTTGTTGGGTCCTGGTCCGGCGATTTGGCATCCCGGTGGGAAGACGCCGCTTAGGCCCAACGGACGCTGATCTGGGGCGCTGTTATGGTTTTTTTTTGGAACTGTTGTTGTTCTTCTTACTATTGTTACTCGCGTTGTTGTATTCGCCACCCAAAATAAACTTCTCTCCGAGTTGGGCATTCGACAGACCAAACACTTGTTATATTTCCTAACATGATTGCCGAAGCAATTTTTGCATCAACTTCTTCTGCGTTTTGAATTTTGGTTTCGGATTGTGTAGAAGGTCAAATAAACGATTCAGTTTTCTGTCGTTACTTCGACTATCAGCCTCATTCAAAAAAAGTAGACGCTGTCAGTGAGCCTGCTAACCCAAATGAGGTCAAAATGTGGCAAATGGGCCCTGATTCCCTTCATGCAAACCAGTCCTGTTTTTACACTCGTTTCTATGAGAGCAGACTTCAACTTTTTTATGAGAACATCCGCGGGAATATGAAAACATACACAACACACAGATGCACAGAATATCTGGATTAGCTCTAAACATTATTACAATCATATAAGCTTTCGATAATCACAACAATAAAATCGATGGTATTTCCGAAGACTATAAGTTGTGCCTTTTGATCAGATTTTGACTACTCGCTGGGTGGTCCGATTAAATCGACGTTTACTTTAATTACCGTACATGCTCCATGCACAGCAAGAATACCAGGTTTTCAATGCATTTAAGGGTCTGCATTCGATTTGATCGTTTTGTTCTCTGACTTTGTTAGATCGACAAACAAATTAGAAATCGAATGTCTTCCATTTACACTTTCTATTCAGTTTGAAATTCTATGCGATGTTGTTCAAATTCACTTATTGATCACTTGGTAACCGCTGCAATGAACGTTCTTGTCTTCTTTCTGAATTGTGTGATCGCGTTGTTGACTGGCGGCCTTCTGATTGGTTGCACTCGTGAAGTGAAGAATGTGAGTCGTTGATTTCTACTTTGTAAATCAATCGCTTCAGCAATCAAAAGCACAGAAATTGACCGCCGACCAACAATCCAAAACTCGTCTATCAACTAAAACGAAAGTCAAGAAGTCTGCAGAATCAGACCCAACGATCCAACTCGTCAGCTCAACAATCACAAACCGTCCGAGTGCCAAGCACGTTGAGTGAGTGATTTCCATCATTTCGTATTTCAATTAAAATTTTCAGAAGTCGAAAAAACTCAAGCGAAGGAATTGCGATCGCATGTGCCAACTTCCTTCGCAAAGAACAAGTCAACGGCTGGACATATGTCGACTTTCGAAGGCAAACTACAGCCTCTACCGACTACCACGGCTTCCCATCCACAGATCCCATCGACTCCACCGCCAACCACAAAAACCGAGCAGAAGAAAACAAGTGGATCGTCGAAGCAGGACGATGAGAAGACTATCAAGACCGAAGAGTACGTGGGCATAAACGAGCAGTTAAAGGGGCTGCGCGACGAGAAAACTCAGCTGTCAAATCCACGTGTTGTTGACGATCTTGACGATACGAACGAGTTCGCTGATGACTAGCAAACGGACGTGAATAAAAGCGAGGGTTAAATCTCTGGTTGCCAATAGATAAGAATAAACAAAAATTCTTGGACATTATTAAGTTTTTATGCATTCATATCATACTTTAAAAGAAACTATGGCTATTGAAGATGGTCTGAGCTTTTAGCAAGCTAAAGTTGATCACTAATACCTTCAACTCTGCTGCTGAACACCTATAGCAAATTTCGAAGGCAAAAATTAATCCGTCTGTTTTGGCAGTGAAGGAAATTTGTAATATGAATTGTTAGGGTGTTTGCAACGATTGTAATTCTTCGTCATCCTACAACGCCAATCTGGTACTTGCAAAAAGAACGGATTGATTTGTTGAACGGCGTGATTTATGGAACTTTACGTTTTGCGTTGTCGGTTTCGATTCGACACCCGATTTTCCTGATAACTGAAATCGATTAAACTTACTGTAGGATTCAATGAATTTTGCCTCGTGAATTTTGTGCAGCGAAAATCTGTCTTTTTCAACGTCGACGTATCGTTCTATGACTACAATTGTTTAACAGTAAGAGATAAAAGCACAGTTTTTATTTCTATAGCAAACGACAATTCGAAGACAAGATTCAAAGCGCATTGCCGACTAATTCGGTACGACGCGACTTCTTCAAGACGGCTGTGCGAGTCGAACGCTCCGATTTGCCGATTCACGTATGCGCTAAACGTCCTGACTTCTCGATGGCCGAACACAACCACTGTTGTTATTGATCATCGGATTGACGACTTTCGGAGGCACGACACTCAGCGTATTAGTTCAAACTGAAAACGTACACTTAACTGGTGACCAAAGATGCGCGCTTGAAGCATTGTGGTTGAGAGAGAGAGGAATTTGCCGAAGACGACAGACGAGAAGAAAGCAAAAAAACGAAATGAATTGAAATCGAATGTTTCTGCTCGACAGCAAAATGATTATTTTCAGCTCTTGATTCTCTAATTTTCAATAGTTGTTGACCTTCTTGTTTTCAGGTTTTCGTCCAACTTTTGAAGCAAAAGTTCGAGAATCTATGATTCACGTAAAATCAATCAGTAGTTCGTGGTTTTCCTTTTTGGTGACATATTTTTGATGATCTAATTATTTCTAACTGATAAACTTGAAATAAATTATTGGTTTTATTAAAAAGATAACAAACAAAATAAAATGACATTAGGGGCAAATGACTGCGGGGAATGGGACCGAGGCATATTACAGAAACTATAAAAGACCTTTGCTGGTCTTGATATTCCGCCTCGAGTTCTTTGATAGCTTCGTCGAACTCAAAGACGATTTCTGCCATGGGAGACGGTTTCGAACTTGAAACCGTCTGTTGAGCGTTGCCAGTCGCTCGCTGGTCAATCGTTCCATACGATTGGTCGGTTCGGTATGGCGCGTATGAATTGCGCCCATAAACCCGTCCAGCATCGCCGCGAACTAACGGTGAGACGGTCGGGCGAAACCGTCTCGAACGGAACTTCCGTGTTCCATCTGGCTGTTTCATCTGAAATCTCAAGTTTTGTTCTCTATATGAAATTAATTGCTTACTTGATAACTAACGTTTTTTTTAACGGTGGAACTTTTGGCCAATCCCGTATCCTTCGCTTTGCTCGACGTTGCGCCGGTCGCGCTCTTGATCGCTGTTGCGTTGACCGATGACATTGTAATATTACTGAAACGAAAGAGTATTAACTACACAGATTTCAGGATAAAATGGGATTCATGGGATTGAAAAAAAGATGTTGTAGTGCGAACGTTAAAACCGGGATTCAAAAGGGGATGCGTCGACTCGACATAAGGGGCCTCATTGAGTCCACCTATCGATACCAAAGTTAGCTCGTAGTAATGAAGAAGCATTGCGATTCAAAAATCTTTTGTTTTATCCGTGTTACTTATAGGAGTCGGTGTGACGTTGATCCGGTAACGCATAAGTTAGTGGCGAGAAGGACCTGCGGCCTTATTACCCGACTGATTATGGGAAACCGATTCAAATCGGCGTTAATGACACCAACGAAGTCAAAGGATTCCGAACAAAGTGGAGAAACTGATGTTCAAAGTACATGCCAATTGTTCTGATTTTAAATCCAATTTTTCTTATTATTAACGCCAACAGCTGATCACGTTTTCTATTTGTCCGCGAGTAAGAAAGTTTTGTATTGATCGAAATGATTGTTCGTTGCAGCACGTTCGCACGAAAAAAGGTGATCCCGATGCTCCGCTCTCGACGTCCGACTCCGTGCTTTTGATATTGAAGAACATCGCAGAAACGACATCCAAAGACTCCGGCAGATACGTGCATCACACGGGAGTCGAGATTCAGCCTTGAAATTGCTTTTACGAAGTTGACGTTTTTCTGCTTTTTTGAATTCATATAAATGCATCTGGGCTTTTCGATTAGCCGTTGCAATTGCGTTTATAGTGTAGATTTTGGTTATACATAAGATCAACAAATCAGATCGTCTTGATCAAAGTTGACGCCAGAGATCCCAATTGGTCTCCCATTTCGTTTGCTTCGCAAAAAAAGTTTCGTGATTTAGACGATTTTGTTTTTTTCGATATTTTCTTCAGCGTTGAAAAGTAAAGACCAAAATTTATTGCAAAACATGAAACAAAACCGCAAATAAATTATGTTTAATGGAATGCGATTCAACGAAATGTATATACTCTTTATAGACATAAAATCATAGACGTTAATTGTCCTCGTTGACGTCTGATTCATTTGCTTTGTACAAACGATCTCGAATTTCTTGGAGACGATAACTGAAATTGAACATCAAAAACTCTGACGATTTTTAAGACATACCCTCGTTCTAATCCAAAAGTATAATCTTGCCCATCGCGTAGATAGTTTTTTGCTTTCTCGCGAGTCCAATCGAACTGCTAAAACAACTTTGTCAATGAATCTATTCAGTTTCGTGCCTTAGTAAGAACGAAAACACACGCTTCGTGCATCAGAATCTCCATTGCATAACGAAACATTTCCATCTTAGTCAAACGTGGCAACTTAACGGCTAATTCCATCCATTTCATGTACTCTTGAACGGCGCTGTCCATTGCAACATTTGAAACAATTCCACCTGAAAACACCTGTCAAAGATTTCAACGAATAATTGACTAACCAGTACACGAATTGATTCGGTAGGACGATGGAAACCAAACCTTATCGATGACTGTGGACTGAAGAAACTGCTGATGTGGAATGCAGATTGTGTTTCCCGACCAAATGGACTCGAAATGCTCTTTAACATCATCACCGATCAACTGTTCGTGAGTCAACTCGGTGTGTGGAACATAGACTCGATGTCGGATCAACCAAGTGGGTTTTGAGTCGCCGAACTCTCGAGCTGTCGCAAAATTTGTTCGCAACTTCTGAACTTCTTGTGCACGTCGACGTGGAATTTTGTGGATCAAGGACTCGTGATTACGAGTCGTCATTCGCTCGCCCGTACTCGTATTCAAAGTTAACTCGTCCAACGACAAATTCGACTCTCCATCGTCTTTAACGCCCTGGAAATCAATACGCTATAAATCCTAATACAAAAGCTAAATAAACCGGCAGTTCAGCAAAGACCTCCATGTCTTTGAAAACTGGAGTCATGGCTTGTGTGTTAGGATCAAAACGATGATTGGAAGTCAAATAAGAGCGAACATCTTCCAGTGCGCTCTGAAGCTTATCATCACGATCCTTAACATATGCCAACATCGCATTCAGACGTTTCTCATTCAATGCGTACATTCGTGTGTCACAAGTGCGAATCACAGTCGAAAGTTGTTCCACTCGTCGAGTTCGACTTTTTTGTTGTTGACGTGGAAAAACAACAAAATTTGCGAATCCTTTCTCTTCGGAAACAACAACTGGCTAAATAAAGGTTATCAACGGGATGTAAGCGTTGGAGTTACCTGTGCTGGCCATAATCCCGGACCGTTCGGATTCTGAATTAACACCACTTGGTCTTTCGATTCGAACTTTGTTGGCTTGGCATCTAAGAAAATGACTTCGTTCGGCAACAAATGACGACGTGCACGTTTTGATGGCGGCGGCACAACAATCTCCTCATCACTTTCCTCTTCCGTTTCCTCGTTACCCGAAACCAATTCCTCGCCCAAACGATTCGACGCATCGTCGTCGCTGTGAATCTCTTCGTCCGAATTCACGTAATCTATCGGTGCCGAAGTTTTTGGTTTCGGTATACTCTTCGGTTTTCGTTCGCTTTTAACCGTCGTCGGACGAGGCGGTGGTTGATGGCAGTGATCGAGAGCAACTTGAGCTTCTTGCGCATAGAATTTGCGTGCTATCTCGTAGGCTTCATCCAATCCTTGGCCAACATCTTTGGACAACTAAACAGTACCGATTAGTATGCCATTGAATACCTCAACTCGCTTCCATTTCCGGCTTGAATATCGTCAATTTCGATATCGGAAACTTGAACGGTTTGTCACCAGAATAGACCGGCAAGTAAGTGATTGTAACAGTAACTTTTTGTTTTACTGTAGTCACACGTCGAACCTAAAACGCAATAATCAACGTTTGTAATGAAGAAACTAGAGAACAATGGTGGATTTCTGATGCAAAAGCAATTACGAATTCACTTTTTTGGTTATTAAAAATGTTCACGTCAACTCGTAATCATAAATGAGTTGCAACTTTTCTGTCTAGAAATCCATAGAATAAACTTTCATTTAACATCGAAGCACAAAGATCAAAGGATCTTGCGTATTCAAAGTTGAGAAGCTCGAAATTTCTTCACCTGTGCTATTGGGAACATATGATATGAACTTAAACATTCGAATTTCCAACAGAAATTGGCCAAATAACAATAACCGACTTACTACTGCTGGCCATTGAGTCTTCTTGTAAGGTGCAAGTACCAACGTTCCCGGTTGTATATCCTCTGAAAATGAAAGACGAAATTTCCGTTGCTGCGAATATTTTGACACATTTACGACCCGCTTCTGCTCTTTCCCACCCATAACAATGAATATCAAAAGACACACACGCGAAGATGATTAGACGCCATAAACAAAAAGCCAGTAGAAGCGGGAGAATAAACGATTCACGCTCATACCTTCCACATTGATACTCACAATCTTTCGTTTCTATTCACACAACCTTCGAGCTCTTCGGATTCAAAGATCAACAGCTCGGTGATTTTCGGAAAAACCAATTTCCCACGAGCTCCACATTTTTCGTATTCAAATTCGATTCTGCTCGCGCTAAATACGGTACCAACACGCTTTGAGCGTTGAAGCGGAATAACCGAAATTGAAATGAAGATTGAAAAGACAAGTGAACGCCTTCAAACATCTTCAAAATGCCATCAATCATTTCGCACAACCACAGAGGTGAAGTGCCATTACAATTTCGAACGAATACGCGAATGATAAGCGAAAGTTGTTGTTTTTGAATCTTTTCGTTTATTTTTGGAACCGCCAAGATGACTACGTGGCCATCAGCCCACAAACCGAAGGGAGGAGAAGAGAACGCGAGTCGAACAAATTAGTTTCTTTCATTTATCCGTGCACGTTTGCAGCGTATTTCTGCTCCTTTTCGACGTCACGAGAACTCACGGCTTTTCGAAACTTTGCAAATTCTCTCGTCCAATGGCCATCTAACGGATTGTTTCGATTCGAGCGTGAAAGATTTGTTTTCAGGCCAAGTTCACAAAACCCGTGGACTTTTACTCTTCGCGTCGGTCGTTAATCCGAAGCGTTTTTGGCAAGTAATCGAAACACCGAAAAAGACCTCACGATGAATACTGTAAACTAAAAGGCGAAGCCCAAACCGCATTAGCCGTTCGAATGGCACAGCTGATGAATGTAATAAAGAAGCTCGGGTATGAAATTCGAATATTGCAAACCACTTACCCTCGGGCGTCTGAAACAAGCTGCTCGATGGCTGTGAGATTGAGGACGAGACGGCGGCCATTTTGCGTTGAGAAGCTCGTTTCGGCAGAAGAGAAACGTTCCGTCGAAACTTCTGAAAAACAAATTAGTCGGTGGCAAACAAATTGGTCGCGCGAAATAAACGGAAATCCAAAAAAGCACTTCTTGAAACCGTTGGATTGGCTGTCAACTTTCAATTAAACGAGCTTGTCGGAGATTTCTCGACCACAAGTCAACGGTCTTTTCAGACGAATTGGCAATCGAACTCAAAGATTTTCGTACGAAGAGACCGTTCATCTGAGGGCCAACTTGCTCGACCAACTCCACGTATTTCCATCGACATTCAACACATTCAACCGCAAATCGAAAGCTCAACGCAATGTTCCGATCAAAGGAATGCAGAAGCTCGAAATGCCAAGAATTTGAAAGCAAAATCCGCGCGCTTTTCCTCGTCACTTTCAGTTGAGATATCGAACGCGTTGTAACGATTGAAAGTCGGGAACATCCAATTGAGGACTCGAGAGCTTTCGCCAACAGTCACATCAATCAGTTCGTTTCAATCGAGCACTCAACTTCCAACTCCCGACGTTTATTTTAACTCAACAATTAAAACTACCGCAAAGATCACGTGTGGAAGTGTTGGGTTTTCTACGATAGTTTCTACGTTGTTGGAAAGTAAAATTACGAAGCAAAAATACTCGAAATTAACGTACAAAAGATTTAAATAGAAAAGATTTAGTCAACGAAGGTAAACAAAAGATCGTTCGCTTGTTTGTCGACAATTCAGCCGAGAAGATCTTCATCTGTGTCCGGATATTCTTGATTGCTATTAATGAGATTAATAGCCGCCTGATCCATTGGTGTGTAGTTTGCGAGTGGGTCGATCGAAGCTGTTCCACGACCATAGTCGCTAGTCGATGGATTATGTTCGAATTGAGAAGCCGCTGGTGATTGCGTGACCACTGGTTGTGGACGAGACGCTGCTCGTGGTGTCGGTCCTGATGGTCGTTTCGGTTTCGTGAACATCACCTGATCGTCACTACTCGACGAATCGGAGGAACGCGAGCGTTGAAGACGTCGCGGCGTTATCGTAGGGTTTGCTGATGTAGAATTGATGTTCTAAACAGAAGTTTGAATACAAATCGAAATAACAAACCATATCTTCCGATTGGATAACTTCGGCGCTTGTTTCCTCCTCGTCACTCGATTCCTCGTCGTCGGTGTTTTGCCAATTGCGATATGTCATGTTGTTCTTTGGAACACGTGTGTTACTTTCGTTCGAGAATTCCTGATCGGATGTTGGCTTAGGGCGATCTGTTTGAGGAGCCGGTTGGTCATTTAGAATCTGTTCTCTTGAAGGTTGAACTGAGTTACGTTTTGGTGGTTCACCGCGATCGGAAATCAGTTGACTTCCCTCATCATTGCGGTTCTTCGGTTGACGATCGACATCATTTCGAAAACGAACCGTTTCAGTTGTCGTATCACGTACGTTTTGGCGTACATTCCTGGGCGGCGGTGTGCAAACTTCTTCGTCGCTGTGCAAATTGATTGGCATATTGACACGTGGTTGTGGATATTCCGATCGAGTTTGAGGTTCTCTGCAAAATTGAACTTGAGCTGCAATTGAAATTCTGATTATCAATCTCATCTCAAGTACTTACGACGTTGATTGCTTGGCGCTGATGGACGGGATTGAGGCGCAGAAGAATCAGCATTGTAGTCAATAGCCAAACGATTGTCATTATTCGAATTGCTGCTCATAAAATGCGAAAACAATTCGCAGACTTGTTCTTTCGTTAACATCTTGAAAATCTCTTCAGCAGCCTTTTTGATCGATGGATTGATTGGTTGACTCGACTCGCACTCATTATTGTAACGACGATCATTTGATGATCCCGGTTGGTCTTGATAATCACTTCGTGGTTGTTGATAGTTGTTGGTGCGATAACCTTTGCGTTCATCCCGTTCAACGTAGCTTTGACGACTCCAAATGTTTCGATTGTTTTGTTCGGTTGAATTATAATAAGAATCCCAATTATCAGTTGGATACGACCGTTCTTGGTAAGAATAGGGACGAGCTGCGTATGCTTCTTGATCGTAATTGTCGCGATAACGTAGACGAGTGTTATCATTATAGCGATCCGATTGCCGATTTGTGTTGTAACGTTGATCATCGTTATAGGCACCATAACCAGGCTCTTGCCAATCATCTTCGGCACGATACATACGTTCTTGAGTACTTCGGTAAAAATCGTTCGTATTCGCACGCCCACCACGATTTGCAGCACTACCGCCACGTCCTCGTTGACTATCAGAAGCACGATGAATGTCTTCCCGACGACCTCTTTCGGTCGAATAGTAGTTGTGATCGTTGGTTCGATGATCTTGTTGATTGCTGACTCGAGTCGATGAACTGAGATCGTAGCGCGACGAATCCTCGTAGTCGCTTCGGTCTCGCATAAGAGTTGGAACAGTACGACGGAATAGTGGCTCTTCATCGATGGTGCGAGCGAAGTGAGCACGTTGAGGCGCACGAACACGGGGATCATTTCGATAACACGGCGGTAGAAGTTCGTCTTGCCAAGCAAAAGGCTGGCGATTCAAACGTTCAGTCGAATAATCGGAAGAACGAGGATGATTCTCAGTACTGTAACTCGAATAATCATAATAGTCGTCCCATTGCTTTTGTGTTTGACGTTCAGAAGACGTCTGATCCACGGGATTGCTGCTCATTCGTAATCTATAACCTCTGTATCCTGTACTTCATACAACCAATCGCTTACGTATCAGAACGAACATTTTCACAAGCGCTTCTGCCCGCAGCTCGTTGATTGTCTGTTGATGGACGTGAGGTTTCCGTATAAACATCAGTTGAGCTAAACGATTGATTAAACAAAGAATTTAATGAGAACATTACCGCAAAGTGGTTTGAGTTGATGGCGAATCTCGAGGGACAGGAACCACGTTCTCGCGATTGGATGATGTTTCACTGAAAACAAAATAACTAGAATATGCGAGGACTTCAAGTTTTGAGGAGCAGTTTGGCCGAGCGCATTTTGAATTGTTGCAAAAAATTCTAGTCAGCGGAGATTCTTACTCGGAAATAATTCAAACTTTTGTGTCGAAAACAACTCACCGAAAAGCACTTCGATAGACATTCTTCGGGTCGTTTCTGGACATTTGAGGAGAAGGAGGTAGATCGGAGCTTTGAACTGAATCACGAGTATTCAAACCGCCACGTCCAGATGCTCGTGGCTCTTGTGCGCGTCTCTGATTCTCGATGTAATTCAAAATTTGAGGTGCCCGTGGAATGATCATATCGTGGTCGATGATCGATCGTCCATTATCTGAAGTCGATGGTCCGGTACGAGGCTGCGAGTTGCGAACAAAAAACGTGTCTTCTTCTTCCGTCGATTCTTCGTCGAGTGTTGGTTGTGCGGTAGGAGCCTCAACGAATTCGGGCGATGAGCCCGAACCCGACCATTGATTGCGAAGTTGATTGGCGGTCGATTCATTGGCTTGTTCAACTCCTTCTCCAAATGGCTCATCACTATCGCCCAAGTCCAAAATGTCGCGTGCTCGACGTAGACGTTGAAAAGTAACGTGTCGAGTGAACTGATCGTAAATGCCGTTGCATTCGTCCTCTTTTTCAATTGGAATTCCGTGAATTGGAAACTAAAAATCAATGGTTTGCAATATCAAATCTTTAGATCTTACTTTTGTAAAATGCGTATCATCGCCGCAACGATAACCGAGAGCAATTGCTTGACAACCGACCAAACGTGGATCATCGCTTTCAAAATACGATGCAGCGATCGTGACATCGGTTTTGCCAATCAGCTGCTCCGGTTTCGTGTACAGAACATTACCGATGTGATCGTGAGGAATCTTTAAACATTTTCCTTTCCGTGCATTATCCACACAACTACTCGGTAGTGTGAACTTGTAAGTGGTCTTAAACCAGGGTAAAAATGGATTTTAATGTGAAAGAACTTACGACAACTGCAATGGACTCATCGAACACTTGGAGATTTTTCCACGTTGGCGCTTCGACTTTTGTGGGCTCAGTGGGTCGAAATCCCATGACCTTATCTTGTTTATATGCGAGCAAATGACCAGGAAGGATTCGCTTAAATAGAAATGCAGATCTTAAGTACTTTTAAATCAAATACCTCAAAGACTTTGACTTCTTGCATTCCCTTACAAGTCACAACTTTTGCATTGTAGATATCCTGATCCGGAGTACAATAGACGACCATTCCATAGTGCTCCGCGTTGTTGTTGCAATTGTGACACTTAGTCATTGTGCTGAAAAGTTGAAGTTAAATGTTAACACGCGCATTCATTTTTCAATATCCAGAGTTTGAAATAGGAAATCGAATCGATTGGGAAGGGCGCTTAGTTTGTTAGTGACAACGTTCGTTTGTTGTCAAGGAAAAGTTAGGTCTTTAGGTAGGCTTAAAAGAAACGTTTTTGTATGGAACTTATCATCAAAACACGATCAAATGAAATGGTCATCAAAATTACTACAAAGTTATGCAACTGATGAAAAGAACGCAGCAAGAAAAACAACCGAAACATTTTGCCATTCACTCAATTAGTTTCGCGCCAAAACCAGACGACATCAAGTGCCTAATAACTCAACAAACTTAACAGCGAGACACAATATCACTTTATTGCTTGCGCCAATGTTGATTCACCTTGGAATTAGCTTTTAAGACGTCCACACAACCGCCGTGCATCTTAATGACCGCAGTTCGTATCATTATATCCATAAAATAACGCAGAATTCCAACAGAGTCAAGACAATCGATGTGAACGAAAATCAAAGAGACGTTCTTTGAGATTAGTGTCATCAAACGATCAACGAAGTACTTAGTTTCTTGTCGGTTTCTACATGTCGCTCTAAACCGACAAAATTGAACGTCAAGAACAAAAGAATCAACAAGTTTGAGAGCATTTTGAAGACGATTGCAGTAACAAATGAATTGTCTTCAATGGTGGCCCGGGCTCAAAAAACTCGTATAATACTTTTCATGTCTGATTGATTTGATCGACTGTGTAAACTCAAATTGACATCCAGTTTATTCATTGTATTATCCAACAAAGTTCAAGAACTACAATTAACACTTTTTTAAGTAATATAATGTAAAACGATCGACAACTATGGTAAACAAACACGTTCATCGGCTCAATACTTGTTTCCAGCCTTTTGCATTTTCGCCAACAAATCACCAATCAACTGACCATCATGAACAAAAGAATTCGGCGATTTGCTATTAAAAATAATGAATATCCTAAGTGACAATTGGGGTATCCAAATATAAGCTGCCAACCAACCGTTCACCATTGATCTTAAGCTCATTAGCCAAGAACTTGTTCAACGATTGAGCTGTTTTTCGCGATTGCTCGTCCGTGTACTCCGTAATTTCGTACAATTGAACGAAAGCCGATGGTTCAAATGAACCTCCAAAACAAATCTTTTGGTTTGCATTCACAACAATCTGAATGAACTAAAACAATCACTTATATTAAACAAGTAATCGATCACCTACAAATTTTGGGCGTCCAGTTAACTCAAAAACCTTTTCAAAGGCACGTTGAATGAAACCATCTGAGATTTGGTCGTCAGTTAAGTTGGTAGAGACGTGAAGAATAGGCATTTAGTAGGCAGAAAACTCAAAAGTTTGTCAAAACTTTTGTTGTGACGGCGCTTTTGTACCGGAATTCGTAGTATGTTATGTGACTAAATTGTTCTAAACGTAGCAGTCTGTCGCTTCAATTTTACTTGCGTTCTTGAGTGGCCTTCAAAAAATTGCGGTTTTATTTTGTAGTTTGTTGCTCTCAAGTTTGTCGGCAATTAAACTCATTGTCTTTAATCTTTTGTTAAAAAATTAATTACAGATTCGGAGATTCGCATTTTAATCAAATAAAGTTTCAGTCGATTAACCTAAATAATAAACTAAAGTCTAGTTCTGAAATAAATTTACTGCGAGCATTTGGCAATGCTACCAACACCCATTCAAGTTGTGTACTATTGGAAGGCTTATAATAGCACTGAACCGGTGGGCATTCTTCGGCAAGAACGTTCTTTGACAGAGAGCATAGCGCGTGGCTTTCCCGTAGCAGTTTTTTGAGATATCGCAGTCCAATTTCCTGTATAACTCTGAACGTTTAGGCATTCGACTGTTTCATGGACATGCTTGATCACGAGCATGCAAATGTGAACGTCGTTTTATGGGCAACATCCCGTTGTCCATGTGCAAGCTTCACCATACTTTCGACGGTCGTTTTCTGATTGGTTTCAAGTTCTCCACCATCATTATTGCCGACTTATTCCACTCAAAACGAAGATAAACTTGCAAGCCACTTTCTTTACCTTCTCATTTAGGGACCCTTTTTTCGACATCTCAGCGGCAACTAACGAAGGGTCTCCGTTGAAAACGCACAAAAGATATCAGATTGAGAGCGTTTTTGCATCAGACTTGAGTACAATGCTGGTTCTGTTCAAGTTTTGTGACTCGTATTCCTTGTATCTGGGATTTGGTGAATTCAATCTCGGAGATTCGGTGGTAGTTGTCAGAAAGCCAACTTCAGTGCCGATCGACTATGAGTACCATTTTGACGGATGGTTTCCACTATCTCGTCCACAGAACTTGTCTGAATTGGTTTTGTGAATTAGAGCTATGAGTTCTCAGTACTAGTTTTTTACGATCAAAACCAACTCCGGTTATTTCCACTGCCACTGGATGTTCCTGTGGGAGTGAAAGTGTTTGGGGTTTTTTTGACGGCTTTCTTTACGGCTTGACTTACCAAAACCGGAGTAAGACCGATTCTGGTCGACCAATCGATGTGGTCAAAATCTCGCTGTCGAACGGCCACCATGTTCGGAAGCCAACGAAGAACTATGAGAGCATGCAGCATATATGTATGGTAAGTTGCATTGGTGAAGCGCAATAATCGTTTTTAACGATTTAGTGTAGGACCCGTTTCCACGTGTTGTGTTGCAACACCATTGTTTGCGACTATCCATCGTCGATTCGAAGTCAGAATGGAATCTTATCGTCAGATTTGGAGACACTGGAGTGGTAAAGAACAAACATCGAGTTTGATTCCATATGTTCAATTGCCGCTAATGGTAGCCAAGCGCTCATGGTGACGACACTTGACGATGATCCATCAAAATACAACGTTTATCGAGTTAACGTCAAGTAAGTTCAAATCGAAACCACAGAATTGACAGACTCTTTTCAGTCAACCGGACAAGCTTTCTGATTTGGTTTGGCTTCGACTGAAACGGATCTTCGATGCCCGGCCGTCGGTCTACAAGTTTATTCTCAGCCTATCGCCCACAAATTTCAAGCAAGAGTGTCCATTTCCACAATCGGGAACTTGCAGGATAACTGAGTAGGTGTACAATCACTGGACGGTAACTCGTGTTTGATTTCAGAGAACCAATAGAAACTGAGCAGCAAATCAGAGAACGTTTTGCGGTCTTGTCAGAGAAAACGACGATCAGTTTCGAGCTGAAAAAAGATCCAAACTAAAGAAGTGAGGTCTTGTAATTGAGTTATACAAATAAACTTTAATTTGTAATGAACGGCCAATTCCAATAGAGAATGAATTCGGGAATGTATACATTGGAATACGCGGTTCATGCAGAGCTTGACATTCTCACTGTAGATAGCTTAGTTCGCACTTTAGTATTCAAAGTCAATGGAAATACTATCCACTTGATTTGGCTCCTTAGTACCCAGCTAAGAAACTCAAGAAAGAAACCCAAAATTTGGTTGCTGAAACTGATGATAACTAATGAAGTCGAGTTTAATGACTTGTTTTCACGACCTTCTCATTCGTCAGAAACGCAAAAATCGAAACCTAGAGTTTTGATTGACCGCATATTAGACATTTGCTTATTAGCATGAAATAACACGCTGTAAACACGATTTCAAAATCTAAAACAACACAGTCGACATGATAATCAAAAGTTCTAGATCTTATTAGCGGGACGACATTGCACTTTCAGCTGAGCAATATGTTGAATAGTATCTCTTGACTTTTCAATCCAAGCTAGGTTTATCTTTTTAATCGTCAAAAAGTGTAATCATTTCTTGCAATGATTCTGTAATCAGAGCTCGAAATCGTTTTGAGTTCGTGTTCTCTGCTGAGTGGTACGAAGTGACATGCCAAACCATACTGTGATTTCCCATGAACCGGTACGCCACTCCATAGCCGTCTTTTGCAGTTGCTCCGAATGCTCCAGCCAACCAGCATTGATCACTATTTCTTTCCCCACCATCTTCATCCAACAAATCGGTCACATATCCAATCTATAATGCTCGTTTCTGTGTGCAAATAACTGTCGATTACCTGAGTTGTAGACAAAGTCCACGACTGTTGAATATAATGTTCGAGAAATGGACTTTCGAGCTTCAAGCCCTTACTGATCACATACAACGCGAACAGATGTCGATCGACTCCTCTGCCCGTCATTGCTAATCTTGTTCGATATTGATGATTATCGCAAGCCTTAATTAACAGCTTCGCACATTTTTTTCGATCTTCTCTATTGATCATTGCTCTGACAAAATTGCATGAATCTTCGGAAACCGAACGCATCGTTTCGGTGCGCGAAAAATCGTAGAATCGAGACGACGCAGCTTCGTAGGTTAAAGTTACATGTCCTTGGTCCTATATAACAGATCATACAAGTAACTGTTGAAACCAAGCACCTTAAAGTATGCCATTTGAATTGCCATTTGGAAGAACCCGTCGGGACCACATTTGAATTTTTTGATTCGCCCTTTTCCCCACTCATCGAATACCATAGATGCCATGTCAACATCGTTGATCAACTGTCTTGCACTCAAATAACATCGTTCAATTTCAGTCTCCATCTAAAACTTTTCAATTTATCCAAACGATGACTCTTATTCAAAATTACGCCTTCAACGATCTCAACGACCATTCGTTCAGCTGCCGGCAGCATAGTCGGTAGTTTGTAGTCTTGAAGAGAATCGACATCAACAACATCTTTTGGAAACCTGAGAAGCGTAACATCAACTATAAATCAAAACAAACCCTATGAACAGATCCATGAAGAACTTGTTTTCAGTTATGTGAAAGTACTCTGGACCATCAGCAACCATGTGTTCGCTACAAGCGCCACAGCGCCCGTTCTTACCGATGATGAAATTTATAGGTTTATCTGTCCATCTGTTCATACCATTTCCCGTCAACATATTTCCAATGAAATTAGAAAGCTGATCATAGTTTCCCTCAAATACCATCGACTGCGCATATTTGACTAGTCACTTACCTTTTCATATCCATAATTATCGGCCTCATCGAACACCAAAAAGATCATTGCAGTCTCCATAGTCTTTAAAAACTCTCGATTTGTCGCATTCGACAAGAAGAAACGTTCACGATTCTCAGCCCAACCGTCTCGACGATCTTGAGTTAACGCACAGAGTTTCCGCTCCGCTTCTGTTGGCAGATCGTTACGTTTGAGAATATCAGTGAGTATTCTAGACAACAAGATTTTACAAAACTAATGCACTTCTGTTACTCCGTCAGTTCTTCCACGCTGTACAGTCGATTGGTCTTTCTATCAAACAATTCGATTCTGTAGAAACAGCCACCGGACAAACAAACGAAATGTCGAGTAAGTTCGCCAATCGTTTCCAATCGATCACATTCACGGCCCGGAACTCGAGTCGTCGCATAAAGACGATTGTAGTGTCCAGAAAATGTCAATCCATCAGCCAACGGTCGTTGACTTCGATCAGCAAAACTAAGCATATTCAACGCAGTTCCATAAACCATTTGAGCTCCACGTCTGAAGGTATCATTAAACGAGTGATCGAGATCACGAACCTTGGTTGATTGCACGGCGGTGTGCCCATACAATCAACGCAACAGATGCTGGAATTAACAATAAGTGGATCCCGACGGTACAGATATGCGAATGTCTCCCAGATGGGGGTAACATAATTACGAACCGTCCACGAATACAACCACGCTTTTCGTTGGATTTGTGGTCCTTCAGATTTCATGAACTGATCGGCAAGTTCATTTAATTCTTGAAACTCTTCCTAAACAACAAAAACTGAACAAAGAAACTTGAATTCACCTCAGACATCAGCGGTTTCATTGACTGCAAATATCTCTCAACACTCTCGTTCAAATTGGGAACAGGCAGTGAAGGTAGTAGTGAATCGCAGCTGCGAAGTCGTGGTGGTGCAAAGCTTTTGAGCATGTAGAAACAAAGTTGCCATAGTCGAGTTGCATACGATGGCGATTTCGGGTCTTCGAACAGGAATCGTTTGTAGCGAAAATAAAAGCAACGCAAAAACAGACGAATTAGAATTACAGGCAAAGTAGCAACTCCGACGCCCATCAGAAGTGCATTGCTTGTGAGATTTGAACATCTTGAGCTCAGAATCCCAGGAATCAAGGTTGAATTGCGATAGAAATAAGCGGTAGATATCGTAGCAACCGATCCGAATATCCACGGCTTAATCGGATACAAACGATCGAATGTAAAGTTCTGAAAAGTTATCCTAAAGTTTAGAATGCTCGAACAACTTACGTAGACGTTTTGTCCGCATTGTTCCAATTTAGTTGGATAATAGTACTGCAGTTTGAACGGAAGTTTCTTTCGCTTTTTCTCCAATTCCTCCGCAGTCAAAACCATTGCTTCAGAGTACTAAAACGACCTCTAGAGTTGACGATCAGAAGAATAATGCAACATTCTTCTTTCCCATGTGATATTGTTTCTTTTAAACTCAAGGCTCAACATTTCAAGGCAATAAAATCGGAGACGGAAGAATAATGGGCGACATTCGGGGAACATTTTTGTCGCTGGAACTTTGAGTTCGCTTATCATCAACAGTCTTTTTTGTCTAATAAAAACGTTAGCAAATTGAGTGGTGAACTTTAATTACAATGCAACTTCACACTTACGAGAAAATGGGATCGTAAAAACGTTGACGAGTTTTACGACTCAAATTTTTATTGCAATCACATTTTTTTCGGATCGAAAGTTCATTTAACTGAACCATCAAGTTTACAGCTGTAGTTTGTGTTCAACGGATGTACCAACGACTTTAAGTTCCGAGCCGGTTTTCATTCCAATTGTCCGGGAAGACAACTCGACGGAAACACTCGTCGCAGTTAACAGCTGACACACGCGCAGTTTTTTCGATTTTCCTGAGCAATTCACTTATTTTCACTGACACTTAACTTCAATCGTCAAAATGAGCGAATGGGAGCGTATGGCCGAAAAGCTAAAGGATCGCAACAATCCCATTGTTTTCCTTCAAATGGCTGCAGGTTGGTATCATTAAGATTCCTTGAACAAACTTTCAGGCGGTGCTCCGATCGGACGAATCGTAATAGAGTTGTTTGCTAATGTTGTGCCACGAACTGCCGAGAACTTTCGTCAACTTTGTACAGGCGAAATGAAGAAGGACGGGGTGCCGATCGGATACAAAAACTCTCAATTCCATCGAGTCATTAAAGGTTCGTTCAGTTGTCATATTTTTGTTTTGGAATCCAAAGTTTCAGATTTCATGGTTCAAGGCGGTGACTTTGTTAACGGCGATGGAACAGGTGAGTCAAGTGCTTAGTTAGATTCCAATTGAAACAATCCGTTTGTAGGAATGACCTCCATCTACGGCCCAAAGTTTGCTGATGAAAACTTTGATTTGAAGCACACCGAAGCAGGAATCCTATCGATGGCCAACGCCGGCGAGGTAGAATTGAAAATTTGAATGAACTTTGATTTTTCTTAGGACACGAATGGCTGTCAATTTTTTATTACGTGCGCCAAATGCGACTTCTTAGACGGTAAACACGTGGTTTTTGGTGAGTTCACAACTTTTCTCCAAGCATTATTTATCTTCAGGTCGCGTGATTGACGGACTCTTGACCGTACGGAAGATCGAAAACGTTCCAACCGGCCAGAACGGCAAACCGAAGGTGCCAGTGGTTGTGGAACAGTGTGGCGAACTATGAGTTGGGATCTCGTCGTTTTTTGTTTGTTGAACTTTTTATCGTTTGTGAAGTCACCATGTTGAGTAAATTATTCCACTTGACTATCTCGAGTTCATACGAGCTTAAGAGTTTTGAAGCTCTGTCCACCTACTTGGCTGATAAGCTCATTCTTTTTATTGCATTGAACTTCAGGCGATGGAATCCAATTCCATGGGGACTTCTGTTCGCTCTGGCAATTCGAGCAGTTTGCGTTCTACGGTCGATTCGTTCAAAATCGTTCTGCTGGGCGAAGGAGCAGTCGGAAAGTCTTCAATTCTGATGCGCTATGTTGACGACAAGTTCGTTGAGAATCGAGAGTCAACCATTCAAGTGAGTTGTTAGTTAAAATGATTTCTCACTTATCGATTTGAGGCGGCTTTTGCAGCAAAGAAAATTTGCGTTGAAGACCGACAGATTGATTTGAACATCTGGTAAGCAAAGAACTCGTCGCTGTAGTCATCTCAAAGATTAAGGGATACGGCTGGACAAGAGAAATTTCATTCGCTTGGACCAATCTACTAGTAAGTTTTTGTAGACTGCGATCTCTAACTGTTTCATTTAGTCGAGGATCCAATGGCGCTCTTTTGATCTACGATATCACTGATCCGCATTCTTTCCAGAGAGTGAGTTCAATGACTATGATCAATGGAACGTTGTTGTTCAGGTACAGAAGTGGGTTACAGAGCTGCGTCGGATTCTCGGAGATTCCTGCTCACTTTTCATTGTTGGGAATAAATTGGATTTGGAGCGAAAGAGAAACGTGCAGAAGGAAGAAGCCGAACGGTTTGTACAAAAGTTTAATTGCATTTCTCGTATCCAAAGCATTCAGATTCGCTCAATCTGTTGACGCCGCTTTCTCGGAGTGTTCGGCCAAGGAAAACGTTGGAGTGAATAAGATTTTTGAAGAACTGACAAGAAGTAAGTCACCATCATCTTCACGATTTAATTGTTTCTATTTAGCAATGATCAAAAACCACAACGTTCAACTGGAAAACAAACTTCAACGTCAACCGAGTTTACGACGTCAGGGATCGAGACGCCAACTGCGAATCGCCGATGAAGATCCGCCACAGTCGAATAAACGCAAATGCTGTTAACCTTCCCATCACTTTCCCAAACAAACCGGTAACTTCAAGTGCATTGTTTGAATTCACGTTTTACGGCCAAATTGTCGCCAGTCACCTATGCTTTCAATTTTCAAGTCGACATGAAGTTCTCTTAGTCTGAAAGAACGTATCAGATTTCTCTAAACCACAATTTCTAACTTCGAACTTTTCCAATAAACTCATTTGCAAAATCGATCAACACCACCGTGTAAGAACTAAATTTATAACCTCACTGTTTACAGACAACAACAATTTAAAGAGAATAGCTCGTCAGATAGCTTCGATTCGACTATGCAGACGATGCAAGCGATTTTTTGAGTTCTTTGCAAAACTCGTTGTCGTCGTCCAACTCGTCGTCCCAAGTCTGCTGCCATGGCTGAAATCGAGAGAAATCAGACAAGAACTCCAATCAACTTTACCTCATAGCCCTTGTATTCTTTTCGCGCTTTTTGGAAACTCGGATCAGCTTTCGGAAACTCTTCGAACTCTTCGTCATCTACGACCAACGGCTCTTCGTCGACACAACTCGACGATCGACCGCTTTTCGTTTCGGAATTCGACATTGGAACTGAAAAATTTTCGTATGATCGATCACATGGTTTTTGCGGAAGTAACAAACTTTGTGGTAAAGTACGACCATCGAACAATCGTAGCTCATCGTTTATAATAGGTACTTTATCAGTCAAATAAACAAATCAACAAATTCACTTAAAGAATCGGCATAGGAAACAAAGAAAATGATTTCCATCAAGACAACGGCGATTGTTAGGATAACAAGCAAAGTAAAGGAAACACCAAAATGGGAGAGGCTGTAAAATAACAAATCGAAAAAAATATTCAAAATTTGACCGAAAACTTGTCGTTCAATCGAATCTAAAGAGTAAAATAAGTGCATTTTGGAAGTACGACAAAACTGTTTTGTGGGAACGAGAATACAAAAATAAAAGAGACAATCGAATAAATAAAAGTCATCGTTAATGCTGTTGAGTTGACGGTGGAATACCCTGAACACCGGGCTGTTGACTCCAATAAGCTTGCCATTGTTGCTGGACCGCCGGATTATTGTAGTAGTGTTGATAGTAGCTCCAATATTGTTGATGCTGTTGAGCATTGGCACCAGGCGGAAATGCACCCGAATAATACCTACAAGTGGTCATGAAGTTGCTGTTCAAATCCACTTACATTTGTTGGGCTTGAAGTGCTGGATCGACGGCAGAATTGCGAGAACTCTAAACATAAGAAGTCATAATCTCGCTACTCTCTTAACGTACATCTGCTTTTCCCCACGAACAACGAATCGATTGACCCATGAATTCCGCTCCATTCATCTCGTAGATGGCTCGAGCGGCACTGTCCTTCGTATCGAACTTTACGAACGAGTATCCCTGATTCTTGAAATGACGAACATCAGTCACTTGACCGAAACGACTGAACACCGCGCGAACATCGTCGTCCGTTGCGTTGGCCGGAATATTGCCAATGTAAACGCTCGTGTTGTCGGGACTTGCTTGATTCATTATCTCATCGATACTTTGACGTCCATGATGCGCATCACCACGACCGAAAGCCCCACTCATAGAGCCACCCACCGTTCCACTATTCGCACTACCACCGCGTTCGTTTTCGTTGCCCGTCGGCTTACGAGTCGCCCAATTAGTGCGAATTGTTCGACGTCCCAACCACTGACCGTTCATCTGCTCGATTGCACGTTCCGCTTCTTCGCGTTTCGGATAGGAGACAAACCCGTAGCCTTTAGATTTCATTGTTTGTGGATCACGAATCACTTTTGCATCACTGAAACTCGACTTTTAATCGCCAAAATGTTTGCAACTTACGAAACATCACCAAATGGACTGAAAGCATCTTTAAGCGCTTTGTTGTCGACTTCCGTAGACAAATCACCAACGAAAACATGATAATGACCTAAAAACAAGTGTCAAGCGATCCTTCGACAACAATCGAACTTACGACTAGTGTCGATCTTCTGTTGGGTTCCGGGTTGTGTGGCCCAGCTAAACGAATCCTTGAATAACTAAATGTCTCTTAACTCCTTACTTGACTTTCATCTCCTTATCCAACAGCATACGTTTATTCATCGCTTGAAGAGCCTGAGAAGCGGAAAGATGATCAGCAAACTCAACAAAGGCATATGGATCGGCCCCACTCTAAAAGTTCCAAAACAATTAGATCGACTCGTGGGTTACATTGAGCTAATCGCATTTTTTACTTAAATTCACAGCTAAACAATCAACTGGCTTTCAAATCTGAAGCTCATGTCCCCAACTTTCGTATTCTCGGATACAATTCAAGATGCGCAGTTCCTTCAATGGACACGAAATTTCGAGGTTGAAAAGCGTTCCGAGTTTTGTGGCTGAAATTCCGATCGAATGGACGAATTTCGTTAACGATGTTCGATCCCTACGCACGTTCCCACAAAAATTTTACAGAAAAGCAAAAATATGTCAAAAAGAAAAATACTTAAGGTTCTCATTCACGTCTGCGATTAGCGAGAAGAAGTCCGCGAGCAGCCGTTTTGTCAATCCACAATCAGCTCCAGTAGTGTGGCGGGTTTGGATGGTCAGACGATTGACTCTTCAAATTACTCGCTACTTAGATTACGAAGAAACAAAAAGTGAAAAAAAAGTCGTCTGCCCCTCACCGAAAGCTCGACGTTTGCTAGAAAATGATGTGACGAATATAAACACAACAACAAAACGTTGTAACCCAAATTCATGAGACACCCTAAGATTTCCGTCGACACTCAAGACTTACATCAAAAATCACTTTCGTCTTTAGAATACGACCGATTTGACCGAAAAGCGTGTTGATGAACTCTTCGGTGATGCTCTGATCGAGATTACCAACATATCTGCAACAACCGAGAAGATTCATAACCACACACAAAAAGTCCGCTTACAGAATACGTGGTTGGCTCTCGTCGTTTCCGAATTGGAATCCCGCGTTCTGAGCCGCCTGATAGTGATACCGAGCGTTGTAGGCACCGGCGCCGGTCATTTCATCGGCACCCGTCGCCGTTGCCATCCCACCAATCGCCGGCGTTCCGTAGTTGAAGGCGCCGGCAAAATTGTTATAAGATGGATACTAAACGACGAAAATCAAAATCCAAAAACTCCTTTCCAACCACTTACCGCCATTGAGTAAAAGTGTCGTTCAACCAAAAAACCGTTGGGGTAATCAAACAGTGAACGAGCGTTAGCCAAGCTGTAAAACTCATCTTGAAACTCGTTGAATCTCACGAGCGAATAACTCGGCAGTTCCGATGAAATTTTCCTCGAAGATGACTCACAAAAATGATTACAAATTTTCCGAATAATTCGCCCAGAAAATTCGACTTCAAATCCAAAATCTCCGATCGACGTCGAGACGTCGAAGCGAACGAAAATTCGAGTCGACTTCGAAGTTTCGAATTCCGAAGCCACTTCCAAAACGTCAACAAACTCACTCTCTCGTCCGAACATCTTCGTTCTCAGCAATCGACCGGCGAAACCGCACGGAAAAGCCATCAGTTGACATGCTCAGCCGCGCATTCAAACACCAATTTTCGGTTGTTGGCTGTGGAAGCGAGTTTCTCGCCAGGTCTTTGACTTCAAATCGATTTCTGAGATCGCAAAACTTCATCCTGAGTTTGCAGCTTCTCGAAAGCACACACCAAAATTTCCACTTTCTATTGACATCTCAACCGAAACCTTTTGTTTTATGTTAATCGAAGTTTCTGTTCATGATTGACAGCCGTTGATTCGCATGATTCCCGGAACCGGCCGATTGGACTCGAGGCCGAATTCTGGTCATCGAGAAACTGAAACCGCGCGACGAAAATCGAACAGTCGCGGAATTGACGAGAGTTCTCGAGTGTCGCTGTGAAGAGAGTGGTGGCTTGTGTTTATATTTTGGGAACACAACGACCTGCGAAGACAGAAACGAGGTCCGTTGCGCGCTCCAGCATTTGAAGAGGACCAGTTGGTTGCTGATGGATTGACGATGAGTGTGTTGGATGGAGGGGCTGCTGACTACGAAATTTTCCGCGCAAATCCGCTCGAAATCTCCAGCGGAACGAAAACGAGCGTACAGTCGAACAAAATGGCAATCCGTGAACTTGCTTCTGTTTCTCTTTCCGGTCTTCTCGATCTTTTGTTTTGCATCGATTGTGCTCACGGACGATTAGTTCATGGACTGCAAGTTCTTTTCCATCTTCGTGACTGGAAGCTCAGATGCTTTCCACGAGTATGATCTTCGAAGCCGAACAAGTCGTTTCTAAGTATTCTTCGTTACTCACTTAGTTGATCTCTGATACATCCGAGTTTGTTTTCATCAGGATTCAAGATTGAAAGAACTTCAAGTGCTCAGCGTTGTTCATTGACCCTTCTTTTCTGTTGACCTTCTTTTTTGCGTACTCAACAGGCAATCCATTGAATTGGGAAGTGAAGCGATGCAGAAATGGCTGATCTACAGATCATAGCAGCGCAACGAATTCATTCCAAGAGATAAGTTTTTCCGTTCAAACACGAAACTCAATCGTTCCAAGTTTTGATTGTTTTGCTGTTCATTGGACTCGTGCAGCTAATCAAACGTATTGGTTTCTCGGTTTCGCCTAAACCAATCGGCGTGTTAACGTACAACGAAGATTGTTTTGCGCTCTTCTGGTCTTCAGAAACTGATTTCTGATTCGAACGCCATCAACTAAAGATTAGAATTTTCGAAATAATTGCGCATTCAATTGTTTTTTGTTCGCTTAAGCCGCCCGCTTCTTAAATCCGCTTTATCGTGATCTTACCCTTTCCACCGCTTCGACGGGGTCTCTGCAGTCTTCTGTTTTGTTTGATTTTGATTGTTGAGGTTGATTGAAAACTTTTGAGCTTAACATCTGAATTGGAGATGACGTCAAACGGAAATTACAAGTCGATTTTTTGATGCTTTTCATTCTGGACTCGCTTGTCGTTTGCACTTAACTTCTAAGGCGCAAGCTTCACGGATATTTGACGTTCAACTAGGATCGTGTGATTAACATAAACATTCAGAAGTGTTCCACATCCTTCCCGAATCGAATGTTCTTGTTTTGACCACTTCATTATCTCAAGTCCACTTCCTTACGATTTTGAGTGTTTGCAACGAACCGGTTTGACGACAATAACACAAGCAATTGGGCAACACAATACGGAAATACGACTTGCTGTCGTAAACACAGTTATTCATGTTCTTAGACGTGTGGAATGAGCGTCTAACTCGGTTGTGAATCTGAAGGTCAGATGTCAACTCGATTAGAAGTTTCTTAAGCTCTTGCTAACCATTCGCTCTTCAAGTGAGTCGTTATCCCTTTTCATGCACAATTTAACATGTTACGTGAATTGACAACCGAAACAAACGTACTCTCCAGTTCCGCGTTGCAACACGCTAATCTCGTTTTTAATTCGCTCCGCCAATGCACGGTTGTCGTAATTCGGGATCTTGTTGCGAGTCAAACAAACTGAATATGTGTAAAGAATAAGAGTTCTCTTTCGATTACAGTAATCAAATCAACTTGGAGTTCAACCATGATGTTATTTAGTGAACTTTTGTCTTCACATCTTCGATGTGTAAAAGAATCGATCAATGTGACAGTCAAAGACGACTGCAAAGTTCCAATCAAACATTGCGCTTGGGACTTTGATGTCGTTCTTTTCACCTGAGCATGGACGTATGTTCATTCGAATTCATCAGCACCTTTCCATGAACTTCTGTTTGTATACAAAACGACGTGTAACAACTTCGTTTCGAGTTTTCAATACAAACAAACTTTCTGCAAATTGTACAGTCGACGTTCGTACAAAAGTGCAAAGTTGCTGTAGAATAAGACGTGCAATTTTTTCTTTTCACTTTTGAATTCACCATCTAATATGACTGTTTGTTTTTTAACGTTTGTTACTTCACGATCTCTAGTCCTTCGAAGCTAAAAAGTTTTCGAGTTCGACCGTAGAATCGCGCAAATACGCTTGCTCCCTACGGTAGTAATCAATAATCCATGAAATCGATTTCCGTTTGTTATTCGAGTCGCGGGATGAAAGAACGCCATTGACCTTCGAGAATTTGACGACTGCGCGATCATGACTGAAGAATCACATGACCAAGTGACTGCTGATGTTCCTTTTGAAAACAAGCCCCATCAGCGTTTGAACAGTCGGGTTTTACGATTGTAATCAAAGAGGCTGGACAGAATTGATCAAAACTTTCGCGACTGTAAAGTTTGACCCAAAAGTGGAATGGTTTCCTTAAACTAAGAGATCGGAAACAAACGTTCTCTTGCACGTATACGATTAACCTTCTCCGAGTGTTCGAACTCTGTAATTGATGGAGCAGATGAGTAAGATCACTTCGTCGAATTGCTCCATTTAACAAGAGTCGAAGGTCAATTGCAACGTTCGAATGAACGAGTGGTGTGTGAAGTGCTTCGAAAACTTCAATGGCATGAGGACAGGTGCTAATTAAGTTTTTGTCCATCAGAAAACCTTCTTTTAAGTTGTTTTCCACGTATAATCAGAGGTCAACTGCTGTCACTAATTGCGCTTAGACAACTCGTTCGATTGTAATAAAAAATTGCAGCTAATTTCATCCACCAGTGAATTGAGCAATCGGAACGTTTTTGTGTAAGAAGTTCACTACAGAATGATCGCTCTCGGGCAGCAATGATCGACAACGAGTGTGTTCGAACAGTCGGAGTCAAAACGAGGACTTCGACCTCGCAGTTCACGTCGATTTCTTTTATTTGAGTTAAGGTTTTTGGTTGCGCAAAATTAATCGTCTGTGAACGTGTTGACTCGCGAACTTTTTGAAAAGAAGTTGAACACTCGGTATCGTAAGTTTTAAGTGAAAGAGTTAGTGTTTCGTTTTCCTGACATTAAAATGAAAACTTCTAGCGGAACCAAAAAACGGTCCGATCAGAAGATTGGTCGCTGGAAAAGAGGTTGCGGTAATCGGATTAGCGTATTTTCGAGCCTATTTTCCTTAACAGCTTACGGCAAATGAGTTCCCGGTGTTGCGTTGGCTTGTTCGTAAGCTAAACCGATGATTGTCGACCAACGGAGTTTCAGTTGTCTTCAATTCTGTGGCAATCTATCGTTTTTGCTAACAAGTTTACGCGACTTTTGCTGACTCATTCTAGCAATTGAAACGGCAATTCTCCATAAAAGTTTCATCGGATGATCGCTCACCACTCTTCTCGTTCTGACTTTTCGCTTCAAAGCTCAATCCTTTTCGTTTCAGTCGAAATGCACGTATAAAGTGGATCGGACATGTCGCTTTTAATACTCGAATTGGAATCATAAAACATTGAGCTATGATCTCATTTCCGTGTCTATGGTCAGTTACACTCGTAGGAAGTCAATGGAAGTTCAGTTGGTTGTAAATTCTAGTCTTTTCATTGTACGAAAATAGTCAACCCACTTCAGTAGTTGCGGTCTAATAAGGCGGACGTTCGAGAGGGCGCGGAAACGAGAAACTCGTTTCTTCATTTCAGCTCACCGTTCGCAATCACAAGGCCGAACTTTTGAAAGTGCGGAGCGTGGGCGATTCAATTAACAAGCTCCTGTTGTAAACTGACTTTCCGATCGAAACTGCTTTCCTGTCGGTTTTGTGCTCGAACGTCCGGCCATCGCTGTTTCGTTGGTGGGCGGTCGGAAGTTCGTCTACGGCTTCAGTACAAAAGTGAACGAAGAATACAACCACTTAAGCTGCTTTATAGCCTTGAAATCACTCTCGATCAACTACTCATAAGAACAAGTGGATGCAAAGGCGGAGATCTCGTTTCAGATCAAAAATTGCGCTCCAGTTTGCGAAATTTGTGTTGAAATGTCAGAGGAACTTTCCCGCTTCGTCGATTCAATTTCATCGACGACGCTCATCCGCACGCTCAACGTCCGAACGTCCAATCGTGCATGAGCTCATTGACCAAGAACATCTTTTTGCGGGTGTTGATTTCAAAAAGAACGTCGATCTTTAAAGCGCGTGTTCGATCAGCGAATTCACGTGAATTCGTTGACGAAGTCGTGGAAGTGACTCGAAATTTCGCGCATTCGGAGCGCCGCCGGGCGACCAAAAAACGTGCGCGAGTTCGGAGGAGACGCAGAGAATCAGAATGCGAATCGATCGGAAAATCTAGTCGTTTGCGTGTGCGCAAGCGCCTATTTCCAGTGAGGTTGATCGCGCAAATAAAACGCCGACTGGATCAATGGCATCGAAGTTCGTCGATTGACGCACACGGTCATTTCGATTGCCATCGGTGGACGTCCGGTCGGCTTTGATGCTGATCCGCGCGTTCAGCGCAACACCACTTTTGTGTGTCATTATCCGCGTTCTTTGGCTTCTCAATCACTTCGCAGATCCCAAGGAATGTACACAAAAATGTTTTTTCGCACACAGCCGATATAGAAAGTAAAAACGTCGCTCACGCAAACATCTTCGCAATGTTTGGGGACGTGGAAAAACGGTCGCGTGGTCTTTGAGAATCGAGGGGATTGAGCCTCTCGCGCACTTCGTCTCAATCGTTCGGTACGCGTTTTCCTGAACGACCGCGTTTGTCCACACGCAAAATTGTTAGCTTCTGAAAGTTGTGGGGGCCCGTTAGCCGCCCAAAACGTTTGCGCACTTTGTTGTTGTTGTTTATCGTAGGTCATTGTGGGACGAGATCGTTGATATAAAACAAGTCGATAGATGGTCGATGAGTGTGAAGGTGCGCGAATCGACGGCTTGAATATCCGCCTTTGTATGTTCATTCCAACACGTGTGTTCGGTTTCGCAACCGTTTCCGCGTATCTCGACAATCAACACAATGCTCGATCTTCATTCATCCACTTTTCTCATTCTCGCCTCCCTTTTATATTTGATCGACAGTAGCGAATGCCGATTATAGTCACTTACAACACGAATTCCGATCATAATCGACGGGAGAACTTGTTTTTGCGTCGGTTACAATCGAGTTCCACTGTTTGATCTCGTCACTGATGTCGCCGTGTTTCAGTTGCCATCGAACAAACAAAGTCGACGGACTGCGCGATCTCTTTAGCCTGCGAACTCGGGGACACGGTACAAACGAGGGAGAAATGCGGAGTTGTTGACGCAGTAATCCGCACACACTCTTCGCCTATCCACTTTTTTTCTCAAATCGCTTCATCGCGCTCCCACACATCGATTAAACGTCGATGACTGAACGAACAAAAACCCTCCTTTCCTTCCATCGATCCCCACTGAAAAGTAATAACGTCCGATACGTTTTTTGCGTCCTCCGATATCTCGCTGTACAATCGAATCGCAGCTCTCCAATAAAGTTTGCGGTTGAGTGGTGGTAGAACATATGAGGTCGGTTGGTTTCCGGATCTCCTTTTTTTCATCGCAAAACCCAACGATTCGGATTTGAGTACTTAGAACGAAGTTTGAAAGAAAGAACAAATGAATAAGACGAAACAGCGCTCTACTTTTGATCGGTAAGTTGTTCCAACTCTTACGCCAAAAAAGTTCGTTGCTACAACTTCGGCATCAGCCTCTTCAAAACCCATCTCTTCAATCGTCTACTCTCCTTTCCATTCACCCCTTAACTACCCCTCAACTTGCTATTGTTATCAAAAACAACAGGTTCCCACTTTTGGAATCTTTTGCATGTGCAAATCCGATCGTGGATTAGTTTCGTAAAGTGCTCTACAATCGAGAGGGGAAGTATCATGTGTCACTTTTTTGCATTAGCTTTCTGGACAAATGCAGCGCGAAAACGTAAAGTTGACGTGTTTGCGCACATGTTCGATTGTACGTAAAAACGAGTGGCTATTGCGATTCGGGATCGAGAAGTCATTAAGTGGGTTACGTTTTGCGGTTTTCAACGTTCGATTGCGGCGTGTTGATTCGTGCATCGTGTTCTCAATTATCGTTTTGACTTCTTCGTCTTTAGAAACATATCAAACACGAAATGAAAGTTTTCACGGTGGGTCTCGATCAGAAACCGCCTCCAACGATGGTTGAGAAGTCCGAATCGCCGCCGCCCGGCTATCAATCCAATGTTGCCATGCCGTTGCCGATGGGTCCAGAGGTGGCGCCGATTATCGTACGCAAATCTCGTGGCTACAAGGGAATCCTTTTGGTCATGTTGGGCGTATTCTTGATGGCCGTCTTCGCATTGACTTTGTCCGAAATCGCTTATAATCGTCAACGCGACGAAAATTTCTTCAGACTTCAATGGTAAGAAATGTAAAGAAGTCGTGTTATCAATTAACCTTAGGGCCCAACTAAAACACCGTTTGGGTTATGAATTCGAGTATCCACATCGAATTATTCCAATCAATCGAACTCCCGAATTCGGTGAACCTTTGGCTCAACGAGGCGAGGAAGCCGCTCCAGCCGATACGACAACCACCACTGAAGGTCCTCGTCGTATTTTCATCGATACTGGAGCGATGCCCGCCAGCTCCGCTGATTCATCGGCTACTTCTTCGAGTGAACGCGACACTCCCGAGAACTTCGTTCGCGATGCCCGACTTCAATTCTTGAAATCGATTTTGCAAAAAATCAAACAGAACGCCGAAGAGATGGGCTTTGATGGCACTATGCAAGTGTCGGTAATTGAAGTTGAACCACAAACCGAGATCTTAAACGCTAAACCACCGAAAGGCGCTTTCGGAGCATCGGAAGACCCGCGATCGGATTCCTTCTTGGATAGTTTCGGCGAATTTCACGCACCCTCACCGTTCGGTCAACAATCGTCGCAACTGAGCGAAAACTCGATCATTGAGCCATCGAACAACGGTCGTGGTCGTTGGCAACCACAGGAGTTCGGAGCCTTTGAAATGCCAATGGCTCAATTCCAACAACAACAGATGCCCTATCGTCCCGAAATGATGATGGGCGGCTTCCGACCAGCACAAGAATGGAACATGCAACGACCAGAAATGGAAGAGCACTGGCATCCCAGTGAGGGACAATTTGAAGTTCACCCCAAATCCAATGAGTTTGGTGCATCGCCAAGTCAAGAGATTATGGGTTAGTCTTTGCAGTTGAAACGACAATGAATGAAGCTTTTCAGGTGAAATGTACGGACGCAAATTCGGTCGTATGTTGCAAGATTTGATTGCTGCTCGCATTCAAAACAGCATCATGCAACAGCAACAACAAAACCAAATGATGGTACGTTAACTCACGGATATATTTCTATCGCACTCCTCAATCAATTTGCACAAACTTTCTTATCCAAACGAACTCAACTTTCCGTGCGAAATTGTAGTCGAATTAAACGAACTCTCTTTGCTGTAACTTCTCAACTGAATAAACAAAGACGCATCTAATCAATGTGATTTCCGATGATGGTCAATACTTAAAACGAATAGAACTACTAGAAACTATATATCGATATGTTTTCGTGTTCTCAAGAACTTGATTTCAGAATCCGATGTTGCAGTTGCGACCGTCGTTCCCAATCGAATCCGCACAAATTCAACAATCTGGAGCTCAATTCCCGCCTATTCCACCCGTTCAAAACGCTCAACCACCGACTTCTCAGTTCATGGGACAACAGCAATCGGTGCAACAACCTCAATCCAACAATCAACAACCACAAATGCCGCCGTTGCCACCGACTTCAATTCAAGACACTCAATCGAAACAACCGGAACAACAACAATTCGGTCAAGGATTCCCACAACCATCACCTCAATTTCCAGTGAGTTAGACGATTTCAACACAAAGCTTATGCTTATTTTAGGTCTTCATTGCACCGGAAGATCGAATTCAAATCGAACCACCAAATCAAATGAACGGCGGTGGAATGTGGCAGTCGCCACAAGCACAGGAATCTCAACAACAACCCGATTCCAAACAACCCGCGCACATTGTCGACTTTATGTCTGCTCCACGTGACATCAAGGCTTGGACTCATCAATCGGAAGTGAGTTGAACTTTCTTTTTGTTTGCACGGTGACGGTTTTCCCGAGGTGATGGAATTTCACATAACAAAGACTTTAAAACTAAACTCGAACAAAGAAGTGGGTGTGCTGAATTAAAGAACAAACAGTAATTTTGTTTTGAACAAACAAGTGAACGAACAGACTCGAGGAATGTGTGTATTCTTACCGACATTAACTTCGATGCTTGCTTGTTCTTACAAACTAATGAATTAACACGCGAACTAACTTCTGACAACGTACACCCCATCACTTATTGCACTTGCACAATCAATTCATATTCAACGATTTGAAAGTTGCAGTCGGCCCCAAGTTCGTTAATCGACGGCGAAGTTCAAATGCCCGCTGAAGACGTAGCCACCGAATCGCAGGACAACAAACTCGTAATTCTGAAGAAACCAACGGTTGACGGCGAAAAGAACGAAGAGTTCGGAGCTCCAACCGGAAGTCAGTTGGCCGATTTGCCGTTAAAAGAACTTCAAGGACAATTGGCAGCCGCTGCCGCCGCAGCGTTGGCCGCTCAACATCGTCGCGACATGGAACAACAAGCACCACCACAACCAGCTCCTTTCTCGCAACAACGAAACTCGGACGACGTTTTCAAGTCCCTCGAACAGTCGGTCGTTGAAGAGCCTCAACAGAACGAAAAGAGCGAAGACGAGCAACATCGTGAAGTCAAACCTCAGCCGCAACAACAGCAATCAGTTGAGCCGGCGCCGATTGTCAACGAACGTAACGATGAAACCAGTGAACAGGTGCGCAAATAAGAAAAACGATTGAAAATCTCAAAACCTATGATTTGCTTATTCTCATTTTCGCTTTTTGCTTTCCATGTTTGCTGTGATTGCAAAAAGAATGAAAACAAAAGTCCTCCAAAAGCTATGATTCAAACGAATATATACGAGAACTGAACTCTAAATTCTTCAGGTCGACTTTCCAGCTGTGAAATTCCCCAACATGGCGTCCGATGCAGTCGGGAGTCCAATGCACGATCTTCCGGAACAAGCTGGCAGCAGCATCTTCTTCCAAGTCGACGAACCTCAACAACAACAACAACGAAGCGTTGCCGGTCTTGTTTAAGCGTGTTCGATAGTGCCCGTTGCATCGTGGCCTGGTGATTTTCTTCTTATCAAACATTTTTATTTATTCCTCTAAAATCGGTTAAAAACATTCTTTTTTAAAGATCGAACTCCAGTTTTCACTTAATAAAACTTACCACATACTCCCGTCAGAATAATCGTTTGATTCTCTCGTTGTAATCACTTGTCACTCTCAACTCTCACTTAAACAAAAAGCCTCGTGCTCTGAGCATTCAGATCATGAGCTTCATATCCAAGCATTAATATCCTTTGCGTGTTCTCGCGTTTAGCTCTGTAGCATTTTGATGAAATCACGCAGCCGTTTGTAAATACTCCAAAAAGTTAGTCGATTGCTTGATCTTCTGTACGCTCCTTTAGACGTGTCTTACGATTTTAGTTTCCATCGAATTTGTGTTTAGATGCCGCTGAATGTTCAATTGCAATGGTTTTGTAATTCGTTGATTTAAAAATAAATGTTATTCAGAAACAAGGTGGTCGAGCAAAAGAATGAGAACTGACAAGGAGAGGTCCTGAGTGGTCCCGCCAGTTTTGGCTGAATTATACAGGGTGTCTCTTCACAAACTGACGATTTCAAACGCTCACTAAAAATCCATTTCTTAACCGATTCTCATGCAATTTTTTTTAATCGATAGAAAAAAAGCGGAATCTTTGTTCAGCATCTCGAAATTTGCCAAATTCGACGGCACAACCGAGAAATTTGCATACTGGCAAAATGCGTCAATTTTTCCAAAAATTTGCACACAGTTAAGGGAATGCGTGTGGTCTTTTCTTTTTTTTCAACATTTTTATCGTTCAAAGTTCGACGTGTTTTCCACCATTTTCAATCACTTTTTGGAGACGACGAGCGTAACCGTCGATTGAACGATCAATGAATTCTTGACTCAAATTTGCAAACTCAACTTCAATTCGAGCTTCCAACTCATCGAGATTTTCGGGTACGGTGCGGTACACACGTTCTTTAATGTAACCCCATAAAAAAAGTCGCACGGAGTGAGATCAGGACTGTATGGTGGCCATGGATAAGGAGCAATCAATTCACCACCGCCGTGGCCCATCCATCGTCCAGGAAAGTTTTCGTTTAGCCATTGTCGCACGCGAATTGTGAAATGAGGTGGTGCACCGTCGTGCATGAATGTGACAAACTCTTCGAGAGTAGTGGCTTGAAGCGACGGAAACACACGATTTTGCAACATTTGAAGATACGAATCTCCGGTGATGTTTTCGCGTGTAAAAAACGAACCAATGACGCCAATTTTTCCAATTGCTGCCCATACGGTTAATCTTGGGGAATGAAGGGGCTTTTCGCGATGCCTGGCGTTGAAAGATTTTTTGAGTTTTTGTTTTCTCATACCATTTTGGATTGGTATCATTCCAGTAACGAAAATTGTGGTGATTAACATCACCATTAATCGAAAAATGAGCTTCGTCAGAGAAAACCACACTTGAAAGAAATTCGGGCGAATTTTGGATAAGCGTCAATTGAGATTGAGCAAAAGAACGTCGAGTCAAGCAATGCTCAGGTTTCATTTCATGAACCAAATTCATTTTGTAGGGGTGATGATTTTCGTTCTGAATTCACGTTTCATTAACGATTTGAACAAAAAAGGAAATTTGCCTTCAAAATTCGGTGGACTGTTGACCTTGACGGTGTTATTTCAAGATTTGCAAGCGACCGAACTGATTGATTCGGATCAGCAGCAATCAAACGAAGAAGAACTTCGGCCACAACTTCAGGTGTTTGGGCCGTTCTGAGAAAGCAAATGAGTGAAGAAACAAAATTGCAAGAAACTTCTCATGAATTCGTTGTTTTTTGTTGCAATGTCCTCGTTCCAAAAACTTATCAAACCAAATCGAAAAATTCGAAGTGCTAGGAACAGGAGCACGTTGATTCAATCCGTAATGTCGTCTAAATGCTCGTATGACCATGACCGGACTTCTTGTCTTCGCATATTCGATAACACAGAACGCCTTTTGTTCGGCAGACCAACTCATGTTTTTGAAAAAAAGAAAAGACCACACGCATTCCCTTAACTGTGTGCAAATTTTTGGAAAAATTGACGCATTTTGCCAGTATGCAAATTTCTCGGTTGTGCCGTCGAATTTGGCAAATTTCGAGATGCTGAACAAAGATTCCGCTTTTTTTCTATCGATTAAAAAAAATTGCATGAGGATCGGTTAAGAAATGGATTTTTAGTGAGCGTTTGAAATCGTCAGTTTGTGGAGAGACACCCTGTATATCAGTCTACGCGCAATTTTACGCTGATTTTGAATAGCATGCTCATTCTTGCCCAATCGCAGAATTGACCGAAAACCAGAAACACTGAAATTGCTAAAATCGTAGTGTCGATTATGCTCATTATCGTGGTGAAGTCCGTTTATTTTTATCTCACTTTATTCTCGACTTATTGGCCGTTTTATTTGCCCAAAATTCATTCCGATTTATGGTCCGTTAGACTTCCTTTGGAAGTGTGAGCATCAATAGTCGAGTAAGTGATGGGCTTGCGAACTCTTTTGGAGGTTTCAAGTTCGATTGCTTCTATCGTCACTATCAAGTGCTGCGTTCTACCAAAACGACTCCACAAAGTGAGAAAAAAGTCGGCTGGATCTTTCGTAGTCACATGCTATTCACTCTTTTTCTTTTTGCTTTGTGGATACAAGACAGCAACTTGCATTCGACAGCAGAGAGAATTGAACCTGCAACCTCCAAAAGAGTTCGCAAGCCCATCACTTGCTCACTCGACTACTGCAGCTCACACTTCCGAGAGAAGATTAGTGGACCATAACTCGGAGTGAATTTTGGCCAAATCGGACGGCCAATATCTCCATAATAAAGTGAGATAAAAATAAACGGACTTTACCACGATAATCAGCGTAAAATTACGCGTAGACTGATATATAGTTCAGTCAAAACTGGTGGAACCGCCTAGAACCTCACCTTGTGAGCCTTCATTTCAACCAAAACTCTTAAGTGATGGTCGTGTTTCGGTTTTTCGTTCTTATCGTAATGCCAATTCACATCGTGAGTACACGTTTTACCGTCTCGGAGATCGAAGTTAATCGACAGCGCTACGAGCTGTACGAGAAGTGTCTTCGGAGCCGAGAAGCTCAATGGTCGAAGTTCGGTAGTCGACAGCAAATCGAAGCGATTCGAATACAACAAGGATCAAGTTTGAAACTCCAGTGTTTTGATTGGTTTGTTTGTTTTCTTGTCATTTTGTTATTCAGACGATTCAGTCTGAGTCCCGATGCTCAGGAGCGAATCGAAGACATGTGGAAGCCGAATGGCGGGTATCTCAGTCAGAAAGCACAGTCAGCCGTTTATTCAATCAAAAAAGTAATGAATCTTAATCAATCATTGTATTGGCTTTTTAGACTCTGAGAGAACTCGTCGGACTTAGCGACCAAATGGACGGTAATTTGACTATCAGTTGGGAGCATATGCCATTGAAATCAGAAGCCAAATGGACTCCGGTACTCAATTTGACCGAACCGTCAACTTTCTCCGAGAAATTTAAAGTAATTGCAAAAGAGTAAGACACTCAAGACTGCAAATAACGGCACTTAATTTCTAGCGTCTTCAAAGGAGAATCGAAAACTATAATTGGTTCCTTGTATGAGTTAGAAGTCCAGGAAGCAAATTATACGAGAGCTGGTTGGTATCGATGTATTCAAAGAACAAATAAAACTTCGCACATCTCACGAGTTTTCTACGTTGACGTATTCAAGGAAATCGGAATTCAAATGGTTGGTTGTCTGGTTTAGATAACCAAACTCTTCTGCTTGAGCGTCTACAATCTGATATTAATGTGGAAGAACGAATCATAGAAGAATTCCCCGATCTCAGAGTAGTGGCCGTCGAACGTCCGGGATTGTGGACGAAATGCAACAAATGCGGTTCAGAAGTGGGTGAACGTTTTCGACGTGTTGAGTGCATCTTGAAAGTAAGTTTTATGACACTCTGATTGTATAATCATATTTTAGATGCAGAACTCAGAGTTGATAAACAAACGTTTTCAATTTCTCAGTCTTTTTCATTTCGTTCACTGTCACAGTTCGTTGGTGCCGTCGGAGATCCGAAAACAACTTCACGGTCACATTGACATTGAAGAAGTTCAGAAATGTACGGTTGAATGTCCACCGATTCTAAACGAAACTCGTGTGATCGAACAACTGAACAATATCGGAGAACGCGAAGTTGTTGACGAAATACCACCGGGCGAATTCACACTCAAAGACCGACTACCACCGCTTAAACCGGCGGTTGATCGTCATGTTGTTAACGTGAGTTCTGGTTTCTCTTATTCATTTCGGTCTTTGCAGAAAATAGAAGGTGATTCACTTGTTCTCGATTGCGGTGTGATCAGAAGGGATGAAGAGAAAACGATCGTTTTTTGGCATTATGATTTCGAACCGTTGGATGCAACAAATTTGACTGCTTATTCTAAAAACGACCGTTTAACAATACGTGGAACCGAGAATCGAATTGTGTTTCGTGAATTGAAGATTAATGATCATGGGCTTTACAGGTGAGTAAAATCAACTTATCATTTCAAATCGAAGTTCCAGTTGTTTTGTTCCGCCCTATCAACTAGTTCGTACGTTTCGCTTGTACGTTGCTGAAGGTGATCGAACTGCTGAGCTCATGAGTCTTGTTCAACTTTCTGTTCGCTTTACCGCCGTATTTCTTCTTGTTGTTTTGATTATCGCAGTCGTGACTTCAACGGATGCTCGCACCGAGTCGAGGCGTGCTGCTGCTTAACTATATTTATGAACTTCGACTACAAGTCTCTACGGTGATTATTGGAAATTCTACGCTTCAGAAGTTGAGAGAGATTACAATTGAAGATTATCTTAAAAGCTTATAATTGAAATTAAAGAGGAGTTTGAATTCCGGTTTCAGTCGGAGCCAATGCTTGACTGTTGGAGTATTCGTGGTCCTCGTCAGTATGATCAACACTATACTGTGTAACTAAAAATACATGTTAGTTAACTGTGAAGTTACTGTGAAACAAACAATTGCCGGGAAAGATACGAGACGGTCGTTTTGCAGTTCCCGATTCGATTGCTTCTCTAAACAAACCGCATTGAGAATCCAAGGTCTTCTTGAACAAACCGTAGTGTACGATCACGAAACAGATCCTGGGACATCTGTTTATGATTGCGCATGTTCAAATGGCGAACAATCTTCGGATTGTAACATTTCGGATCGCTGACCATTCGCACGAGGAACGATCGCTTTTCGGCCAACGATTGACCGAAACGACGACGATCGCCGTTTCCACTCGGATTTGTCGAAGTAGAACCAGCGGATCCGGTGCTTGTTTGCGTTTGATAGACCCCTGGATGTGGTTGATGCGTATTCTCAACAAAGTTCGGATCCCGACCACTCGATGACGAAATGGAATCACGATCGGCGAACTGTAAACACGATTCATTGTCGCTTTTCGAAAACCACTTACAACACCGTTAACCAAACTACGTGGTGAATCAACGGAGGGTTCGTCGAAGGAGCCATCCAATGCATAAGCTTTCTCTTCCAATTTTTCCAATTCATAATTCTCGACTATGGGTTCCGGTTGTTCGTCTGAATCTCGTTAAACTTTACAGTCAATTTCCTTTAAACTTACAAAGCAAAGTGATTGCCGTCTGTTTGATGATTTCGTATGCAACGTAAATGTCGTGATCGTTCGCGTGCTCGTGGCAAACACAAAACCTGATTACGAAACGATCGGACAACGATGCAGGAACCATGTGAATTCGACCGCTGGAGTTTAGTTTGGTTAAAAGATTCTGATTGGCTTCGTTTGTTCCTTTCAATCGAAAACAAACTAAACCCATAATAACATCTCCGACTATTTCGAAACGATCATCCGCTTTGATCAACGACTCAAACTTCTTGGCAAGTCGAACATGCTAAAGACTGGTGATAGGGTTGAAAACCAATGTCACAACCCACGTTTCGAATATATTTCTGTAATCCTTCAACACCGTACATGCGCACTACAAACCACAATTTCAAAGAACGAAAACGTCGCGAAAGTGGAATCCCCCAATGACGATAATCGATGGCTTTGTCTGTCCAACTATGTTGAAGATAAAGCGGATCGACGACAAGTGCTTGAGTCAGCTTGAAACGATCTTTTACCCTAAAGAGCATTCAATCAATCTTCATAGTCATAAACAAACCAGAAAGTCGAACAATCGAAATTCACCAACATCCACTTATTCGGATTTGTGTTAAAAGACATCGCGTATTCGATACCAGACATCAGATAACGAAACTCGGGGCAAATAAACGCCGAACCAGCGTACGCTGCATCAACGTGCAACCACAAATCGTTTTCCATACAAACGGGACCGATTTCACTCAACGCATCAAATGAACAAACTGAAGTTGTTCCGAGAGTTACGGAAACGAAAAACGGTATCATTCCCAAATTGCGATCTTCCTGCAATTCAATAGTTCACGTAAAGTAATCAGTTTATTCTTACCGTAATTGCCGCTTGAAGTGTATCGCCACGCATACGAAACTTTGAGTCGGTTTCCAGAATTCGCAACTTTACCATTCCGATCATTGCCGCTTTTTCGACAGAAGAATGAGCCTTCAGAATCAAAGTCACTCAAATAGATGGCTTATGTTCTTACCTCTTTCGAACAATAGGCAATCAGTTTAGACATCAGTAGCCCTTCTTCAACGAATGGAAATCGTTGTCTTAGTTCTTTCATAATCTCGAAACGAGCGGCCAGTAACGCAACAAAATTGCACTCACTTGCCGATCCCTTTAAGTCAAAAAGGATTAGATTTGGTTATTAAGTATGTACAAACTTGAATAACTCCACCACCTCGACCTTCCTCGGTAAACGGTAAAAACTCTTTGGGCAAACCAATCATTTCACCAAACCATTGCAACATGATCGTTTCCAATTCGGTGATTGCTGGACAAGAAGCCCACGAGAAACCATTCGCTCCTAACGCATCCGAAAGCATCGTAGCCAAAACTGACGGATAAGAATTGGCTGCCGGAAAATAGGCGTGAAAACGAGGATGTTGCCAATGAGTAACCTAAAATCCTTGTTATCATTTTGCTACTATCAACTTACTCCCGGCATAACATAGCTCTCAAAATCGTGCATCACTTTTTCAAACGATTCCGGTTGTTGAGGTGCGGTAGCCGGCAATAATTCCCGAAGATATCCCGGTTCAATTGATGGAACAACCCGACGATTGTGAACGTTTTCCATGTAATCAGCAATATAATCGACAGTCTGTCTACCGACACGTCGAAAGTCTGACGGCGTCATACTGTTCTCTAAATATGCAATGGATGATGTTACTGTAAATGAGATTTACGGTAATTGCGATCACGATATTCCTCCGAGTAACGACGATTCAAAACGTTAACTTGAAGATCTCCAAACGTTCCCGGTGCCGAAGTACGACGTGGAAGCTCATCGTTCGGTTTCAATTTGGACATTTGATCACTGAGATTTTGCATCACTTGTTCAGGTCTAACAGCATTTTCAGTTTTCGGTTTTGTACGTTTTGGCAATGGCGGTGGTTGAAGTGGCAAAGAATTGGGTTGAATGGGTTTGGGAATCTGTTGCGGCGTTATCGGTGGAGCTGGTGGATTCGACGCAACAGAAGCAGGTGCTCGAGCAGCCAAATTCGATCCGTGCATTGCGGCCATACTTGTTGATGAAGAAGACGAAGGTGAGGGTTCCAAATCGGAAGTTGCCGAATTTAATGGACTTGCGGTGGTTGAACCTAAGAATGAAAATAAGATTATGATTAACAGAAAACGTACGGTTTGGTGAGAAGGACTGTTTTAACTTTGTTGTCTTATCTTGGCAATAGTTGTTAAAGTTGTTAAAGACCTCACCGAACGGATAGACCATTTCAGTAGATGGAATGAGCTTTGGCTGAAAAGTTGACCGTTTAGAAGAACGTCATTAAATCATAAGATTGTCACGCCCCCTCTCGTCTACTGAAAACATCATTGATAATGGTATAAGAGGTTGTCCGTCAAGTAAAAAAGATAACCTTTTCTAAGACTCCACTGAACAGCAAATGAATACGATACGCATCGACTGTCCCGTTTATTGATAGGCGTAGATTTGAAGTGTCATTGATATCTGGAGTTCTTATCATTTCTTCTTAACGCCCACTCAAACGGATTTTTCGTAAAAGGGAACCGACGATACGATGCCCAACTGCAATTGACATCTCTCAATTTGTTGAGTGGTCAATTTCTGTTAAGGACACTCGGTTCTTGACAACGCGTTTAGAAATTCGCAATACGACGATGCATCCGACTTATATGACGTTATTTGCTCTCATAATAATTGTAAAACTTCAAAAGAGAAATCTTTAACTTTGCCGTAAGTGTTTGAAGATCATAAATTGATAGCAAGAAATAAGGCAATATAATGACTTGCAATTAGTTCAACTGTTCTATATAAGTTTGCAAATCCGGATGTTCAGCCTCAATTTAAAAGCTCATAACAGCCTTTAAAACCAAATCTGCAGTTCAATCAAGGTTGTAAGTACTCAGTTAATTTGAGTTTCTGTGTCAAGTTGATTCGTTCGTTCACCAATTTAGTAGACACTACACGCTGCTTTTAAATGGTATTTAAATCCTTTACGTATTCTAATTGTTCAGTTCAATTTTTGTGAAAATAAGACCATAACTGAGGTGTTTTCTGCATAAGTCAATGGTCAGATAAGAAACAACGAATGGTTCGATTGCTTCAGCCTTGTTATAAGATCACCAATTTTGCTTAAAAACGAAAAAGAATACCTTTTGGCTAAGCATTTTGAAAGAATTGAGTTTGATGGTTCTTATCACTTGGATTAACAGCCATTTTTGTATACGATTCTTGGAATTTAAATCGTAATTCCCGACTGTCAGAGGGTTTGCAATCGTTTTGTTATCAGCTGACGGCAAACTGAGAATTGAAAACCATTGGGTTTGACGACAAATTCCGATTGTCACCTTTCGACTTTTCAAAACGACGCAAAGTTTGTCGCATCTGGTTAACTTGTAATCGATTTGGTTTAAAGTGCAAACAGAAGTTGAACGAAACTCTCGAGTAGTTGCCAAAACCTTTCGTGCTTCGTTTTTGGAGGCAAAATTGTGCAGAATCGATTGTGCAACAGTTTTGGTTGCTGTATGAAGATTAACATACTGAGTTGATTTAAATCTCTACTGTTTGCAAAGCGGGAACAACTTTCTGTCCCCAAATGTTTCAATGGGTTGAAATAAAAAGTGCAAATTGGACAAACGAACGCCAATCGTCGGTTGTTTGCAAACGTGTGTACAATTCGTTTTCGAAGTTCTTGTCCCACAATTTGTTTCTTGTTGCCAAAAAGAACCTACGGCCTTTTGTTAGGTATCAGTTTCCATAGGCAACTGAGTGTTGGAATGCTGCCGAACTTTCCAATGAGCGTTTTGAATAAAAACCTTTTTCTTATCAGTTCCCTTCATCAACCATCTCTCCCCTCTCGCGTATGGTCATTTGTCAAATAAGTTCGGAACAAAATTTACGAGCATTCTTTCAAGTGTATTCGTCTTGGAGCATTAAACCAAATTATGTTCACAATCATGCAATTCGATTTACAATTCCATTTGTGACCGTTGAATGCTCGTCGATCGAGTAGATGTGGAAATCCGGCAAAAGAGTCGTGGACGCAAAGGACTGACTTTGTGGGATTCTTTCGTAACTCCGATTGTCCACTACGTTCCGTGGACATTCGATGCGGAAATTTTTTTGCATCATTCGACCACCGAGCACCCAACGTTCCGGCGTCCATTTGCTTTTACTCTTGGATGAACTCGGTCGTGAGTTCAAAGCTTGTTGTTCCGCCTCTTGTTGCCGCCAACCTTTTTTATCCACGCTTTAGTGGACGATTTTCGTGTCTGGGTATTTAAACCGACAGATTTCTCGACTCGAATTTGGAACCTTCAAGTCTGCTGAAGCTCTCGGCATTCAGTTCGGACTTTGCAGTTGTTTTCGTTCTGTTCCAATACTTCCAATTCACTTCCATCAAAAGCCAACATTTGACTCAACGAATTGAACAAAAAATGCTTTTGATTCCTCTGAAAAAATGAAATTCGCTGTTGCCCGTAAAACTTTTCGACCAAAAAGCTTTCGATTCTTTTCGTGATTTCCGACGAATCGTTTGATTTCCGTTATTTCAGAAAATGACCAAAACAACGTTGCCGGCCGAAAGATTTCGTGAACGATTTCAATTACGGAATCCGTTTCACGTCAATTTACTTTCCGAATTCACCGCAACATTTATGCTTTTGGTTTGTGTTTCCCTCGGAAAGGAATCATTAGCTTCGGTTTTCAGTTTTTGGTCACTGGAGTTGGTGTGCAATTCGTTCTTACACGAGGTCTACTCAACGCTTATATCAACTTGAATATTGGCGTTGGTTTTGCAATCGTAAGTTTTTCTTTTCCTCTCCGTAATTCCTCTTATCTCTACAGGCGCTTTGTGTTTACTCGACGTACAACACCTCTGGAGCTCATTTGAATCCGGTCAGTTCGAAATGAATAAACACAAAATACATTTAATTGTTCAGGCCGTTTCAATCACAATGGTCACTTTGGGTCTTTTGTCGATTCCACACTTTTTCGGCTACGTTCTTGTTCAAACTGTCGGAGCTTTTTTGGGCGTTGGCTTGACATATTTCATCTATCAAGGTATTGTTTGAAACCAACGAGCTTACGAATGATTTCTGTTCGTAGATCAGATTTTAAAGTTTACTCACGGAGCAAAGCTAATCACTGGTCACAATGCAACTGCCGGCCTTTTCTGCTCTTTTCCTGAAGCTCATGTCACAAACTCCAGTGCATTCTTTGATCAAGTTAGTTTTTCGTTAGTTTCTGCATACTAATCAGTCGCCCTACAGATTTTCGGAACGTTCATTCTAATGTTCTTCATTATGATTGTCATCGATCCACGCAATCGTATTCCAAAGTATCTTCATCCGCTCTTCTTTGGTTTCATTTTGATTGTAATCGGAAATTCCTATGGCATGAACGTTGGGTAAGATAGACGTCTGGTACTGAATTAGTATTTTGCTTAGTTATCCTATCAATCCAGCTCGAGACTTTGGACCCCGTGTGTTCGCTTATCTCATTGGTTACGGTCCCGAAGTCTTCAGGTAAGAATTTAGAACAGTGATCTTAGAATTTCAAGCTTTTAGTTTCCACAATTACTACTTTTGGATTCCAATTGTTGCGCCAATGATTGGCGGACCACTGGGAGCTTGGACTTACATTGCACTTATCGGGGCACATCTCAAGGATCCAGTAATTGTCATTGCCAAAACGGAACCAGTGACTTTGAGAAATGGAGCACCCGACGAACTACAAGCACTTAGTGAGGACTAAAATCGATCCAATTGATTTCACGTTACTTGTTATCACTTTTCAACTTGTTCCTTAGACATTAGTACATGCATCCATTACATTCATACTAGTAAATTAAATAATAGTCATTCAACGACAAAGAAGATTTGTTGGTTTTCTTTGCGTTTGCCGCGTTCTTAGAACCAATGATGCAAAAGCATGTGGAAAATCATCCAAAATGACTTTTTGAGTTTCTTAGCTGGATACTAAGGAGTCAAATCAAGTGGATAGTATTTCCATTGACTTTGAATACTAAAGTGCGAACTAAGCTATCTACAGTGAGAATGTCAAGCTCTGCATGAACCGCGTATTCCAATGTATACATTCCCGAATTCATTCTCTATTGGAATTGGCCGTTCATTACAAATTAAAGTTTATTTGTATAACTCAATTACAAGACCTCACTTCTTTAGTTTGGATCTTTTTTCAGCTCGAAACTGATCGTCGTTTTCTCTGACAAGACCGCAAAACGTTCTCTGATTTGCTGCTCAGTTTCTATTGGTTCTCTGAAATCAAACACGAGTTACCGTCCAGTGATTGTACACCTACTCAGTTATCCTGCAAGTTCCCGATTGTGGAAATGGACACTCTTGCTTGAAATTTGTGGGCGATAGGCTGAGAATAAACTTGTAGACCGACGGCCGGGCATCGAAGATCCGTTTCAGTCGAAGCCAAACCAAATCAGAAAGCTTGTCCGGTTGACTGAAAAGAGTCTGTCAATTCTGTGGTTTCGATTTGAACTTACTTGACGTTAACTCGATAAACGTTGTATTTTGATGGATCATCGTCAAGTGTCGTCACCATGAGCGCTTGGCTACCATTAGCGGCAATTGAACATATGGAATCAAACTCGATGTTTGTTCTTTACCACTCCAGTGTCTCCAAATCTGACGATAAGATTCCATTCTGACTTCGAATCGACGATGGATAGTCGCAAACAATGGTGTTGCAACACAACACGTGGAAACGGGTCCTACACTAAATCGTTAAAACGATTATTGCGCTTCACCAATGCAACTTACCATACATATATGCTGCATGCTCTCATAGTTCTTCGTTGGCTTCCGAACATGGTGGCCGTTCGACAGCGAGATTTTGACCACATCGATTGGTCGACCAGAATCGGTCTTACTCCGGTTTTGGTAAGTCAAGCCGTAAAGAAAGCCGTCAAAAACCCCAAACACTTTCACTCCCACAGGAACATCCAGTGGCAGTGGAAATAACCGGAGTTGGTTTTGATCGTAAAAAACTAGTACTGAGAACTCATAGCTCTAATTCACAAAACCAATTCAGACAAGTTCTGTGGACGAGATAGTGGAAACCATCCGTCAAAATGGTACTCATAGTCGATCGGCACTGAAGTTGGCTTTCTGACAACTACCACCGAATCTCCGAGATTGAATTCACCAAATCCCAGATACAAGGAATACGAGTCACAAAACTTGAACAGAACCAGCATTGTACTCAAGTCTGATGCAAAAAAACGCTCTCAATCTGATATCTTTTGTGCGTTTTCAACGGAGACCCTTCGTTAGTTGCCGCTGAGATGTCGAAAAAAGGGTCCCTAAATGAGAAGGTAAAGAAAGTGGCTTGCAAGTTTATCTTCGTTTTGAGTGGAATAAGTCGGCAATAATGATGGTGGAGAACTTGAAACCAATCAGAAAACGACCGTCGAAAGTATGGTGAAGCTTGCACATGGACAACGGGATGTTGCCCATAAAACGACGTTCACATTTGCATGCTCGTGATCAAGCATGTCCATGAAACAGTCGAATGCCTAAACGTTCAGAGTTATACAGGAAATTGGACTGCGATATCTCAAAAAACTGCTACGGGAAAGCCACGCGCTATGCTCTCTGTCAAAGAACGTTCTTGCCGAAGAATGCCCACCGGTTCAGTGCTATTATACGAAACAAAACATTTCGCCGCGAACCATTTCGCCACAGACCATTTCGCCGCCAACAGTATCACCGACAAAGATTTTAACCGGAAAGGAGTTTTAAATCACGTAACAGCGTTGTTTTTGAATTAATGGACTATTAAATAAAGGTAACTTTTACGTTTAACAATTTCGTTGCTTATATGATCTATAATATTAGAATTCATATAAAACAAAGGCCTATTGTAATTGGTGAATTCTAAGAGCATATAAAGCCAACTATCAGATCGAAAATTACCAGTCTACTGGGTAGTACTGGTTTTAACGCGTTTTAGTGTTGCTACTTCTTTTTGTTATTATGATGGCCTTTGAAATATATTCAAGCCGAGGAGTTGCGAGGTTAGCATACGATGGTTACGTTTACCTGTTTGACAAAGTAACTAGTAACAGTAATGTGAATTTTTGGCGTTGTGAACGGCGTAAACAGTGCAAGAGTCGCATTCACACTAAGGTAATAACAAATGAATTCATTAAGTTAGTAAGGGCACATGGACACGATTCGAGAGCCGGCCAATGTGGAGATCGCCAAACTGAAAACAGGTTTAAAAAGACGAGCACTAGATGCACAAGAGATTCTGTCTCAAGTGATCACTAATGAGATTCAAGGTCTTAGCAGTGCTGCGGTAGGTTCTTATAACAAAGGTTCTATGCGTAAGATTTTTCAACGCACTCGTAACGTTCTTATATCCGCACCTTCTCTCGAAGAGATCTCGATTCCAGAATCTTATCAACCATATGACTTTTCACCAAGAGCTTTCAAACAATTCCTTTTGGCTGATTCTGGTATTGGAGATGCATCTCGAATTCTTTTCTTTGGCCGTTGTGCAGTTGGCTCGTGGATTTGCGAAATTGACAAAATCTTTGTCGATGGAACTTTTTCACTCACGCCTCCTCTTTTTAGCCAAATTTTTGTGCTTCTCGTCAAACGTGGCGACTTCGTTATTCCTATTCTCTATTCACTTTTACCTAACAAACTGGAACGTACCTACGTGAAGATGATCTCTATGATTCAAACTCTTTGGCCCCTTTTTAACCCAATCGCCATTTCAGTTGATTTCGAACTTAAGGTTATCAATGCCTTTTGATCTTAATTTCCTAATGCACAGTTTTCACGGATGTCTCTTTCATTTAACTCGTAATTTAAAAAAGAAGATTTCAGAGTTTGGATTGACACATCGATATAACTTCGATGCCAACTTCGCACTGTCAGCACGAATGATCGCCGTCCTTGCTTTTGTCCCTATCGACGACTTGGACACGGCCCTTCAACACCTTTCAAAACAATTGCCCGATGATCTTGTCCCCGTGCTTCAATACTTTGAAACTAACTACGTTGGTACAGTTTACCGAAACCGCCGTCCTCTCTTCGAACCTGAACTTTGGTCTGTTTACAAATGGACATTAGAGGAATCTGATCGGATCAACAACTACGCTGAAGCAGCACATCCTCGTCTTCAAGCGAAGTTTGATTTCGAGAAGACTACTTTATGGAAGTTCGTGGACGGCTTGAGGAAGGACCAGAAGTCGAGAGACCGTAAATACGAGCGGTTTGTGCGACGAAACAAGCCCCGGCCAAACGTTCGTGGTATGTGAAGACCGACTATCGACTACTAGGTCTGCTGAGTTTCTACGACCAAAGAACTCTTGAGTTCCTGCGTGGAATTGCATGGACCACACATGGAGAGTTAATGTGAAAGATTTCATGCATGCCGAATCGGGTCTTCGGTAAACATTTCAAACGCCTCACATTAATGTTTTATTTTTCTCCATCTGTGGACTACGGTTTAGAGACTTTTCTAGAACATCGCGTTAATCGCGACAATTCGCACATTCACATTTTTTGCACCAACAAATCCTTCTCAACGTGGAATACCTTGCCAAGGTAGGAGGGCTGAAAGGTGTTCATACGAAGTATCAATAACAACTAAATTTCCACTAAATTTGTACCTTAATTTGCATTCTGAGAAGAGTTATTGATTTTGGCGTGGACCCCTCGCTTAAAATCAATCTACGTCTATGCTTTTCGTTGTGATGTTTGCAAAATGTTGTAATCAAATGTACACGCAAATTAGAGCATGTTTTATAGATCTTCCAACAATATTACATTTGATGTCACTTGGATGTTATGCAGCCGAAATTGATGTCGGATTTGACATATTGCTTTGAGTTGTATGTGGGTTGAACAAAAATATCGATAGATTAACGGGAGTTGTGTCGCGGCAACCAGCGCTACTTGTAGAAAATATAGTGAAAGGGATTGTCTTTCACATCTACCTGAAGCAAAAGTTTAAAGAGTTATGAAATTTTGGATGATCAGAAAAACTAGTCGCTAAACAATCCTTTTTAAAAACAAAAAATGAACTTATTTATAACTTTGACCATACTTTTTTCGCGTAAGTAGCGTCTTATTCTCTTAAACAACGCACACTAAACGATATGAATAGGAAGAAACCTGATTAAACCGCAAATTAAAACGAATTTGAGATTGCAAGCCTCACTTCTGATTTAAATTCCGTACCCGAATGTGTTGATTAATGTCGCTTGGAAAAACATTTGTCCATCAATTGGCTCCGAAAGAATGAAAGCTTGTGGCGAGCACCTTTGAACGACCTCAACTTTACCTGAAGACGAGATTTCAGTTTTGTTTGCGTTGATGCTGAAACAAGTTTGCAAGCTTCAGCTCACCGGTTTTTTTCTTTCGTCGTAAAGGAAGTAGGTCTCTAAATAGTCGCCTCTCAAAATAGTCATTTTGCTAAAGAAATTCCGTTCGAGTCGTCTCTTCTTTTTGCTCGAACAATATGTGACAGCCAACGTTGAGTATATGGCTATTGCTTATTGTTTTGGACATGTGGAAATGTCACACAGAAAATATATGATGTAGCCTTTAACACCGCAAATCCAATTCGATGTTAGGGTACAACACAGAGTTGAGATGACGAAGCTTCAAGACGCGCCTAAAATTGAATCGCAAAATAATCAAAAAGCAAACAACAAGTTGCCGTCTTGACCGGTGGACTGCGAAATGCGATGTTTTTTAAGGTTTTTTTGCCGTTCCAATTTTTGTTCTGAAACAAACAATAAGCTCATTTACAATTTCCGACCAACCTTTTTTGCGCATGTAACGTTTCATTCCTTTATAGATCCGCATCTAAACGACGTAATCACAAAGTGATTTCGTGACAGCAACGCACTAGATTGCCGAACGCTAATCCATAAAACGAACTTTAGAAGACATCTGTGGAACACTTGTAGAGATTGAGCAAATAGTTGAAAAGCAATGAATCAACTTTTATTGCGCAAGAAATGTTGCATTTTTGTAAATGTATTCCGAATAAGTGACGCATTTTTCCTTCAAAAAGTCCGTACGCAGCACTCTTCTTACAGAAACAAGTTAGTTGAGTAAAAACGTCAGATATTACCTTCGCTCCACATTGCGGATGATTTGAGGCGGAGAAAAATCGTTTGACCAAATTCATGATTAAAAGAATAATTTTTAAAAAAATCACGACTACAGCAAAAAGAAGTGAAAAAGTGAAAAGTCAAAAAAAGTGTCGACTCTGCGTATTTTATTACGTTAGTGAGTGATCATGTTTTTAAAAAAACGTTCGATTCAAAGCAATGATCGAATATGTTGATGGATAACTGGATGTATTGAATGATTCAAAATCGCATCAGTCGACTGCCAACTATCGAGTTGGTGCGCTGTAGTTAACAATTACTTGAATTTTGTATCAAGCATACTGTTGGTTTATGAATATTCGATTGAGTTGTTTTAAAAGTTTATTGTCTGCATACTCTAATCGAAATCTGAGATCTTTGATTATCGTCTAGAAAACAGCACAATGAATTTCTTTCTGAACCGGGTGCTAGCGTTCATGTTCGAAGACCTCGTGGCTACAAACTCCTCTACAGCCCATTAACTCACCGACTTTAGCTTCCGAATTCGTTCGTTGTTCTTATAATCGTTTGAATACATCTCGATGCACGATGTTCTTAACTAAAACAGCCTGTTGGGTTTTGTTGATCTTGTGATGGAACAAATACTTTGACTGAATCCCAAGATTGTGCTCGTGACAAAGCTACATACAATTGGCTATGTTCGAGGACTTGATGTTAAAGGTTCACGCCAACTCGTTCAAATGTTTGTCCTTGACTTTTGTTGATTGTCATTGCAAAAGCCAATTTCAACGGAAACTGTTTTCGGTTCAGTTGAAACATTCCACGGTAATCAATCATATTGTTGATTCGAGGGATGATTGACGCTCACGTGCATGATGTCCGGTCAGAATTTTGCATTCAACTGAGTGATCGTTCACGGCTACAACTAACATTCGAGTTCCATTGCATATAACGTCTTCTTGAGACAAATTTCGAATTAAAATCACAATCGCATTTACCTTCAATTCCAACTTATGAAGAGGTAGAGAACCTTCTTCGATCATGTTCAAGTACTCCGGCAATAGCAACGTTTGATCAGAACAGTTTTCGGCATCAATAGCAGAGTCTATTAAAAAATACGTTTTTGATTGTCCATCAACCATTTTGAGAACTTGTTCGTTTGACTCATTCACTCCAACGTGTTTAGAGACCAAAATCGCCGAGTTGCCCATTTCATTGAACTTCTTTTTTTCTATCAACTCCCCGAAGATCTCTTTCTCCAAGTTTTGCTTGACTAAGCAATGAGACGGTAAGTTGATCAGTTCGTTTGCGTCGTTCAAAGTTCCTTCTCCGACTTGTTTGAAGAAATCAGCAAATTGGAGTTCATTTGGTTTCGTTCGCATATTTTTGGTTAACTTCAGTTGCTCAAAGTGTATCCACAAACTTGACGAACAAATGGACAAATTGATTGTTTCACTGACTGTGCCGTATTTCAAAATTGGCAGAATCTGTCGAAAGTCGCCTCCAAGAACCATGATTTTACCTCCAAATGGTAAACCATTTCTCGTCAGTTCTCTGAGTTTTCGATCGGCGATTTCGAGTGCGTATCGTGGAGCCATTGGTGCTTCGTCGCAAATAACGACATCAGCATTTTACCGGCACGACTTGTTGCTGTCAAGTTCGAATTTGAATCGCGATCAAGTGGCACTCCAAGACCAAATGTTTTGTGGCATGTTCGTCCGTCCGGTAACAATAAAGGAGCGATTCTGTGAATGCGCATGTCAGGAACTTCTCTTTGTTTCCGTTGACAAAATGACACAAACTCTTGTAGACGTACGTTTTTCCAGTTCCACCCAATCCGTCAACAAAGAAGCATTTCGGCTTTCCGTCAATTTGAGGAACTCAACGGGCGATAGAACGTCGAATGATTGGAGTCCGGCTTCGCGACAAAAAGCCATCGACTTGGGTAAGGAATCAAACCTAAGTAACGAACATCGCTTCAGCTGCCAGGAAAAGAAAATGGAAATTCGCTGGTCGCCTCTTCCGATCGATCGACGGCAGATGGTCACAACAACTCACTTTGTGGATTTCTAGTACAAAACGCGTTGCTGGAGATGGACGGCCGAAAACTCGCTGGGAAGACGACGTCCGAAGACACGTGGGCCAGAAGTACATGGTTCCGCACAAATCCCAATGGACAGAAGCGGCAAAAGACGAGCAACGTTGGAAGAAGCTCGGAAAAACATTTGCGATTCCGCGGCCGCAAAAATCGAAGAGACGACAACAATCGTGAGGTCACCAACACGGAACTTTATTCGATCACTTAATGTTCACTGTTTATCCGTTGATTTTGGAAATAAATTGAAATTGAAATCAATTTGAGGATTCAGAAGAGCGTCCAGAACTTTGTCAACAACAACTTTCTGTTCGGCGTTCAACGTTTCGTACAATTCTTTTGCGGCTTCCAACTCCTGGTCGTGACCGATTGTGTCGTCGATTTCATCAATGTCCTCAACTGCATCCATTGATGGGAAGTCTTTGATCGACTTGTTTTGACGTTGAAGAAGCGTATCGATTTGTTTGTATGCTCGTGCGATCGCTTTGGATTTGTCTTTCAAGTGTCGGTTGAAATCATCGTTCAAATCGTCTTTGAACATCTCCCACAACGTTTTTGAATCTGCCTGGTTACAGTGAATGAGAATGTTGACAAAGAGAGTTCGCAGTTTTTTGGGCATCAACACTTTAATTGCTTCTTTCATAAACTTAACGTACTCCTCATCATCGTCAATCAAACCCAAAACCAAACACGCTTCTCCATTGTTCTGGTATTCAATTCCGTTGACTGTTCGCAGTTCTTTGAAACTCTTTGCTACCTTTACGTGTTGAAGAAGTAGACGCAAATGCCACAAATCTTCTTTTCCGATACCTTGTTCGAACAAAGGCTCAGCCGATTTGTCCCAAACAATCAAGTCGAAAGAAGCACCCTCTAGATAATGAAGCATTTTGTTGAGGCAAAGTTGATGAGGACCAACGAGATTAATGTTCGAAATTCCGTGTACACAAGCAACGATCTCATCGATGACACTTCCTTTCGAAACAGCGTTGAAAAGTGAAGCGTTTGAGAGAGGAAAAGACATTTCGAGCCCGAAAACAGACGAACTGTGATTGAAACACCAAGTGATCGCTCTTTTATACTCCATTCTTAATTCTTATGCAAATTTATGCTTTTATGCGAAAATTTGCCAATTATTTACGAATTTGAGTTGCCAATAATAATCGGCGTCTTCTTCTTGTCGGTGTGAAAGCGAATTCTATCTTTGACGATGTCCATCAGATTCCATTCCAAGTTTGCAGATCCAACGAAAACAAATAAGACTTGTCTTCTGAATCTGAGAAAACGGCAAAAAACAGTTTTTTCAAGACAAACAATCTTGGACCGGTCTGAAAACCAAACTCTAATTGTGAAACTAAGCGAAACTAACCATGGAACCCAACCTCTGATATTCCCAATTCTTTCCAGTTGATTGCTGGTTTTCGAATTTTCTCGCTAGTCGTTGCAGATACTTTAATCAAATCAAGAGAATTCATTTCAGTTTTCTCCGACCTTCGGGTTCTTAATTCGTAAATGAAACCGTCCAAATGAGCAAAAAAGTATGTTGCCTGTGATAAGTCCACGAGTTGCTCATTTGGGGTTGATTATCGGTTTCGATTAAAATCTTCGCGTATCCTTCTTTATTCTAATCTCTTGTTGAAGCAAAAAAAGCCGTCTTTCAAGTTTAGAGAAGGCGTGTTGAAGTACGCAATCAGCTTCATAATCAAATCCCGGCTTATCCAACGCTTATTGCACAACATTTGTAATTGATAGTTCAAAATCAACGATTTCTATCGATCGAAACAACCCAATGACTTCTACTGTAGTACAGGGTGTCTCAGTGAAAAAGAACGTTTTGAAATCGAAATATCTTTTCAGAGTTGGCGAATTTTTATACGGTTTTTTTGTATCAGGTAGCTCGCGATTGAAATTTCTGATAGAAGTAACTTTCACTTCTTCAATTTACTGCAAAGATTACAAAAATGGCAATCTTCCGAAATTTTCCCCTTTTTTTGTGTGGTTAGTTCGAAATTTTTGGAACTCAATTTTGGCGCTTAGAAAAACAAAAGCTTTTTATTGGATTTCAGGTGCCAACCGTTGTTTTCAAAACGTTTTCAAGACGATTTTTGTATTCATCAATTGCTCGATCAATCATCGCTTGATCCAAATTCCGAAACTCATTTTCTATTCTTTCTTGCAATTGATCCAAACTTGCGGGCTTTGTTTGATAAACCCGGTCCTTCACATAACCTCATAGCCAAAAATCACAAGGTGCGAGATCAGAACTATAGGGCGGCCAAGCAAGTGGAGCGGGAATTTGAACCGAACCACGGCCCATCTATCTGCCTTCGAAGTGCTCATCGAGCCACCTTCGAACATTAAGTGCCCAATGTGGCGGAGCGCCATCTTGCATGGAAACAAGTTGTTTGAAGGATGGCCACGTTTCCAAGACTGGAAGAATTTTGTTGTTGAGGAGTGCAAGGTATAAAGTGCCGGTGATGCTCGTCCTTGTGAAAAAACGTCCGACAATACCTTTCTTTCCAATATCTGCCCAAACCGTTACTCTCGGTGAGTGGAGTAGGTATTCGCAAAATCTTGAGTGAAAAGCATGAGTGAATAAAAAAGTGCGTTCTCACCAGTGAGGATTTGATTCGCTTCAATACCTGAAGATCTGATGGTTCATGCGGCCGTTGATTTCAAAATGTGCTTCGTCCGAAAAACAAGGTGTGTTAAGAACTCAGGATTGGAGTTAATCAAGTTGAGAAAGTGAGTGGCATGTGCGATTCTTGCTTGCGCATTTTGTGCAGTAAGTGCGTGTGTTGCCTGCAGTTTGTATGCCTTGAAGCCAAGCTCCTTAAGATAGAATGATTAGTTGAGCAACAAACTAAGAATCAAAACCTTTAAAACATGGTGCACAGATGCTTTCGATGGCATTCGCTCGCGTGATGCAACTTTTCGAACAGATTCATTTGGTTATTTTGAATAATCACTTTAACTCTTTGGACAACTGCTTCAGTTCTTGACGTTCTAAAAAGAATAACAAAAATAACAACATTCTTCCAACCTTTTTGATCCTCCTCGAATTTGTTCGTGTTGACCTTTTTCTTCATATTCAGACACCCATCGTTGAAAACTATTGCGACTGGGAACTGCAGCCTTGGATGATTCGCCAAAATGACGTCGAAATTGCCGTTGAACAGTCGTTGGACTACGGGTTTCAGCAAAACGAAAAACACAGAATGCTTTATGTTCATTAGACCATTTCATTTCGAAAATTTCGAACTAACCGCACAAAAAAAATGAAGGGAAAAATGAGAAATTTCGGAAAATGGCCATTTTTGTGGTCTTCGTAGTAAATTGAAGAAGTGAAAGTTATCGTTACCGACGCTCTTGGAGTCCCAAAGGGCGACAACCGCTGGTTACTATTTAATCTTTTAGCTTTTTGCTCATTACAGCTTTTTCTTGATTTCAGTTCCTACACATTCTCACGCATAAGAAGTGTTTGAACACAAGTCATTAAACTGAATTTCAGCTATGATTGTAAGTTTATTCAAAACAACAAAAATGGCACCCGTCAAATACCCGTGAGAAATAACAAAAGACAATTGATCAACTTTCATCGTCGGAAACTTGAGATTCACTTGAAGAGCTCGGTACTTCCATCAGTGGATAGCGTTCAGCTAATTGAGGTGGTGGAAGATCGACAACGGCCGCCGCTTCACAAAGCACACGATTGTTAATCGAACCGGTAACAATACCCGTATCATATTGTCCTATTGAATTCAATGCACCGTTCGGCAAATTCTCGTCTTCGTCGTCTGCCGGTTGAATCAAATCGTAACGTTGAGTCAAATCGGCCATTTCCTCTTCGGTTCGACCGTGTCGTTCAGGTAGATTTGGATCGGCCAACTGGTTTCCAGTGAATGGATTCACTCCACCAATTGCTTGACCATCAGTTGCAAAACGATCAGCCAAATAGTTGGGATTGGAGTTGCGAAAACGAACAAAGAGCTCGATTGCTTCATTGAGTTGTAAGTGTTCGGCTGAGATGTCAAGAACTGAAGATCGATCTGCATCAACACCGTGCAAATGACCGACAAGACGTGGCAACTCTCCTGGAACTTCATAACAACGACATCCGACCAATGGAAAGAACTCGGCAACGGCTGTGGGTGAACTGTAGTTGAAGCGAAGAATGACAAACTTGCGCAATGCTTCAGCAGCCGAAACCCGTGGAGTTGAAGGTAAATGACCGTTTTGTGTTGAGGATGAGATCGAATTTGCAGTTGAAGTTCCGTTTCGATGCTGACGGTTCGAGAGATCTTGAGCAAAAGTTGGTATAGCATTTAAGATCGTTGTAATCTTCTAAACATAAATATTAAACAAAAACTGGAATTTGAGCATACCGAAACAACCAGTCGTAGTGCTGCATTAAAAAGATCCGGAAATGGTCGTTGCTCGATCATTCGCTCTCCTTCCATTACTCTTTTGGAACCATCAGAAAAAACGATCAAAATGAAGTCAACACTTGTCAGACGATTCAACAACCAATTCGTTGCTCTGACTGATGGATCAACCAAATCCAATTGATCCACGTGAACTCGGGCACTTGCATTCACGGCCAAGAAATATGCCAATTGTAAACTGAAATTAACGAATAAAAAAACTCACTGAGCACAAACATACCAACATTCACTGTGTTGCTGACAATCGTCGGTGTAAAGGAGTAGAACGCGTGGTTGAGCAGTGAGCTCGAAGTTCTGCGGTGGTCTTCGACGAATTAATTGAGGTCGAACAAACCGCTGATATATCACCACAGCAAATAGCGCGACTCCAATGATACTGAAAACGACCAAAAGAACAATTCCGCTGACCAAACCCAAATGCGTTAACGTATTCTGTCGTTTCCATTCACTTGTGTGTTTGTCTACAGGAATCGTGAAGTTCAAGGAAGTATGCTAAACAACAATGAATACAATTCAAAGGCTATGAAGTAGCTTACCGGGCAAACAACGCAACGATGTTCAGTTGAAGCAGCAAATCGGGAATTCTCGGCATCTTCTTTGTGTTCACCGTTCGAATTGCAAATCAAACGACAGTGTGCAGATTGGACGTACGCATAGATCAAGTAGGAACCCGCATCCAAATCTGTCCATTTGAAACCGGTGCGTGGTAGTCGCACAGTTTCTTCTTTGATGAACTGCGCAGTTCCATCGACGTTGTTTTGACGAAACAATGCAAATCGAACTTCGAGAATACGTGATCGTGACGGTGGTTCTTCGATTCGTACCCAAACACCATCGTTCGGATGTGTTTCAACAAAAACGAACGGAGACCAACCGCTATAGTCGGAATGACCATCAGCTTGCAAACCACCATGAACACTCAATCGTCCTTTATCGTGGGTTCCATTCAAATACTCGGCAATTGTCGGATCATAAACGTTTTCATGGGGCATCGTAGCGAACATGGCGGCCGTACAATGAATTGGCTCGACAATTATGTCAATTCGATATTGCGAATAACCAAACACTTTGAAACACAAAACATCTGCTCTAAAAGGCACCTATAAAAACAAAGCAATAGTAATAATTGGATTGTTGACTAACTGCTTGAACTGTCAAATTCGTTGAACTGTCGATTCGAACACCACGACATGGCAATAAAATGGATGGATCATTACAATACTTGTCCTCGGCATCATTTGCGTGAACACAACGATAAAGAAACCAAATCTCAGTTGCGGGTTCGTGAACAACCGTTGACATATTCAAACGTATATATGGCAATCTGAACGATGTAAAACAACAAATCCAAAGACACAAACCGATTGAATGGCAAAATCGACTCCGTGTAGAGTGACATTGTTATCTCACTTTCGTCGCATTGTCGATACGACTGCCAATTCGAGTTCATGTCCATTTTACACGTACTCGAATTACCCACATACTAAATCGACTTATCAAAATACAAGAACCGCAACGAACCTCAAAATCTACAGTCTCATTTGTTGTTTGATTTGTTGAACCCAATTGAACGTAATGATCACAAGTGTTATGTCGTGCCGGACCCAAAACCGCGAAGACAGACGGCAGTAAGGCGTTGGACATTAGCAGGACGGTTGTTATCAATCCGCTCATCCAAAAATAAATATGTCCACAATCTGACATCTCGATTCATGTGTCGACAGAAGAACTAGACTGAACTAGCCGGTTAACGGACTTTACAATGGAAACAAATTGATGAATGTGAAATAAGTTTAAGATGAAAAACAAAACAACGTAAAAGTTCAAATCGAAGACAACAATCCTAATAGTTATACTTGAGTGGCCTCAACTGGTGTGTCTTCCGGCTTTGCTTCTGTTTCGACGGTTTGACTCGAAGCGGCATCCCGATTTTCACGTGCACGTATGAACGTCTTTGGATGAATTGGTAGAAGACCGGCAAGACCTTAAAATAAGAACTTAGATTGCGTCTTTTTGCTTTTAAAGATCTAAACATGATTTTGATAAATGTCAGTTAGATTCCTTGAATAAGATGGCTGTGTAGTTTTGAATCGTGCTCAGACACGAGATAAGACGTTTAAGGAAATACGGTAATCGGCTAAAAACTAAGCATTGGGATTGTGCATTCTGAATAGTGGATCGTAAAGTGCTTAAACGAGACAACGAAAACATCGAATCGCGTGCTTGTCGGGTATCAGAAGTGAAAAGCAGCTGCTTCAGTTTAAGCAGATTTCTGTGAGAACGAAAAACAGCAGAGATTACGAATAAAAAAGCACTGACATTACCCAAAGATCACTCAAACTAATTTAAGATTTCCAGACAGAGATTTCAGTTAAAACAACAGTCGAAGATTACGCTGATGGAAAGAGGTTTTGTAGCCAAAAAGGTTCGTAAACAGTTTTTGTTTGAATAGTCGTGACCTTAATTTCATTAAAATATCGTATACAAACCGCCGTCTCGCAAACTTTTGCTTGAAAAGTCGAACGAAAGTTTGTCGGAGAGCTCAAAGTTCGAAGACAAACGGCCGAAATGGCCGAGTTAGAGCCAACAAAAAAAAACATCAATTCCAACATCTCGAAACAAACTTCCCAGATACAATGGTCGTTCGTTTTGAGCGGCAGACATTTTTGGTCCACAAGTCAGAAAAAAACTCGCTTTGCAATGTTCCCAACATTCAAAAATGAAAACGTTTGTGGAGTTTGCACCTTCAAACAACAATACGTGAATATGTGGGCGGAGTCGTTGATTAAAATTCTCCAGTTTTCCCTCCCGAATGTCAATCAGAAGCAAAAATACGTAAGAGAGAAAACAACCGCAAACGTTACGCTTGTTAGTCGCCTGTTTCCGATGAGCAGAAACACGGTCGAAGGCGAAACCCCAACACAACAAAAAGCTTTCTTTTCCCCTCCGGACATGCGACCTGCAAAACCCAACCCACGAACGGGACTACGAAAAGGGTGGAGAGATGGAACGCGAGAGAGAGCGCTCCGTGAATACTCTCGAGCTCGTGGGTCGCGATCGCAGAGACCGCGAAATGCGCCACAAATTGCACACCCACAAACGGTGTGTTGGTGAAATGATGTTAAAGTGCTAAAGAAGCGTAAAATTAGAACAATCCGGCAGGCTCGTCGTTTACGTGTTCCCGAAATTGGCGTCGCGAGCATAGTCGAGAAGTGTGTTTTTCTCACACAGACCAGCTCCTTCCTTCCAACCACCGAATATGTCACTGGAGAACTCAAGGGTTCAAGAAACAAGTGCAAAATTGTTTTTGCAATTGACAAGATTAAGAAACGGCCATAAACAATTTCAACAGCGCGGATTAATCGACTGCTCGTTCAGCTGTGGAGCTCACTGGTGCACGAAAAATTTGTTGATACCAAAGTGAACTAAAAGAATCTACAACAAACCTAATAACTCGAGCAACGAAACGGAGATGTGTGCGTTACGAGTTCCAATCCAGTACTTTATTCGGCCAATGTTCAAGGCCACAAGCTTTTCGTTATTGAAGTTTGGCAACGGATCGAACGTTCCGAGCTGAAGAATCGAGATTTCAATTTGAAGTTCCCGAGAAAAACAAACCTGTTCGATGATGTTGCCCGCGTATCGGCGGCCGAGTCGCTTGTCCGGAAATACAACGATCTGATAGAACGGTCGATTCGTGCAGCCGAAAAGCGCCAATCCGATGGATGGTCGACCGAAAGTTCGCGGATTTACCAGCTGACGCATGAACGCAAAACCGTTGAACAAGACGCTAGTTTTGTCTAGGCGAATTGATCTGAAATCAACGCTCAATAACACGCAAAGTTGTTGAGAATAATCATACGAAAAAGTCGATCAAACGAGAGAAAAGCAAGATCTACAGACTAAGTTAGTTGGCCAACTTCTTGAGACTATCACAATGGGAAATCAAAACTTGACAACAAGCGGACTAACTTCCTAACTATTGACCTGCTTGTCACTCGATTCATCTGATTTCCGCAAACTTGACCGTTCTCAGATTAACTTCATTACTAGAACATCTAGCAATACCTTCAGAATCTTCGAATAGTCTTTTACATCCACTAGTGAGTATCTTGGGATATCAACGTTCCAATGATCAAACGCACCTGTTGACTTTGAACTTTGAAGCGAAAGCGTCAAAATGAAAAGTGATCATCTTTCGCAGTGGAACGCGTGCCGTGAACTAAAACAACAAAAATCTGAACGGCAATCATACTTTTTCTCTGTTCTTTTTGGCCTCGGGCGTGAGATTGTTTTTTCGTATTGACGTCGAGAATTCGGCCGCAAATTCAATTACGCGCGTTTTGACAACACTCCACAAACATAACCAACTGGTTACATCGTTCTTACGTTCCTCAACGTTACCAGTTCGTAAAGCTCGAACTTTTTGTTTTAACCAGAAGATTTCGAACCGACATCCGATTTTTTGTCCGGTTTGCTTTCTTGGTCCCAACTTTTCAACAAAAAACTAATGAATTTAGTTGCTTTAGACGAAATTCAATTCGTCGAATTCTTTGGCGTCAAACGTTCTTCTCTTGTTGCCGATCCCAACGATTTCCCCCGAGAGTTTAGTGGGACAAGCGCGGAGTCAACCGTTTTGGAGGCTTTGTAGTCACAAAATAGAAGATGCCAAAAGTCAGATGTCGAGTGAGAAAGACTTCTCGGACCATTTTCGTGTTTGTGTTTCGTCCAAATTCGATTGCATTTGAAGGTCACCATCCACTTGATATTCACAAACGATCACTACATCGACATGAAATGTTTTTTTCAACTTTCTGTTCGCAAATAACTCTCGTATATGACCAGCGATGTTTCCAATTCGTTTATTAACTTCATTCCACCCTTCATCTTCTATTCGACTACCATCGTTTGTTTTGACTACTAAGGTTGAATTACTTGTTGTTAATCAAAATTAGCTCACTTAACGATTTATTGCTTTGCTAATATTAATAAGCACATTACGAATTCGGTTGTTCCCATGACCAATCTCGACCAATGTTGTTGAGTTAAAAGAGCACGAGAAGTGAGTACGAAGAGACCGCAAGACGACGTTTAACATGCCACGTCCGTCAATCATTTTTACGGTTTTCGCTCTTGTTGGCCATCTGTAGTTGGGCTTTCGAAAGATCATGTGCGTGTTTATCAATTCGTCGGCTTCCTTATTCCTACGACAACAAAACTTTTGTGGCGCGTTCTTGCAATTCGAATGGTTCGGAACGCATTCCTTCATACAAGAATGCGGCAGAACGGAAGACGAGAAGGAAAAAACATACCAGTTCGTAGACAAACGGCTACAGACCGTGGGGTTTGGTTGTTCTAAAAATTTGTGCAAAGTCAAGAAAACGGATGGGAAATTCCGCGCGTAGTCATTCAACATCCCATTCCTCGTCAGTAGCTTCAAATCTTAACTTTCGTTCGTCTACAATCTATTCGGTATGCGGTTCTTGAACTGTTCGTTTATAGCTCTCAATCTTCTCATCATTCACCTTTTGCCACAGCTGCACTTTAAGGTTTCTTTAGCATATGTGGTAGTTTCAGTATCCGACGGCCATTTGGTGTAATTTGTCTTATTCACGTGGCTTGTGCATTCGTAATCTCATCATAAACTCCTCTTAACCTTCAAATAGAAACTCGTTTCAATGTCGTCGTTTCGAACTCTCGGATTAAGTGAACGTTAAATCGACTTTTTAGATCCCAATCGATTCAATGCCGGATGGACCCATCGACGATATTTGCCCGTCACGATTCGCTTGGGAATGTAAAGACGAAAGTTGTTGTGCCAGCTATCACATGCGCGTAATGATGCTCTTCTTCTCATTGGCCGTTTTTGCGTTGGCATTGATCGTGTTCGTTGTTTGGTTTGCGGTCGAATTTCGACCCTCCAGACGGTAAGAGGAGTTCGCGTAAGCTGATTGTAGTAAATATGGTCGTGCCTTTGACAATAAACAATAGCAATGCTTTTGTAGTGCCAACAAGGAATAAACAAACTAATTTGTGAACTTTCAGAAGAAACTCCCAACCACAAGTTCCACGAGATAAACGCGCTCTTTCGGAAGTGGAAATCAAAAGCTTCGAAGAAACTCGCTATTTGCGTCGAATGTCCGAATTGAATCCGAATGCTCGGCGCGAGTACGTTTGACAATTGGCATCACCATCTCATTAGCTAACTGTATTTTGATTGTCGACTTTCTAGTTTTGTACATAAAAGTTTTGGTTACCAACGTAGACAGGAATATCATGTACTACCTCGGGTTGCACAAAGAACATTACAAAAAAGTTGCGGCAGAATTTGTAGTTCGATCATAAACTTTCGCTTCGGTTTCCCTTTGACAGCCGTTGACTTTTTTCGCTCACGAGACAAAAACCATTCGCTTTCGTTAATTGATCGCCCATCGATTGCCGCAATGCCTCTCGTTTCGGTCATCACGAATCTCAAAAGGTCCGAAGTTTCAATCGTCTTTCTGCGCAAAACTTCCGAATTACTTGGCCGTCTTCTCAACAAGCCTTCGGCGGTTTGTTTCGTTCAATTGCTCAACTCAATCGTATTGTAGACCATTCAAATCGCCGTTCACACTGACCAACTTTTTCACTGTTTTAACAACGAAGAGCCGGCCGCCTTCATCCACGTTTCGATTGCCGACAGAATCAGTTTGGAGAAACGAAAAGAAGTTGCCGTCGAGCTGACAGATTTGATTTCCAGCGAATTGAAGTTGAACAAAAAACGGTCCGCTACGCATCCACGCAAGCGACTTCTAACCTCGAGTTTAGGTTTTTTATCAAGTTTCCGCCAACAACAAAGGACGACGTTGCTTACAACGGTCGATTGCTCAGCGATGTTCAACGCACAGCAAAACCGGAGAACAAACACTCCAAACTTTAAACTTCAGGATCTGTGATTGTCATTGCGCCTGGTTATCGGAAATATGAATCGATGTTTAGAAGCGAGTTCTCTTGCACTTTCTCTTGTTGACGAAAATACAAACTTAACGTTCGTCTTATCAGTTTGTTTCTGTTTGAATTGCTTTTAACTTCAAATTCAAAAATAAAATCTTCTTCAAGGTTTTGATTCGAAAGTTCTTACGACTGTTATAGTAAAAGGCAACGATAAAAAAAGAATTACTTAAACAAAAACATCGACGTTTTCAGTTCCCGTTCTTCTGCCTGATCGATTCCCATTAAGTTCGTTTCTAACTCCTCCTCAAACCACAGGGTTTGTGTGTTCGTTTGCTTTTACAGCTATTAAGCAGCATTAACGTTTTATAACCATGAGCGAAAGAACGAAACGTTTCAGTGCACAACTAGAAGACCTAGTAAAGGTTTGTCGTCTTCAGCTTGTAACCAGAGAATCACTTTTAAGTTCAAACACCTCCGTTGCGATTCTCATTCCAACGTTTTTCACTTCAAAACGATTAGCCGCTATTTGAAGCATCTGCCACTTGATTCGATACGTCGAAATTGCGGCTAATCTTCACGCCTCGATTTGTGTAAACTGCGACAAAACAATCGGAAGTTTGCAACGTGCAATCACTTCCGTGTCGTTCTTGTTCAACGACCATTAACTCGTTTATTGTACTTTCAGAGCCTTAGCACTTGTCCAAACAAAATGCCGATTTTGCAAATCGTCACTAATTTGCCAAAGAGCAAATTCACAGCGGACTTCGTGAAGAAGGCTTCGACCAAAGCATCCGAACTCACTGAACGACCGGAACAAGTGAGTTGAAGAAGATAGGAAGCTGATTAAACTTGCTTTAGGTAATCGAAGTGGTAGTTCAAGCCGATCAAATTATTTCCTTTGCCGGCACTCAGGAGCCAGCGGCGTATGTTTTTCTTGGCGGAATTCATTGCTTAAGTGAAGAACGACGTGGACCAATCGGAAAAAGTTTGAACGAGTTTCTGGTCAACGAACTGGGACTGAAGAGTGAACGGTAAGCACAAAGTGTGAATCAACAAATCTCTTCATGATTTTCAGCTTCTACATTCACTTCCTCTCGATTCAACCGGAGGACGTTTCGTTCACTGGAAAGTTGTTCAGTCAAATCTTGGCCGGAAAGTAGTTTCAACTATTGAAATACTTCGTCGTAATATTTGATAGTTCTCAAATAAACAAGTTCGTGTTTTAATCCTCAGTCACGCAACTGACCGTCGCAAGTTTATGTGATACCGTGGCGTAAGAATGTGTTCGAACGAAATTTCAACAACAAAAATACAAAGCAAAATGTTCGGAATGAGATCATCAGTAGCAGTTAGTTTCGAGGCATAAACATTGATGATGAACTAATGTTCGTACAACAGCGAGTGAATAGTGACTGAATTAGCATTGAACTCATCTTCCGACCCACGCGTTACGAAGAAGCGAATTGATATCTTGGGCGTTCAGACTTCGTTGTAGTGCCACACGCAAATCCTTTTTGTGTGGTCGATTGCCGAAAGCCGACGATTCGCGTAAACGTTTGAGAAGACGCTCGGCACGTGGCCATCGACCAGGATAATTTCGAAGTGCCGGTGACCACAACAAGGGACTTATAATCTTGTCCATTTCTTCCATACTAATAGCAATGCTTCGCGCACTATCGTCGATAGTCTCATCGGATGCTTGAACGGACGGATTGTTTTGCAGAAGTGTATGATCGATAACACGCAAACATCCCAAACACTCGCCGGCACTTCCCATTTCGCACTCCAATCGACAGTTCGCTTCGCCCGAATCGGCATCGACTACCGTGGGAGTGTCGATCAAGGTTTCGGTGTGTTGTTCGGTTTGTGGTGTGGCAATCTGATACTGAAAAGATAGCTGGTTACGTGTCTTTTAGTAACTCGGTTTTTAGCACAAAGTCATCACACGACATCAATTAATTAGTCAGATTTCAATCTTGCTTTCGTAATTATAATCTTTGATTTCTTTCGCATCATCTCGAGTTTCAGCAAACCAACTCGGCCGTATAACATCACTGAATGTGGTTTGTATGCTATAAAGTAATTTCCAATTCCACCCTCTCGATTGCCATTGTCAAGCAACCAAACACCCTTCTAGAAGGAACAATAAGACTTCTGAGTGTCATGATGACAAATTTTCTTCTTTATGTTCTTCACTTGACTTCTACAAAAACGCTTTACGATGCAAAATCGCCACTCGTACACGAAAACCCCCTGCAGCCAAAGGCCGATGCATTGGAAACTCCCGTAGATTAGGCAAATTAGTTCTTGTTAGTGAATGACGTTTTTGAAGCCTTTCAACCGATCCCACAAGACAAAGAACAAGTGGATTGTAGGCGGCAACTTACCAAACACATTAACAGTTCCAGCAATCATAAGCTATCGAAGTCAATAAACAACTCACTTTGTAATTTGTAGTCGGATTGATTGCTGCACTCGAAACAACACCAATCGTACACGCCAATATTGTAAATGTACTAAGCATAAACGATCAGAAACCCTTCACATTTACACTTACCATAGCCGTTTGATCTCCGACATCTTCCAATTTTCACCAACGTTCTTCGCCATTTTGCCGTCCAATTGTTCGCCCACTCGTTTTTAAGGTCCACAGTCTGCAAATCAGAAATGGCGATTAACTAACGACATTGCATTTAATTAGCTAAATTGGTTGTTGCGCGAACGAATCTTTTCGTCTGTTGACGTGAATGGTCAGAGTGATAAAAACGAACAGAAAGACGCTGAATGACGCCTCGAAATGCCACTTTTCACGCCGGTCAAATAACTTGACATACGAATCGTAGAAGGTCAAAAACATCGCCACCCTCTCAATTACAAATCCCATCGGGAGAGAAACGGTAATGAAGAGCGTGGAGCCTTTGAAACGTAAGAATTTAAACGCCCAAATTCCAATGCTCTCTTCCTTCAAGCATCTAATTTACATTAACATATGAAGACGAGTACTTCAATGGTCATTTCCGCTACGACCCCGTGGTTGTACGGTTTCCTTCGTAGGGTTGAGAGCAGTGGCGAATAAAAAGCGGCTTATAAATCTTCGCAAATTGCGACGGAAAGTTGTTAGTAATCTACGAAATTGAACAAAAAAACAGTAAGACTTTTATGGTCTTGTTTTTTTGATCCAACAACCTCGTCCGGTAACTTTAAAAAGCACCAGCCGAAGGAAATGATGTGACTTCAAAACTCGACGAAATTAATCAACTTTTTGCATCAACGGTCAAAAAGTAAGTTCGAACAAGAAGGCGAAACGGAAACCATAATTGGTAGTTGGATGTTGTTGATTGAGCAGAAACACGGCATTTGAACTGACCGCTAAATGTGCCAACGAATTGGTTTGGTTGCGTGTGAAAACTGAATCAACTTCCATTTCCGAAACTTGAAATCAATTCAAAACTTTCGCAGTAAACAACCGTATCCTTCTGGCCGAGAACTGATATTTTCACAATTTGAATGATGACCGCAACTAGCTATACGAGTAATCAAATTCTCCAATCCAACACAATTGGTCAACTGTTTCAAAACACTGGAATCTAATTTGCTGCCCAAGAATGGACAACCAAATAGGCACCGCCTTTCATACCAACAATGCGTAATAAGGCGAATCACGAGTACGCGTCTTAACGAGGTGTTCGAAGACGCTTAGTCGAAATCTCCGAACGACAGTTAATCGGCCATAATAAACTAATCGAATCTATCAAAATGACGTGAACATAAGCAACACAATGGCGAGTGTTTGTACTTTTCGTAGGTTGTCATTAGTCGTGAGCTGAGTAGTTATTAGACTGATAATTCTCTTCATCGATTGACTGTTAATCATAACTCACGATTATACACTTAAACATTGCAATTACTTTCTATGTGGAAGACAACGAAAATTGAGACGATGAAAAACAAGCTTAAAGTCGAAAATAACGTTCAGATGACATTCGCTACACTCGAATGAAACTAATTGAGAACACTTCAAATACTACCTACTGACTTTTTAGTTCTCAGCATAGTTAAAATGATTCGATACGTGCAATAAACTCAAAGAATTCCGAAAAGTTTTTACGAACTCCGGTGGTCAATTGAGCATCGTTGCTTATTGCTAATCCCTACTCAATTGCTTCCTAAGAAAAGATAGTCGTTGAGTAGTAATTGAGCAGTTTTACAATGCAAAAACGAAACAATTAAGTCCATTGACGTCAAAGTTTCGTAAAAAGATCGATAACCATGAGTTCGAAGACAATCGTTTCACTGATTCGTTGCACATCAATCAAAAACAAACTGTTTACAGTGATCCAAATTGGTTGCTTTCATTCAATAAGTTTAACGCTCACAGCTAAGAAGCGACTTAATTCTGCGCAGTTTAACTTTAAAATCGCAATCTTTAATGTTCATTTCAAAAGATGTTGCAGCGAGCCCTCGAATGCAATTGAGGTCTTATTTGAGGTCCAAGACCATTTTCCTTCGATCGCTTACCATTCACACAAATCGATGAGCGTAAGACGTCTCCTTGTGGTTTCTGTTCATTTTCTCTCAAACGTCTTTTTTCTTCCAATCAAATGTCCCAGCTTCTATACAAAAGGATATCGTTTTCAACCTTTCAGTTTATCTTCCTGTTTAATTCAATTAGCGATGTTGACCATCTAATGGATCAACTCATTTGTTGTTGAAATTCTTTTTGTGTAACATCGCGTCTTTCTGTTGCAGACAAACATAAAACTCTTGCTGTCGAATCTATCGACCCGAACTTCCGTCCCGGTTTTGCATTTAAACTTCTTCCGTTTAAGAGGTGTACTTCTCTATGGTTAACTGACTTTTTGTTTGCGTTCCTTGACATTTGCAATTCGAAAAATTTCATTTTAGAGATCAAAAGATCATTTCATTTTGTCGACTTTGTTTTATCGTTTACCAATGAACTTCACGGAGAAACAAATTGCCGGCAAGTGAATGGAATCGACTGTCACTATCGACTTATCTTCAGAGTTCAAAGAGTCATTCGATGCCTTCGACAAGTCCGGTGGCGGAACGATTACCAAGGACTCATTGGGCACAGTGATGCGTTCGCTCGGTTGCAATATCACTCAGGCCGATTTGAGCGAATTTCTCGACGACGTGGAGAAGAGCGGCAACGATCACATCGATTTCAACAAATTTCTCGTCTTCATGAGCGCGCAGTTGAAGAAACCGACATCCGACGGCGAAGACGAAGTTCGTCAAGCTCTGGAGGTATGTTGTTTGTTTTCACTCATACTCGTCTTTGTAGATCTTCGATGTTGATGGAAGTGGACTCATTCCGGTTGCGACGTTTCGCCATATAATGATGAATTCTGGAGGTTTGATTGTTTCTGATTTTATGACTTTTTCCCTATCCTTTTAGAGCGATTGACGGCCGAAGAAATTGACCAAGTGATCAGTTTGACTTCATTGAATCCGGACGGAAAGATCAACATTGCGAGTAAGTGAACGAACAGATGACCACTCAGTTCAGCTTTCAGATTTCACTGCTATGATTGTTGGACACAAATGAAGAGCTCGGTCTTCGCAAATATCATTCTCATGTCTGAATCTCAAATAAATCGAATTCTTTCGAACATTATCACTAAGCTTTTAATTAAAATTTTAATCACCTAACAAAACAACCAACATGTTTGGTAGATCAAAGACGATGCAAAACATAACAACGAGATGAAACAAACTAAAAGGTCTACGCGAACTTTCCGATGATGTCCGTTTCGCGGAAGATGTGATACTCTTTGGTCTCCAAAACGATTTTCGAACCACCGTATTCGGGCAACAACACGCGATCGCCGACCTTCAATTCGTTCGGCACGATGCTTCCCGATTCGGTACGAAAGCCGGGACCAACCGCAACGACCGTTCCTTCCAAAACTTTTCCAGCTGCTTTTTCGGGAATCCTAAACATAAGACTTAAAAGAGATTTTGAATCCGTCAACTCACATAATTCCGCCTTTTGTTTTTGTGTCGGCAACTGCACGCTCGACGACCACACGATCGAAAAGCGGCTTGAGAGATTGAATCGCCTGAAATCGGTATGCATCACAATCACACAAACTTCTCGACTCACATTTCTACGAATTGCTGAGAAGAAAACCATTGTTGAGTTCGAAGGCTAAACGAGCTGAAGTACAGACCTGAAATTCGCAAAAAAGTTGAACGAAAATGCGAACACGAAAAGTCGAGATCACAAAATTTGAATGCCCTTTGGTCATTACACCTTCGACTGAGAAAGATAATGGGCAGCCGTTGAAGTCGCGGAACACATGGTTCGCGCCCATCGTTCTGCAACTCAACGGCCTACCAGTCTGGAAATTTCTGTAAAATACGCGGGCATTTTATGGGCCCCAACCTTCCAATCGGTCAATGCACTTCGATTGCCCGCCACTCGTCTTCGGCTTCTCGTACCTTCCAGTTGTTTCGGGTTTAGGTGCGCACTGCCCTTTGAGTGCTCGTTAGTCCGAAGACCGAGGCGAATAGGACGAAAGTGTTGAAGGTGAAGGGAAAACTGATGATCATCGGCGGAGCTTTTGAAATTGTGTGATTTCGCTTTTAATGTTACGAACCAAAAGGTTGAAATTTTTGTTCTCATTCGTTTCTAAATTTACCCGATAGAAATCGTGTCGTGCGATTGATTACAAAATACTCATTCTTCATTCTTTTCAGCTTGAGTGCTAACTCTCTAATTGCGATTACCAATCATGCAACGCATGTTGAAGAACGGCGGCACTGTCCCAAATGTTATGGCGATTCGCAGCTACGCGAAGGACCTCAGATTCGGAGCTGAAGGTCGCAAAGCGATGTTGGCCGGAATCGATCTTCTCGCCGACGCTGTTGCCGTGACTATGGGACCGAAGGTTCGTCGATTTTCATGAACTTTCTTTTATCCCTACGTCTTTTCAGGGTCGTAATGTGATTATTGAGCAATCTTGGGGTTCACCGAAGATCACTAAAGATGGTGTGACGGTCGCTAAATCCGTCGATTTGAAAGACAAATTCAATCAATTGGGCGCCAAATTGGTTCAAGATGTTGCCAGCAAGACGAATGATGAAGCAGGCGATGGTACCACTTGTGCGACTGTTTTGGCACGTGCAATCGCAAAGGAAGGTTTTGAGAATATTAGTCGTGGTGCCAATCCGGTCGAAGTTCGCAAAGGAGTGATGAAAGCAGTCGAGATTGTGGTCAAGGAACTGAAAGCCCTCAGCAAAGACGTTACTACACCCGAAGAAATCGCTCAAGTCGCAACAATTTCAGCCAACGGCGACAAAACCATCGGTGATTTGATTTCCAATGCGATGAAAAAGGTTTGTAGAATTTTCGTTGAATCATTCAATTCCTCATTTTAGGTTGGAAACAAGGGCGTCATTACCGTTAAAGATGGAAAGACGTTGCACGATGAACTCGAGCTCATTGAAGGAATGAAATTCGATCGTGGTTACATTTCTCCTTATTTCATCAACTCAAGCAAAGGAGCTAAAGTCGAGTTCGAAAAGGCATTTTTGTTGCTTTCGGAGAAGAAAATCAGTCAAGTTCAGGTATGTACGTTTGTTGATATTCGCAATTCATGTTGACGTTTAGGACATTGTTCCAGCATTGGAACTTGCCAACAAACATCGTCGTCCATTGGTCATCATTGCCGAAGACGTGGATGGTGAGGCGTTAACGACGTTGGTTTTGAATCGCTTGAAAGTCGGACTTCAAGTTGCGGCCGTTAAAGCGCCCGGATTCGGTGATAACCGAAAGAACACGTTGAAAGACATTGCTATTGCAACCGGTGGAACGGTCTTTGGTGAAGAAGCGAACTTGAACAAATTGGAGGACATTGTTTTGGACGATTTTGGTCAGGCCGGCGAGATCACAATCACCAAAGACGATACGTTGATTTTGAATGGCTCGGGAAATGCACAAGAGATTGAAAAGCGTGTTCACGATATCGCCGAAGAAATCGAACATTCCACTTCCGACTACGAAAAGGTTCGCAATTCGATACAATCGATTTTAACTAACTTGTTTTCAGGAAAAACTCAACGAACGTTTGGCCAAATTGTCCAAGGGAGTTGCGGTCTTGAAGGTCGGTGGGGCATCTGAAGTTGAAGTCAATGAGAAGAAGGATCGTGTTACCGACGCGTTGTGTGCAACTCGGGCTGCTGTTGAAGAGGGAATTGTTCCAGGCGGTGGTGTCGCTTTGCTTCGTGCATTAAAGAAGCTGAACGATTTGAATGGCGACAATTCCGACCAAAGTCAAGGTAAATGGACCTGATAGTATATTTCTTATTCAATTGTAGGTATTCGAATCGTCCAAAAAGCTATCCGTCAACCAATCTCGACGATCATTCAAAACGCTGGCTTGGAGCCGTCAACTGTCGTGGAAAAAGTTCTTCAAAATACTCAAACAAACTTCGGTTATGATGCATTGAACGACAAGTTCGTTGATATGGTCGAAGCCGGAATCATCGATCCAACCAAAGTCGTGCGTACGGCGCTTCAAGACGCTGCCGGAGTCGCCTCGTTGTTGGCAACCACGGAGTGCGTTGTGACCGAGATTCCGAAAGAAGATCCACCAATGCCGGGTGCTGGAGCCGGAATGGGCGGAATGGGAGGAGGAATGGGAGGCATGTTCTAAAGAAGTTGACGACAAAAGTTCCCAACTTTCTTACTCACAAATCTCTTTTCCCTTTTAGTTGATCTTAGGTGGTTATTCTCTCTCGTTTGTTATTTTTTGGTAATCGAATTGTTTCTGTTATTTGATAAAGATTTTAAATATTCAACGGTCTATTGAGTTTGCATGGAAAGGAATCTCGGCTCGTCCAAAAAATCGCTTTGACGGAAACCAGATGTCTTGAGTGGTGTTGCTGATTCTAATCGCATTTCGTCGGCTGTTGGAATCCGAACTTCGCGCTCGTTCAGTCAGTTTTATGTTCCAAGGTCACGAACCTCAACGTTTGTCGAACTGTTGATGGATCGCCGAGGACGACTTATAGGCGACAATTAGTTAATAAGAACCAAAGAAGCTTACGGTTTTTATTGCCAGCCAAGAGAGATGACGAAACTTGCGGTTGTGTCGAAACACTGACCGTTGGTCTCAAAGCCTTCGCTTGTTTCAAAAGACCGTCCATGGAGTGTTTCTTAATACGAAAATTGAGTTTTCTGTTGCGTGAAACAATTTCGATCGTGTGCAAATCGCATTCAACTTTCATTGCACGTGCACTTCAAAATCCACTGAGCGGAATCCGCGACAAGTCGGAAAGTTGTCCGATTTGATTGTCTTTTCTATGTGACTCAGCTTCCTTTTCGACCTTCTTAACTGCATGACTACACGCCGTTGTCTGCAAATCTTATCGTTTCTTTGCACTGTCAGTGAATCAGCTTCTCATCGTTGAGTGAATCATTTCGATTCGACTTGACCACTCGTGTTCACAGTTCGCAGCAACATTCGTTGCCAACTATCCAAAGCCGTTGAAACGATCCGAATTGTGCCGTTGATGTGCCATCCGCTCGTTTCGCTTTTACGATTCTTCCGACAATTCAGCCCCTCAACGCAGAAAGGTCGTTGGCATGTGCAGCTCGAAAGCAAATGAGTTCGTTTTGTAGACGTGAGTTTTCATCGGTCAAGAGATCTGTAGCTTGTAATCACGTCATTCGTCTTCATTCTAATTGATCTATTAATTGCTTTTTTCAATTTTAAAAGATCCACATCGGGAATCCATCATTCGAATGGCCATTTGCTCTCTTTGCACTCAACGGCCACAGATCGTTGTTTTTCTTTGAAATTTTCTGTCGGCAAATTGACCACTTTTTGGCCATCCATTGCACCACCAGTCGCCGTCCTTCTGTCATCTTGACTGCCACTCATTTGATTTACGGACCAAAATTCGTTTTTCCTGAGCGCCGTCTTCAGCCACGGAATCAGTTCGCTTTTTATTGGCAAAGTTCATCTTCTTCCTCCCATTAACCGGCTTGTTAAACGATACTTGACAGTGAAGAGAAATGTCAACTGTTTGCTTTTACACTTTTGCTTTACATCGTGTGCATTTCCGCGGAGTTTCGTGATCATTTGAATCGACTTCTAAAGTTTAGACGGTCCGTTTTTCTGTTCAAAATGGTCGAAGCCGACAAAGATTTTTGTTTTTCGTGGCCCTATGGTGTCTTGAAAGTGTTGCAAGTCGTAGGTTTCATTTACAATCTTCTCATTTTTGTATACAAACTTCAGGCTGCCCCATTTGCTACATTGGTGACTATCTATTTGGGTCCGTACAAGTACTCGTCCATTGGCTTCATTCTCTTCGTCTCTTGGACCTTCTTCATCGCCAATCTGTTCTATCTTCTCTTCTACATTTTCAACGTTCAAAAACGCAGTTTGTCAATCGGATCTTCGGCTATCGCCTACATGCCATTGGCTTTGACGGTTAGTCTTGTTATCACAAGCAAATCATTTCGTCTTTAGGACTTTTTTCTCTCTTGTTTCGGAACGTTGCTCTTTTGCATCTCGTCGTTGATTTGTTTGATTTGTGTTTTCACGAGTATTGAACATCGTGTCTCCGTTCTGCTCACTTATGTCTTCTCATTCGTGAGTTCACTGAATGATCACTTTTGCTCAAACGAGTGTTTCAGATCTTCACCTTGATCTCATTCCTGGCGTTCGCTTACTACGCGATTTTGATTTATCGTGCGATGCCCAATGGACGTTGGCACTACTTGCAGTTTTTGATCGTGAATGGCAAAGAGATTACCGTTCATCCGGCTTCGGGATTGCCGACTTCATCAACCACTTTCTCTTCGCATCAATCGAACAACTTCAATCGTCCTAGCAGCGCTGGATACGTGGTCTAAATGTTTTCCTTTTGTGTTTTTTTCTTCTACATAATCAGGGATCAACGGTTTAATCGATCATTTTCAAGTTATGAAAAATCACTCTTTCGCATAAACGCTGCTCATGTACAAACCCGTTGCTATACATTGCCAAACGTTTTCTATTGTAAAAACAATTATCTTTAATGCCAATAAACAATGAAATTAAAAACAATCTAATTGACGAAACTCGACCAGCTAATACCAATAAGTCGGTTTCTGTGTTCGTGACTCCTTGATTCCAAAATCATCGAGAATCTCTTCCTCGAATGTCTTCAAACACTTCTGCGGATCGTAAGTTGCCTTGAGAACGACTTTTGATGGTGTATCTTTTGGAGCTTCTGAACAAGAAATCGTTAGCAACAAGTCAACAGACTAACCTATGTATGTTTCTGGTGATGCGTATTCGTATGTGACGAATGCTTGACTCGGCAATGGAATCTCGAAACCACTATCACAAGCCACGCGAACATACTTGTTCTCGCCTTTCGGAATAATCCATTTGGCATCACAGGCAGTGCTTCAAACGCCGAATGATTACAACAATCGATCAACGAACTCACTTGTTATTCGGATCAACCAGCTTCACTTGGCCTTTTGTCGGATCCAACGGTTGCATTATGTTCTGATAGACTTCGGGAATCTTCTTCGATTTTGCCAGAGGATTTTCAGTTTTCTCCATTTTCTAAAACCCAACTTCAGATACGTATGCAAACGAACAGTACTGTGTGTAGACCATCAACGAAAACTGCATTATGCTCTCGAATGACATGACTGACGATTCCTTGTTTGTGTTTGTCTTTTCCGATCATTACTTCCACAACATCGCCCGGAAAGATCGTCCACTTTTCCGCTGCCAAAGGTTCAAAATCGCGATAGTTGGGTTGGAAAAACTTTGTTTTGAAGTACTGAGCACGATGTTGTCTATTTCGTGACCAATACCGAGAAGCCGCCTTCTGCTCCCATGGACGAGCGGCGACGTCGACGTGATCTTCGGGTGGCAATCTAAATGTGAGGACTGAAAATAGATCGAGAACAATCAAACTCACTCCCATATTGTTATTTTTGGAGCACCAAGTCGGTTGTCGAATTCGCGCATTGGAACGTGACGTTTCGCTCGATCAACATACGATTTCGGCATATGACGTGCATAGTCGAGTTCCGCATATAAACGACGTGGTAAACGGACCACCAGTGACAATCTCATCTTCTAACTTCTTTCCAATCGGATCAGCAGATTGTCTCGGGAAAGCACTCGGAAAGTCAACTGTCGAGTTTTCGCGCGGATTGATTGCGTTGTTAAGAAATTTGGCATCGTGATCGCTGATCAGTTCGCTCTTTCATCTCTTCCGTTCGAACTCCCCCAGCTACGCTCATTCGCTTTATAAACGTCTTTTAGCTCAATCATCAATCATACCAAAAACCATGTGCACTTGACGTTTTCGGTTGTTTCATCGCGCGTTTTCTACCCCCGAAGTTATTAGTGTGCTTTTGCGTGTTATCATTGTTTTGTTGTTGAAATGGAGAACTCGTTCAAATATCACTTTTTCAGTCAAACATGGGCGAGGACGAGTACGAGACGTTGGCCCCCAATCTACCGATTTGGGTTCATCTATCGGCTGGTGCTTTGGCGGGAATGACTGAGCATGTGGTGATGTATCCGGTGGATAGTGTGAAGACACGACTACAATCTCTTTGTCCGTGTCCCGAAATCAAGTGTCAATCGCCGATTCGTGGTGTTGCGTCGATGATCAAAAAAGAAGGCTGGCTGAAGCCGTTGAGAGGCGTAAATGCGATAGCCGCCGGTTCGATGCCCGCTCATGCTCTCTACTTTTCGATCTACGAAAAACTGAAGGTAATTTTCTTGGCTTTTACTGTTTTTACTTTGTGTCTTCAGAACTTTTTTACTGGTAACACTTACGGTTATGGAAACGTTTTGAGCTATGGATTGGCCGGTGTCTGTGCTACGGTTGCTCACGACTTGGTTATGAATCCAGCCGAAGTCGTCAAACAGCGAATGCAAATGAAGTTCAGTCCGTACGGCGGATCGTTGGAATGCGCTCGTTGTATCTATCGAAGCGAAGGATTGGCTGCATTCTATCGCTCATACACCACTCAACTGATGATGAACGTTCCGTTCCAATCCGTTCATTTTGTCACTTATGAATTCGTTCAAGAGGTAAACGCATTTTCGGTGCTCAGTTTTTACTCGTCCTCTTCAGATTCTAAATCCACGACATCAATACGATCCGAAAACCCATTTAGTTGCCGGTGCATTTGCTGGCGGTTTGGCTGCGGCGTTGACCACACCGTTGGATTGTGTCAAAACGGTTCTGAATACGCAGCAGACGCCCGAACTCGACGGTCAGAATCGAATTCTACTCAAAGCTACAAAATCGTATCGCGGTTAGTTATCAAGTTGAACTTGTACTTTATTTCGTTTTCAGGAATCGTCGATGCTGTTCAATCGATTCATCAAACCCGTGGATTGAGTGGCTTTGCTCGTGGACTTCAAGCTCGTGTTTTCTATCAAATGCCCGCTACCGGTCTGTCGTGGTCCGTCTACGAGCTGTTTAAGTTCATTCTGACCAGTGACACTCAACAGTTAACTTAGGTGGAATCATAATTGAAAGAGTTCTGTGATTAAAATCTTACAACGAAACCCCTTTTTCCTCTCGATCCAACTGAACGGTGATTCTGACAGTGAGAACCGTTTGATTCAGGTGCTTCGGATTATTTCGTTCAAGTAGTTTCAAATTTCTAGTCGTCTCAACCCCTTTCTACACCGTTTTTGTGTCGCATTTTCTATTTCACTACGCTTCTTCGTAATCAGCAGGTATGTCTTCTTCGAATTAGGAACCCACGGTTATCATTTGTTTGTTGTTATTCGTTTCTATAACATTTGTTTGCATGGTGAATAAACAGTTTATATCGAACACTATCTTTCATCCACTCGCCAATTGCTGTTCCCCAACAGTTTCGAATACCAGTGAGTTTGTCCAAAACTGGACGAGCGGATGTTGAAAGTCGATCGAATCGGTGGGTTGTTGACGAGTATTACAGCGCTTGTATCGGCCTTCAAAAGTCATAAGCGTTGTACTAATTGAAGTGCATAGACGTGTTTGAGTGATCGCTTTTTTATGATGCGCAAAACCGCGTGGGTTGAAAAACACGATGCAATTTGGTTGTCAATTAAAAAATGGGGCTCAATGGTTTTCTTCTAATTTCCGCTCGTTCCGTTTGGACAAAACTCGAAGAAGATTTGAGTTTGATTAGAACTCCAGATTCACTTTCAACAATGGAAGCAGCTTGTCCGGCCGTTCATCCCACAGGTTCGTTTGTTCAGTTTTCTTTCATGTTTCCATTGAATTTGTAGGGCACGTTCATTTGAAAATGGCTGCTGCTGCAGCTGGAATCCTTTTTAGCGGTGTTGCCATCGGCTATTACATTGGCCAACGATTCAGCCCCCGATCGTCTCGCGTCAATAATTGGATTCAACTCGACAAGGACAAAGTCGTCGATTCGCAGGATATTGAGGATGTCGGTGAGAAACGAGCGTATTGTCGTTGTTGGAAATCGAAGAACGTGAGTTTGCCATGAAAATAAGAAGTTTTAACTGACTGGTTTCAGTTCCCATACTGTGACGGTACTCACAATCAACACAACAAAGAAACCGGCGACAACACTGGACCGTTGATCATTTCAAACAAGAAGACGTCAGCACTTCCATAAGCTCTTCAGCTGCAAGTCAATAGTCTCGATAGTTTGCTCTATGCGTGTATCTGTTTAAAATAAATTTGTTAAATCGACTTCATTGATTAGACGAAGAATAAAGAGCAGGGTCACGCAAACCCAGAACGGTAATCTGCAATTAACAAGAGTTTATTAACAAGTTGTTGCGTAGTCCAGCAAGAAACGCTGAGTCTTACCTGACTTTCCTGAACAGTCGGTCGTTTTCCTTATCCGTTTTCGTATTGGGTTGTATGCCCGTTTAAGCAATAAAGGCGTTCGTTACTCAACACAAGTAATGGTACAACACAATGAAAAGGTTCTTTTTGGACGGAAAACAAGGTTCGGAAAGTGATCGATCGATCCAAAGACTAACTGCTTATGTGTTTGCAAAGTGAGAATAGCAACGGTTTTACTAAAGAAAATTTTCTTGTGTGCAACTATCAAACTTGATTCCGAAAGGTTCAAATCGCATTTTTGCCGTGTTCGATCTCTCATCTGTTGTGTAGTGGCGACGTTTGCGATGTGTTCCACAAAGTCTCTTCTCCTATAGTCTGGCAAACTGCGAATATAAAAGCTACTACTCTTTCTTGATTGGAGTGAGTCTTTCATTCTGTTGCGTTCATCTCCATCTACCTCTCATTTAGATAAAATTGGCCGTTATGTAAGTTGAAAATTGATCGCTTTAACCATTAACTGGACTTTAGGAATCCCAACGAAGCGCCGAACAACAGACTAAATCACATCAATGACGATAAACCAGCAAGTCGTGAGTTTATGAGCGTTTAACGAAAAGTATTTTCAGAATAAAAATATTTTTTGAATTATTCAATACCGGAATGTCGGTGTAGATGCTGATGTTTGCATACTTTCGACAAAACTGCAAACTATCGGTTGTTATCACTAACCGAATTGTTGCTTCTTACTAAAATGAACTCGATACTACATCTTGCCATATGGGTCGAAAGGACATGGGTGTTTACAGAAAGAAGAATCCTACATCTCTGGAATGAGATAACTCTAAAAGAGCGTCATCGGTACGATTTTGCATATATTTGAAAGCAATCAGCCATGTAAGTTGGCATACTGAAGTCAAACGTTTTGTTTTACTGGGACGGGGAAGAAGTACGTCACATCCCCGACTGACAGTGGTTGTAGAACAATGGAGTGGTATGATTTTTAGCTTTGCGAGAACTTGGCATAGTTCCAAAATTTGTCCAAGTGCGCACTTCCTCAGAGTCGGTATAAACAAATCAACGTCGTTACAACGTCGATGATGAACCGAAAAAAATTCGCCGAATCGAAGGAGTTCACGTTCGTAAGCAACGTTTATCACGCAAAAAGAGAACAACAACAAAAGCACTGGCAAGCAGTGGAATTTAGCCGACCATTTGGAAAAAATGGTCGATCAGTGGTTTCGTGCAGCCGAAAGAAACTGCAGCTGTAGAAAAGGAGTCTGCAGAACAAAAAACATTCAAGTGGTCTTCTCTGATGGAGAGATCACTTGTTGTTTTTTTTGTGTTGCAACGAAAACACTGGTCGACACTGCTTGCCAGTGCTTTTGTTCATTTCTAGACGCAATCGGCTATGGGATCTCTGTTGCCGTTTTCCAGTTTCGTTTAATGGTCGATTGTTTGTATGTTTGAGCAAGTAGCCGACGGGACGATTAGCCAATTGAACCTGCGAGTTATTGCGTACTTTTCACGTGGGAAGAGGAGTTCTGCGCGCTTATTAGTCCGAATAATAATTCCATTTTTGTTCTTCCGATCGATTGCGTGAACTGATCTGTTTTCGCGCGTTTCGTGTTCGTGTTAAAAATTAATTTAATATGATGCTTTGTTTTTTAGAATGCGGTGCGATTCGGAAACACCGTATTGGATGATATCATTAATGTTTCTGATCGTAATGGTCGGATGGGTGTTGAACTACAACTTAAATCGCCGAACCCGAGCCATGAATCGGTTTTTTTATGCGCAACAACTAGAAAATCGTAAGTTCAACGCTGCGCCTCAGGGAATAATTGAATGTTTTAGGCGGACAACCGATGCTGACCGACGTTTCGACAAGAATACTGTCAACGGTGGAATAGAGAGATTCTGACAAAACCAGAGAATACATTGTCCAATCTGATGAATAATATGGAATTAACCAGGTACAACCACTGGCAACCAGGAAAAGACCCACTGGATATAAAACAATCGGATGAAAGAACACCAGTTTATTCTGACTGGCAACGACGTTATTTCGCCGGTTATCTTGCTGCAATCGACAAGATAACAAAAACTCTACGAAGGAGGAAGGACCAACTCAACAAAGAACAACGAAAGTTCTACAAGCGGCTCCAGTTCGAATACTGTGTGGCGCTCACCGAGTGCACATTTATGCACAGTTACGATCTACCAATAACGCGCCGCACATCGCTTGTAATTAACGCAATACACGGAAAAGACTACTGGAATTACCCATTACCTGATGTCCCCCAATGCAAAACTTATTTACAACCGTGAATTTGTGTAACATCTCATCCCACTAGGAATAGAACCGAGAATTTCGGGTCAACGAGGATGCCGCGTTCGAACTTTTTCGTGAGATGTCCTTCTTTTTGAACACTGAGTAGCAAATCCTAAAACGCCGACTTCTTCCGTGAATTCTCTTCTTCTTTTTTTCCAATTCGAATGTTTTTCGTATTCGTTACCCTCGATCTTTTGGTTTTGAATTTTAACTCCATTGTTTCCATGATTCTCCCATCCATCCCACCATTTCGCCCATAAGTCTTGTTTCTCTTCACGATATCCCTCTACTGTAATTTGTAATATTTTGTTAACAATCAAATAAACATCGCTCATAAAGATTCGAAATTACGAGTAAATTCGCGCAATTCGGCCACCGCCGTCGATTTGTATTGCGCAACCGGAATCAGAACGCGAAAATCGGTAGCGATTCGACTTTTGCTCGTTTCGGATTTTGCGTTAATTCCAAAGCTACTTGAGCTGAAGAAAAGCGGTGAGAGCAAAGCGTATGGATTAGTGGAAAACGGGCGGTAAAAATTTTTTCGCGTGTTGTTGGAAAGTTGCCATTTGCTCGTTGGATTTGGTGATTAAAACTACAAGTTGGCGGATTCGCACGTGATCACGCAACGACGCCGAGAATTCGGGAAGTCGTTTTTGCAGCCAACGAAGTCGACTGCTGTAAGGCCGCCGACTTTCTTTTCCGTGCTCTCGTTCAACTGCCGAGCCAAACATTCTTGACACCCGACGACTTTGCGTGTGGGCTGAAAGCGGTTCGATTTTTCGGTGCTTCTTGAACTGCGAATTGTGTCGCTCGACAGTCCTCACGACGTTTTCTTGACAATCGATTGATCTGGATTGATTCCCGGGCACATGTCATAAAACCGAATTGTCTAATGAATAACCTTTTGTGTACTTTCTGATTAGAAACCGAGGATTCGAATCGTAGTCTTCGTTCAAAAATGTGGAAACTTTTCCGACTTTTTGTGTCTTAGACACGTCTATTTCTTTGCTTTTTTGTGTATTTTCTTGTTGGACGATCGTCAATAAAGGTGGTGCTTTAACGGTAAATTAGACGTTTAATAGGACTATTTTTGACTTGCTACTTTCAAGTTCTTTGTTAGAGTGTGCTTCCGACTTTGATTGAAATCTTTCTGCCTACTGACTACAGAATGTAAACTGAAAACATTGTAAATACGCATTCTACTAGTTCAGCGATGAAGAGGAACTTAGAGTTACCATCAGGGAAGTCTTAGATAGATCAGAAACATGACAATTAATTCCACACTTAACTGTAAAGCACAACCCTTAATATCTGACATGAGTTTTTAACAGAAGCACGCACAAGTCTACGCTTTTTTGTTGATTTGCGTACTCAAAGCTGGTCTTTGAAGACGAAGATCGGGCATAGTAGATGTCCTGCTCTGGACTTTCAAATCAATGCTCTGCAACCAACTAAGAACCTTCTAAGAATCGTTCTTTTTAAGTCAACTTTAAATCATTTTGCAGCACAGACTATTTAAATTCTCTCCTGACGATCTTCCTATGATAGTAGCCGTGTTTTTGTTGGCGTGTTTTGGCCTGCAAGTGGTTTTCAGAGATTAAGGTCAGTGTGGATATCAGCTGTCGAAGTGGATTACAAAGTTCGCAAGTAGAATGTTCTTTCGGAGTTCATGGGTTGTTGCACAAAGGGGTTTGGTTAGCCAGTCGTTGAGTTGCTGCCTTCAGATCGAAAAGACGTTGGGTGTAAACGGCAGCCAACGGTGAGTGTCCCAACCGACTTGTCCTCTCATCTTTTGTCGTGGTTTTCGTTGCGTACAAATCCATAACTCCAAAAGCATACTCGAACCAGTGACTTTGTGATTTTAAGCGTCAAGTTGGTCATTTCAGCCAAACAACTACTTCGGGTGTTTCGTCTGTTGCTCGGTTTCGAGTTCTCGTTTTCTGCACATTTGCTGTTCAAATCCTCGCAATGTTTGTCAATAAATGTGATCATGTGAATAAATTGTAAACGCTTTTGACGTCAAATGTAAGGTCTTAAAAGTCGTCTACGACTTTGCTTCACGGTCGTTCGGTCTCCCCAGTTTACAAATGATGTAAGCATAGTCGGCTCTCATGCTTATGACCGGTCTTTACAACGACAAGTACGTTGACAAGGAGCAGAAAACAAAAGAATGTCGACAACCACTTCCGATCGACTCTACGAGTTGAGATCAAAATCGTTCATTTCGACCTTTTTTTGAATCTTCTTTGTGTCGGGACTTTTGATCCCGAAAAGTTTCGAGATCATTGGGATTTTTTTCCTTTTCACGTGATCTCCGCAATTTTACACAATCACCCATCGACTGATAACCATCGAGGGTTGTCGCTTTTTCATCGACCTTTTTCGATTAACCTCGAGGGTTATCACGAGGACGTTTTTGGGTGCGCACTTTAAACGCGAAAACGTTTGTTGAGTGCAACGGTCTTTTGGATGAAAACCGTTTTGTTTTCTCCACCAAAAAGCGAACGTTTCCAATCGAAAATCTCGTTTTTTGGCAAACAGAAAAAAACTTCAACGCGTCGAAAAGCGCACTCGTGTCCCCAAAAAACCTCGAAATTGTTTTCGTCGTTTGTGCGTCCAAATTTCGTCGTTTCGCACGCACGGCATCTCGGATTGTTTTGGTTGATAATCGAGAGCGTTGCGGCAAAAGACCTACGTTTTTGCCCCACTTGTGCGCGACGGTAAACAACTTTTCTGTGCGCAAATTTTGCTCGCAAAAACGCGCGTCGACGTTTTTTTGTTGTTGACGTTCGGCAAAATTTGCGAGTTGAAATCCCCCGATTTCACAACCTCCCGACCCGAAAACAAACCACCGGCTCCACGCGGTCCATCAGTGTGATTGGCCTTATGACCTTCGAAGACATCGATGACCGCGAATCTTTTGTTTACAACTTCTTCTGCCGTTGCCTTAGTCTTCATGGATATTTCTTTTGGTGATCACTAACCGCCAGAGGTTTTCTTGATCGTCCCGATGCTCATTGGTTCGCTTGTTGTGTTGAACTGCTCTCGGCGGCCGTTTGCTCTCTGATCTCTTAGCCAAGTGAGAATGTCGTTGTTATTTTCGGTCGCTGCAAATCGCGTGAAAGATTCGATCTCGCCGACGAAATTCCGAACTGTCGAATAAAGATCACTGATTTCTTTTTTAAAAAAGTTACCGTCCAGTTCATCGTCGATCTTGCGAAGAAGATCCTTGTTTTTGCTGGTCAAGTGGCCGTGTTTACGTTTTCGCTTCAACAACGACTCTGTTGATGGACATTCGTTTTGTTGGTGTTCCTCTCGGCGCTCTTCTTTTCCATTGCAAATTGTAATTCGCCATTCACTGTATTCGATTCGTCTAGACCGTGAATACGAGATGAATGCTATTACGCTCGCTCTCTTTCCCTAATGACTAATTTACGTTCTTTTACCTCAAATTCGCCGAAGTCGACGAAACTGAGATTTCGCCGTGCACTCAACGGTCTCGAATTTCCCGACGACTTCTAGCAAACCAAATGAACGTTAATGAGCTCAACTGTCGTGTTTTTTTGTTGACGGGTAATCTTATTTCCCAATCAGATTAATTTACATCCAAAAAGCTCAAGATTCCAATACCTTTCATGCTATTTTGAGCATCGTGCTTTCGTCTTTTTTCTACTTCCGCTTGTTATTCCGAAAATTTTCTCATTTTGTTGTTTATTACAAATCGCAAAAGTGCAAAAACAAACACCTTGGCAACCACAGGAGATTTGTTCTTTTGGTTCGTTAGCGTAAACAACAACTTTTGTTCGCAATATAACGACTGTGAATGGAGGTCTGTGGTCGTGATTTTCAAGTACAAATTTTTGCGTCCTCTTGCTTCTATGAAAGCAATTGAAGTTTAGGAGTTTGGATGATGTGTTTTGATGTGAAAGATTAGCTAACTAATAGCCCAAGTTTCGGTTCTATTTTGTATCTTGTCGTGAAGATTAACACGAAAATGAGAGGGTTAATGATGTTGAGGAACAAAGCAATGAAGTCTCTCTAATTGCGGTCTTTCATTTAGATTGCTTTTAATTGAACCACCGTGTGTTTGAACGTGTACTTTTGGCTATTATCTCGACTAGTTATTTCAGGTCTCCATTCAACCTCCCCGCAAACAATGCAAATCAGAGAGACGTTAACACCGCTCATACGCTCGTTTTCGATGAGCAATTCAAATAGCGACGACGAAGATGCGGTTAACGTGCTGACCATCAATCCGTCCATTTCAATGTTCGGCACCGTGAGATCGCCGGAAGACATCGTGTATCAGGGCTACCTACTCAAACGGGGTGAATTCCTTCAGAACTGGCGACAACGGTTCTTTATCTTATTTCGTGACGGGGCATTTTTTGGCTTCAAGTATGCACCACCAAATTTTACGAACCCACTGAATGTCTTTACCGTCAAAGATATTCAAGTAAGACATATCAGCTGAAATTAATGAATCACTCAATTCAGATGATGAAAACCGATCGGCCGCGAGAAAACGCGTTTTTGATTCGTGGACTTCAAGTGGATCAGAAGATTGAACGAACTTTCTGTGCACCGACAGCCGATGAGCGACGTGCTTGGATGCACTACATGCAATTGGTTTCGGACTGCGTGGAAACCGGCAACTTCTTCGATCTTCGATTGACGGCCGATTTCGAAGAAGAACAAATGGACGTTACACCGCCGAATGAAGTCGACGAAACGGTTGCAGTCGCCGGTCTTCATCAAGAAGAACAGTTTGCTCAATTCGATACTCGAACAGATTCATCTGTGTGTTCGTCAAGCGCTCTTACGTTTCCATCCGAACCTCAATCGTCAAGCAACAATGTAGCAATGAATACAATTCTACAAATCCCACTCGACAACGTTCCATATCTTTTCGATTCGAATCGACAAATGCAAATTGAACCACCAAGACCGAAAGTCGAACCACAAGTTCACGCCCCGATTTACGTTCCACCACAATCACCGATTACTCAGTACACATCGCCGTTCGCCGATCCGAACGTGCCATTCACGGGTCAAGTCAGAACAGCGCCAACATGCTTATCAGCAACGAGCAACATGGCTCAACTAATGAACGTTGAACAGTACAAATATTACTGTTTGTTGGTTGCAACTCTTCAAAATCAAATGGCCGAAATTCAACAACGTGAACTGCAACAAGTCTATCAACAGCAACAACTGATGTACGAGCATCATTTGCAACAAGCCGACGATCAACTGAAACAGCAGGACTTTCATATACCGCAACAGGAATCAGCTAATGATCGAAAACCATCGGACGAAAAGAAGCGAAAGAAATTCAAGTTGAATTCCAATCAAATCAAAAAGTGTCAGCATGCACTACAGAAACTACAGAAAGATGGACGTGGCTTCGTTTTGCCGTTGAAACAATCCAACCAGTTTGTTAGTTTGAATCCCAATAACTTACCGGACGAAATCACTAGTCAATTGCCAAAACCTCTGGTGAAGCCAAAACCGAAGGCCGCCCGTTCGGTCATCACTTTGGATCACTTTCAATTTCTGAGCGTCCTTGGTAAAGGTAAGTGAACTTGTTGATCAATAAGTTTTGATTACAAATCTTTAGGCACTTTCGGAAAAGTTTTGTTAGGCAAAGAGAAACGTACTAATCGACTGTACGCGTTGAAATTTCTGAACAAAGAAGTTCTCATCAACAAAGACGAGGTCCAACACACTTATACAGGTATTCGAGCACATCCAAATTCCAACAACTTCGTTTAGAGAATCGCGTTCTTCAACGATGCAAACATCCGTTTCTAACGCAAATGATCTACACCTTCCAAACCACTCACTATCTTTGTTTTGTAATGGAATTCGTCGGAGCAGGCGACCTCTACACGTGTGTTCTTTCCTTCGTCTTACATGATTTAGTTTATGCTTTCAGGCAATTGAACAATCATATTCAAAAGAACAAACGCGGTTTTCCTGAAGTAAACACCACTCGATTAAAACTAATCAATCTGTTTGTTTTCAGCCACGAGTTCAATTCTACGCCGCCGAAATCCTCTTGGCCATTGGTTTTCTTCACGACAACAAAATCGTTTATCGTGATCTTAAGGTAAGTTTATTAACTCAATTGCTCGGAAACTCGACAATCGTGCATTTGACGATTTTGACTTTAAGCTCGAAAATTTGCTTTTGGATCGTTTTGGTCACATCAAGATCGCGGATTTTGGTTTGTGCAAAGAAGATATGTCAATCAATGACCGCACTTCGACTGTTTGCGGAACTCCCGAGTTCGTTTATTAATCGTATGCAAACCATCCAAATTGCTTGTTTTAGGTATCTGGCTCCTGAAGTCATTGAAAATTTGAACTACGGTCGTTCGGTTGATTTCTGGTCGTTGGGAGTGGTCATCTACGAGATGTTGGTTGGTCGTAAGTTGGCATACACATTTTGGTTTTCAATCGTCTGTTTAGGCTTACCATTCTATACACAAAATCATGGAAAGTTGTTCGAATTGATTCTCAACGCTCCGGTTCGCTTTCCATCGTCGCTTTCCGCTAATGCGCGTTTATTGTTGTCCGGTCTTCTGATGAAAGATCCTTCAAAACGGTAAACACAGAAATGTGCTATGAAACATCATAAAGAGACCTTTAGATTGGGAAGTGGACAGAACGATTGGCGTGAGCTTCTTCCCTATGGTTTCTTTGAAGGAATCGACTGGAATTTGTTGTATCAAAAGCAAATCGAACCGCCGTTTGTTCCCGAGTTAGACTCTGAATACGACACTCGTTATTTCGATTCCGTAAGCTATGAAACAATACTCCTGATTATATTGCCGGTTATAGGACTTCACCAAAGCAGCAGTTCAATTGACGCCGCCAACTCATCGCAAAGGCGCATTGGAAACTCTCGACGAAGAAGAACTTCAACAAAAATTTGTTCATTTCTCTTTTCGTGACACTATTTCTCTACGCGATAACGAAGAACAGTAACACTCAAGCATTAAACTTTGGTTCCTCTACACTCACTTCCAAAGTCAAACAAATTCCACTAATCATTAGATAGTCTTGTTTGATCGTTTTACTGTACAGTTGTCTTCTTGTATATAGTTTTACATTTCCTTTCCCGGTGTCAATTCTACGGTTTCTTTTTACATAAAATCTAGTAAATTATAATAGTGCATTTAATCTTTTATAAACTTTACAATAAAAGTAATTTACAATCCTTAAGCGAATGCACGTCTCTGCTCAACCACTTCGTCTTCTTGATAGTCATAATCGTCGACAGTCGGACAATTGCAGAAGAAGTTCATATCACCGTGCTTCTCGTCAATGCGTCCAACTGCCGGCCAAAATTTGCTGGTGCGAGTTGAGGAAGTCGGGAATACAGCGGCAACTCGACTATACGGTCGATTCCAATCGGATGTGAGTTGTTGCGTTGTATGTGGTGCCATCTAAACAACAATGTTACTAGCAAACAAGTACTTGGAATTTACTTTAATTGGATTCAATGTTGGATGATATTCGGATGTTGCAATCTTTTCAATTTCAACTCGAATCTTCAAAAGCGCTTCGATGTAACGATCAAGTTCAGCTTTTGATTCCGATTCGGTGGGTTCAATCATCAAACACCCATTGACAGGGAAAGAAACAGTTGGTGAATGATAGCCATAATCCATCAAACGCTTGGCGATGTCCATGACTCCAACTCCGAACTTTCCGAAAGGTTTGCAGTCCACTAGAAACTCGTGAGCATTCAAACCCATCTGATTGCGAAACAAGATGTTGTAACCGCCTTCTTCGAGCCGTTTGGCCATGTAATTGGCATTTAAGATAGCGACTTCTGTTGCGTTTTTCAGACCGCTCGCTCCCATCAATCGAATATATGCCCAGGTAATCATCAGAATGTTCGAAGGACCCCAAGGTGATGAGCAAACAGCGCCTTCGTGTCGTCCATCAACGAAAGGACTTATGACTGGATGGCCGGGTAGAAATGGTGCCAAATGTTTTCGTACACCAATTGGGCCCGCTCCTAGGTTTGCTCAGTAAGAAAATGAGTGTTCTGAAACTACCTGGTCCACCACCACCTCGCGGAATGCAGAATGTTTTGTGCAAATTCAAATGCGAAACATCACCGCCGTAATCTCCCGGGCGACATAAACCCACTTGTGCGTTGAAATTCGCACCGTCCAAATAAACCTGACCGCCGTTCTCGTGAATTTTCGCACAAACATCTCGAACACGTTCTTCAAAAACACCGTGGGTACTCGGATAAGTAATCATAAAAGCTCCGAGTTCATTCTTGTACTTCTCAACCTGAAAGCAAAGTCTATCAAAAACCATGTTGTTGTCCCAACCTTCTGACACAAATCCTCGTAATCGATGTTACCGAACTTGTCAGATTCCACTCCTTTCACTTGAAAGCCACACATTTGAGCTGAAGCCGGATTGGTACCATGAGCCGACTGCGGTATCAAACAGATTTTTCGTTGTTCTTGACCCAACGAATTCTGATAACCGCGAATGGCCAATAATCCCGCATATTCTCCATTAGCACCGGAATTCGGTTGGAAACTACAAGTATCGATTAGTATGTGTATCAATGTTGCTACGAATAGAGTTGTTTCCAAACGTTTGTATGATGTCATATTCATTCATTTGCTGAGTAAATTGCGTTCGTTTGTTATTGACGTGTTTGTTAGTAATTGAAGTCTCGTTGTTCATCGGTTCTACGTTATTTCAGCGCGTTGGTCGGAATTAACCAAGTGATGGTGCATTTAATTCCGTTATCCGCGCAACTATTTACATCGACTGCTCAACGGCTCTAATATTGGAAACAGTAGATTCGCACGACGAAAGCGTGGTCCTTCTGATGACATGTGAAACCTTTTGCGGATTGCAAACAGTACGTAATCATCAAAACTTAATTAATTTCAGCTTAGGCTATTTTGAAGCACGAATTGAAGGCAGAAAAACATACGACTTACAGTAGCAAAAAAGACAGAACTTAATCGCGGTAAGTAAACCAAATGATACATATAAAACCAATCTAATTTTCTGTATAATTAAACGTCGATTCAGATGGAAACTCCAATCTCGCTGGAACATCGAGAAATGCTATCGGTATCCCTAATTTTACTGATCATCGATCGATCGGTCTTATTTCGAATTGAAAACCCTACCCTCTGAAACCGAAAAACACACGGTATTCAATGGACGAATCCAGAAACTGTCAAAGGAACTACCGATTATTTTGGACGCGATGAGTTCGCATTGAAGACTACAGATGAGCAATTTAAAGGACTACTCATCCTATTTGTTGGACTATACCAGGCAGTCCCACCTCCCAGACTCGCCTTCAAGAACCACTGGATTAAGGGTGTGGACGAGCAAAAGAACTGAAGAAAATTATGACAGCGGATGAGTACAAGCGATTTCTAACTAAGAGGTGGATTAATAACCAAAAAACCCAAAATCCGGATTTTGGTAAGTTGCATTACAAAAGTGCAATAAACCGTTTTCTTCAAACAGATACGAACTATTACGAATCGCAACAGAAATCAGCGTATACTAGCGTCCCTGTTATCCAGTTAATGACTAACTATTCAAATGGAGAGAAGATCAAAAATGTCGATATTCCAGATCAACTCTTGTTAATCCGGAATATCGTATTTTCATTCAACATGCAAGAAGAATCTGTTATGCCAGCGAAATTATCTTTTCGTAATCAGCAAAATACAACATCCGTTAGACCGCTTAAAACGTGTCAAAGCAGAAATGTTCAAAAAAGAAACCGGCAAACCGCATGTGTACGGTAAGTTCTGCTTTGACATAATTGGAAGCAACAATCGATTGAAAAAACAACAGGCGACGATTGCCTCCAGCTGAATGGAGTGAAGAAGCCGACACCCTAATTCAACGATAATTGACGAAGGTCTGACAATGATCAAATCAAATACCAGACGGCTATGTTCGGAGATTAGAAATGCATTGAAGAATCAAGAACTCTATCGGAAGTTAATTCTTCGTCGACTGGCTCCATTGCAAAACACCGGTTTGTTTTGTGTACTAATTTTCAACAACAAGCTCACTAACTCAGGTAAACTGTGTAAATTGAAGCAAATGGTGAATCTTCTCAACCCGTACGTTCAAGAAGCGTCTAATGATGTTTTCTCTCAAGTGAATACACCCACGACTGATTCGTTTAATTGTCTGCGCGAATAATATGGCACTTAGCAGACGAAAGAAACACAGTACGCCCACAGCCATATGCAGTCCATGTAAAAACTATGGCCTTCAAAAACGACAAATGTAATCATTTCATCAACAATACACATTGACTTCAGCAAGAATCAACCCCAGTTCTCATTTCTCGAGAAATCGTCCAAAATGTTCAGGCACAAAGCAAGAACTTATAACCAAACCGAAACGATAGTTACCGTTTTTCTTGTATTCCGCAAATGGCAAGAATTTTCAATTTTGTTGTTTCTCATTGACTTCAGATTAACGCTATTGAGTGATGAACTTTAAATAAACCTTACTGTACCGTTTGATTTCACTTTGAAATTTCCGATGCAAAATACAAACATTGATAAGGCGCTTTTGCATTTTGTTAAATTCTTTTAAAAAATTTCTTTAAATGGTGGAAACAAAAAGCAAATCTACCTGAACTTGTCATATCCAGTGATCTCGCACAGATATTGATTCGTTTCGTTAAAGATCTGTGAGTAGCCGAGAGCCTGAATCTGTGGTGCAAAAGGATGCAGAGCCGAGAATTTGTCCCAAGTAATTGGTGTCAGTTGTGAACTCGCATTCAATTTCATTGTGCAAGAACCGAGCGGAATCATCGAATGAACAAGACTCAAATCACGATTCTCCAGCCGCTTCATGTACCGTATCAAATCCACTTCGGAATGATACGAATTGAATACTTTGTGTGCTAAGTAATCGGTTGTGCGAGCCAATTTTTGTTCACGTAAAATCGGAGCATCCTGTTGATTGATTCTCAGCTCAATTTGTTCCTACAATCACTCTCTCATTTAAGCCTTAGAGTGATGTTACCTTTGTAAGGTTTTCGATTCCAAAACAAAACAAAAGGTCCAAAACATCTACAGCTCCCACCGTTTCGTCAATCGAGATGCCAACATTCCCATCGTCAAAATGTCGAACGTTGATTTGCTTCTGTTCACAACGATCCACGAAGTCCTGTTTGTCAATGGGACGCACTTTTATTGTATCAAAAAATTGATCATGAGCAACGTAAACTCCATTTTCTCGTAATCCTAAATCGTATCTTTAGTTTAAACTTCTGATTCAATTGATTACTTTCAGCCAAGAAAGTTGCTGTTCTGTGAACTTGAGTGGCGATCATTGCTAAACGTTGTGGTCCATGAAAGACCGCAAACATTGCCGTAATATTAGCCGTTAGAGCTTGTGCCGTGCAAATGTTCGATGTTGCTTTGTCGCGTCGAATATGCTGTTCTCTGGCTTGCCACGTTAAACGATAAGCAAGATTGCCGTCTGCATCGCTTCAACACTTATTAATAAGCTAGTTCGAAGTGGAAAACTTACACGCTAACTCCGACAATTCGACCGGGCATCATACGAGCCAAACTGTTTCGTTCGTCTCGTTGAGCTACAGCAATGAATCCGGGATGTGGTCCTATAATAATCATATGCAACTTGTTTTATTAGATGACAAATAAAGACATGTAATTCAACTAACCTCCGTAACTCAACGGTAGTCCAAAACGCTGCGCAGTTCCAACACAAATGTCGGCATTCAATTCACCGGGAGAGCGCAAGATCGTCAAAGCCAACGGATCACAAACCATAACGGCAAGAGCCTATAACCAACTCCGTTGTCTTAATCGACTATCATTTAATTCCTTACTCCATATTGATGTGCTTCAACGATGATTTGTTCAATATTCGATGCAATCTTTCCTTCCGTATTCGGATATTGAAGTATAACAGCGGCAATTTCGGTGCTCAATTGTGGTCGATTTGCATCAAGAGGTATCAATTGAATGTTCAACGGTTCAGCGCGTGTTTTCAACAAATCGAGATTCTGTGGATGCAAATGCTCATCGTACAAGACGATTGATCGCTTGGTTGCTCGACAAGCCAATGTTAATCCTTCTGCACACGCTGATGCCTCATCAAGAAGCGATGCGTTGGCAACAGGCAGTCCAGTCAGATCCGATATCATAGTTTGAAAGTTGAGCAGACTCTCCAATCGACCCTGCGAAATTTCTGGTTGATAGGGAGTGTAACTGAAATCTCAACGCCTTATGCTTCTTAGCCTTGATGTCATTACCTTGCTAACCATCCAGCATTCTCCAACATATTGCGTCTGATCACACTCGGCATAATACAATCGTGAAAGCCCATTCCAATGTATGAGCGGTAAATTTGATTACGATCGGCAATCGATTTCAAATGCTTCAACATTTCTCGCTCATTCATTGCCTCCGGTAGTTTCAGTTCACGATTAAGACGAATATTCGTTGGAACGTTTTGATCACAAAGCTCTTCCAACGACTGAAAGCCATTCAGTTAGACATTTATGCTCGTAACTCACGTTATAACCCAAACAATCGAGCATTTCGCGTTGTTCCTGAATTGACGGACCGATATGTCGATCCGCAAACTTGCTGGTGCTCAAGCTGCGTTGACCATTAAGCTTCCGGCCAACGGACACTCCATTCAACTTAATCACACGATTCAACGCGAACAAACTACGATGCATCATCTTCCGCCGACTAAATGAAAAGTCATTTAAGGTTTTGTTTTTATACGATTGCAATGACATTTGAGTATTTCAAAAGTTTTCCGAATAATCAGCGGCGGTTTAGGGTTTTGATGTTCAAAGGTTTTCAGACGCTTCCGGGGTCTCAGTTTCATCATTGACTTTTGGACTTCTATTTCGGTTCTTCTAACAAATTATTAGCAACAAAAGATGATCCATGATTAAAATGAGCGTGTTCAGATCTCCAAAACCAAGTAATTGTACTGAAAGTTATTGCTACAACAATCGTGAACTAACTAGTTTTTGTGCCCCTGATTTCTAATGTAGCACAATTTCCCATAACAATCGTACCAGCACATGACCGCCCATTTTTCCATTAATCAAACTAGAGACCAAGATCATTTCAAATGACAAGATGAGTGACCTTATCAGAAGTTTATACACTCTTATGCCGCAACTGACATTCCGAATTCATAAAAAACGTTGTGGAAATGTTGCGATTTGAATCCAATTTTGTTTACGGTCACTTTTTTCCTTTGTTCTGCGATTGATGTTGCGTTGAAAAGTGACGTTCAATGATGGAACGGTGAACATTTCGCACTTTTGTTTGAACAATCATCAATCATAATCAGTTAAGTATGCGGTTGTTTGTCGTCGGCGTTCATCTGGAACCCAAAATCGGAGAAGTGTGCTCTTTCTATTTTCCTAACACCAATCATTTGTGACCCAAAAATACCCGTACATCGGATTTACGGTAACGGTAAAATTTCATCGCTATTTTGCAACATACTGACAGGTCATCCTTCAAACTAGAGAGCTTTTGTGTTCCGTTTTCCAGTATCTTGATCACTTCAAAAAACGTGAAATACGGTAATCTAAACCCGATCTGGCGTTTGTTGTTGTGATTGATCAACACGCACGCCAACCTTGAGCTCAAAATTTGGAAACAAAGTCGAGCAAAACGTGTGCTTGAGATTAAGCCTTTGGAAAAGTCCCGTTCACTTCCGAAACCGGTGTCTCGAAATCGCTTTTGTCTTACGATCCATTTGCCGTAATCACTAATCGAATTAGCAGCTCGATCAAACACCTGACGATATTTATGCTCGAAACCATCTATCATCATTGCTGTACACGTAAGTTCGCGTGTTTCGTGAATCACTTTTGTTTTTCGAATTGCGCAGAATTCGTAGCAGAAAAGCACCACAGGGATTTTAAACTTGTGACTCCAATATCAAGGTTAACTCGTTTCAAAACATCGACTGATCATTGAGACTCGGCAAAGGTCCAAAAATTACGGTAAGAATATTTGCATGGGACGTTGAAAAGACACAAGCTCGAAAGGTATTCGACTTGGTTGTAGGTTAAAAAGAACAAAACTCTCAAAGTGCATTCAAATGTTGAATTTCAGTTCAATTGATCGGATTGCTTTGAAAAAATGTAAAAATCGACTTACCGTTTCAATTAGCCAACTTTCAATTGAGCTTTGGAGCGAATCTGAAGATAAGTTCGATTAGAAATCAAATTGTAAGGCGAATCTTTTGAACTGATTTGCTACAAGAAGATGAACCAAATCAACGGTTCAACGCTTGTGCCTTCATAGCTCCGCGTAAACACTGTAGAAACCAAATTCGTGCATCATCTGATTTCTAACGCGTTCGCCAACTTCCGCAATCACTATCGTATCATGTCAATCATGAGATCAGCAACATTGTGATTTAAAGGCTATGAAGGCGGAGTTGAAAAGTCAACTTGACGGAATCCGCCGGTTATTCGAATCATCCAATTTCTCAACTGTTTTTCAATTGCTACATACCGGAACTTTCCTGTCATATGATCTCATCAACAAATTTGCTATAAAAGTCATGATTGAAATGTCAATCCCATTGAATAACTCCTTTGGTTTGTCAAGATGTTCAAAACCACACGGTAAGTTTATCCAATTACGTGCAATATAGGACTTCTTACAGGCACTTGGCTGCTTCGATTTTCACTTTCAAACAAACGATGTCGACCGGTTGTCGTTATGCATCCATTATGACTGCTCGAATGCCTTGTATCGACGAGAACTGGGAAGTACACCCACAGCGACAGGGAATCAGAATCGAAATTGCGACCACAAACGAACGCGATGAACTGCTTCAGTTCTTTCTTCGCGAATTCTCAGCTCGTGAACCCATTTGCCATCAACTCGGAATACCCGAAAGCGAATTGGCGGAGTTTGCTCAACCGATTGTAGACAAAGCCCTAACATTGCCGTACACTATGCTTGCGTATGATGAGAATCAACTTTGCGGAGTGCTAGTGAACACAGTGAAGAAAAACGATCGATCCAAACTTCAATTTCCTCCAAATGGTGATGTTCATAAAGGTGATTAAACAACGAAGTTTGTAATGATGTTGCATATAAACTCATTTAACTTTCATTTGTTTCAATTCAAGAAAAATATTACAGGTGATGCTAAAGGTTATTCTACTAGACGCATGGAATACTGGGGCTCTTTGTTGGATAGTAAGTTAACAATTTAATGGGAATACAAATATGAATTTTAGGAGTTGAATCGATGAGTCCATATCATCTCAGCAAAGAAGTTCAGTATGTTTTGCATATTGAAATGGGCACGGTCTTGAAATCTCACGAGCAACAAGGTGTTCTCAAAAAGATGTTGGTCAAAACGGCGAAAGAAGCCGTGAAAGATGGCCTGGAATACGCAGATTCAGTGGTCACAGCTCGTGGATCTACCGGAGCGTGTGTTCATGTAAGTTCTTCTCGAATTCATAATAACTTTCGATCTTAAGGTCGGAATGAACAAACCCTTCTTCATCTCTTATCGCAATGTGATTGACGAAGGAAAACCAATTTTCACGGCCCCGATGATCGACGGTTGTACAGAAATCAGCCTCGTGGTTGGAAATTTAAAAAAGATGGCAAAAGCATCCGTTTAATTCAATTGTTTTAAAACGTTAACTTGTAAATAAAAACGTTTGATTCACAACAATTCCACCAATTTCGAAGCTTGTTACTATTGTCATAATGAGTTGCTATAAACACCATTTTATTGTACAAGTTTTATCTTTGAATTATAAAAGCACCATAGAATTTAGATACCATCTTTACTTGAACCCGGACCATCAAGCGAGTATTGACGTAAGTCCTTTGAATTTGAGCGCGATATTGAGCTCAATAGGGACGAAATTGAATTAGCCGATTGTCGTAGACGATTGTATATCGGCGCACACATGCGAATAGCAACCTAAATATCGAAATTATCGAACATACAATCCAGTTTGTTTACTTCATAAGTAGGAGGAGGATGATTAATCGGAGGTAGTCCTCGAAAACTCTCCATCATCAACGGTCGACGATCGTCGATTTCGACAGGCGTTACTGACGAGTTATTGGATTGCTCGTAAATTGCTCCGGCTATGGAAATTGAACGTGACGGCACTGTTGTGGTTCCGTAATTGCCGATCAGACCGTTGCCTCGCGTATTCGACGTGGAAACGCCGTTGAGTTGTGAAGGTCGAGGCAACGGTACGGCGGCCGTACTTTGTGGCGGATGGTTGGAAACAAGTGGAGATCGAAAATATTAAAAATATTCACGTATGTAAGTTTGTAAACTCACTTCAAACTGAAAGACATTGAACGACTTCTGGACACACGATTTAGCGGCGAGTTGGTTGAGTTTCGCAACGAGTGTAAACGCAGCACTGAAGCCGGAATCAGACCGCCAAACTCATCGGGTTCGTCTTCGGCTCCGATAGCACCGTAGTTCGGAACGATTGTTGTTTCGTTGCACGCACTGAACGGCTCGTTTCTGAATCGTATTTCCGATCGTAACTAAAAGCAAATTTAAAAAGAACGTTAGCTGTTGCATTACATTCGGATGCAAAGGATCCAACAGAATTGCTTCAGAATAACTCGGGACCACAAGATAGTTTTGTCGATTTGCCAATTCCAATTCGGCAGTGTCGATTGTGGAGGAGCGAGTGATCGGTCCCGTGTAGTTGATGTCCGAAGGACTGAAATAGAAACTGTTAGTAGGAAACCAGCAGACAACAAGCCCTCCGGAACACCAACTCTCGTTCTTCATACAAAGAAGTAATCAAAATTTTCAACGAACAGCTAAGTTATCACCCTCTCGGTGGTTTCGTAGAAGTGGAAGAATTCTGCAGACGACATTCGATAACAAAAAATAACCGCAATTCATCATCGGTTTTTCTGTCGGCAAATGGCCAAAGGGGAGAAAATTTTTTCCATTTAGTTTCCGGAAAAAATGCAAACACAAGACGAAAAAAATGAGTGACGAGTTCTTGTTTGGAAGATTTTTAACACAATGCAAACACACGCAGAGAAGTTTTCGAGAGCCGGAATAGTGGGATCGTAAACAAGGTGGTTGAGAGACAAAAATGCAAATCATTCCAAACAAAACTATCGTATTACAAAAATGCGGAAAAGCCAAATAGACACCGGCAATCTTATACCTGAGGTAGTTCGAACCGAACAGCTTGTTCACTTGGTAGTGAAGATAACCGAGACGCCAATCGATGAACAAACGTAACGGCCAACCGAAGAGCAGCGCACAAGCGATCCAATAGAAAGTGGAACGCATGTAGAACGGTAGTCGTTTATCGTCGTTCGCACAAACCAATGCCTGTTCAACGAAACGACATTCCGCAAAATCGAGACCTTCACGAACCTAAAGAAGACATTTCGGTCATTCGTTGGTAGTCACTTCTCACTTCCATGTAATCGTCTCGGATTTCGTTTTCATTAAAAAATCTCGTTCTTTGATCTTCGAAATCGTTGGCCGCTTGAACACATGCAAAAACGAATCCTTTGGTGAAACGAACTCGAAACAACGAAAAGTCGTCAGCATCGATAATGTCTTTTGAAATGTCCTGAAACTTCCTTCAAATGTTAACTTTCAAAGTCATTTGCGCTCTTCACCTTGACACCGCAAACATCGAACATGAACACGTTGCCGCTCGTATGCGAATTCACACGCTCGTAATAGACCTGAGTTGCCGTAACTGCATCGCCATTTCGATACCGAGTAACATGTTGATGTTTCTAAAACATCTTTTATTAATGTTAAATGTTATGCTAAATACAAGGATTGTAACGAGCATAGTTGCAAATAACTACTGATTGTGGAGGATCAGAATAAGTTGGACGAAAGACTCCAAGAACTAACTCCGTCATGCCGTACCCTTATTTCAACGTGTTTATTCTGAATGGCCTTTTTAATAACGCACCTTGAGTCACGGACTTCAATTTCAGTCGATCTCTGACCTCGGTGGTTAATTGCCAACCTAATGGTGCCGAAGCACAATAAATTGTCTTAAGAGAGTTCAAATCATAACTCGCAACCATTGGCGATTTAGCTTTTGTTGCACTTTCCATTTTATGCGACTATCGCAATTGCCGTTGAGCGATTGACCGACTGCTGGTACTTGATGTTGCTCTTCATAAGCCACAATCGCATGCAATTCAAGAACCAGTAAAATTTATTGACGGCGTCCGTCGACAACCACCGACTAAGACCGAGTTGGATGCAATCAGTCAATGTGAACAGCGTTCGAATAGAACTGCATCCGTTTGGTAGTCGTTTCGTTACGTCTCAAAGAGAAATACGACTTTTTAGGCGTAAACAGAGCGAACGTCTGTCAGTCGTTCTGTCGATCGTTAGGCTCACCGTCTAGTTGTTCGTTGTTTGCATTTCTTTGGTTTTTTATTCGATGTAAATTGCATACTTTTCGCGGCAGTTATTTGTCTTTTCAAATTTCCAATATTTTTAGTCGCTTCTCAGTTCGCACAAGATGCCGGGACGCAAACGTAACTGGACGGTAGAACCGACGCAGATGTTGATCGCTCAAGTTCGAAAGCATCCGGTGCTTTACAGTGGTAGTCGTCGTAATATGCAAAATCGAAATACTGCGTGGTCAGAGATCACAACGTATTTTGACGCACATGTTCAAGATGATCTTGGTAAACCCCGGTACACTCGTAAGGAAAAGGAATTAAAAAAGCTAATGCTTAAATTGCAGGAGAGGAATTAAAAATGAGATGGACAGATGTTCGTAGTACTTTCTACAGCCAAGCTAAACAATAAAGTACATGGCCACACAAATCAGCGCTCGCGAAGTTTCTTTCCCGGAAACGAAAAAAAGGGCGCTCCGCAACCTCAGAGAAAATGCAAAGAAGTTGTCCGAAAATCCCGCAGACACAGTCCGCTTCGACAGCCACGGTTGGTTGGTAAGAGTGAATTCTTTGAGGTTGGCCGTTTCATTTTAAAAGGAAAGTGGGGATGTTCAGATTGGCGTTGAGTTTCCTACACGTCTGAATCGGCTTGTTCGTGAGTATCGAATCATTTTTATTTTTCAACACGATTATTTTCAGAAGATTTGCCGGTTTTCCATTCGATGGAACAATACGCGGCTAATCATCTTTTATCGCAGATGGGGCTTCAGGCCGAGAAAGCGAAAGTGTCATTTGAAGCGTGCGATTTCGCAGACTTGTTTGATCAGGAAAATTTACCGCATGCTGTTTATGCCTTCTTCGACAAAGACTGGAATGCGTTGTACATCGGAAAGTCAGTTGTGAGTCAACAGCCGCAGATCATCATCATTTGTGCAAAATGCAATCGATCAAATACGATTTGGTTACAACCAACACGGATCTCAATATCTACAACGCGTTAAAGAGTGCCTGGGATAAAGAGGGAGAATTTTTCGTCTGCATTAAATCCGACTTTCCAACTAACGTTGAAGCCCGAGCGGAAGAAGATGCGTTGATCCATGAGCTCAAACCCGTGGCCAACTTGTTCGGCAAATCAACACCTGCCTCGAAATTGGACAAACAGGCGTCTCGAGAATTCATGGTAGAAGCAAAAGCAATTTGTGTCACACCTGCGAATCTCCAAATTGTTTTGGAACAAATGCCACGCAAACCAGAACGTGCTGATAAACATGGACGCTGTTCTACCTGCTCACAATACACTGCCGCACTAAACGGTAATTGGTGTCCGTAAGTTTTTAAATCAACGAAACTTAATTTTTAATTGGTTTATAGGTCTTGTCGAAACAAAAAAGACAGATGGGCAATGAAACTAAAATCCGTGTTGGCGCTGCTGAGCAACAGCCCCCCAACGGGTGAAGAATAGTCCCGCACGATTTTTTGGAAGATCACTTTTCCACCACTGAACAACAGGGTGGTTAAAAATGAACTCCCACTTTTTCCCCGAAAAAAAAATTTTTGAAATGAAAAATTGGAAAAATCGGTTAGTTTTGTTAAATCGTTATGGGCTACAGTAATCAAGAAAAAGCGAAGTTTGTTGGTGTGTTCATTGAAGAGGCGTACTGTTACGTCAAGTTTGTCAAACGAATTCGTCGTGATGCCGGAGATGATGATGCTCGTAACCCCGATCGCAAAACCATCCAAAAATGGGTGGAAAACTTCTACGCCACTGGTTCAGTGCACGGCGAGCGCGGTATGCACAAGTCCAAGTGAGTTCGTATTTTGCTTTGTTTCCATTGCCCTTTAGATGTGTTCAAACCGCAGAAGCAATTGAAGATGTTTGAGCAGCGTTCGGGGCCAACCCACATCTTTCAACGAGTTGAAGACGGCAATCGTGGAAGCGGCCGACCAATTAAGACAAGATCGACCAATGCGCGAACGAGTCATGGCCAACTATCATCGGCGACTTCAAACCTGCCTGGATCGACAAGGGGGACAAGTGGAAATCCGATGAACTCATTACTGTTAATAAATTGTGATCTCGAAATGAAAACAGACCGATTTTTCATTTCAAAAAATTTTTTTTCGGGAAAAAAAGTGGGAGTTCATTTTTAACCACCCTGAACAACCCCCAGTTGAAAAATCTCAAATTTGCATATCAGATTCAGCTGGTGGGGGCCTGTTCTTTACAGGGGGCGGATGTTCAAAATTGCCCAAAACTCAAACGGCGGTGCAGACAACGATGTGCCGAATCTTGAAACACCCGGCCGCTGCGAACTTAACAGGTATCACAATTTTAGCAAAACATTTACTCATATAATTTGCTAGAAGCGACTTCCCAGAAAAAACCGAAATCGGATCATCACGCTACCGAGAATGCACGCCAAGACGAAATCCCGTACATTACAATCAGTTCAGACGAGTTCGAGTATGAAAATTGAAGTACTCATCAATTAATTACGGTTACTTTTACGATATTTACTTCCTACTTAAAATGCTCCATTTTTTTTCCACATTCTGTTTTCTCATTTCGAAATGTATGCGAAACTTTTCCAAATACTTGAATAAAATTTGAATTTCCAATCTTTAGGATTTCGGAGACCAATTGTGGTCGTGTCACCTACCAATTTATAGTGATAACAAACCTGAAACAGCCATAAAGCTTCTAGAAATTCTGTGGCCACTCACGCTTTTCCACCATACAACGGGAGTCGAATTGCGCATTCGATCGACGTGATCCAGAAACTGTCCGATGGTGAGAATCGGGATCCCTTCCAACTTTCCACGTTGATGCCAACATTCGCACAAGTAGATCAAGTACAAAAGGAATGCAAAACCCAATGGAACAAATTTGTAGGCGTTGGCACATGGTCCATGAATATGACTGTAAAAATTCGAATTGCCACCTCTTCAATTGACAACTCACCTTGGATCTTTTGCCAAATCAAAGAACGCGTATTTAATTTGACACCTGAAAACATTTCATTACTCCACCCTCACATCAGTCCTTGGATCTTTTAGCTCGTCCAGTTTGTGTTACACTCACCAAACAACGTAAAGAACACAAATCTGAATAAGTCCCGTTGAAGCAAAACATTTCCAATGAAAGTTTCTTCGTAAACTTCGACACAAATTGTATCGTTTGGGTTTTTGCTGAAGATTGAAAATCCACTAATCAAAAGAACAGAAACTCACAGCCGTTTGCTCAATAGTCACTGCAGCTAATTGGGCGCGTGGTGGAGCCATTGAGTGATGATCGATTGCTTTTCATGCTTTAAATTTGTTGCAAAACGTTGATTGTAACACGAAGAATGGCGGTTCGAAAGATGTTCGTGTGTTGAATAGATGGCTCATTAATATCCAAAATGTCTACGATGTCGAGTTCAACTTCGATCTAAATCATTTCAATTGCAAGTGACATTCAACAAAAACGAATGATGCATTAAAAGAGACAACAACTCGACTAGTCCTAATTCAACCAATTACCGTATGAGGTGCAGAGTCGAAAAAACAAAGTGAACAACAACCGAATGCTTATCGGCTCTACGGATTTGAAAAAACAACCCCAACGGCCTTCGAAGAAGAGTTTGCGCAATGTGCCACCCTAATGGCGGAAATAATCCGAGAGTGTCTATCGTCCCCGCATTTCTCATGGACCACCAATTTTATGTTCCATCAACCCCGTTGCGCAGTTTTGGGTGAAGAACAAAATGCCGGCAGGCACAATGTCGGAAAACGGAATTGATACGCTACTCCATGGGTGGACATTAATCCCAAAAGTTCGTAGGTTCCGTTAAAAGCATTAAAATTCTTCGCTTCCCATTGTTAACAGTGTGAATTAATCGGCCATGACCTTCGAATAGCTAAAAAAACTATCTGCCCTTCGTTTCCAATTCCTTCAACACCAAAGCAAACGGACGTATATTCAGAGCGGATTTCGGAATTGTCAGAAATTCGGTTTGAATGTGACATTCGAAGCTCAAGAACGAACAAATGGTGTCGAATGAACGCAAATTGAATCAACTCGTTAAACGACGAGAATCAAAGCTGTGGACAGAAAAGCAACTTGGCATATGGAACGCGTACAAAATCGAAAGAGAAGTTGATTGGATGGTCATTCGAAAGCTCTGTTTCGTAGGCCGACAGAAATGCTCAGTAAACAAACAATCGGTCTTATCGACATCCTTCATCTGCCAAAAGACGAAAGTTTGTCTCTACGCACAGCAACTTTTATGAGCCCAATGATTCCGCGACTTCAGTCGATTTCAATTGCCAATAACTTTGATTTATGTTCTGAAACTTTAAAGTTCCAACTAGCATACGACAATCGTACAGTAGTCAAGTGTCAAGACGAAATCGACTCCGGGCGTGATTTGAATAAGACTCCAACAGTTTTTATTGAAAGTATAATAAAATTTTATGATAAAACAAAAGAAACTCTTTGACCCGAAAAAAGTTGTTGGCGTCGACCATCGGAATCTCTTCTCGACCTTCCTTCTTTTCAACTTTCTCTGAAGGCCATTTTTTTGAAACGCCCCATTGGAGAATTGAAAATTCCGCCTTGTCGTCGTTGTTGCAGTTTCAAACTCCACCGACTTTTCCTGCCACACACCAAAATCTTCGTTTTGTCATTTTGCCAAACGTCGTCCCTTCGAAGGTCGAAGAAGAACGACCGGAAATCAGTCAAAATGTCTTTTTTCGGCTCTCAAAACCCTCATGTTGCCTTCACACCAACATCGTTGGACTGACGATAAGTTCATGATGATATCAATCATCCATTTCACTTCTGATGGTAATCGATTTAAAAGCTGTGTCTTCTACTAAGGTCGAGGAGTTCTATTAAAAAGTGTTGATTTTAGATATGAAATCAGAGTGCTTTTAAATTGATTGTATCGACTCTCTGACTTGTTAAGAACAGTAGTTGGTCAACAACAATCACGACGTTATCGTAGTCTTTATTAAAAGCAAATTTGTACTTCAAACATCAAAAACTGTGTTCTCGGAAATACAATTTGAAATTTTTCGCAACCAAACATGAGAATCAAAGCAGAAACACAGACCGACAATGAACTAAGTTCAACCTAAAATTTGTACTAAAAGCTTAAAACTTTTGCTTAAAGTTCGAGAATACAATCAAATTTGATGGTTTCTTTAGTCCTGTAGAACTTCTGTGCAGTTAAGTGTAGGTTTCTTTCCGTAAATTGAGTCCTTCAGAGATGAACAATTCCGACGACTGGTTGTTTTCGCTTTTTCATCAACTGAATTATACTTCTTCATTGATCATCGGATTCTTTCTCATCGGTCTCTTCTTCTATCTTCTAAAGTTTAAAACTTGCGTTCAATTGAAACCTTATGCTACGATTTTGATGTACAGTGTAATCAGCGATGGCTTTTATTTACTAACTACATGGTTAACTCAAATGGTATGAATCGTTTATAGACCCGACTTACAATTATGTTTTAGCGTATCAAGTTTGTCAATCCGACGATCATCGCTTTTTTCATGGGTCCAATCGTTCTGGTGAAACCACAATACCAAATCCTGGTGGTTGGAATTTGGTCCACGTCTTTGACTCTCGGCTTCTTAACATTGTTCCTAATGCATTATTTCCGTTACTTTACAATCAAAAAGTAAGTCCAACGGTATTCATTTGTACTAAGATTATAATCAGTGGTTGCCATCCAAATTCTCGACAAACATTCGTTTGTTGTCTTTTGGTCTTCTTGTTGGCCGTTGGAAACTTTCTGATGTGTGTCGGACCTCAACTCAAATTCATGTTCTCAAGTGAAATAAAGGAAATAGCATTTTCAAACGAGGTATTAAGCGAAACGTTGCAATGATCTTAATCAAATGTTGCAGGAGAATTCCACTGCTATTTGGTTCATTACGTACGTTTGTGCCGTGGTTTTATTTTGCTATTTCGGCAGTTTGTTATTGGCAACTCAGACCATTAGATTGACCAGAACGCATTCCGTATTATTGTCGACTCGAACAGTGAAAATGCAGAACGAATTGGGTCGAGCTTTGCTCATTCAAGTAAGTACCCAACATAACATTCGACTATTCAACGAATCTTTTTTAGCGTCTGCTTCCATTGCTTTCCATCGGACCCTCTCTTTTGGTTCATTTCTTCGTTTTTCTTAATGTAAACGTTCAGCCATTCTTCGAGTTGGCCATGCTACTTATCAGTTGGTATCCGGTATTCAACGTAGTGACCATCTTGTATACCGTAAAAACGTATCGTCAATTTATCAGCCAAAAGCTCTCCAACCTTTTCCGTCAGAGACGTGAACATGTCGTCGACATTTCAGTTCATCATTCGAGTACTAACCATACTCCACTATTTCACATTGCTTAAACTTTTTTGTAAAAAACATTGTATTTGATCGTCAAACGTTTATTGAAATCTAATCTCGAAGTGATATTCGTAGAAGATAAATTATTTTTAAAGTGTAACTTATGTCATGTTTTATTGCCGTTTGTTGGAAAAATATGAACATCGCAGAGGCTCATAGCAAACTTGTAAGACAAGGAATTGAGGTTTTAAAGCCAAAAAAGTTCAAATTAAACTTAAAAGCATTAATTGAAATCTATGGCTGATAGTTTTCGCACTGATAATGAAAATCTACAGCGGTGAAACAAACGATTGTAATCAATTTGCATATTCAATTTTCATATACGGATCTTCAAATCGCTGTTTTTATTTGCGTTTCATTCCGTTTGATTGGACGCTTAACGGAACTCTCGTCTTCGCAACTGATCATAGCAATGGTTGATGTTGCTGAAGTCGCGGCGAATGTCAGTGGAACCATCAACGGTCGATACATGATCACCGAAATGGTGGATGATCCCATCAAACGCGACTACGGAGTCTACAACGTCTATGATCACGAAAACCCGGAGATTGTGAGTTCGAATGAAGTTGGTTGACAGACGTTTGTTTTCCAGCCAACTCAAGCTTACATCGCCAATCCAGGTTGTATCCTCGTGCGTCGACACAGTAAACGTGCTTTCAGATGTTCAACATAGTCGCTGGAGACAATCGATGGCCGCCACCCAAATGGTTCTCGAAACGGTTCGTGGACGTTCTCTTCATTTCCCAAAGTTGGTCAAAGCAGGACGAGTTCGACGTGTAAGTTTTGTGTGAGTTGAATTTGATAAGTGACCATCTTTTAGTTGGTATTTGGTGCTGAAGGCGTTCAAGAGTTCGAAAACGATCCGGATTGTCATCGCACGGTTATTATCATCAAAAGTCCATTGCCTTATCAACTTCTTTCGCATTTCGTGAGCTTCTCGCCTACCGGGTTAGTTTTCTTCCCCTTGTTTGTATTGTCCGTTGAAGAACACTGCCGGTTGATCTCGCTCTTCACATCGGAATGGGAATGGTCCGCGCTTTGGCGGCGCTTCACCGTAGTGGCTTCGTTCATCGTTTGGTTTCGCCTCATAGTTTTTCTTACATCACACCGCCAACTATTGACAACCTAGTCAATCGTCTGATAATTACGGACCTGAGTTTGTGTATGCCTTGGCCTATTCGGTTTGTTTTCTGTTCTTAATCGCTAAGATTGATTTCTAGTCCTCGTACAGTGACTCCGTTCATTGGATCGATGCGCTATTCGGCGTTGAGAGTGCACGAAGGTCGTGAACAAGGACCATCAACTGACATTCAATCGGTCGTCTTTGTGGTTGCAGAGTTGATTTCGGGTCGGCAAGTCACCAGCAAAGTTGCTATTTTTAACGTGAACTTTAGTTTGGCATGGCGCTCAGTTGTTCGTCTTAACATGGCTTGTGAAATGAAGGAGTTGTTTCCCGAAACTCAAGAGTTTCGTCGTTTACCTCGCGAAATTCGTGCGCTTTATCGGTTGGCGGTTGAGTCATGATTTCAATTTGTTTTTTCAGAGACATGATGTTGACCTCATCACAGAGTGTTCTCGACTACAATGCGATACAAGGTGCCTTTAAATCGGCACTCGATCGTCGCAGTCAATCGAAATCAATCGACTTGCCCATGTGGCTCTATCAACCGTGTGATGAATGAAGTTATTAAACAGTTAGAATGCGAATAAAGCGCTCACTAAATGTGATTGTGTTCTTTCGCTTAGCAGAAGCATCTGTGGGATTTCAACGAGCAAGTTCTCTAAGAACATGGACGCAAATCAATATATTGACATCATTATTTTTAAGGATTTGATGCTGAGATGCCAAAAGAAAGACTCTTAGCGACGTTCTTTTAAAATGCTTCGTGTGACGACAATTCTGCTGTATAGCTCCTGTTCCTTGAAGATCGTGGCTAGAGAGCATGCGTCTTATTGCGTGCAATTAGTCTACGACCTTAGTTGTTCCAATTGAGCATCTTCAGTTCAAAGGAAAACTTGTTCTCAAACGGCTGCTGAATCGATGAAAACAACTCGCCGGCCGATTCTAACGCGATTTTGTCGAAAATCCTCCCAAACTGTTGATCAAAAAGTCGATGGATAGCCTTTGGTCGTTTGCGCAATTCAAATAAACAAAATCAACGGCCGTTGGAAAGTGGATCTTCGCGTCCAAATGATTCCAATCAAAACGGTTAGCCGTCCGCTTTTCCGTCGAATTCTCAATCTTCTGCCGTCGATTTGCCGTCTTTCGACCGCAACTGTCTGCCTTTTTTACACTAAAAATTTTCGTTCGTTTGCTTTTCAATTTCGTTTCCCAATCGTCGTCTGCATTCCAATGAACGTGTTTCGTATGACTGTCGGATTCATAGTTCATTTCAGGCACAATGTCCCGAGCTATCGACCGTGTGGAGTATTTGCGTCAACGTTTGGATCAAATAGTCGAAATAGACGAACAGCTTTCGAACGGTCAGACGAAAGCTGACCTTAAAAACGAGACAATCACCGTTCCATCGACCAACAAAGTTGTGAACGAAATTGAGCTCAGAGACAACGATCGAAGCGACTATTTGGATTTTGAGGCATTGGATCGTTTGAACGATGCAGCAGCCGAACTTCCGTCTCCGAAGCCAAAGAATCGCGTCTATTTGACGAGGCGAAGTGGTCAATCGAGATTCCTGCCACCAATTTACGATCATTTCTCCGATTACGTAGGTTCGGACACAATGATTGTAACAATTGCCTTTAGTCCCGATTCCCCTTCTCGCCATTGCCTCTCGACGAAACTCAATACAAAGTCGAGTTTCGAGCGCAGCCAAAATGGAAACTTTTCGGTTACGAATTCGATCGTCCGTCCGCACAGTCGGTGTTTCCGGTGTGTTGATTTGATTGCTACAAGTGCATCAAAGTGATTTTCAGTTCTTGTCGTTTTTCGTTTTACTTCTTCTCTTATCCCTGATCTATGGTCTGCTTGAACTTCGTATGTTGGATCCGGGAGATGTGTTCCAAGCGGGTTGGTCCCTCGGGCTTCTTTTTGTTCTCTTTGGATTGGCGGAGTCTTGTTCACGAAATTCGGACTTCAAACTCGTTTGGTGGTTTCTAGTGCTACCGGTAGATCGCTAACAGGCTTCTTAATCACGTGTGTTTCAGTTGACTTTAATCTTTGGGACTGGAGTCATCGTTTGGAGCATTTGGTTCGAACCAAACTCGTCCAATTCCCACGCAGTGAATAAAGAAATTCCCGTACTTCTGTTCTTACTGATTATGTCCTTCGTTCATATAGTCATTGGTGTTCTTGTTGATTTCGCTTTCATGATTTGGTAGTTTTCCGACAGAAACAACCTCCAAAACAATCCCTGGTCCTAAATCAAATTGTTAGCAGTTTTATTCGTAGTTGAATTACTTTCATCACACTCACGCTCAACGTGCTTTTTGTTTGTTCGTTACGAATATTTATTGTTAATAAACTTTTATAACGAATATCGATCAGAAAGCGATGGTCAAGCGATCCAACGGGCGGAAACGCTCTCTTATCGTTGTGTAACCGGAAGTCGAGCGGTTTGTTGGTCCCGATGTCGTCCTACGAAGTATTGGACTATTTCACCTCTCAACCCCATGAATCATTTCACTTGATTACCATGTGCTCGATCTCCCATAAAAACGGCGACATCTGCTCACTCGTTACCGTTGAGTTAACTGCGCACTTGGGGCCAAAATCTTCTTTCGTGTCTAATCAACTTGTTCGTGAGCATCAATGAGGTTAGCGCTCTTTTGACCTCGCCGAGCTCTTTCGTATCTTATCAATGACACAGTAAACGGATCGATTGCGGCCGATAACAAGCGCTTTTCAATTCTTCAAATTGGTTGGCGATCTTCGCACGTGTCTCTCGAATTTCGATTCCAACCGATGACTAACACTCGAATGTCGCTGCTCATAAAAATTCAAAAATCTTCGCTTTTTCAAATTGTTGCCGCGATTGTTGCATAACGATTCGTGATGGCAGTTTCGCTCGATCGTTGTTTTGAGTCGTCTCTCGATGTCATGGCAAACGATCAGTGGGAAACGAAACGTCCATTCGGCCGACTGTCGTGACTTTTTAATTCGCCCTACGTCTTCTGATACGAATAATGGAATTGTCGTTTTAGAAGTGAAATGGTTGGTCATTACGATGAGGAACCATTGCCACCACCACCTCAATACTACCGGTCTTCGCTCTATGGAACAACCAATTCGATGCCACGATACAATCGCTGTACGTCGTGGAATGATGCTTTACGTGGATCGATGACGTCGCCGCGACCGTTGAAAACCAGAAAAGCGCCGGAACCCACACTCTACGGACGTCCATCGCATCGACCGTATCTGACCGAATTCCCGATTTCAACCATCGACACAAACAACACGAAAACCACGATATTTGATACTGAAAGAGAACGAAAATTGAAATGCGGATTCTTACGAGATGGTCGGAGAAATGCGTTGGTTGGTGATTTATTGAATTCTCAACTACCATCAATTGATTGCAGATTTTGACCTGTGTTCTCAGTTTTGTTGCCGTTTTCCTTATATTTTGGCTTTCGCTTATGAGACTCGTTAGCGTCTGGTCGATGATCCACTTGTTCTTTTGGTTCACAGCCATCGGCACGTTGCTCGTTTTTGTCTCCTCATTTTGGCCCACCACACCGATTCAATGGTTTGATTACGCGTGGAAGATCAGCATGATGGTGAGGGTAATAAATCGCCTCGATTAACTTACAATCGTTATTTCAGATTGTGGCTGCTGGTGTGCTGATTCTGATCATCATTTTCCAGTTCAATCCCGATCCGTTTGTTAGTGGTTGGATGGTATGTCAAAAGAAAGGAAAACTCTACGTGCCGAAGCTCATGACCGAGTTTGCCAATCGTCCTGAATTGGTCGCATTCGCAGTCGTTTTACCGCTGATGATCTTCTTTACTGTGATATTCTACACACTTATCGACTGTTTTTGCATCAGACAATGGCGCCGAGAAGTGGAAGAAAAGCGGCAGGAGAAGAATGAACGTCCGGGCGGTAAAATTTGGACGAAAGCCTATTGCAAATCACTGGATGAACCGAATCCGATCGCTGAACGGCAATCCTGGCAGTATCAATCAACAACCACGTTTCCGTCCACAATGCACACGATTCGTTCCACAAACTCGAATGACACGTCGATTGTTCCTCACAATTTCGTTCGAATTCCTCGCTCCAATTTCGATTTGGAAGAATCGACTCTTGTTTGATCTTTTAGTTTCAAATAGTTATGCATTTTGATTGTTTTCTTTTGGCTAATTTCGTATTTCAATTCGTTTTTAATCATAAACTTTTGGTTAGTACACTCGAGTGTGGTGAAAGGGTTTGAGTCGTTTCGTTGACTAACAAACTTGAATTTGAGTTGGACAGTTAGATCAAGAAGTGAGTTTACTCATGAAAACAAATTTGCAAGATTATCTAATAGAAAACGTTTTACGTCAGTTGTACTTGTAGATTGTCTGACAACGAAAGGAAGAACTATTAGGTTTGTTTGTTGTCAACTGCGCTAAGTTTGGTTTTGCTACCTGGTTGTTTTTCAACTACTATTGTAAGCACAACGAACGAGTTTCAAATTTTGTCACCGTTGGTTATAATTCAATGGAACTTTCAACCGTCAAGATTCTCGATTACATTTTGGAAGTAATCAGCACGACTAGTGTGCCATTCATACTCTTCTTCCGCTTTAAAAGCGTTTACAATTTATTCACATGATCACATTTATTGACAAACATTGCGAGGATTTGAACAGCAAATGTGCAGAAAACGAGAACTCGAAACCGAGCAACAGACGAAACACCCGAAGTAGTTGTTTGGCTGAAATGACCAACTTGACGCTTAAAATCACAAAGTCACTGGTTCGAGTATGCTTTTGGAGTTATGGATTTGTACGCAACGAAAACCACGACAAAAGATGAGAGGACAAGTCGGTTGGGACACTCACCGTTGGCTGCCGTTTACACCCAACGTCTTTTCGATCTGAAGGCAGCAACTCAACGACTGGCTAACCAAACCCCTTTGTGCAACAACCCATGAACTCCGAAAGAACATTCTACTTGCGAACTTTGTAATCCACTTCGACAGCTGATATCCACACTGACCTTAATCTCTGAAAACCACTTGCAGGCCAAAACACGCCAACAAAAACACGGCTACTATCATAGGAAGATCGTCAGGAGAGAATTTAAATAGTCTGTGCTGCAAAATGATTTAAAGTTGACTTAAAAAGAACGATTTTTAGAAGGTTTTTAGTTAGTTGCAGAGCATTGATTTGAAAGTCCAGAGCAGGACATCTACTATGCCCGATCTTCGTCTTCAAACACTAGGTCCGTTTTAATATTCTTTGCATGTCATGAGATCAAGTATACTTATCGTATTGCTGGTCATCTGTTGCGTGACTTGCTCGTCTGAAAACGAGATTTGAAGAGCAAAGAGACAACTTACATTGCCTGCATTAATTTCTTGCATCACGCAAACGCATATTCGGAAGCATTGTTCTTTGTCTTTAAGAAGAAGTTTTGATATCAGCATGCCACATATGTCTATTTTTGATGTTAACATTTGCAGAGCCATTTAGAAAAAACGGAAACAAATTGACATACAAAGTGAAATCATTAGTTGTGATCTTATCGAAAACAGATTAATTGTTCTTAACACAACGAACACTTGGATAATCCGATATATGCGAGTAGATTTTACGAACAATATCGGATCGTGGTTCGCTGGCTTGTGCTCTTAGATTGGGTCGAGCAGCACTGGCAGAACGAGTACTCGTGGAATAGCTACGTGTATTCGCACGACGAGCAGCTTTGCGGGTTGGTCCGTGCTTCATATTCTGAAATCAATTCTATTGACTTGTTAGCCGTGAAAAACAAACTTGAATGGTTTGAGAACAGTACTGTTGCAGTTCACGAGCATCTGAATTGACAGTGTGAGAGTCGTCATTAAACATCATGGCATTCATGCACATTAACCTTAAACCCAAACGTTACAACTCAAAACTCTACAAACAGCTCACGAATAATAATCGTTCAACTCGGAAAGCGTCGAGATTTTGTTCTCGTCAATCAGTTTTCGAATCGTTGACAAGTCAGTTGAGCTGAAGCCAAGAAATTCAATTTCAATACCGTCAATAGAACTCACTTCTTGACTACTGTCGAATAATCGGAAACCATATCGTCAGTGACGGGCTCTTGAAATTCACTTGCTTTGTTGTGATTCACAATCAAGTTATGAGCAGCCAAAAATAGTGACTTCTCTTTCGGTGAAACATATTTTGGAGGTGCCGGTGTTCCAAACGTTGGAACGATGATTTGCGTTGGTTGTGGAGTTGTCGATGTATTGGCAGGTGTTGAACGCACAGCCGTTGTGTTGGCGTGTTTTGCTCGCGATGTTGACGCGTTGGCTTTTGTAGCTTCAGCAGCCGCACGTTTCAAACGTCCACGACGACCGACCGTTGGTTGAGCTAGAAAATCGAATAGACGAACGTTTGTCAACCAGAACTTACGTGTGATTGTCGTTTCCACATTGGTTTCTTCCGGTTCCTCCGGAGTAATCCACTGGACATGAGGCAGGATTTCGTTAAGAAGATTTTCATCAACAATAACAGGAATCAAGTTTCGTTGTTGTTGAGTTGAAGTTGATTCCGTTTTCATTTCTTTCTCTTTTTCGGCAGCTTTTTGCTTTTCAGTCATCGTGGATCGACGTTTCGGTTTCGTCTGCGCGATTCCTCCCGATGAACTGGACGCGGAATTCGCAGCTGCGGATGAGGTCGACTCAATGCCCGATCGATTGGTTTGATTGTTCACGTAGTTCTCGGCCAACGATGCTTGATTTTCGATATAACCATAAACAATGATCGAATCCTCCAACATTTCAGCGGTCACCGTATCCGTCTGACATTCACGAAGACGCATTTCAATTCGTTGACTGGTTGCTGAAGGAGTCGGTGATTGAGCTCAAAGAAACAATTCATGAACAAACTGGTCGGACTTACGATTCGATCCAATATCGATTGTTTTTTCTGTGGACAAGAGCGGTGCTGAGCGACGTGTTCGAATTCCGCTGACTGATTGTGGTGTTGAGTTTGGTTTCGGTGCACGTTTCTTGTAGACCGTCAATTCCGTTTGCGTACACTGATCCACTTTGGTCGGCTTCGGCATATCCACTGAAAACAACATATTCCTTGAAGTCCACTTTCTATCAACTAACCGTCCATAGCATTATTAACAAACACTATTTCGGATGAATCCTCGGTTTTTACGTCCTGAATCATTGTCGCTTCTTGAGCCGACTTTTCAACTGTGGTTTCTTCATCGGCCTTCTCGTCCTTGATCGGTTTTGGTTTTGGGCGACGACCACGTTTCGGTGGTGTCGGAGTTTTAATTGGCACCACTTCGGAAAGAGTTTCAACTTTACTCTCGACCGCTGAACTCGTTTTATCCGAAACCTCGATTATCGCCGTCGCTACGGTTTCCGGTTCTTCGGCTTCCATGGCTTCGTCCAGAACCACATGACCAGATGGTGGCTGTTGAGGCGCGAGAGTAGTAGGTAAAATTTGAGCAATCGGAGATCGAAGCGGCGAACTTTGTGTTGCAACCGTCGAAGGTGAACTGATGACGACATTTGGATCGTAAATCGTAACATCGGGACTCTGATCATGTGATGACGTTTGAGGTGGCTCTTGAATTCGGACAACTGTCGGAGCCACAGCTTTGGATGTAACCGGTCGTTTCTCTTCAATCGGATAAATCCGCGGCCTTCCACGTTTTCGCTTAATAACTTCGCCAGTTGTTGGTTTTTCGTGTGCTGTTTTCTCTTCCGTTTCGACGACCTAAGAATACACAGAATAAGCAACTTGAAAGAACTCTTACCCGAGAGCTCGTAGCCGATTTGTGTTGTAAAGTTGAAATGTGCGGTCGATCATCTTCCTCGTCGATAACGATTCGTTCAATAATTTCCGGCTCTTGAATTGGATGTTTGAAAAACAAACGACTTTTGTCGACTTTTCCGCTTCGAAGTTTCTGAACGATATCGTCCGGGTTTTGAAACTGAAACCGAACATCATGAAAGTTAACTGTCGATATATCTTACCGACTTCCATTCATCAATCGAGAGCTTCGAACAAAACAAATCGGCACTGAGAAGCTCGTCTTTGTCTTCGCTTTCAGGCTAAAAAGAAATGGAAAAGCAGATCGAAGTTCGCATACCGTTTTGCCCATGCAATTGACGATCCCGTAGTACTCATCCACTCCAGCCAATTCGGCGGTTTGATCGTCAGTCAGTTGACCATTGATGGAGTGGGACATCAGTTCGAAGTAACGGCGCAGTCGAGCACTTCGAGCAGCATCGCCGTGAGCGTGCCTTTCGTTTCCCGACTTCAAGAAAAGTCAACATCACCAAGCAACTACTCACCTTTTTCAGAAACAGTTTAATCCATGCCATCATCTCTTTGCTCGCCAATTGTCCTCCGGATTCTCCGGTCAGACGACTGAACTTTTCTTTGCAATTCTGAAAAGAAAAATAACACGAGAGCAGAAAAGAAATTACCTCAATCGTAAAGAAACCCGTTGGATGATTCTTTCCGTATTCATTGTTCAGCATCTTAACTCGCCAATTCCTAAAATCCAAAGGGTTTTTTCAAGAATATTTCAATTTTAGCTTACCAATCGTAACGTTGATCTTCGCACAAGTTCAGAAGAGTGTTCAGTTCGGCGTGAGTCCAATTCTGAATCGGTCGTAGATCAACGTCCATTGCGGTTTCCTCATTTTTGATATCCGCATTATCGATTCGATTCTTTTCGGACTCCTTAATGATTGTCGTCGAGTTTTCGTCCGTTTTGATGTCCGCTGGAATTGAAGTTGATGAAGACGGTGCTTCCACTTCTGTTCCCACTTTCGAATCCATTATTTTAGCGAAACTTTCAACAATGAATTTTTAGAAGTAGCGTCAGTCAAAGCAAACGGCCGATATGCCAATCGAACACATCGCCAGGAACTCCACTCGAGTTCTCTCCCGACAAGTTCATTCTTGTTCACAGTCAACTTTGGATTTCTAATTGTTGAGAAAATGCTCGTTGCGTTTAAGAGCGTCGGGAAATAACAATCACCCATGTAATAATCAATAACAGAATAACTCGTAAGAAATTAAAGAAGAGAAGAATGGGACGAGAACGAATGAGACGATAGAGCGGCTGTTTGGACTCATTTCCAGGCTTTATACACTACTCGAATGAGATATCGTAGCTGTGCAAGGCGACATCCGCACTCAAATATGCAGTGCCTACCAGTGATCGGAACTGAGAAGGCGGTTGACATCCCTCGTTAGACAAAAGAGAACAAATGCAATAAGTATCGGCGACGCAATCAGATTGTTTTCTCACTCCCAGGCTTTTCCCGATGTAATTCTGATTTTTAATTTGAGTAGTGTATGTCACAGATTTTCGTCAAAAAATCCCAGACCTCAGCTATTGCCGTAAGCTTGTCGGCAGAGTAATTAATATACTTGTCACTCATCAACCTCCGTTCAATGCGCAAAAGCTCGCGGAGCTGTCAAACAACCGCCGCAGAAAACCCCCTCATACAAATCGACAAATTCAAAGTTATAGTTCATTTATTAATTACACAATAAAGCAATTACAACTGTGACATTGAATGAAAAAACTGGATGACAACATTTGATTCATAGGTTGAACATAACAAAAAAAAGATTACACACAATAAAAAAAGCGATCAACTTCCGGTTCTTTGCTCGAAAATAATCGAAAAATCATGCCCAAAACGATAAATAGATCAAACACATTTGAAAACTTACACTATAAAACCAAAGACCATAAAACAAATGAAGCAAATTCTGGAGCTAAACCGCTAAAATGAAACGTTTTACGCTTTAAAGTAAAAAACAAACCGCTTCTCAAAGTATCCATAGGCGCAAATGGATTATGCCGAAATGGCATAACGAGTCCAAATTGCAAACCTCTGCAACATTGACTTTCAAGCTAAATATCTTTGTTTAAACGTAGCCTGTCATAAACTTGCCTTTGGTTTCTTTCGGTAAATGCTGCAACGCTCACTTGAAGAACGGTTCCTATTGCAAAGTGGTCTTCGGAACTTTACCTTCACAACTTGGATTGCTGCTGTTGTGCGAGATGCTAAAACCTAAGCCACCGTATGTACGATGTTTACTTACCCGTTTCCAGTGGGAATAGCTGTTTCGTAAACACACGGAACTGGATTCTCGTCCGAAACTTTCGCCGCTCCAGCGTCCACGATCTCAACGAAAAGAATCAACTAGAAGCCGGCACAAAAGACGAGTGACCGAAATCGTAAGTTTTCAGTGCTAAGTCACTTTTGTTATTAAAATTTGATGTTAATTCCTTCACCGTCCAGTAATGTCGTCGATGTTTTGGTCGACCATTCTGACCAAATCTACTCGACATAAAACAACACAAATAGCTTCTAAGTCTCGTTTTGCCGTCAACTTATCTTGGGTCACCACGTTATATGAGTGAAGCATACAATGATGCAATGGCTGTGGTAAGACGATTTGGGAAGCCGGGCCTTTTTATCACAATGACGTGTAATCCGAAATGGAGAGAAATTAGTGAAAACTTGAATCGTAATCAAGATGCTTCTGATCGACCGGATTTAGTCTCACGTATATTCAAATTGAAGTACGAATCTGTAGTGTTCGGCACTCAATCACACTATGGAGCAATCGATAGTGTGATTGGGACGACACACAAACGCCGCTCTGACCGAGGGCCGACCGGGAAGCGACAGATCCTCCCCGTCTCTACGGCCGAACAGTCGGTCTTATTATTGAGTACCTTTATTGTGTTAATAAACTCCTCCGCCCCAAAGTCTCATACACAACAGAATCGTTGATCAAATATGTCAAAGAAGTTCAGGTTTTTGGAAAAGTAGTTGCACATGTTGGAACAATCGAATTTCAAAAGTGTGGCTTACTACATGTACATTTGCTTTTTACGTTGGCAGCTAATAACAAATTGACGAATGAAGAAAAAATTGATCAAGTGATTCGAGCTGAAATTCCTGATCCAATTCAAGAACCTCGGTTCCACGAAATTATTTCGAGAAATAATCTGCATCAATGTGTCAAGTTAAATTTTCGTGGTCAGATTAAACAGTATATGCCTTGCTGTTCAGCTGATAAACCCATTTGTAAGAAGTCTCCGAAAGAATATCGACAAGAAACAGAACTTGGAGAAGGAGGTTATGCTCGTTACAGACGTCGAGATACGGGTACCAAAATCGAAAAAGACGGAACGGCATTAGATAATCGACATGTAATTCCTTATAGTCCACAATTAAGTTTGTTATTCAACTGTCATATAAACGTCGAACACATTGCGGACATTGATGTGGTCAAGTATTTACACAAGTATGTGTTTAAGGGTCCAGATTCAGCAATTATTGAACGGGAATTCTACGATTCGGCAGATAGAACAAAGAAAGTTTTGAATTATGACGAAATCCAATCATTCATAAACTGCCGATATTTGAGGGCACCCGAAGCAGCATGAAGATTGTTCAATTAGGAGATTGTAAACAAAAGTTATCACGTAGAACGATTGGAGATTCATTTACCGGATAAGTATAACGTTTACATGAAAATCGATGCAACAGCGCAAGAAATCAAACAAGCGAGAAATGAGAAAACGACTAAATTGTTGCAGTTTTTTGAATTAAGTCAACGACTTGCCAATGATGCCAATTTGAGAGATCACGATCCGAAAAAAATCTGTTGTATTTGAATGTACCCGAAATGTTTACATGGAATGCAAAAGAAAAAATAGACAGAAAAAGATGCTTTAACAACGTTGGAAGAATTTACTCGATTACACCCAAAGCACATAAATTGTTCCATTTGAGATTGCTCTTATTGAAAGTAAGATCACCTAAAAGTTTTGATGACTTGAAGACTGTTGACGGAACGTTTTACGGAACATTCAAAGAAGCCTGTTTTGCTCGTGGTTTAATTCAGAATGATTAGGAATACGAAAACGCAATGATTGAAACAGCTTCTTATTGTTTACCAGCACAACTGAGATTTATTTTTTCTGTGCTTGTAAAACCCTCCACTTGAAGGTTCTCTTCAAATGTTCGCCCGTCATGCCCCTTTTATCTTAGAGACCCGAAGGCGATGTCCAAAATCCCAAGTTAAAGAGAAGTGAATTTATCTCAAACTTGGGTTAATAAACCGAAAAAAAATCGCGATAGCTAAACTCGACCAAACAACAATTTCGGAGTTAAATGAAATCGACCGAGAAAGTAATTGGAATTAAGTGATTGTCGCTTCAAGCGACCAAAAGGCGAAACCTCCGCCCATTAACTTGTGTTTTGTAATTTATGTTTTGTAGTTTGTGTTTTGGATTGTTCTTCCTAATAGGCCCCGTTTGCTCGGCGGCTCGTTATTGTTGTTTTTTTTAATCGGAGGAATAAACTCTCTTTTCTACTCCGGGTTTTCGATTTGTCGTGGTGGAACGACAGTTTGCTAATATAAGTGATTATTTTTTACGAAACGAATTTTCAGGTGGTCTATTTGCAAAACTTTCGGCAAAAAAGATTAAGAACGCAAATTGGAATCGCGGAAACATGCCCGTAGAATTGCACATGAACATTCGAGACAGGGTTGAAGTAATTGGGAAATGGAAAGATGGAACCGTTGGAATAGAAGCGGCTGAGAAAGAGATAAAGATGTTCGAAGAGATCCGTCCCGAAAATGAAGGAAGTTGGTGTTGTGAGTTAGCGTCTTGTAATAGATTTACCAAGTAATATTTCTTAGAAATCGAAGACCTCTTTATGAAGAACACTCCGGCACCAATGCCAAACAGTCAAAGCTTGAAGATCGGACAATTAACTAACGGCGAGTACACCGTTGATTATGTTTTTCGAGACGTAGAACTGAACAAGAAGATTGTCAAAGGCGACCCGGTGTCCGTGTACGCGCAAGTTAGCCTGAGAAACGGTAAGATCTTTTCCCCTTATTATCACATAGATTTGTTTGCAGATTTAATCCAGTTGACTATTCGTTCGACAAGTGACATCAAAAAATGTGATGGCATCAAGTTGACGTTCAAACAATTGATAAACTTGAAATCCCCGAGTATTTGAAAGCGTCTAAGTTCGACGGCCGAAAGTCGGATCTCCAAACATCAAAAGATAGAGTAATCTGTTTTTGTCGGTTTTAATTCTGTTGTAGTAAAATATTTGGTTGAACATATTGTTTTGGATATTTGATTATGGTAAGAAAATGAACAATGTTAGCAAATTAGCTCGTAGTTGAAAGACGTTGTTATTGGTTTTGAATGAGAATTGGAAGAGTGAAAAGATGCAATGATAAGTTAAGAGCAAGCGAAACTGTTGATAGAAATGAAGATAGGTATGATAGTTGTCTGGAGTGTGTCGATTGTGCTTTGTATTGAAATAGTAGATGGTTGATTTTTGAGATAAAAGAATATGTTTTGGGAGTCGAACGTGTATTATTTGAATAGACGACATCGATAGTTTTTGTTGAATTGGAAGAAAGGTCCTTCGTCTGGGGCACCGACCGCTGCTTTACTTGTAGATATTAACAACCGACTGGTGATTGAAAGAGTTGCAATCGTTCAAGATCATATTGTAAACTCGATTGTTGGTCAATGTTTTCAAGGATTCTGCATATCGCATGCGAAGACGAGTGGTAATTCTCATCGATAAATAAAAATGCAAATTTTGACGAATTCAGCTGTCTTTTCGTTTTCTGTGTGAATCGGCTGAAGTCAAACAAGCTCTCTGTTTTTTGTTCGTGACATTCATTCGTTCGACAACGATGCGCGAATCAAAAGGATTTGCGATTTAATTTAATGTGGTCTGCGATGTCCGATTCTTGTCAGCAATCGAAACATCAAGCAATGTGGTTGAATCGACTGGTTGCTTGGATATACGTTTCAATGCAAGTTTGCCAACAAGATGTGCAATGTCTTGTGCGTGTTGGTCAAATCACTTGCTGTTCGTACATGTCCTTTTTCCAGATTCACACGTTTGCACCGGAACTCAAATGCCATCAATTAACATTGATGAACAGAAAAAAGCTGATATGTTGGAACCATTTTTGAAAGGGCGCAAAAATGTGAATTGTCAACACGTGTTCGGAATATGATTCTCGATTTGACTACTCGAAAATTGTCCGATCTACGGAGCACTGGTGGATCAGACAAAGAAGGATTGGGCTACAACACAAGTCGCAGTGTAACGAAAGCTTTTCAGACCTGTAATGTCGTTTGTTTGCAGATTTCTAGTTATCTTTATCTTCGTTTGGACAACAACAATGCTCAATGTTTAGTTCCGAGTAAGTAGACAATTTACGAGAAAGAGTTTATTCGTCGGAGTACTAGGAACAGAATTAAGTCAAAAGAAAAAGATCGGGCAGAAAACAATGCTCAGAGAGAGAGACGCTGGCATTCTGGTGTTACACGTAAGAAGCTTGAGGACCGAACATTCCTCCCCTGAATAGATGACGATTCTCTGGAGAATTAAACAATAGAAAAAGAAATTGAGAGACGGCGGCCGATCGAGGGATGCGGCGGTTAAACGACAGCCAATCGACGTTGGAAGTCTCGGAGCTCTCAGTGGTCGTAGTTGAGAGTCGATGACGTTGATGATCGTCGGTGGAGTTGATTGATGTGCCGAGTAATCTCGCCGGCAGCAGTTTCGATGATGACGAGTCGATTTCCGATGAATTTCTTAATGACGCCCGGGAGTCGATGCTTTGGGTTGAGTTGCACGTAGACGGGATCGCCCGTAGAGAATAATCGTAGTTTGGCTCCGTGATGTCGGTCAAATTGGCGTTGGGCGGTGGTCTTCTTCTTCTTTGGCTTTCCTGGAGCACCGCGATTCGTGGACGGACGACGGGAGTTGTGTGGTTTGAGAGCGGAGAGAGCCGTGCGGATTGGGCGCTTGAAGAACGCGGCCGCAGGAGATTCGTGGTTCGGAACCGAATCTGATGGTTGAGTGTTGAGTTTGAAGAGAAGAGAGTCGAGAGCTCCTAACCCTCCTCCCGTTTTCATGACCGCCGCCTTTACCAGGGCGACCGCTCGTTCGGCTCGACCATTAGATTGCGGACAATACGCGGGAGAGCGGAGGTGGGTGATTAGGAAGGAGGAACAAAAAGTGGCAAACTCTTCACTAGCAAATTGAGGACCATTGTCGGATACAAGAGTTGTGGGACAACCGAATTGAAAATGGAGGAGAGAACTTTTGCAGTTGCTTCTGAAGTGATCGTCTTCATTGAACGAGCCCAGATGAAGTTTGTCGCTGAGTTGACGAGAATGAAAAAATTGTTCAGTGGTCCCGCAAAATCCACGTGAAGACGGTCCATTGGACTTTGAGTCTCGGGCCAAGGCTGAAGTGGCGCTTTTCGAGGTGCTGGAGCTTTGATGGCACATTCAGTACATTCACGAACAGTTCTTTCGATGTCGTTTCCCATATTCGGCCAATAGACGTGCATTCGTGCAAGTTGCTTTGCTCGGCGGATTCCCGGATGACCATCATGGATCAATTGAAGCAGTTTGGGACGCAAGTCGGTCGGTATGACGACACGTTCATCGAAGAGTACGATGTCTTTGAGGACCATGAGTCGTTCGCGGATTCGATAGAATGGTGCGAGTAGCGGATCGTGTGCATCACTCGGTGTCCACGAAGTCGAAAGACGTTGGAGGACGACGGAGAGAGCGGGATCCCTGGAAGTAATTTCCATTAGTTTCTCAATGCTTACCGAATTCGCAAAGATGCCGGTGGCTTCCGTGAGTAGGATCGTGATTTCATCTTCTTCGGCCGACAATTGGCGCAGGACGACTTCGAGATCAGAGTCATTAGCATCGCGTTGTTCGTTGATGAGTCGCGAAGGAGCATCCGCATAACCGAATTCGTTCGTCTTGACATACTCGATGTCGAAGTCGTAGCCCAAGAGACGTAGGGCCTAGCGGGCGAGGCGACTGGCAGTTCGGCTCTCGAGACCTTTGGTGTTCTCGACGTTAAAGAGAGTGAGAAGGGGACGGTGGTCGGTCTGCGAAATGAATTTTCGTCCGTACACAAACCTGTGAAAGCGTTCGATAGCTGTGACTAGACCAAGTGCTTCTTTTTCGATTTGTGAATATCGACGTTGAGTTTCCGAAAAAGCCTTCGACATGTGCATTACCGCCTTAGTCGAACCGTCAGCGTAGCGTTGAAGCAAAACACCGCCCATTCCCGTTGGGCTGGCGTCTGCCGCCACAATCAGCTGTTGACGTGGATCGTAGTGGGCGAGAGCAAGAGGACTGAGTAGCGTGGCCTGAATGGCGGCAAAATGGCGATCGTGTTCAGCAGTCCAGTTGAATTTCGTGTCTTTGATCGTAAGACGTTCAAACGGCAGCTTCAGATCGTGAAGTTTTGCGATGTATTTGCCGTAATAATTTATGAGACCAAGAAGTGATCGGCATTCAGCTTGATTTGTTGGTTTCTTGAGCTTTCTGATTGCTTCGATTTTGGTGGGATCCGGACGGATTCCTTCAGAGTTGATGATAGATCCTAAATAAGTGACCGACGATTGGGCAAACTTACATTTAGACAACTGGATATTAAAACCTCACTCTTGAAGTCGGTCGAGAGTCAAGTGAAGTCGTTCATGGTGCTCCTTTCGGTTCCGTCCTGCAACCAAAATATCGTCAAGGTAGACGATAACGCCGCTGAGGCCGGCGGTGGCTTGGTCCATGGTCCGTTGGAAGATCGCGGGAGCGGTCTTGAGTCCGAAACTCATTCGTTGGTACTCGAAAAGTCCCAGATGAGTCGTGATTGTTGTCAGCGGTTTTGAAGAATCGTTGAGTTCAAGCTGAAAATAGGCGTCTGATAAATCGATTTGAGAGAAAACTTGGTTTCCGCTGAGTTTTGCGAAAACGTCCTCGATGTGTGGAAGAGGATACTCGTCGGCAGTGAGTGAGCGGTTGAGTCCTGTTGAGTAGTCTGCACATATTCGGATTTTGTTGCCCGGTTTCTTCGCGACGACAATTGGTGTGGCCCATCGAGAGGTGGAGACTTTGACGATGATTCCGGCACCCTGGAGTCGGTCGAGTTCAGCTTCAACCAAGGGTTCGATGGCCAATGCCAGCGGGCGCCGCGGAAGATGTGTCGGTCGAGCGTCGGGATCAACCTGAAGTTCGGCTTTCACTTGAGTGCACTTACCAAGACCCGGAGCAAAAAGTTGAGGGAAACGTGCTGTCACGTCTCGCGATCTAAACACATTGCCATCGTTACCAAACTTGTTCGCCGTCCAATCCTTCGCTTGGGGATTCTTTGGGTCCCTACTATAGGGCGTCGGTTGGCGGCGTCATTTTTTGTTCTCCTTGCTCATTTTCTCTCTTCTTTGGAGATTTAACCGTGAATGTTGATCTAATTTTTTGTTCCTCTCATCCGATTCTTTACTCCACCATCCACATTTCTACCACTGAACCACTGAAACCTCGATCCTTATCTTTCAACTTCGAATTTTATCGTTAAAATTATCCGCGTTCAAATTTCGTGCTCGTTTTATTTGTAAGGTTTATTAACCCAAGTTTGAGAAATCCCAATAAAGTACAACTCTGAATTGTGGACACTTCAACTCGGGTTAAAAGGAGAATCAACCTCTCCGCCTCTTCGAAAGTCCGGATCAAAACGGATCCGACAGTGCGGCCAAGTCTGTCGACGGATTTGACGCAGCAGCGTCTTGAACTTGCTTGATACCCACCGAATAGGATACCATTTGGAATTCGTCCATCAGTTTTGAGCCCACGAGTGCGAGATCATTGCGCGGAATGACGAGAAAGTCGGTGTGTCGCTCTTGATCGTTCCAACGAACGACCGTCGAGAAAACTCCGAGAGTCCTGAGGCGTTTGTGGTCAACGCCGAAGACCGCCAGCTTCGACGATTGAAGCGGTGGCTCGCCGAGTTCCTGCCATTGCCATGTCCCGATGACGTTTATGTCCGCAGCTGAATCTAATTGAAACTTGATTACTTTACCTTGGATTTCCATCGTTGTCGAGTGCCGATGAGCTGAATGGTTGAGATGGAAGATCTGAATGGATTTCACTTGTTGTGCCGAGCGGCAAACGGTCTTCAAATGGCCGGTTTTGCCACAGGCGTGACATTTTGATTCCTTGAATGGACATTCACGACGATTGTGGTCTGTCCGACCGCATCCGTTGCACGGCAGGCGTTTCGAATCCTTGGATTTGGTGGCATTGTCGGCCGATTTCGCTTTCGGAGATCCAAACTTCGCTTTTGGTTTGCGAGAGTGAGCAACTTGTACTTCTAAATCAGGTGAATTAATTTGTTGGATATTGAAGTTTCCGGCAGCCTTTTGTTGAGCAACTTGGCGGTTGGTCGTTCGATTCAATTGAGCCCGACATTTAGCAACCAATTGAAGAATCGTCACTGTCGGTCGTTCGTCGAGTTCCCGAAGGCAACCTTCTTGCATTGACGCATCTTCAGGACGGCTGAGTGCGAGTACGAGGAGTAGACATTTGACTCCTTCGGCGTCCATTTCGGACCACTTGGCAGCCGCAAATTTTGCGTTCACTCGTTTGGCCAACGTTTCTATGTCTTCACCGTCTTGATGGCGAATCGTGAGTGCTTGCATTCGCTTCTGAAAAAGTGGAATTAACTCCCCAAACTGCTCCTTGAGCGTTTTCACAAGTTGCTCGTAATCGAGTGTCTCTGGAGTTTCGGGCAGCAGTCGGTCGCTTAATCGATTCTACTCGAGGCTTTGCAGAGACCCGAGTAAGAGCAGACGACGATGATTGACGTCTAAGTTTGGGTCTTCCAAGAAAATCTGAAAACGAGAAAACTATCGTTGGAAGGTTAAACCTGTCGCTGGATCGTAGACAAATCGATCGATCCGTTTGCTCAGTGTTTCCATTAAACTGGCGGCGTTCGCGGTTGCCGGGTCGGCGGACGGCAGTGCGGCAGTTGCGGACACTTGAGGCGCCGACAGTTGTTCAGCGAGAAGATCATTGATCTCATTGATCAGCCCTCGCGCATCGTCCATGTGTGTGTGGATGTCAATCGTTTTCAGGTACTCGGTGTATTCGTTGGCGTCTTCATCTTCCAACCAAAGCTTTTCGTAGCGCTCCATGTTGGCAAGTGAGTTTACGACCGTTCGGCGAATTTCTTTTGCTGTACGAGTGAGTTCGAGTGTTGGTTTATCTTGCAATGACGGACGCAACGAGGCAAAACGCCCTTGTTGTATGATGACTGCGCCAGTTGTTTAGTTCCGAGTAAGTAGACAATTTACGAGAAAGAGTTTATTCGTCGGGGTACTAGGAACAGAATTAAGTCAAAAGAAAAAGATCGGGCAGAAAACAATGCTCAGAGAGAGAGATGTTGGCATTCTGGTGTTACACGTAAGAAGCTTGAGGACCGAACACTCAAGAAAAAAAGAAAGTCAAGATGTACGATCTCACAAACATTAAAGGCGAAGAATTTTACAACAACACGTGCCACGTGGTCATCGAGTTTGTCGACAGTACCGGTCAAATGCAACTGGCACGTGAATTGCTTGTGCGTTCTTTGTCAGTCCGAATCAGTTGATGATCAAAGATATGAAACGAAAGCTTGCTGCGGACAGCGACGAGTATCGCACATGTCGTATTTTTAGGGTGATATCGAGATTAATTCCAAAATCGGCGTCTATTCGTCGTTTCGCGATCAGTTGCAAAGCGTCATGTTTCTATACGACAGTATTCGAATCCACAACTTCCCCAATGAACCATATATCAATGACATTCGTTCTATGATTTAAGTTGTTGGGTAAGTTGAAATCAGTTGCAGAACATTACATATAACAATTTCCAGTGGCATTGTTGTCCGAACAACTCGCTCATCAATTTCGTTCAATTTGACAAGTTGATACGCTTTGGCGGCTCTTACGAAGTTATTGTCAATCATCGATAAGAAATGTGAATCAACTACCGAAAAAGTTGGAGGCATCGCAAGAATATGCGAAGAAAAATGGATTGTTTCGTATTACGGTTAATGTGATGTCTGGTATCCGTTCAGATCGTTTTGAGGCTTGTCCGTACGATTGTGCCAACGCTGCGATCAAACTTTCTTGGGCTTTCATGAAGTGCACTGTAAGTTTTCTCGATTACTTCCACTAATATCCGATGTTTTCTAGACTGAAAATTCGTTGACTGTTGACCAATCGAACTTGTTCCTGTGAATTGCTAACGTGGATCAACATTGAATAAACGGCTTTTACAAAGATGGTTGCGAATGCAAGCAATGTGATGCGCGTTGTGTTGATGGTTGCTGTCGCGAACGCGAAGATCATTCCGACCGTTTGCCGCGGCGGTCAGCTTTCTCTCGCACCTCTCTCCGCCTCCTTCAACTTTTTTTGCTCCAACCGCGTCTTAGCGGACGCCTCAGTCATTATTGTTGTTTTTATCGGCGATCAAAAGAATAAATAGAATTAAATTACAGGCTGGGGCAAAATGAACTCCCACTTTTTTCCGAAAAAAATTTTTTTGAAATGAAAAATCGGTCCGTTTTCACGTTGAGATCGGAATTTATTAACCGTAATAATTTCACCGGATTTCCACTTGTCCCCCTTGTCGATCGAGGCAGATTTGAAGGCGCCGTTGGTAGCTGGCCATGACTCGTTCGCGCATTGGTCGATCTTGTCTTAATTGGTCGGCGACTTCAACAATTGCCGTCCTCAACTCGTCGAGCGTTCTGGGACGCTGATCCGTGTTGAATATTCGGCCTTTCATGTAACCCGACAGCCAGAAATCACATGGTGTGAGATCTGGAGATCGAGGTGGCCAAGCCGCGGGTGCTGGATGGCCACGGGTTCCTCTTCCAATCCACCGGCCTGGGAATTCACAACTGAGCAAAGTCAGGACATTGTTCCCAATATGGCACGGGGCGCCATCTTGCTGGAACAAGATGTCGCTGAAATTGGGCCAACCCTTAAGGGTTGGCAGGACCTCGTTCACCAGGGTTTGTTCCAACCACTGGGAGTTGATTCCCCGTTGACCGGCTGATGGTTCCCAAAAAATTGGGCCAATCACGCCTTCAATGCCAACGCCCATCCACACCGTCACTTTCCGGGAGTGAAGACGCCGGGTATCGAACCAATGCGGGTTGGAATCTGCCCACATGATCCAATCATGCCGATTCACCCACCCATCCAGATGAAAGTGGGCTTCATCAGTGAATAACAAGCTATTCAACCAGCCAGGATCAGCCGCCAGACGCATCAACTCGTCTCAGGCAAAGTTCATTCGCGTGTCGCGATCCGGAGCGTCGAGAGCGTGTGCCATTTGAAGATGGTAGGGACGCATTTCCAGGTCTTCTTTGAGGATACGCCGGAGTGTTCTTCATGACATCTGAGTGGTAGGCTCGTCTTCTCCATCATCACCGGGTCCAATAACGAACGGATTGCGCCTCGTTGAAAGATGTGGGTTGGCCTCGAACGCTTCTCGAACATCTTCAATTGCTTCTGCGGTTCGAACTCGCCTAAAGAGCAATGAAAAACAAAGCAAAACTCGAACTCACTTGGAATTGTGCATACCGCGCTCGCCGCGCACTGAACCAGTGGCGAAGAAGTCGTCCACCCATTTTTTGAATGCTTTTGCGATCGGGGATACGAGCATCATCATCACCGGCATCACGACGAATTCGTTTGCCAAACTTGACGTAACAGTACGCCTCCTCAATGAACACAGCAACGAATTTCGCTTTTTCTTGATCACTGTAACCCATAACGAAAACAACAAAACTAACCGATTTTTTCAATTTTTCATTTCAAAAAATTTTTTTCGGAAAAAAAGTGGGAGCTCATTTTGCCCCACTTTGTAGAATTGATTAATCGTTTTGAATAAATTTGTTGTTTATCCGTCCATTTTCCCCAGTGGAAAAGGACGTTGCATTGGGCCAAGTATGTTTCATAGTGCCGGAAGTTGCAACAAATGTGCAATTCATGTTGCCGTTGATAAAACGGCATGTTTATGGGCGACTTAGATGGTTCAACACATTTGTAGTTAAAATGCATGTCTGACGTTTCACGTCGCCATTGTGATGATACCGAATACTCTCCGGACAAACTTGTCGGAAAAGTTAAAAGTAAGATTGCGGCTCTGGAAGAGTATCATGCTTAAAGTAGTCAATATTTTTCTTTTCTCATTTAGTTTTTTGCTAAATACGTTTTTTCTTTGCGAAATAGAAACGTCGAGATGTTATACGACGACATTATTCCAGGGAATGTAATAAAAAAGAGAAGTTGGTTCAAAGCGTTATTGAACATCAAAAGCTTTGTCACAACTAAATGAATTCGTGAAGTCCTTCTTGACGTTGCGATGAGAGTGGACAATGTTGATAAACCACTAGATGTAGATGATCATCGGGAAGAAATTGGCTTTACAACGCCATGAACAAAAGCAGTCATTTACGATGCCAATTAAAGTTGAAATAAACGATAATAACCAAAAATGTTTCACGACTTGCAGACGTTGTTCATTGTCTTACACAACGGAAAGATTTTCTATTAGAACGCCCAAACATTTGCATTGAAGTTCATTTTGTTGCGCTGCAGACCTTCCGGCGCAACCCTTTGAATCAGAAGTAGAAGTGTACGGTAACTCAGATCAACTCGGCGGATCGTCGGAATAAACGGGCACATTCTAATGTTAGTTGATCAAAAGAAATAACTAAAACTTGTTGGTGAATCAATGGCATATGCGCGACGTCGTTCGGAGGACGCCGGTCATTGTCTTTCTTCAACGGAAACTGTAGTGTTCGGCACTCAATCACGCTATGGAGCAATCAATAGTGTGAGTGGGACGACACACAAACGCCGCTCTGACCGAGGGCCGGCGGCGGAGGGACACAGATCCTCCCCGTCTCTACGGCCGAACAGTCGGTCGTGTTAGTGAGTACTTTTATTGTGTAATAAACTCCTCAGCCCCGAAGCCCCATACACAACAGAAACAATCTCTATTACATATCGAACGACAAAACTATTGGGTACCCGATAACAAATTCGTGATATCTCTTCCTTTTTCCTCAATTGTTGATTTTGCTGGGCTACCGATTGACGGCGTCCAATTTTGAGTCTTTTGTTTATTCTCCATTTTCGTTCACTTTCATCTCTTCAAGACGTTCCGTGATCTTTTGTTTGGTCATTCGTTGTTGTTCAAAGTATTTTTGCGAATTGAGAATCAACTAAAATACATGGTCCTAGACGGACGAGTGAGAACTTGCGTCGTTCAATCGTTTGTGTATTGGCGCCGCTTCTTAAGGCAAGATCAAAGACTTGTCTTTTTTGAACGACAATTTGGAGATTTGCTGGGAAGTTTTATTGCAAGTCGCTGAGATATAACGAACTCACATTTGTTGTGCAAATTCCATTCAGTCGCAAACAATATGCAATTTTGAACGAAAACGTTGAGATTCCAAACACACTGTTCCATCACTAGTCTTTTGAATGATCGAATTTAAAGCGACTGTTCACTGTGATGATTCCTTGTGAGCTTCTTGACAAACGGTTGTGAAATCTGACCGACAAATTCAGTTAGTGATGTTATCTTTTATTCTCATCAGAAACAAGTCAAATCACTGCATTTTGCTAAATATCATTGACAACAAACTCATACGTGGTCTTATTCGATGATGATCTCTGAAATCTATTAACAGCACCGGTACTTCGGCAATTTCCAAAGTTCTTTGTCGATTTGCGAGCGAACTTTAACATTCGGTTGTTGAACAGTTTCCGGTAATTGCGTACAAAAGTTGATTCAAAATTGACTCATACTGTTGATGATAAAATTGGAAAGAATCGATTGACTTTTAAAATTTGAATGCGAATTTTGATGGAAACTGTTCATCCGTTTAATTGATAGCAATGATCTGAATCAACGTGCTTATTCGCTCATTTTCATTTTCAAACTAACTCGATTGATAGTCAACAATCAAGCCCACTAGTTATTTGCAGACTCCATCTTTTCATTGTCTACGCAAACTTTTTACACGTGAACTCTGTCGTGTCTAGAACCTGATTACGGATTAATAACAACATTGATTGTAGATGTCATCAAGCTCTCGCGCTTACAAAGTGATCAAGGAGCTCGACTGGAGCAAGAAAGACTACTTTGTGAAGCGCACAATCGATCAAAGTAAGTGAACTTGCACAAAACATATGATCGTACAATTTTAGGTAATCAAGCGACATGTGCCACTGCTGCCCCAGCTTACCTTGTTGAGGCCTTTATTTCGAAGAGAAATAAAAAGGCAACGGAGCTCAATTACGCGTCGATCTCTGAGCAGTTCAAGCACAACAGCGTTCAAGATAACCTCAAGTAAGTTTACTTTTTTAACATAAGATTTGTTCGTCAGCGAGATCGGATCTTTTTGTCATAAGCCACTTTATATGGAAACTAAAAAGTAGGGGTTGCAATTTGTCAAAGTTGACTCATTTAAAACAGAAAGATAAATGCAAGATCTAAAGGTTTTGAGGACTTAAAGACTCATAAATTGTGGAAAAGTGAATTGAAGACTAGTTGATTTTTGCGTTTGATTGTTAACTTGTCGCTTCTTTTGGTTTGGGCCTTTGAGATAGTGAACCGCAAACGCGTCAGAGAGATACACAAGGTTGTCGTATTCACTCCAGTTAAAACACCGTGTTTGCCAAGTTGTGACTTTAATCTTTCACGATGTTCTTTTGTCTCCGATTTGAATTTGAAGAAACGTTGGCATTTTGAATACATCGTTATTTTTTATGAGAATATAATCCGATCTCTTTGTCCAAAACTTTTTGGACTTTTGAATAACTTTAATTGGTCATTGTATATAACAACCGGTTTTAGGAAAATGGCCAAAAAAACCTTGGCGTTCGTCTTTCTCAAGGCTGCATAAAGTCCGGACAAACTGTGGAAAAAGCATCGATCGCGATTAAAGAGCTTTCACGGTGCATCTCGCATCCAGATCATTTGGAGGATGCGATAGACGAAGCCCCGGTCGTTGCTGGTGAGTTGTAATTTTTTAAAAGTATCTCAAAAGTTTTTTTGGTTAACTTTCTCAACAAATGAATTATCTGAACGCGATTAACAGAAAACAAGGGGTTTTTGGGATTTGCGACCAATAATGAGTTTTTTCTGGCCAATAAGGTTTTTCCTTGATCTTTTTGGTTCGTATTTTCACTCTCACCAGTCTGATGACACGATCGATGATTGTGTTTAGCACGAGTATCCGTCGATCTTCAGTTTTTGGTCGAAGACGATCACGAACTGCCCAATAAGCAATATCTTTGAGCCTGGAAACCTGTCCAATGCAAATGAACTCATACGCAAATTGTTTTATCGTTGGGTCCGTGATTAGACTATCTAGGAAAAGCACTAGTGAACCATTGTGTTTGTTAAGGTGCGTGATTAACCGGCGCTTATCATGCCAATACAATTTGGTATCGAAAAGTTTTGTACGTCTAAAAGCTCACAATGATTCTAGTAACAGAAAATAATATTACTCGCAAGTTAAGCTTTCAAAATGAAATTTTAACTGATAAAAAACTTTGGACCCTTCAGGAGAAGCGTATTCATGAACAATGCCGTCGTCAAGATAAGCTCGTCTGCTATTGCATATACGATCGGTAGAAATTGACCAATCCCTTCCAGCATCCGCAGCAGCAAATATGTCTTGTTTATCGGACTCTATCCATGCCTAGAAGTTTGTGCTTCTGATCGTGTTAACGAGTCACTTACTAACGGACGATACTTTCCAATTAGCGAAAACTTTGTCCAGTTCAAAAGTCCAGTGGGTTGCCAATTCGAGACATGAAGTTCTCCAAAGTAGTCGATTCGATAAAAGTAAATCGATTCGTCGTATTCAATTAAACCTGTGCGCCATTCCGCAGAACGATAGTCAGAAAAAACGATCATCAGCGTCGGGGACAAGATGTCCTGTGGGCAACACGGGCAATTTGATGCGTTTGAAGTGAACATGTCGTTTCACATAAAACCGACGAGATTTCCCGGATATTCGTGAGACTTACCGCATCGACATACATCAAAAAAACTTCGTCTACGTTTTTTATAAATCACATCATCTGAGTGGCTTACGTTAAAAAACAAAAACGTGCCGCTAGTTGTGTGTTGAAAACGAGCAGAACGAATGGCCGTATGTAATTCGTCAGCGAACGTAATGTCTAAACAGAACTTAACGGTCGAATATAAAACGTACCGGAGGTTTCAAAGTATTCGTAAGCTAATGTTCGTATCTCCACTTGCCGAAAAAACAATGGTTCTGGGTCGTAAGCTCGAATTTGAGTAGTTATCCCGAGCGACCAGAAGTAACATCCACAAGGGCTTACACACACGGTTTCCATTTCGATATCCAAATTTCCAACAAACTCCCATTCTAATAGCTCTTGATCGACGGCAAAACGAAAAATCTTCCACTTCTTTTTGTGTTTTTCAAAGGGAGCATAAACGTAAAGACGGTGTGTGTTCGGGGATCTGTGTTGACTCCGAGGGCGTAGTGTGGACTCCCCACGTCACGCGGAAAATACAATCGATTGCTTATAAACATCAAAGCCTAAAGATGATTATTAGAGTGATGAGAATCTTAAAACTAAAAACGTGAAGTCTAGGAGAACAACGAATAGGCGAAAAAGACAATAAAAATTAGCGAAATTAAAGCAAAATCTTAAACTTTAAGCGTTTGCAACCAGCTTTAACTTTTATTTCAGTTATACGGGCGCCACTGCACTTCCGCAACTACAAAGTTGACGGACTCGATGTGACGCAATACTACGACGCAGCCGAAGGTGAACAGAAGGCGAATGAAGAGGACGAGCTGCGTCAAGAAAAGAAACTCCGAGGCGAATACACGGAGGACCAATGGAAGACGGCGAAAACCAACAGTTTTCACGCCGTTTTCTTAATTGGCTACCGAGTGCTTTGTTCGGATGTTTCGCCAGACCGACCCGAATACCAATTCCTGTGTAAGGGTAGCTGGGGCAGCAGTTTTGGACACAATGGACGGGCTTATATAAAACTGGCAGACGTGAAACACATGCAGTTTTGCAGTAAAACCTTTCAATTGGAACCTCCAACCGTCCGCTAAATAATGTTATTTCTTTGCCGTTTTCATCTTGTTGTTTTAATTGTTGCTCCCAATAAATTGATTGTTGTGTTGATGACCATCCGATCGATTAGCAAGTTTATCAACCTTACTCTCTACCTAAATAAGAAACAATCTGAAAAAGAGTTAAGAAAATCGAAACTCGACGCTTGAAACATGAAGCTCGAACAAACGCAGGTTTTCATCCACTTTATTCGCAAGTGCAAGTCGTTTTGGCGTGAAGCCAAGATGAGGACCTCATATACACTGGAAAGCAGGACGCGCTAAGATGTTCAGAGATTTTCTGCCGCCTATTCACTTTTGTTTTTCCACATGTCATTTTGGTTTCGAAATACAAGTTTACTGCTTTATTATGATCAGAAATTGATCCAAAAAACAATACGATCAGTATGAATCATTCTAAAGTCTTCGTTTGATACTTGGATTTGTGATACGTTTTATTCGAACATAAAGACCACTACAAGTAATTTTATTCCTTTTTACTCCAAACAAAAATAGCTATAATGAGGGCTCTGATGATTGTCAATTTCCTAGACCTTCACAATTGCCACACAAACCATAGCGAACAACGTCGAAAGATACATAAAAGCGGTTTCTCTAAAAGACGATTCCTTGCATTTTTCAACAGATTACTCACCTGAACGACGGAAACCCGTTGTTTTCGAAGTAAACGATTGTTGGTCTATCCACTGATTGTTGTATTATTTATCTGATAGACACGTTCATTGCGCCCAAATGGAATTCGACTAAGAGTTTGGTGTGTGGTGATGGAAAAGCACTTCAAATTGCTGTTAACAAGGACGGTTGGAAACGTACTGATGTTTGGGTGAAACAACGAGAAAATGCTACGGTTAAGATGATAGTTCGTTTTCCTTCAACTTATATTCTTTGTTCAGAGCATCAAGTCAGTTAGCGTTGGCGATATTCATCTCGTTGGTACAGAAGCGTATTCGTGATCGTCAGATTCGGCACCATCAATCGTAAGATCAATTGTCTCCAATCTCAAAGCGGCTTTGTAGGTGTGGCAATCACTCAACTATTGGTTTGTTACTCAAGTTTTGTCTGATTGCGCAATGCATTTTCTAAAATTGGAACGAAAGAAATTGACCGGTCGATTGGAAATTAAACGAAGTGTCAAATTTGATTTATTGGATCTGCTGTTTCTCGACATCGCTACTCCTGTTTCCTTGACTAATTTCGTCAAATGGGCCTCACTCGTGAACAAGTGCGACTTCCGCTTCTCAACGAATATCGTCTCCATCACTCGCCCGCCAAAGCCGCCGCCATCATCAACTTGGCACATGGAGCGCGAACGAACACCGAGAGGACAGCATGTCGATGGTTCACAAAGTTCGACGATGGACTCGAGAATTTGGCCGATCAACCACGAGCAGGACGTCCGCCAACGGTTCATCAACCGACGATTCTCAACGCTGTGTCCAATCGACATGCGCAATCAACTCGCGAATTGGCTAATGGTTGTTGCCATATAACCGTTTGGAGAACATTAAGACGAGCGGGCAAGCAATTCTTTATGTCTACAATCACTAATGGTTATTCTCGTTTAGGTCTTCGGCATCGACGAGGACGGTGGGTACCCCACGAGTTGACGGACCTGCAGAAGCAACGGCGAGTCCGGGCTGCCGAAAATCTCCAGTTGCAACGTGCCAACCCGTTCGTCCACCGGCTCCTAACCTGCGACGAAACATGGGTCCAACTCGCCAATCCATATCGCCGTGGGCAATGGTTGCGTCCCAATCAGCGACCGGTTAGTACACCCCGGCCGAATCTTTTCCAAACAAAAGTTATGTTTTCTGTTTGGTGGAATCGATTAGGTGTTGTGCACTGGGAGTTGTTGGAGCGCGGACAGACGATCACTTCGGAACTGTACTGTGCCCAAATGAATCGAGTCGCCGCCGCCCTTCGTCATCGCCGCGACGTTCTACTGCTCCAGGACAACGCGCAACCGCACACCGCCCGAAGAACTCAACAGCACCTGAGGACTTTGGGTTGGACGGTCATCGAGCACCCGCCGTACTCTCCGGACCTTTCGCCAACGGACTACCATCTCTTCCGTTCGCTAAAGACGTGGATACGAGGACGCTGATTCAACGACGTCGATCATCTCCGCCGGTCCCTGAACTCGTTCTTCGCCTCCCGTCATCGATCTTTCTACACGCGCGGAATCACCCAATTGCCCGAACGGTGGCGCCAAACTATCAACTCAAATGGTGAGTATTTTTGATTATTTGTGTTAATTTTAATAAATGAATTCTAATCTACAACGGAAACCATACTTAGGACAGTAGGCAGCTGAACAACCCAACTTCGTTCACATACTTCCAACCGAGCGGTCAATTTCTTTCATTCCAAATTTAGGTCACTCATGACGCAATCAGACAAAACTTTAGTAACAAACCAATATTGTTCATGGATCTGTTGTTCATCGAATTCGTGGCTACTTTCGGTTACTGATTGCATTCCTTGATATTTCTCTGCTTTTCCTTGCAGAAATAAACTTCTGTGATTGTGTTTTTATCCGTGCAAGGAGACTGCATACGTATCGTTGACGCTTTACCTTCATCCCACGAGTTCATTCTCCGTCAACTACCTGCTAACTTCAAACAAAAATGTCCATTTTCAAATCCTTAGTTTCAACTGATGCTCATTCTGTTCTTTTATATTCTAAGCGGTAACTTCCTTTCTCTATATGTTTGGATTGCAACCAGTTGTATGACCATTACTTACAAATCAATTCGATGCTTATCAGTTATGAAAACCTTCGAAGTACAGACCTCAAAAATCGATTATAACAATTGATTGTTCTCACTTTTACTGCATTATATGGCCGTCTAATTAACAAAACAACAAACACTATCATAACTTTGAATTTGTCGATTTGTATGAGGGGGTTTTATGCGGCGGTTGTTTGACAGCTCCGCGAGCTTTTGCGCATTGAACGGAGGTTGATGAGTGACAAGTATATTAATTACTCTGCCGACAAGCTTACGGCAATAGCTGAGGTCTGGGATATTATGACGAAAATTTGTGACATACACTACTCAAATTAAAAATCAGAATTACATCGGGAAAAGCCTGGGAGTGAGAAAACAATCTGATTGCGTCGCCGATACTTATTGCATTTGTTCTCTTTCGTCTAACGAGGGATGTCAACCGCCTTCTCAGTTCCGATCACTGGTAGGCACTGCATATTTGAGTGCGGATGTCGCCTTTTCAGCCATTTGATATTCGCTCTATTCATTATTCGACGCTTTATCTCGAAAACAACTTTACGACGTAGTTCGTTTTTCGGTTGTCATTCAGTTCTTGGCAACAACTGAAATTATTTGATGCGATTTTCAAGCATCAAATGTTTTCGTGAATCGTTGCTGTTCGGTATTTCGGAAATCCGCATTTTTGACGCCCGAAAGCTGCACTAGATAAAATAAGTTGGTGGTTTTGTTTGTCGATCTGTCAAAAGAAGCAGCTAGTGAACGTCGAGTTTCAATTCTCGATTGTCACCAGAAAACTTTCCTCGATTGTTTTCAATTACCAATTGCTTGTCCTTCGAGCATTCGCGAATTCCGACTTCTACATGTAACTGTCGATCATTCTAAGATCTCCGTATTTCGGACTTCGTTTCGTTGTCTTGGTGGGGCATTGCTGCTCGTTGTTTTGTGTAAGATGTCTCGAAAGGTGGGTTCTTGGCGCGATGTTCAATCAATGATTGTTTAGCTGCACCACAATGCGCGGTTGTTGTTGCCGTCTGTTGGGCCCAGCGATGCCTCGCGGGCCGAAATCTCGTCGCCATCCATTGCGAACAGTGTGTCACATCAAAACAACAAGATCGTTGTGGTTTCGGCGAAATTGAGTTGGTTAAAATCGAACAGGTAAGTTAGTTGAAGTTCGATCGGATTGTGTTCGATGTTTTCACTTCGCATATCTCACTCGTTTGGTCAAAAACAAGAAGAGTTTGGTGAGCAATCGCTTCTTTTCGGACGCCGTTCCGAACGTCGTCTGAGAGTAGAAGTCGACTGATTTCTTACACCGATTGTTCAGAATTCACGATCTCACTACACTCCTACCAATAGTTCAACTGGTGATTTCAACGTTCAGATCTGCTCAAGCATTTTGAAGAAGTTGTTAGAGAATAAATACAAGTCAAAACCAATTAGTTCGAGGTTCTGTGTCGCTAAACTATCGGATTTAAAGGTCTACTCGAAAGTCCTGTGATCAAAAGTAATCTGAGCTTTTGAGTGGAATCAATCGAAGGTTTAGTTTTGGATTGATCAAAGCTTGTAGAACCGTGAGTAGATATCTGCGAGTTTTACAGAACATGTAGGTTATAAACAAATTGGAGAATCTTAATTGATGTCTGTTGTTAAAGAGTTGGGCGCGGACTTTACCGTCTTTCGTCTTCTTGAGCGCGTCGTCGATTTCCTTGAATGCGGCCGATCGTCGTCTCCGGATTTCTCCATCGACTTTGTGGTTTGGAGTAATTTCCTGGCCGAGGTAAACGTATTTATTCACGAAGTCGATGGGTTCGAGGAGGGAGGCGTCAATTAAAAAGAAGGAGTTAGTAAAAAGACCGTTGTTGTTCGTGATACTCTCCCTTAAATTCTTTGATGGCGGCTTGAAGATCGATGGAGAAATCCAATAACGATGATGATCTCGAATTCAAACCGTGTTTCGGACTTCGCCTACTGGTTGCCGATTCATGCGATATGGGGCGTATGAATCTCGCCCCACGACTCGTCCAGCATCGCCGCGCACCAATGGTGAGACTTTTGTGCAACGTCTTAAACCATATCCCCGCGATTCTTCTGGCTGTTCTTTCTGAAATGTCAAGTTGTGTTTTCTAGCGAAAGTTAATGGCTTACTTTATGTTCACCATCTCTTTCAACGGTGGGTCGATTTGACGAGCACGTATCCTTGTCTTTAATCGATGGGCTGATGATGCCGTTTTTGATCGGTGTCGCGTCGGTTAAAGGCATGGTAATGTTGCTAAAATAAAAATTCATGTAATGCGACAATTAAGGGTCGAGAACAAAACAATAATTTCACGCTGATATTAAGTTCAAGGCATTGCAAGACGCGGTGGGGTCTCAATGTCCAATCGTGAAACCGGAACTCAAGAACAGGATGCGTATGAAGAGTTCACCTCGACTTATAAGGACCTCCGTTTGCTCCACCTATTGATACAAAGTTAGCTCGTAGTAATGAAAAAGCATTGCGTTGTCAAAATCTTTTGTTCTTATCCATGCAATTCATGGACAATGGTGCAGCCTTGATTCGGTAATGCATAAGTTGGTGGAATGACCTGCAGCCTTATTACCCGACTGGTTATGGGAAATCTGTGTTCAATGACACCGACGAGATCAAAGAATGCCGAACTAAGATCAATTCTTGGTTCAAAGTACAAAGCAGTTGTTCTGATTTTGCATTCAATTGTTCTCATTATTAAAAAGCGAATGAAAGATGAATTAATTGGCGTAAAGCATCCAAGAATTCGAATGTTTTATTCGAGTTACGATTAGTTTGTGCATTGAAACGTTTGGATAGCTTGGATTTTCTTTTATTTGTTGTAGTGCAAATAAAGTTCCAAGTTTAATGAGATGCAGCAACTTGGCAATTCAGTTATCAGCCAACAAGTCAAATGCTCTTGTTCAAAGTTGACCCCAGAGATCTCAATTGGTCTCCCATTTCTTTGGCTTTCGTACAACCAAGAACAGACGCGAACGATCATAAATGTAATCTAGACAGTAAGGAGACTTGTGGTTGAGTACCAATCAACCGCTCATTATCAGTTGCTATTTGACCTCCAATCTACTCTAGTCCAATGTGTTCGTCCATATCTCGTTGAATGCACGCCATCCCGTCCGATCTGGCAAGTTAAGCAACGATGAGCTTGATTAGTACATGGATCGGAGACGTCCTTGGAATCTCAAGTGACGAACGCTTTTTGCCACGTTTGAAATTGTTCAAGGAAAATCTGAGTTCATTCATTTTGTTAAAAAACCGGTAATAAAACCTGTTTCCGAAAACACAATTACTGTAGCGTTTAAAACCTTCTTGTTCTTTTCGACAGTCCGTCAAAAACACTGGAATGTTGATATCAAGAAACTGCGACGAAAAGTTCTGTTCAAGTCGACTATCAACGTACGAATAAAAGCCAACAGTAGTCATAAAGTAGTGAACAACAGTTTTACTTCCTAACGTACAATCAAGCCAATCATCATGGTTTTCGGATATATATTTGGACATCTTGAGCGTTCATGTTGACGAGCTACTCCCAATTACTCAAGGATCAGGACGCTGAAAAAATCGATTAGTTCACCTGACAAGTTAAATGCCCTAATCGTATTTGCAACAATTAGACGTCTTAGGTAACAAATAAAATCTAGCCCTCTTGACCAAAAAGCTTACCTTGCATTTTTTGCCATCGTCACTTCTTTAATGTGACATGCAACAGTAACCTTAGGTTTCATGTCTATGGTGTTGGACGTGTTGCTTATTTGACTCTTGCTCGTACAAGTAGCCCCAGTCAATGCTTCAGGCTTGCGACTTTCTTTGCTTCTTATTCCTTTGCTTTGGCACATTTCTTAATCCAAACCAACGTTTGATCACCGACGCTCTGATTGCAGCCACCACATTCCCAACGGCACTGAAGGACATGGATTTAGACAACAGCACCGCTCTCTAACGACGAGATCCAGATTCAGTCTTGGTTGTTCCTTTAACGAATAATCCATCAAGACTCACGTTCTGAAAACCAAGAGATCAGTTAACAGCAGAGATTTGGTAAACGAACCGTGCTACTATCGTCAAATCCCGTTCTCTGTTTTAAGTTTTTATCCCGATTTTAACCTTGATTTGATATCCTTTTCCAGTGCGCTCAAAAGTCGAATTACAGCTGGTAAACAGACGAGCATTGAGACTCGTGATATCACATCCAGCGATTTGAAAACGATCGACCGAAGAAGTGAACGAGTGCACACAGTCAACATTGATAGAGCAACCATCGATAGAAAATTCAGTTCTAAAAACACATCTCTACTATAAGAACAAGTTAGTCGTTTACCTTTGTGGACTGATGAGATTCTCCTGAGCAGAAGACGTAATCACCAACTTCCTTTGTTTCGTCTACATCGAGAGTGTTTCTGTATCACCACAAGGGCCCTTGTACTCCCTGCAAAGAATCGAATAACGAGTTTAGTCAGTTCAAGAACTTACACAGTTGTTCGATCGGCACTAAAACCGACGCATAGAAACCATTGTATTGCGACAATAGTACCAGACGCTGTCGCCGAAGATAACACACGAATCCATAAACATAATGAGCGAAAAGCGATTCTGAATCGTAGAGTAAGAAGAACAATAAATTTAGAGACAGCCGATTCACCCAACTCATTTGGAAAATGAGAGCAAAAAAAGGCGACTGGACAGGACGAGAAGAATCGAGAAGACTGACGACTCCAACGATTTTGTTTGCGAAATCGACTTGTGAATATGCAAATTGATCAGAAATTAGCATTTGAATCACTAATTATGCAAAATTTCTAACTGAATTAGCTATTCTCGTTACGTATCTGTGGATTGGTATTCGACTGTCCATCGTATCTGTAGAAGCTCTAAAGCTCGATGGAGTTATCTGGTCAACTATCCAAAAATACTGAGCTTCCAATCATTCTAGTGTCCGACGGTTTTCAAAAGTTTTAAGAAACCCAAACAACTGATCTTTGACAGAGAAATGTGAACTCGTTTGCATTTGGAATCACACCCGGCAATTTCACTGTTTAATGTATTCAAAAAGATAACTTCCATTGAATGTAGAAGCGTGTGATTAGCAGAACAACAACAGCCATTACTGGGTTCTAAACCCTGTGAATATCAGTGGAATCCAATCAGCCAACGAGCTAAAATACACAACACCCCCCATTCCCTTTTATGACATGTCCATCGCGCAAAGCGATGTATCTCGGAGATGTTAGCAACAAATTGCGATCATATTATAGTATTATAAAGTCCAATAAATTGGCTATTTAATAGGCCTAAACTTGTAGCCACCGGATAACTGAGAGAGAAATGAGAGCAATTTAAAGCTGAAGAATTTGTCAAAAATTGTCCAAAATTGCAAAAGTTTGTGCAGCTCTTCCTTTTGATGATGGGGAGCTCTAATTTGGCACACTTATTAATGAGCACGTGACAATACAATGCTAAACGTTTGAAGGGCAGAGGTTGACCGAGAATTGAATTAGAATCTAAAAAATACTCAAAAATTGAGACTTGTGAAGTTGATTGCTAATTGATGGTTATCACTTGTTGTTGGGTCCTGGTCCGGCGATTTGGCATCCCGGTGGGAAGACGCCGCTTAGGCCCAACGGACGCTGATCTGGGGCGCTGTTATGGTTTTTTTTTGGAACTGTTGTTGTTCTTCTTACTATTGTTACTCGCGTTGTTGTATTCGCCACCCAAAATAAACTTCTCTCCGAGTTGGGCATTCGACAGACCAAACACTTGTTATATTTCCTAACATGATTGCCGAAGCAATTTTTGCATCAACTTCTTCTGCGTTTTGAATTTTGGTTTCGGATTGTGTAGAAGGTCAAATAAACGATTCAGTTTTCTGTCGTTACTTCGACTATCAGCCTCATTCAAAAAAAGTAGACGCTGTCAGTGAGCCTGCTAACCCAAATGAGGTCAAAATGTGGCAAATGGGCCTTGATTCCCTTCATGCAAACCAGTCCTGTTTTTACACTCGTTTCTATGAGAGCAGACTTCAACTTTTTTATGAGAACATCCGCGGGAATATGAAAACATACACAACACACAGATGCACAGAATCTCTGGATTAGCTCTAAACATTATTACAATCATATAAGCTTTCGATAATCACAACAATAAAATCGATGGTATTTCCGAAGACTATAAGTTGTGCCTTTTGATCAGATTTTGACTACTCGCTGGGTGGTCCGATTAAATCGACGTTTACTTTAATTACCGTACATGCTCCATGCACAGCAAGAATACCAGGTTTTCAATGCATTTAAGGGTCTGCATTCGATTTGATCGTTTTGTTCTCTGACTTTGTTAGATCGACAAACAAATTAGAAATCGAATGTCTTCCATTTACACTTTCTATTCAGTTTGAAATTCTATGCGATGTTGTTCAAATTCACTTATTGATCACTTGGTAACCGCTGCAATGAACGTTCTTGTCTTCTTTCTGAATTGTGTGATCGCGTTGTTGACTGGCGGCCTTCTGATTGGTTGCACTCGTGAAGTGAAGAATGTGAGTCGTTGATTTCTACTTTGTAAATCAATCGCTTCAGCAATCAAAAGCACAGAAATTGACCGTCAATCAACAATCCAAAACTCGTCTAGCAACTAAAACGAAAGTCAAGAAGTCTGCAGAATCAGACCCAACGATCCAACTCGTCAGCTCAACAACGCAAACCGCCGAACCATCGTCTTTCGTCAAGGAATCGAAATGGCGTTTGGGTCGCATCTTGCAAAGTGGAAGTCAGGAGTCGAATGAAATGAAGAAAGAAAACAAGCCAGCAATCAAATCCAGACTTCCAACTGCGCCTTCCGAATTAGCAACTTCGAACTACGTATTCAAAACGCCGCCCTACGCGTACCAGAAAAGGATCGTTGGAAAGTGCTTTAAACAATCGCAAACCGTTCGAGTGCCAAGTACGTTGAGTGAGTGATTTCCATCAATTCGTATTTCAATTAAAATTTTCAGAAATCGAAAAAACTCAAGCGGAGGAATTGCGATTGCATGTGCCAACTTCTTTCGCAAAGAACAAGTCAACGGCTGGACATATGTCGACTTTCGAAGGCAAACTACAGCTTCTACCGACTACCACGGCTTCCCATCCACAGATCCCATCGACTCCACCGCCAACCGCAAAAACCGAGCAGAAGAAAACAAGTGGATCGTCGAAGCAGGACGATGAGAAGACTATCAATACCGAAGAGTACGTGGGCATAAACGAGCAGTTAAAGGAGCTGCGCGACGAGAAAACTCAGCTGTCAAATCCACGTGTTGTTGACGATCTTGACGATACGAACGAGTTCGCTGATGAATAGCAAACGGACGTGAATAAAAGCGAGGGTTAAATCTCTGGTTGCCAATAGATAAGAATAAACAAAAATTCTTGGACATTATTAAGTTTTTATGCATTCATATCATACTTTTAAAAGAAACTATGACACAATGGCTATAGAAGATGGTTCGAGCTCTTGGCAAGTGCAAAGATCGTGAGTGTATATCAATCACTTCTTTCATTTGTTTTTAGATTTTCGTTTTTGTCCTTTCACGCAGTCACGTTAAGGTGACGCTTTAAATTTGAGTCCACGCTCTTGACCATACGATAATACGACGGGTTCTAGTTGCCGTTAAAGTCAAATTGTAAATAGTGAATGTGGCAAAAGATGGCGGTCAAGTTTGTGTGAGTGGGAAGTTTTTTTTCCACCCTGGAACTAACCACACACCACGACACCACACCACTACTCACCCTTCCCGGTGAGTTTTCAATGAAATCAATAACCCACTCACATCGGACCGGCCACACCGACGATTGTGCTCAGATCGTTTTTGTACCAGAGGTTGTCAGGAAGTCAACAAAACTGATGGGTAAGCGGAATTCTCTTCTTCTATGAACCTCTTCTTTTCGCGCGGTATTTTCGCCTTTCCCTCTATTTCTCTGACAATGAAAAGACTGCAATCAAGTTTGTTTTTATACCAGTTATTTGCTTGTGAAAGTTAGTTATAGGTGATATTCGAAAAAAGAAACTCAATTTATTAGCTAAGGAGTATAATTGGTGTTGGAAGAGTTCACAAAACAAGCAACTTTTATTAAACATTAAAATCGTTATTCCATTCACGGTCCCACCGACGGACACTCGTACAAAACTGAAGGGTGACCTGAGGATGGGACCGGAACGATCAAACGATCCGAGTAGTTAGACTAAGAATCTGCTCTTCGATTGAACCGTTTGGTCATTTCACGCGATAATCCCACTTACTAGTTGATAAGTGAACAGTAACCGTGGATTATCGCGTTAATCGACCAGCGGAGAGAAGAGCAGACGAATGAGGAGAAGGAATGAGACGATGCAGTGACTGTTTGGACTCATTACGAGTGTTTATATGCTACTCGAATGAGACTATCGAAGTTGCAGAAGGCGGTACCCGCAGTCAAATATGCAATGGCTACCAGTGATCGGAACTGAGAAAGCGGTTGACATCTCTGGGTAGACAAAAGAGAACAAATGCAATAAGGATCGGTGATCCAGTCAGATCATTTTCTTACTCTCAGACTTACCTCGCGGTAATTCTGATTTTGAATTTGAACGAGATTGGCAGCTTCTCTTAGAATGCAATCACACCATCTATATAGCCTTCAACCATTAAATGATTGCCGTCAGAATTTGCTTTGTTTAAGATGTCACAATCGCGCAGTTTGAACGAGAATTTCATTTTTTCCATATTGACATCTCTTAAAACATGAAACGACAAGAAATTGAAAAAGAGTTCGTCCCGTCATCAACGATCTTAATATTTTTGCCAAAGCACGCAACACTAATCTTTTTTGATAGTGTCGTGCGGGCTAATCAGCATATTGACATCATCCTTTGATTACCTAGTTTACTGTATCTTCAACGACAACTTTCGAGAACAAACAAACTTGGTTATTTGCTGGATTTGCCATCGAAATCAGAACAATCAACCGCAACAGCATCCGAAGAGCATTGAAATGCACTCCATGTAATTATCTTCCTTTAACTGCAATTCATCTCCAAATTTTTAAAGTCTTTCCTACCCGCAGCATTATAACTATTTCTATCCTTATTCTCAAATTATCTTGCCATTTTATCAAAATACAATTATTTGCGTGATAAACGAATATTGAGCCTTTTTTAAAAAATTGACAGTGAAAGTCAATTCGATAATTTTACTCGAGCTGATCTTTTATTTCAGCGGATTGAACAGGAACTGTAAAGTACAGCGAGCTTGTAGTTTGGATGCGGTGTTGAACCCAAAGAATTTTCCGTTGAGAAGGTTCTTCGACTAATTGGTTGGAATCACAAGGAACCAAAAGCTTTTGCAGACTTTGAAAAGAACCAAATTTTTTGCAGAATTCGTATTTACGAGGAGATTTGAATGGTTTATTACGGAAACCAGTTGTCGCATTCATTGGGTTGTTATGATCGTTGTTGAGAGGGAAATGAGGTCAAGAAATCGAAATTTTTTGTTTTCCAATGCGCCCTGAAAGTGACGTCGTGGATGAAAATGGCGATCGAGAAAAAAGCGAAATGCGATTGCGCCAAGAACGTGAGACCGTGGAAGTTGAGGGATGACGTCTCGAGAAACCAATTGGAACAAAAAGAATCAGTGGAGTGGCGGATTTGGATGGGCGTCTTGTGCGTTTCGGTTTTTTTTGTTGATCTGTGCATGTGAAAAAGAATTTTGGATCAACGTTTTCACTTCAGGAATAAACTTTCAATGTTAATGAAACAAATGAACTCGTTTGTTTTCGTCTCGTTTTACCTCTTCTTTTCGCTTTCTGAAGGCGCCTACGAAAACACGTTGATCATTGACTTGGGACATTCGAACAAAAAAGTCAACGATCAGAGATGGCCGTCTGGTCGGGATCAAGCGACTCAAGAGCTTACAGCGAACATAAAAGAAGTTAGTTTGTTTACTGGTAATCAGCAGCTTGTGGTTTTGTAGGTGAAGAATCTCGTAGTTCAAATGGATCGACAGTTTAATGAGCGTTTGGATCGATTAGATCAAGTGAGAAGCCATCATTTCAAGGGCGGTTGAGAAGAAGAATTTCAGCGAATCACACGACTTGAAACAAATCAAAAGAACGTTCAGTACATGATGGCAGCATCAGATTGGAAACCGTTGAGTGATGCAAATAAAAAGATTCGCGTTTTTACGGCACGCAGCAAGTGGGAAGACGCTGAAGAGGTTTGCAAAGCACATAGCGGCAAACTACTGACCGTTGAGTCGGACGATGAGAATCGAAGAGTAACTGGTCAGTAATGTTTTGTAGTTTTTCATTAAGCAACGCGTTTAGATTATCTTCAAAATTACGAGCAAAATCTCTATTGGATGGGAATTCAATCGAACATTACGTTCACGGTGCCCGCGTATCATAACTTCGATCGAGGAGATCAAGATCGTTGTGCCGCCTTGTCGACGGCCGGGAAATGGACAAGAAGAGAATGTACAGAAGAGCATGGATTTATTTGTCAGTTTTGAGTTGTTTATGTACATAACTGCGAGTAAAGAAGTAAAAAGTAGTTTCTGTCAAGTTGATTTCCGGATCTCAAGTGGAAACTTTCTTGTTGTTTGGGGGCAGAAAGTTTGGGCGCGTTGCTGTTCAGAAGACTTTTTCGTTGGAGTTAAAATCATCTAAAGTCGAGGAATAAAAGTTAACGGTGTAGATTTTCAGGATCGTGCAAAACAAAAATGGACGGCGATTTGTACGATGAGGTTCGTTTCTCTTCCAACGGTTTCTTTTTGAATTTTTGGTTTTCAGTTTGGAAACTACATTGGACCCGAATTGGATTCCGACGATGAAGAGGAAGAGGAAATGCAGTTCGCTCGGACTCAGCAACGAGATGACGAAGATGTGGAAATGGGAGAAGTGAGTTCGACGTTTAAGTTTCTTTTACTTTTTGATTTAGGAAAACGCAGATGAGGAACAGACCGTTCAAGCACCGGGCAATCAAATCGTTTTGCACGAAGACAAAAAGTACTATCAGTCGGCACTTGAAGTCTACGGCGAAGGAGTGGAAACGATAGTTCAAGACGAAGATGCTCAACCGCTAACGGAACCGATTGTCAAGCCAACGAAAATTAAACGCTTCGAAGTGTCCGAACAGGATTTGCCGTTGATGAACTACAAACCCCAGTTCATGATTGATCTTATGGAGCATCCGCAAATGATTCGAAATATTGCAATTGCCGGTCATTTGCATCATGGAAAAGTTGGTTTGATTTTGTATTCTATTTTCTTAATTTGATATTCAGACAACTTTTGTTGACTGTCTGATGGAACAAACTCATCCGAATTTTCAACGACCCGAAGACAGTGATACCCGTTATACGGACGGTCAGTTCATTGAGATCCAACGTGGTTGTTCGATCAAAAGCACACCGATTTCGATTGTCATGCAAAGTCAACGCAACAAATCGTATCTTTTGAACATTGTCGACACACCCGGTAAGTTGAGTTTGTTCGAAATTTAACCCGTTGAGTTTTTAGGACACGTTAACTTCTCTGATGAAGTCACTGCTGCGTATCGTCTGTGTGATGGAGTTGTGATTCTTATTGATGTTCACGAAGGAGTAAGTTGTTTTCGGTTTGATTGTTTGAACTTGTTCTATAGCTCTTGATGCAAACTGAACGACTATTGAAACATGCGTTGCAAGAAAAACTTCCGGTTACGATTTGCATCAACAAAATCGACCGTTTGATTCTCGAACTTAAGTTGCCGCCCAGTGATGCGTATTCGAAGATTCGTTATACTCTCGACCAACTCAACCAATTGGTCAAGTGAGTTGTTAACAAAAGGGATTGTTTAATGAATTCCGTTTGTAGGACTTTTGCTCTGGACGATGCACCAATTTTCTCGCCATTAAATCGGAATGTAATCTTTGCGTCGTCTCGTTACAACGTTTGCTTCTCAGTCGACAGTTTTGCGGCCTTGTATTCGACCAAATATCGTGAGTTTGTTTCGTTGGTTGCTGTTCATCAGTTTGTTTGCAGCGAAAATCGACGTGAAACGTTTCGCTGATCGTTTATGGGGCGATTACTATTTGGATCAGAAAACAAAGACGATTGTGAGCAAAGGAGAAATCGGACAACAACGAACGTTCAGTTACTTTATCTTGGAGCCCCTCTACAAGTTATTTGCACATGTGAGTATATTCATTGAATGAATCGATTTGCTTCGTAGGTCTGTGGAGATGTTGACACTTGCTTGCCGCGTTTTTGTCGTGAAATGGGAATACGATTGAGTAAAGAGGAACAGAAAATGAATATTCGACCGTTGATTTCGTTGATTTGCAAACGTTTCTTTGGCGATTTTACGGCCTTCGTCGACATGGTAGTCAACAAGTTTCCATCGCCAGTTGAAGGTGCTGTGGAGAAAGTGCGTTTGAACTACATGGGCGTTTCGGAAAGTCCATTGGCAACAGAGATTCAAAAGTGCGATAAAAACGTGAGTTCATTGTCTCATATGTCTATTGTTCGTCTTTAGGGTGTTCTTTACATTCACACTACGAAAAACTACCCGACTTTTGATGCAACGGCTTTTCATGTTTTTGGTCGTGTGTTCAGTGGAACATTGCATGTTGGCGATGAGGTCAAGATTCTGGGTGAAAACTATTCGATTCAAGACGAAGAAGATTGTCGAGTTATGCCGGTGGGTCGTCTGTGGATTTCGGTTGGACGTTATCGAATCGAAGTCGAGTCGGTTTCTGCCGGAATGTGGGTAATGATCGAGGGCATCGATGGACCGATCAGCAAAACTTCAACAATCATCGAAAAGAACTACAACATAGATGATGTGAGAAAATTTAACGATTTTGCTCTAATCCGGACTCTTAGATTTACATTTTCCGCCCACTGAAGTTCAATACGAAATCGGTTGTCAAGTTGGCCATCGAACCGATTAATCCGTCTGAGTTGCCGAAGATGTTGGATTCGCTGCGCAAAGTCAACAAATCGTATCCGCTGTTGACCACACGCGTCGAGGAATCGGGCGAACACGTGATGTTAGGAACCGGCGAATTGTATTTGGATTCGGTGATGCACGACATGCGAAAAGTCTTTAGTGAAATCGACATCAAAGTTGCCGATCCGGTGGTTAGTTTTTGCGAGACTGTGGTGGAGACTTCGACGTTAAAATGCTTCGCACAAACTCCAAATCAAAAGTGAGTCTTAACGTTGAAATCTCCTTATTTTTTTCTTTAGAAATAAGATCACGATGATTGGAGAGCCGTTGGAAAAGGGACTTGCGGAAGACATTGAGAACGAGGTCGTGAGTATTAGTTGGAACCGGTGAGTTCACATTTGTAGTCAAGTAGCTGATTGAAAGGTTTACAGAAAGCAATTGGCAGAATTTTTCCAAAAGAAATACGATTGGGATTTGTTGGCGTCACGTTCGATCTGGGCTTTCGGTCCCGATCTCATTGGTCCAAACATTTTGGTTGATGATACGTTGCCATCGGAAGTCGACAAGCAGCTATTGGGAACTGTTCGTGAATCGTTGATTCAAGGATTTCAATGGGCATCTCGTATGTTAAGGTTGTTGAATTGAATAAACGAGTTTGTTTAGGCGAAGGCCCGTTGTGCGAAGAGCCGATGCGTAACGTGAAATTCAAGATGTTGGACGCTACGATTGCATCTGAAGCGTTGTATCGAGGCGGTGGTCAGATTATTCCAACTTCTCGTCGTTGTGCCTATTCAGCATTTTTGCTGGCTACTCCACGTTTAATGGAACCATATTATGCGGTTGAGGTGATTGCACCGGCGGATTGTGTCTCTGCGGTCTACACTGTGTAGGTTATTGTTGTCAAGTGAAGTCATTGGTTTTTTAGTTTGTCAAAACGACGTGGTCACGTGACATCCGATGCGCCAATTGCTGGCTCTCCACTCTACTTAATCAAAGCGTTTATTCCGGTCATTGATTCGTTCGGGTTCGAGACCGATCTTCGAACTCACACTCAAGGACAAGCGTTTTGTATGAGCGTTTTCAATCATTGGCAGGTTAGTTGGCGAGATTTGTGAGCGAATTGAAACCAAAATTCAGATTGTTCCCGGAGATCCGTTGGATAAATCGATTGTCATTCATCCGCTCGAAGTTCAGCCGGCAACTCATTTGGCTCGCGAGTTCATGGTGAAGACACGTCGACGCAAAGGTCTCAGTGAGGATGTTTCAGTCAACAAATTTTTCGACGATTTAACACTTGTGGAATTGGCAAAACAACAGGATCTGTTCGTTTTGTGATCTCTTCAAAAGTCATGATTATACTTGTTGTTGTTTATTTATTTCCTCTTATTCAAGTTTATGTTAATAAACGATTCGTATCGCAGTTTTGTCTTTACAACTTTAAATTCCAAAACTGTTGACCATCGGCAGCGTCCAATGCTGTGTACGGTTGAGTTGTATTGACCAACGAAGTTGACGTGGTGCCGAGAACCAACGTTTGTTGGAAACGTGAACGCTCATACCGGAATGCCAAGTACGCAGTTACGTAGGCGAGAGAATTGATAAACAACAGAATCAATATAACGCCCATGTAAACATAATTAATCAGATAGTAATCTAAGATTGGAATCGAATAAACTGAACTTTCAAAGCCTACCGTATTGGTCGTCTTTGGCGATTCCACTTAACATTCGAATTAGAAATGTTTTCCAATAATCCGGTTGTTCAATTTGAACGTAAATCAAAAATCCCAAGTGACCAATAAGACTCAAAATAAGAGTCAACTGAAACGAAATATGAAAGTGAACAATCGGAGATCTTACACTAGAGACCAAGAACGGAAAATAGGCGTGATGTCTCCGTATGCCCAATGGTAAGAACAAGTAAACGTAGAAGAGGATTGTTACTCCGGCAGCAATCATTATGTAAAGAGTTTTGTTCGCATACACAGCCCAAGCCAAAATAAATCCATGAACAATGAGACCAAGAAAAATGATAAGACTAACACCAATCTGAAAGAATAGTAAAGGACGGCGACTTGAGAAACTTACTCGCGGATTCATTCCACAACATTTGGAACTCATAATGAAAACTTATTAGATTTGAACTAGCACTCTTTAAACTAAGAAATTCATTCCGATTTTGGTACTAAAGTAGAATCGATATTGAAGTGAAGGCGACTAATAAGAAAGCAATTGGACTCAAAATACACGAATGACGTCTCGGTTTTATATCGGAGCAGCAAGAGTGTCCAGACTGCACGTTCACTGAAGACTTTGATTGGAAACTGACGAATAATCGCCGATGCTCAGATTTCTGATTTAAATCGCTTTCAAGTTTCCGATTGCAAACTTCGACAAAAGCAGAAGGGTTGAGGGATCGTAAAATCGTTTTGGCTTATCATTGCATGAGAATACTATTGCTCTTGAATAGTCGCCAGCGATTTACGACCGAGCGATCCATTGAAATGGTCAGAAATGTTTGCACTTGAGTTTTTGCTTCATAGCCGATGGTCAGTTTGTTTTCACTTCGGATCTTCAGCATTCTTCAGAATATGCTTTTGATTGTTTTCTGTGTTAAATTATAGAACCGAACAACGCCATACCTTCAATCTGATTGCAATGTTGAGTTGGAACTCACAAAAAGAAGCACTGAAAGGTCATTTCTTCTGCAGAAGCCATTGCACAATATGCATGACAATTAGGAGCAGAAGAAAAGTGAAAGATATGCGTCAAAAGTTTCGAATGCAAAAAAAGTTTCACGCAGTGAAAAAGAAGCGACCACTCGAAAAGATGTCTGGAAAAAGGGGATTTGCTATCGCGATTGATGTGAACGAATCGCAGGCAAAGTGTGTGAACATTCTCCGGTTATTTTGATTCGTCGATGGAAAAGGTTTTGTTTTGGCGTCTACAAAAGATTTTTTGATTGAAATTTACAGTTTTTTGAATAAAAAAACGTTTGTGGAACTCCGGTGATATCCCGCAGTTAATCCATGCGGTTTATTTACACCCTTATTTTTTCTCAAACCTCCTCCCATCTGTTCACCAATCGAAGATGTCATTTGAAGTGGATTGTGTTGATGAAAATGGCTACCAAAAGGTTTTTTCAGCTTGTTCATTGTCGTCAATTGAGATCCGCAAAAGTCGAGATTATTGATAGCTTTGGGAAAGCTTGAGATTTTTGGGTCATTCGCCGACGTTCTTTTCGTCAATCAACGGAACATTGCGCAGTCGATTTGATCAAATCGACGTGACGCAAAAGAAATCAGTTCGTTTGTGACCAGCAGCTTTAATTGTCGTTGTTTTGACTGGTTAGTTGGTCACTAGTCAGAAGTTCCCGTTTCACGTTATGAACGTTCGAGTAGTCAAAACAAAGCGATTTAGCTTCTTTTGCTTTTCTCGTGTTTAATCTTGCGTTTCATTTGGTCATTTTGAGTGAACGTGTTTTATGTCAATCCGCAGACTCGATGACTCACGACAAGAAACGTAATCGAATCCTCGTTTCCATTCGTCGCCCCATCTCCCGTATAAACGCGCCGAAAATACCTGTTTCAATCCTCTTCAATGACCATTCGAAACCCATTCAACAGCAAAAGCAAATTGCTGTTTCTTGTAAGCAAATGAAGAATAGTTCTTTTAAAGTATACGACTTTGAATTCGTGTGAAACGTTTCGTGTACAATTCTTTGAATTGAATCTTTCAGGCCAACCATGTTGTTGATCTTGACGTTAATATCGATTTTGGGACTTGGAATGGCGGATATTAACGTTAAGATCGAGAGACATTTTCCGTGCTCAGCGAGTTCCGGTAGGCTTGAAACTGTTCGACTGTTCAGATGTATTGTTGTTTAGGCCCAACCAAAGAAAATCTTTTGATCAAGTTTCCCAGTTACAAGTCGACGGGTGTCAATTTCCGCGAAGAGAAGAACTCGGCTGGAAACAAATGTTTTCGGATGAGTGGCGGTAAAGTCGAAGTCCTGCCACCCGGATTGGATGGAAGCAAATCGTATTATGTGCATCTGGAAACGCGCATCGGAATTCACGGTAAACCGGAACGATGCGTGAATGCGGACAAAGACGGTTGTGGTGGAATCGGTAGTTGTGTTCATTGCGATGTATGTCGCTCACAAGGCGGAGCATTGAAGGTACGTTTGTGCAGATTTTAAATCTAATTGTAAGTCAAGAACTTTGTTCAAATCTACCAAAAAGATGCTCCGGCTAAATGTAGTGAAAAGGGATTGCCAGCTGGCGAGTATGATGATTTGTCATTACGTATCTGTTTACCCACCAAAAGTGAATTGTTGCCATTTCTCGATCAGGTAAGAATGCTAAGCTTTGAGATGTTAATTTCTGTTTATAGAACTCTAGTCGTGCTCAACAGCTTTGGGATCTTTTCGTGAGCAGTCGTGCACGTTCAGGAGTGAGTTCGAGAATTCAACTGATTGGTAAATTTTTCGAATTTTAGGAGATTCCGCTTGTTATTGCTGCTCGTATCTTCAATCGTCCGATTAACAAACTAAGCATCAAGGAGCTCAATGATTCTCTACATAGCCATAGGCAGGGCCAGATCGCGTGCCACTGGGTAGCTGGCCGGCATTAAGATACGTGTATTAACGATTTACTTTAGATCTACGCTACAATCAGTCAAGTGTAACTTCTAGTCCTGCTTCTCTGGTAACATCTCCTATAAGTATGCCATTCAAGTCGTAATACGATTGTTAAACAAATGCAGTGAATTGAAGAGTCACAGTTTGTTTGGTGCACTCAAGTTATTAGAGTGTTTTCACACCATTGAAAATAAAATTTTTCTTCTAGCTAATGAAAGTTCAAAATAAAAGTGTTTATAATGGAAATTGCATCAGCGGCCGATTGATTGGTTGAAACTGCTACAAAGTTCGAACACAACTGTAGCCAATTGATTTTTTGAAGATATTAGATACGTGAACTAAACTTACTGTTGCCGTGATGTGAACAATAGAAATTTAATGGCAAAATGTAAAGTGATCTTTTCGGTCTTTTTGTCATCAAGCATGAAAACACAAGCAGACTTAACGAGCAGACCACTGCGAACTTCGTTTTGCTCGAAAAGATGACCGAGTTCTTGGGAGGAAGGAAACTCGATTGCTGAGCGCTATCGACAATCGTTCACACATTTCGTGTTTGTTCGTAGCAAACGTTATTTTCCTGCAATTAAACGTTCATTGGGTAAAATACAAATCACGAGTAATCTAATTCGCTTGCTAACCTCTGATTTGAGCTCTTTGTGTCACTTATACTTGTAAATTTTGGTTTTAAATGTGATTCCCAACGTCTCAAATGCCACTAACATGTCGGTAGCCTCATCATTTTGTGACAGAATCCTTCTCATTAAAACAACATAATCAGCCTGATAGATGCTATTTTCACATCGTATACCGAATAGACCTACGCAAACAATTCTATTCGTGTAATACAACTCTTATAACTTGAATAGATGACTTTCAATGAGACGTGCAAATCTTACTGTTAGTTTCAATGATGTTAATGATCACATTTCTGTCTTCAGCCACAGTTAGCTTCGAAATCGATGAGGAGTTTGATAACAAAGAAAATGTTTCGTTTGGTTTGTTTGATCGTAGCTATTAGTATTTCGTTTTTTTCAGAATCATCAGAATTTTGCAACAAGCTACACAAGTTCAGCATAACCGCTGAAAACAGTCGGTAAAAAGTGAAAGCTACCAGTTGAATGAACAGTGAGTAGTTGAATTAGTCGCGTACATTTGTTTCAAATCTTAGAACACTAAGGAAACTTCTGAATCAATAGTGAACGAATCGTCCACAAACAAAAAAGCTCGATTCGTCAAATCAGCTCCGAAAACATCTAATCAACAGCAATCTTCTAATCCTTCTCGTAACGTTGTGGCATCCGTTAACACACAAAACTCTTCTGATGTTCCTGAATAATTTAAAAATCAACAGACCGAAGAATGGAATTTCGAGATGACATTCATCCTACGGGTTGTCAGATAATATTGTTTTTAGCGCTATTCCGTAAAGGTCTATCAATTTCATTTTAATCCAAATCCGCTTTTTATTCAACGGAAAGAGTCGTTTCTGGTCGAGAGTCAACAGTCCAAGAGTTTACGTACAAAACTGTCGAGTTGGTGAGCTGTACGCTTGTAACTCAAAGCTCAACAATTATTTAGATGCAAGACGATTGTGTGGATCAACCGTTGAATTCAGTTGCGTACAATTAAATTCTCAGGCACATTGAGAAGCGTCGAAAAGGTTTGAAGATTGATCCTTATCTAAAGCTTAAGGCTTCGTTGTTGTCAATTGCTTATTACGGAACCTGTTAGACCCAAGGATCTTTATCAGAGTTCATCAGCATCAATCTCTGACGTACAAGAATAATGAATACTTGATGATAGTTGTGGAGCATTTGACAATTAATGATTTGCCGTCGAACCACATGGTCTATCAAAAACCGTGATCTCGAACGAATACGTTTATCAGAGCTTTTCCAGTCACTTTGACCTCATCATGAAGGATCTACGTGCTGGTGTATATAGATTGCGCGAACGGTATTACCTGTGAGCCTTAACGGAATCAGCAAACAAACCTCTTCGGTTTGACATCTTAATCAAAACTGTCGCAGTGTTGATGAGCGAATTAATTGTAAAGCCTGCTGCACGAAACGATCAAGCATATGACAACAATCTCTGTTGTCCGCCCGCTAATCAATGATAAAAAAGAGTACTGTGTGTAAAAGAAACACCTTCGAGAATTGGTCTTTCAATGATTTCCACGATGTAAATTGACATCACTTCTTTTTCGGTTTCTGTGGTCTCTCACTGTTCATTTCCCGTTCCTTTACCCAACTTTCAATTTTGACGTTCACTACGGATATGACCTTTTCTTTCCACTAATTTTATTATTTGTGTGCTTTTGCGAAGTAAACAAAAGTTTTTGTAAGCGGAGATGAAATCGATTTATCTGTTCGAAAACAACAACGGAGACCTGTTCCAACGAGTTCGTTTAACCTTCGCGTTATCTGATCGTCGTCGTTTTCGAGTTCAACTGATTACTTTGGAGTATCAAACGAAATTTTTGACTTTCATGTTCCTCGATTTGCTTGTGAAATGAACTTTGATTTGAATGCAAACGAGGGTCGACGTGGAAAGTGTACTTTGATCCGATGGTTGCAGAAAGTGCCGTCAAAATCTTCACGGTCATTGCCCTAGGGTTGTTTCGATCGTACCTGCACTCAATCTTTGTTGTTTGATCTTAAGTTTTTTGAGGCCGACCATGGGTGGGAAGTTGAGATCAAACAAACGTTCGTGGTTGATCGATAACGTCGGAGGTTGAGGTATCGAGTTTTAGAATCAACTTTCCACGATCATTGATCTCATTCTCTTGCAACCGAAAACATCGCTGTTGCTCAATTGATTTGATGGGTTTGGCGAACGACAACCCGCTTTTACAATCTTATCGGACTCCGAGGATCGCGGTACCCGAAAAGTTACGCAAACAAAAATGATGTACATTGCGCTACTCATCACTAGCCGAAGATACAAACCGTTCCGTTGGTGCGAGCGAAAGTTTCGGTTCAGATCGAAAGTTTGTATTCGTATTTCATTTGACATCGCTTATGAACCCATAGGTCGATGATCATTGATCATTTTCAGGTCCGAGACTTTCGATTTCTTTTGTCGAGATTCCCGAGTTATAACAAAAAGGGAATCTTCGCTCCCTCATTCCAAGACCCGTTACGCTGTTTCTTGAAGACGTGAAAATTGAGAACGTTTTTTGTTTTTGTTCATCGATGATGTTAACTGCGTCGATTTTTTCGAGAAACACGATCGACGACCGTTTGTTCGTGTGCGGAGGTTAAGGGTTGGGGTAAATATTTTTTCGTCTTGCGCTCTCATTTACGTGTTATGACGCCAATCAGCACGATCGTCCTTCTGCCTCCCACAACAATCTTTACACTCTCGACATCACAGCGCGTGACGGCAAACTCGTCTTTGAGGCCAAATTTTTTACGAAACTTTCGAGTTTTCTGTTCGGTTAAAAACCGTAGAAATTCGCTTATGAAGTGATTTCGACAACGATCTTTGCAGTATGCTCGTGTACGTAACGGTGTAATGTTCTGATTTCAGATACCATGAGAATACTTTTCGTTGCTTTGTTCGTCGTTATCGGCTACGCAACAGCCGATTTGGCCGTGAAAATCGATCGTCATTTCCCGTGCAATTCCAAGACCGGTGAGTTGAACTGTCGAGGACATTGAACATGAAGCTTATAGGACCATCAAAAGAGAACTTGCGAATCAAATTCCCAAGCTACAAACAGGCGGGAGTGAAGTTCACGGAGGAACGTGATTCTGCGGGTAACAAGTGCTATCGAATGAGCGGCGGTACGGTCAAAATCTATCCACCGGGACTCGATGGAAGCAAGAAGTACTACGTGCACGTGGAGACTCGAATCGGAATCAACGGAAAACCGGAACGTTGCATCAACGCCGACAAGGACGGTTGTGGTGGAATCGGTAGTTGTGTTCATTGCGACATCTGTCACGATCAAAGTGGCCTCAAAAATTTTGTCCAAATTTTCAAAGGCAACAAACTAGCGCAATGCAACGCCGAATCAATGGCGGCCGGCGACTTCAGCGACGTGTCTTTGCGCGTATGTTTGCCGAACAAAAGCGAAATGATGGCGTTCTTGGACAAGGATCCGAAACGTGCCGAAGAGATGTGGCACTTTTTGATGAACAGTCGCGGCAAATCAGGAGTGAGTTTCTCGATAAACATTGAAAATGGACTTTCGGGATTTTTTCAGGAACTTCCATTGGTCATTGTCGCTCGTCTCTACGATCGTCCAATCAACAAGTTAAGTGCTGCTGAATTGAAAGACGCAGTTCATGGGTCCAGAATCGGACTTTTGGGTTGCCACGCAATATATGCAAGTGCGATGGAAGAGTAACTACAAAAGATCTTGACTTTTTGCATTTTTCAAAATTCGAGTACTCAGTTTTTTGTTAGATTCACAATAAGTTATGTTACAAAATAAATCTTTATAAGCGAAGAGGTTCACAATGTGAAAATAAGCTACGTCAGTCAAAAGTAAAAAACATTAAGAACGCAAACCAAAAAAGATCTGAAGAAATGGATGGACGGTCGTACAATTTAAATCGTACCGGTTTTTGGCTACCGAAGGACTCTATCGGCCGATTGATCATGACGTTCTTCACCGTGTATCCGAAGTTTGTTCAGGAATACAATTCGAATGCTTTCAAACATGTTGGATTGAACATCGATCCCGATTACAATGGAGTTGCATTTGCCGCTAGTGGTGCAATCAACATTTCAGCTACTTATTTCAAGAACAATCCAAAAGACGTTGATGTCATGACTCACGAAGGAATGCATATCGTTCAAGCCTACGGTTCAAATGCTCCCGGATGGATGACCGAGGGAATCGCCGATTTTGCTCGAAACAAGTTCGGAGTTGCAAATGCAGATGTTAGATGGAAATTGACGCCGCCAACGAGTTCCGACAACTACAAAGGGTACGTAGTGGCTGCCGTCTTCTTGGTTTGGGTCAAGAAGCAGCGTCCCGGAGCCGTTAAACAGTTCGATTCTCCACAGCGGCAAATACGCCAACAACGACACTTGGAAGCACATCACCGGTCAAACTGTCGGACAACAATGGTCCGCTTACAAGGCGAGCTCCAGCAGTGGATGAATACAAATTGTGATGTACATAACTACCGCTCGAATAAAGTTGTACATTGTTGATTGTTCTGAGATTGGCACTAAGACCTTAATTGAGATATTCGCATCTTGAACTCAAAACTACATGGTGAATGTTAATAATTTTGAGTTACATCCATAGGTGCATGAGAAGTGATTTAGTTTTGTTCTTATTCGTTTTAGTAGTTTTAAGCCAAGTGAAAATAGCGAGATTCTTTAACTGGAAACTCCACAATACAAACTCGACTCTAGCAAACTGAACTTCGAGGATGATCGCCGAAGAACAAAATCAAATTGTTATTGTTTTAAACTTTTGATATAACAGTAGGAGAATTCAATCTATTGACAGATTTCAAGAGAGAGTTTACTTTATATAGCAATTCAATTAACAAAACAAGCGAAGTAAAAGTTTTAATTGCTGTTGCACGATCGGTCACTTGAATACACGTGACTAGTTGTTTTTGGACGTTTGTGGAAGCGGTTCTTGTTGTTGAGACTGTTGGGTATGAAGAGATTTCTCTGAGTACAAGTTGACTTGCCAACGACTGCCGTCCACTGTTAAATGCATGAACTTCTAAAAATAAAGTAAGTTTAATACATTAATAAAAACATACTTTTGGACTCCTCCTGGAGTCGTCGATGGTTGATTTCTTCGCGATCCATTTTAATAATCTAAAAAATTAACACATTTTCGAACTATACTTAACTTTGCTTCCGGCTCCTCGGTCGACTCACGTTGGCGTTTGAACATTTCGCCTATAACTAGATTGTAAAAAGGATTTACTGTCGACTACTAGCTGTGGTTTATATACTGCGCTGAAACTGTCAGTTGAAACGCTCCAGATCAACCTGATCAATTTATTAGGACTGCGAGGACTGTTCGTTCGAATTTCTAGTAATCATTTACAAAGACAAAATTGCGTCACAAAGATTTTGCTAATCGGTTACTTGTTGCCACGATGTATGAGTTCGACCGTCAGGTCTATTATAGACCGTCGAGTTACACAACAATAGGAATTCGGGTTGCAAATTCGAAAGCAAAGATCAGTGACGGTTAACTGAAAGAATAGCCGACGGGAGTTCTTTTAACCGTTGTATCCTGCAGCTAATTGCGTTCTTTTTCAAATCATTGTCTTAGAAGATCATGACTTTGGTCAAAACGTTCGTAGCCATCTCTATTGAGATAACGCTTTAACACTTTCAAGCATCCTTCCTAAACATTAGTGAGAGATTGTTCAAGCAATTGGTTTTCTTATTAGAATTTTGAAGAGCCATTGAAATTGATGGGGCAGAAAAGATGGTGTCTAGCTCACTGCAACTCTCAAGTAACCTCTCTTCTTCGTATTCATAGACAACTGCAAAGAGAGAGGGCGAGTGACGGTTAGAATCTGCTCCTTGACCGCCGCTTTCCCATCACTTTTATTGCACCACCAAACGCTCTTCTTTTCGCAGTCACTCGACATTTCTGTCTATTTGACCTACTCTTAAGGTTAGTGGAATGATCTCAGCCCTCAAGTGGCAGAGATCTCGAAATTTTGGATTGTTCTGCTCATTCCAGTAGAACTCATAAACAGTTGGAATAGTATCAGAGAACACGCCGATCAGAGTGTTCTGTACTTTTTATCGAACCATAAAACTGAACAGTCAGATCGCTGAACGCCAATGAACACTCTTACTGATATCAATTCGATATGCAACAGGACTGTGATTTAAAGTTCAACAAAGTCAGACGCTGAAACGATCAATTGAACAAGATAAACAGGATTTGAATGTCAATCGGTTGAACACTCAGCTTTTGTGAAACACAAGTTGATCACTTCGCACGTTCCAATCCACTATAAAAGCGGCAGTTGAAGGACAGTCAATCATCATCAGTTCTTTCCGCTGAAATGTCTCGTACTTCAATCGCCGTCTTCTTTTCTCTTCTCATCATCTCGACTCAGGCCTCTCCAGTGGCCAACGGTCAGGGATCTCCACTGCTCGGCAATCTTGTCGGAAACGTGCTGGGAACCGTCGATGGAGTGGTCGGAAATGCTCAGCCAGTGGTTGGCGAAGTCACTGGTCTGTTGGGCGGCTGCAAACAACCCGGAACGTTGACCAAGATCGTCAAACTGCTCAACTTGCCCGGAGCTGTCGATCCCGCCCAATTCGTCCAATTGCTCTCCATCTTGACTCAATTGGATTCGATTCTCACTCAAATCACCTGCACTGTCGACTCGTTGTTGCCGTTGGAAGGTGGCAGTGGATCGGGTAGTGGTCTTGATGGATTGTTGGAAGAGTTGAGAAATATTCTGAACATCCCATCGAACGTCGACTTGGTTCCCTTCCTTAAAGCATTGTTGGCGGCCGTCGAGAAGCTTTTGGATCAATTGCTCGGAGATGTCAGCGGATTGTTGGAGCAACTTTTGGGCGATGTCACCGGCTTGGTCGGTGGAGTGGTCGACATCTTGAATCCTGTCTTGAACAATCTCACCGGACTGTTGGGAATTCCGGAGGGTGTGTTGCCGTTGGATTTCGTCCAACAATTGATCCCTCAATTGCAAAAGGTTCTCGATCAACTTCTCGGTCAATTGGGATCGGGATTGCCGGTCGGATTGTAATCTCTCCACTTTCTTAGAATCAATAAACAGGCATATAAATTCACAGTGTTTATTGACCACATGCACAATCACTTCTTTTGTCATTGAACGAAAGTACGAACACAAGGTAACCAAACCGGAAAGTCTTCGATCTCCCCAGTGAAGTTGTTGAGATATGGATACGTCTAAAGCAATCGAATTAGATGGAGAAGAGAAACAGACCTTGTAGAACTTGATCAGCTTTTCAAGTGATCCAAATTTGTTCGAACGAGGATCTCCGTAGTCAACCCGATAATTGGTTTCGTTTTTCGCGTTCGTCGAATTCTCAATCGGGAAACAGAAGAACTAAACGAAAGCATTAGCCGCAGAGTTGCGGTTACCTCTCCACTGTTCGAACGGTAAGCGACTGTGAGTGTCAGTTTGAAGGCAACGACCTTCGGGTTCTTCGGCTTCTTCGGCAAACAGTAGAAGAGTCGAAACGAACTTTGCGGAACGAATTCGAAGACATCGAATGCACGATGAGCTCCCAAAAAGCGCTCGGCCAACTCGTCGATTTGTTCCGATTGAGACCACTTGTAATGGGACGGCAACGGCGAACAAGGTTGTGGACGATCGACCGCACTTTCAGACTCTGATGAGATGTCCGATGGTGTCGACGCAGTTGGAGAGTGCAATTCGGGAGTCATATTCAATGCCATTGACGGTAGTTGTTGAGGCGACTGGACGCCGGAAACAAACGATGGTGGAGGTGCAACGAGTGAGTTGTCGGAACGAACTTCGAAATTTGTTTCCGTTGAACCTGCAAACGATGAATGGCTCTGAGAAACATGGCGATTAGTTGGATGTTCATTTTTTCTCACCGGTTTCTCTCCCGTTAACTCGCTTTCGAACACGTCAGTGCTCATTTGACTGTCACTCGATTGACCCAACTGCTCGTATGTCGATCTAAACATCGTGATTGAGATCTGTGACTTCAACTCACTTGTTCATTTCAGACCCGATAGAAACAACCAACTTCCTCTGACCAACGAAATGAATCGAATGGGAGTTCATTTCAAGGCTTTTGAATGACTCCAATGAGTTCAAAAAGTAACGGATAATTTGAGTGATTTATGGAAATTTCGTTTTTTTGACAATGCTTTCCATGTAATCAAGTAACTGTTCTTCAAGCATACCGAAAAAACACTTTTAACTGGTTTGTCCAAGGAATCGCCGCCTTTTCTCGTGACAAATTTGGAGTTGCCAATGAGGATGCCGGTTGGTCGCTTCAATATCCACAAGACAACCAAGATTACGACATTTCCTACTTGGTTACCGGCGGCTTCTTGGATTAGTTGGAGAAACAATATCCCGGCTCCATTCAAAAGTTCGATTCTGTTCTTTGTAGTGGTAAATACGACAACAACAACACGTGGAAACAAATCACCGACAAGATTGTTGAAGAGCAATGGTCCATCTACAAAGCCATTCCGAAACCAAACACCGTCGTCTATCAGTCCGGAGACTATCAGTTGGTTGTCTATAACAAGGTTTTTTGCTCCCATATTATTCTGCTTCAAGCCACAGCACTGCCAATTCGTTTTCGTCGCGTGCATCTTGTTAAAATGCTGGTTTGCCATGGACTTGGTCTTGAAGACTTTTGGACACGTTGATTTTTTGCAGTTATAGATTTCCACTGGTAGATCTTCAAGCCTCATTTTGCAGTTTTTCTCGTGACAAGCTCTTCCAGCCACGGATGACTACGTTAATCCGCAAAACTCACGTGTAGTTTCGAAAGTATGAGATGAATAATCGTGATCAGTTGCTCGTTGTCTTGAGCCGAATTGATCTTATTTGCATGGCATCCATATAAGGTTGTTGGTAAAATTCCAGGAATGGGGGTCCGTTGAGCCGTACATGCTGAAAGCGATAAAAGAGTCCTTAGAAATGGTAAGCAGTTACCTGATCGATTGGCGTAGTGGAAATGCCAATTGAACAAGTTAACAACATTGCCAAGTCTTAACTAACAGGTTTTCAAACACAACGGCAATTTTGTTGAATACCCAAAATCGTATTGATGCTTTTTTTCGTAGACGTCGCGTAAATCCTGGTCTATTAAGCCAAAATGGCTCAAGATGTTGAAAATTGTTTTATAAAAAGTTTTTAAGCGAGTTGCTTTAATAAGCTGACAAGGCGTTTATTGCTCAGCAGTTTAAAACAGGTGGTCACAAATCACTTTATTAAGCAAAACAGTGAGATTCCGTCAAAATTATAACATACAATTTAGCTTTAAGACCATTTTGTACAAGTACATGTTGCTATTTTCAGTTGTCTTCTTGTCAATCCTCATTTCGAGTTGGTTGTTCGCAGTTGTTTAGTTAGCTTCTCATCCTTACAGAACTGTTGGAGGGCTTGTTTATTGCTCGGGTAATTCAATTAATCGAAAGTGCGAAATTACCATGAAAACGAGATTCGTTGTCTGAGATGTCACTTTTGAAACATAGTCAAGAAATTGAAAACTTTAATACTCGGAATTGATGTCTAGCGAGAAAGATCAATCAGTTTACTGTACTTCTTTTGCGCTCCTGGAGCCATGATATTCAACTTCTGCATAAAATAAATAAAAAAACAGTTAAAGAGATTCAAAGTTCTCCACATTCGACAATCGTCACGTGCTGACTCGGTTTTCCCGATTGGCTACCTTGTTTTTCGATTTGTCGTACGATGTTCATTCCCTCTACAACAAAACCGAAAACCACGTGTTTATCTGAAATTGAAGATAAACACAACGAAAGAGCATTGAACTTACTATTCAACCACTCTGTCTTTTCGGTGCAGATAAAAAACTGACTGGCATTAGTATTCGGACCTAAAATAGCAATTAAACACCAAAATCAAAAGCTACCTACCAGCATTTGCCATCGATAAAGTTCCCGGCAAATCGTGTTTCAACGTGAAGTTCTCGTCGGCAAACCGATCGCCGTAAATACTACAAAAGAGTTGTTCAACAATTGCTTCATATACTCACCTCTTCCCGCCGGTTCCATCGCCTTTCGTGAAGTCTCCACCTTGGCACATGAAACCCGGAATGATTCCTACAATCGAAGTTAGTCATTGAGGTAGGTCTTGAAATTTACGATGGAATTTGCTTCCATGGTATCCAAATCCACGTTCTCCGGTGCACAAAGCTCGAAAGTTTTCAGCAGTTCGAGGAACAACGTCCGATCTCAATTCGATAACAATGCGGCCGATGTAACTGAAGAGGCAAAGTCCTTGAAACCGTTGAATCGAACTTACCGAATTCCAATTTTGATATCGAGGTAAACTCGAGGGAGTTTTGGTTTTTCCGTGCTTTTTGCCGGTTTATCGTCTGCTGTGGTTGCTTCGTTTTCTTCGTCCGATCCTTCACCAGTTCTAATTCCTTCACCACCGCCATGCCCGTACAACTTCAACCACTCGTCATCGGCCCAAACCGGTCGAGAAGACCGTTCTGTGACCTTGGGTGGACGTGCGAAATTGACGCGTATTGTTTTGCCGTAGAGTTCTGAGTCGTTCATGTTGTCGATAGCGGCAGCCGCATCTTCGGCCAACTCAAATTCAACGAACCTAAAACTAAATAAGAGGAGAAAAGAAACAGAACACAAACCCGAATCCTCGATGTTTTCCCGTCTGATAGTCCATAGGAATTGAGACGCCGACGATCTCACCGAACGTGATGAAAGCCACGGTTAAAATCTTTTCATCGACCATGTGATCGAAACCGCCAACAAAAACCGTGCGTTTTCGATTATGCGGAAAGTTGGTCGTGTAGGACATTGCTTTAAGAGCCGATGGTTACAATATGAATTGTCCAAAAAGCTTCAACATTAACCGCCAAGCACTTGAATCGCAATGCCAACAATTTCAATTGGACCCTAAACAGAATTTCGCTACCAAACACGCCAAAGCCGTTGATATCCGAGTGAACTTCTTGTCAAGTTTACTAGGCTTTTTGGTTGATTCATATCCTACTGTGTAAGTGGACTTTGCAACACATCATCGTTTGAATTTATATATCGTTGACGGTGTTTACGAAAATAGATGCTGAATGGTCGGAGAAATGTGCATTTGAAGTAGACAACAGTCTCCATAAGCGCTTTGTTAAATATACGATAGCTTATGTTCAAGCTTTCAAAATCAACGATTCTAAGTAAATTGTTTCAACAACAAAGGAAACGAGCTGATGAGAGACGCTTGTTGATCTTTGATTGTCAATTAAACTCACAACCTCTTTCTCATAAACAGGTTATTTGCGGCCGTGTGAAAGAGTAACATTTTCGAGCATCCAGAATTTGTAACCAAAGAATGCGGAACATGTGAATTGACTGGAAAACGCCGAAATTGTGTAAAACGTTTAGAAATGACGACAATTTCTGAAGGACAAACTAGACGATTTGATCGATCTGACGATTGATTTGAAGTTCAATTCTCCAAACAACTTCGATCATAAGCGTGCTTACGAATATGGTTTCCAGTAACCTGGTCAACATCGTTGGGTGCGGTTTTTGAAGTTCGAAACGTTGACGTGAGTTCTCTCGTTCGAGTAACTGCAAACAAAGGAGGCTCCGGAAACGATGGCGAGCGATTGGCGTGGTAATTAATTCAGAGGGAAACGAGTAAACGGTTTAAAACACAAATTTTACGTCCTTTTGATTTACAGAATTTAAAACAAAAGAATTTCACAATGTTTTCCTGATTGTCGAACATTGAACACGAGTTTTTGGTTGTTGTTTCGATGGCGGAAGTAGTTGATTACGTGAAGAAAGATGGACACCAGTGTGTCTGGGGTTCAATTTTCCGAATTGTAAACTTAGCGGTTTTCGTGGAGTGTGTTTTTTCTGTCGACCGTTTTTACATGTTAATCTTTTCGATCAACTAATCTCATCGTCAAACATTTCTGCATAACAATTCGTACAGCGCGTGTGATCCTCATACAGTTGAACGTACAATTGGAATCAATTTGGTCACTTGTTGTGATCAAACGTGTAATAAAGTGCGGCCAATTGCGTTTGCATGAGTCGACTTTCGACTTGACGTGGTCTTTAACTTTGTAGTTTCCGACGCAACGTCTTATTCTTCAGTTGAAATCATTTGGTTGCCATGAATTAAAATGTCCGATCCAATGAAACCGTCCGCTTCGACTTCTTCGGAAGATAGTGCCGTGAAGAATGATCGTTTAGTTGAGTTCGGATCCGAAAGTGATTACTCGAATGTTGGCGAGAAAGTTGCGCCCGAACATCAGAATCATTTCGAACAAGTTTACGACAAAATCAAGCAATATGGTCGCTACCAGTTTCTCACCTTTCTTCTCATACAATACGTCATGTTGAACGCTGCTGGTAGGTTTGTGTGGATTGGAAGATTAACTGGAGAGTTTAGGTAACTACGTGTTCATCTCATTTGCTGCTCTCAAACCTCAGTGTATGATTCGAGAAGTTAACGTTGGTTCGGCAGTTAATTGAAATGATTTAGATGAGAGATTTAGGAGATTACCGATGTTTGTCAACGCCAAAAGTTTTGTCCGGTTAACGATACGATCAAAGTGTTTCATTCGCTCTACGAAGATAACTTCGTTTGTCCGAATGTTCATTTGCCTAATCACTTACAAACCATTCAAGCCATAGGATCGGGAATCGGCGCTTTATTGGGCGGACATTTGGCTGATGCATTCGGACGGTAAAAGTGTTTTTCTTTTGCGAGATTGTAGTCTCGGTATTTAGAAAATGGGTCAGCTACACTGGTGGCTTTCTAATGTGTTCGTTTGGCATCTTTGGTGGCCTATCGCCGAATTGGATTGTTCTGTTGATTGCAATGTTTGGGATGGGAATCTCGTACGGTGTTCTCATTGATGCACTAATGACCTTAGCATCAGAAACTGTTGGTCCGAAATATCGTATTGTTCAAACGTTGGCATTTCAATGGAGTTTGGCAATGCAAGTAAGTTAATCAGTTGACTTAATTAAACATTCGTATTTTGAGCTTGCTGCTTTAACTGCTTGGTTTTCTCGTGACTGGCGATCGTATCTTCTCATACTCAACGGTCTTTGTTCTCCTGTTCTTTTGTTAATGTTGTTTTGGGTTGAATCACCGAGATGGCTAATTCAGAAGCGACGTTACAAAGAGGCGTGCAAATCGTTAAATAAAATAAGTTGGTGGAATGGATGTGAGACACGATTCTCGGAACGGGATCTGATCAAAATGCACATAAAATCCGAACCAAAGTTTGTGTTCATCGATATCTTCGTATATAGTCGATTCTAGATCTCAAGTTTACTCGCTGAAGAATTTGTTCACTGGAAAGAAACTTTTCGGTTATTCAGTTGTTATGATCTTCTCAGCATTGACTGTTGAGATGTGTGTTGGCGTCGTCATCTTCGATGTTCAAAGTTGATATTTTTGAGAAATTTCTTTTGATTCTAACTTTTAGGTCTTAGCGGTGATGCATTTTTGAACGTTGCATTATATGGCGCTCTTCGCTTGTGGACACCGTTCTTTGTGATCTACGCTGAAACTCACATGAAAAGTATGGGAAGACGAGCGTTGTTCATATCATCACAATGTAAATGGATCTCCCTAACAATATGAATGATTCTATTTTAGCATTCAGTATCATTTGTTACTTCATTGTTATCGCTTTGAACTTTTTTCCCGCTACTTTGACTACAAATATTATCCGAACAGTCTTTGCATTACTCGGTGGAATCGTTAACTCTTCGATCTTCTTCACCGTCTACAAACAATACACAATCGAACTGTATCCGACGCTAATGAGAGGTATTGCCGTTGGAACGTTTGGAGTTGTGGAACGAATCGGTGGTGCTTTGGCGCCGCAACTTGTGAATTTAAATTTGTGGACGATGCCTGGCACTGCGATGACTATTTGCACTCTGATCATGTGCTTGTCATTGGTTGCGGGTGTTGCGGTTTTACCCGAGACTCGTAATTTGGATATTCCTGATGTTCAAGAAGATGTTGGAGTTCAAGAACGAGCCGTTTAACTTGCAATGGGATGGATCCCTGCATTTCTGTATACATTTTCAAGGCTTCTTTCAAACCTATTTATTACTGTTTATGAATAGAAATTGTTGCTATAAACTTCGATTCATGAACTTCTATGTGCTTTAAAATATAAGCACAAGTAAATAGGCGGTCGGCCCCCCCTTCGGGGGGGCCTCCCTTCAATTAACACAAAACGTTTATGTCATTTTTTACCAAAACAATTAAAACTATTCCACTCACAAAACATCTTCTGTCATCTTCACATACAAAACCGACGATTTGCTGTGTCGATTTCCAAAAACAACTTAAAAGCATCTCTTTCGACCGTAACAAATCACTACATCTCTTCACTCCAGCAGTTTACATTTCCTAATCAAACCCAATTTCTATTCATTATCTCTCAATCAAATACCGAACTTTAATCTTCATTACTAATATTTCAATATTCGCTTTGTAAAGAGGAGAGAGAAAGAGAAACTTTCGGATCCAACGTCACAACCTTCGCACACTTTTGAGATGTAGACGGGCAAGCCGGGACCCAAGATGGAGACTTGCTTTCTTCATGCCTTTACCCAGGATGGAGACACGGTCTGATGAGCGAATTCGTGGTTCAGGTTGTGACGCGGCTCTTCAAGTGTACAACTGCGAGGAAAAAAAGGAAGTTAGTCGATAATCAATTGTATACGCGTATCGTGTAGTCAATTCGTTAAAGTCTGCAACGATGTTCATGAAGAAGATAAACAAAAACTAAACGAACCATTGCAATTTTGTTGTCTTTTGTAAATTTGGTCGGTTGGTCAGCTGTAGACAATGTGTGTACGACACAAATGTGAATAGCTCAGCAGCAGCAATTTCTGTAGACAAATAACATTGACGATCGTGGTAACAGTTAAGAATGTTCTCGTCGATCCATTGATGCATAAAGTCAAAAGACAGACTGAAACAAAAACACATTGGTTATGTTGAACATCAATTCAAATACCATGAGAGATCGTCGTGTATTGATGAGGAGCAGAATTGGACGAGTGTAAGCATGTAGTTGAAGATGTAAGCCTGAAATACGATCGTAAACAAATCGATTAGCAACAAACTGACCGTTTCATTCCTGCTGTCCATCCGAAAAATTGGTCGTTCACGGACATAAGAAGCAATTGAAGAACTGAGTGAGTAGACGACAACGATGATCAACAAAAAGTACACAAACGACAACAAACGTTGTGGGATTATCCGTTATGATCACATTGTAAATGAATTGGATCTGAAAAAACATAAATAAATTGGAAGAAATCAAAACCGCTTACCTTGTTTTTGTCGTCGTTGGTCGCTGTCCGTCGATAAACGGAAGCACAATGATGCCATGGCCCGAAGGCCATGGACTTGGTATTTGAGTTTTTGAAGATTCATTTTGTGTTACTATTTCCGTTTGTTTTCACAGAATTCCGATTCTTCTACTCGTTTGGTTGTTCACAGACGTTTGAAGATCTCACGATGCACGATGTTCTTAACTAAACAAACTGTTGGAGTTTGTCGATTGCTTGTTGGAACGAAAACTTTCACTGAGTCCCATGATCGAGCTCGCGACAAAGCGACGTACAGTTGGCCGTGTTCGAATACTTCATGTTCGAGATTCAATCCAACACGTTCGAATGTTTGGCCCTGACTCTTGTTGATTGTCATTGCAAAGGCCAATTTCAATGGGAACTGTTTTCGGTTCAATTGGAACATTCCGCGGTAGTCAATTGTGTTGTTAATTCGCGGAATGATGTGTTGTTCGCCAGCGTGATGTCCTGTTAATATCTGACACTCAACTGAATGGTCATTCATTGCCAAAACCAACAATCGTGTACCGTTGCACAAACCGTCTTCTTGTGACAAATTTCGAATCAAAATCACAACCGCGTTCTTCTTGAGCACTAGTTTGTGTGGTGGCAGCGAACCTTCTTCGATCATGTTCAAGTACTCAGGGAGAAGAAGTGTGTTGTCGTCACAGTTTTCAGCATCAATGGCCGTGTCGATTGAAAGATAGGTTTTGCTTTGGCCATCTAACATATTCAGGACTTTTTCGTTTGACTCGTTGACGCCAATGTGTTTGGATACCAATATCGCCGAGTTCCCCATGTCGTTGAACTGTTTGTTTTCAATCAGCTTGCCGAAGATCTCTTGTTCCAAGTTCTGGCCAACTAAACAGTGAGATGGTAAGTTGATTTGTTCGTTTTCGTTATTCAGTGTTCCTTCTCCAACTTGTTTCAGGAAATCAGCAAATTCAACTTCGTTCGGTTTGGTGCGCATGTTGGTAGTCAATTTTAATTTCTCGAAGTGATTCCACAAAGTTGATGAGCAAATGGACAAATTGATGGTTTCGCCGATGGTACCGTACTTCAGAATTGGCAGAATCTGTCGGAAGTCTCCACCGAGCACGAAGATTTTTCCACCGAATGGTAAGTTGCTATTCATTAGTTCTCTTAGTTTTCGATCGGCAATTTCTAATGCATATCTAGGGGCCATTGGTGCTTCATCCCAAATGATCACATCTGCTTTGCATCAACATTTTACCGCCGCGATTGTTGGGAGTCAAAGTTGAGTTCGAATCGCGGTCAAGTGGAACTCCAAGTCCAAATGTTTTGTGGCACGTTCGTCCATTGGGCAACAACAAAGCAGCAATACCGGTAAATGCGCACGTCAAAAACTTCTTTTTGTTGCCGTTAATGAAATGGCACAGGGTTTTGTAGACGTACGTTTTTCCTGTTCCACCCAAACCGTCGACGAAGAAGCACTTTTGTGCACCGTTGTTTTGAAGACTGTTCAGAACTTTGTCGACTACAACTTTTTGTTCAATGTTCAACGTTTCGTACATTTCTTTTGCAGATTCGAGTTCTTGGTCGTGGTCAATTGGGTCTTCGATCTCGTCAATGTCGTCTACTGCGTCCATCGATGGGAAGTCTTTAATTGACTTGTTTTCTCGTTGCAAGATTGTGTCAATACGTTTGTATGCTCGTGCAATTGCTTTTGACTTATCTTTTAGTCGACGAGCAAAATCCTCGCTCAGATCATGTCTGAATTTTTCCCACAACAATTTTGGATCGGCTGGGTTGCAATGAATGAGTATGTTGGCAAACAGAGTACGTAATTTTCGTGGCATCAACACCTTAACTGCTTCTTCCATACATTTTACATACTCTTCATCATCTTCTATCAAACCCAATGCCAGACATGCTTCTCCATTATTTTGATATTCAGTTCCGTCAACTGTTCGCAATTCTTTGAAACTTTTCGCACCTTTGACGTGTCGAAGCAAAAGACGTAAGTGCCACAAATCACCTTGACTTGGACTAATTGCATACATCCGACCGATCGTATTGCTGCTTCGTACTCTTGGTTCCCATTGATTGACCGTTTCGGTGTTTTGGTTGGTGAGTACTTTAACTGATTTCCATGAGTAATGAGTTGGAATTTCAGAATACAGAAGTTGGCGCGCGTTTGAATCACGTTCATTTAAGGTAAAATAGTCCATCAGTTTGGTTTTCTTTTCCATTGCTTTTTTCGCTTTTTCAGCATCGCAATCTTCTTCGATGTAGACGGCTTGTTGGTTTTCCAAATGGATTGGCAATCGTTCAATGTGGTGGCTCTTATCGTGCATTTTTAACTTCAGGATCCGATAACATGCTTCGACAGGACCGACGTAACGACCGTCAATGTGGTCTTTGATTTCATCGTGATTAATATTGCCGGATGATTGCAATTCCAAAGAAGCGGCGTCGTAACCTTTGTAAGTGTATTTGTAAAGGTACTTGACATTCTTAATGGAGCTCACAATCTCAACGTTGATATGGCACCGATAGCGCTTCAAAAGGTACCAACTATGTGGAACGACTCGGCGGTTATCGTACTTCACACCTTTGATTTCAATAGTGCGTCCGTTGTTCGGTCGTTTCAGAAATGGATAACCGTTTTCGTTGACTTTCGTTTCTTCCAAAAACTGTTTCGGGAACTTGTGTCGACACTTTCCGTTGATCTTGCATGGAGCGCTGGGGTTTTTGTCGCCACAAATTCGATGGATCATGTACTTGCTCACCAATTCTAACAGTTCCGGATCCGATTCTGGCGGCAATTCGGCGCTGAAGTACTTGTCGATGTTTTTCGGTTGCAAGAACTTCTGTCCATCTTTCAGACTTACTAAGCAGTGAATATGTGGAAGTCCGCGTTTTTGGAATTCGGTAACGTAAACATAACATTTCGGTTCACCGAAAATTTGTTTCTTCACCAAGTCGTCAATAATTGCTTCTACTTTCAGGGCGAAGACACGCGCAACGATATCCGGACGATCACTAGCTGTTTGTTTGGCGCCGAGGACGATGGTTTCATTGATGGTTTGTACGATTTCCGGCCAAAGTGCATCGCATGTCATGGTAATGAACAGATCCGGGTTTCCGTTGTTCAAAACTATCGCCATTGCATCCTGGTAGTTCTCACGCATGAAACGTGGTGAGCCGAAGTGAGTCGATGGCAAAATGTGTATTCTTCCAATAGCGCGATCCAGTTTTTGACCGAGTTTGTTCAGACTTGCGTGCAGTTCATGATAGTGAATTGTTTTTAGTTGCTTTTGGTTCATTCGAATCCATTTTATGCGATCGCTTTCGACTTGAACGTACGAATCCACGACGAACTGTTGGAACAGTTTCTTACCGTAATGAATTCGACTGTTGGAGTTTTTTCGAATGGCCAACCGATAACTATGGAATTCAGCACGAGTTAGTCGGGTATGTTTGTTCGCGTTTATTTTCGTCATATCAATTGACCATCCAAGAGTTCCTTTAGGGAAGAACAGTGGGTACAACCAGGAAGTGGCAAATGGGCTCAATGAACTTAGAACTCGTGGTGATGGTTCGTCTTTCAATTGGATGACTAAGGACATTTCACGCATATCTCCAGAAGCGTCGGTTGTAAAAACGGCGCCGATTTCGTCGACAGTTGGTTCGTTGAAACGGTTCGGATCATAACCGGGTCGCATTTTGAACGACATTTGCACATTCTCAACAGGTCTGCCAGCGTTCTCTTCTTCTTTCATCAATTCATTCATCATCATGTGCATTTTAGCGTGCGGGTTATGTTCGCGTATTATCTTGTCCAGCAATTCCATTAGTTCCTTTTTAGTTCCGTTAGTCGTGTTCATTCTTCTTTCAACTGCTTCTGCTGGATCCGAGAAGAACAATTGGCCGTATTTTCGATCACCTGCTGCGCTTACACTTTCATCGATCTCGTAACAAATTTGGCCTTGAATTGAAAAGCAATAAGGACCCGGAGTTGCAAACGATCGCATTTTGACGTTAAAAGCTGCGAAACTGTTTGCGGAGTTATACTTGCGGATGTTGTTCAAAAAGTTGTTCGAGAGTGGGTGTTTACCAGTGAATAGATCATCCAATTCTTGTGGTAATTCAGGTAAGTCAGGCAACTCAATTTTACCATGATTGCAACAATCGTTGAACGTTTGTTTATTTCCAACTCGTTCTTCTTCAAAATGCAATGCACCGCACCGCACGTTCATTTCACTGATCATCTTGCTTAGTTGATGGACCGGGACATCCGCTTGTTTGGATGCGACGTTCATTTGATGTTTGTTTTGTTTTGCTGTCGATTCGCTTTCGTTGAAATTTGATGGTGGGCTGCATCTTTAGCTAATCGTTCAGCTTTCTGTTGGTTTGATTCATTTGAACGTGAATTTTGATGTTGTGCTTTATCTTTACTTAATCGATCAGCTTTCTGTTGGTCTGATTCATTTGAACGTGAGTCTTGATGTTGAATTTTGTCTTTAGCCAATCGGTCTGCTTTTTGCTGATGAGATTCATCGGCCCGTTTCTTGTTGATATTGTCGCGTTTTTGTTGCAATCGCTTTGCTCGTTTTTTGTCTTCCAATACAACTAGTTCCGATTGATCCATTGGTTCAGCATTGGCATTTTGATTGGCTTCACAAAAAGATGAGAACAAAACTTCCAATGTGTCAAACAGATTCAAACGTTTGTTGAGTCCACTTTCGTTTAATCTTGTTAGAAAAACGCCATTTGAATGTTGATCTGTGTTCTCGAAGAAGTTTATTGCATTAGAAACAACGTAAGCACCACAATTGCATGTATCATTTTGCAGATCACTTTGGTATCCAATGTCGTTCAAGAACATGTTTGCATTTGGATTCAAACCCGTCCAATGAGCGAAACATTTACTGTAAATCGAATTGATTAACCTATAGACACTTTGAGAAACGGGTTTATGAAACGAATCGCAATAATGCAGAATACAATGATTGCTGAGTGCCTTCTTTTCCATTAGCGCCAAAACGTAGTGTCCACTGTTTTGAATCGGAATCAACAAATAAGCGTCTTCGTCTGGAGCGATCGGTGGTTTGACGATGAAATACTTCGACGGATTCGATTCAGCAGAACGGTAGTAGTCGGTCCAAAATGACATCGACATTAAACCAACTTTCAACGAAGTGTTCGCAATCAAAATCAACAAACCAAACACAATTGATTCGAAATCGATCCACTCACCAACGTTCTCCATGTTCGGTAGTTGCAATCTGGACATTTGACATTCGTTGCGAGCAGCTTCACAGAGTTCATTCGGTTGACAATGAGTGCTGAATTTGTTGCCCAAAACTTGTTCGATAGTGAGCACCGGTTCTTGAGTGTCGATAGCGACGAACGACATTTGTTGTGAAATGTCTGGAGAAGCAATAGATTGTGTTTCTTGAGCAGTTTCAACGATTTGAATTTGTGTGTCTGATGCTTGTGAGTTTTCCGTTAAGTTTGTTGAATTTGGTTTGTTTTCTCAACCAATTGACTTTGTGCTTGTAATGCTTGTGTGTTTTTCAATTTCGATTTTTGATCGTGTTCCGTTTCTGTTGCTTTTGCTGTTTTCTGTTCTGCACGAATTTTACGCATTCGTTCACGGTTCTTACGCCTACGCTCTTCTTCACGTTCTTTCTTTTCCTCATCTGTCAGCTCAATCTTTCGTTTCGGCATTTCGTAAGTTTGAGATTTTTATAATGAAAATTCTGATAGTAAACAATTCTGATAATAAGCAAATTCTGATTGTAAAGAGATTCTGATGTGGGTGGCTCAGCTGATAAGACAAAGACGGCGTGCCGGACCGCTTTGAATGTCTGTGCCCTGATAAGACAATCCGACCGGGCCAATCGAATTGAATATAAGACGTGAGGCCCACCAAAGAAACGATGGCCAACGTATACTTCCTGAAACACAAAAACTCGCTATCACTAAACAATTGAGAATTGACTTACGATAAAAACCGAAGCTTAAACAGTTTAACGTTCTTAGTGGTCGTTGTCACTTGATGGAACAATAGCCACACGTAGACAAAAGACGTTAACCTGAATTTGAATCAAAGATGATAATGCCGTTGAGTTTTCTAAACTTACCGTATACTTTAGCTTCTTTACACGTTGAATGAAAGCAACAAAATCTGAAAATAATGTTTTGATTGTAATCAGATAAGACCTAAGAAACTTACGTTAACAAATTAGCAATTAAAAGAACCAACACAATTTAGGCGATAGACGAAAGCAACCAACACTTTAGACGGAAGCAAAAACAAATGGTCTTTCATCAAACGGTCCAAACGGCCGCACACAAAACTTGCATGGAAGAGAGTGCTCTCATTCGAAAATAAATGTGCACACGAATCGGTCGGTTTTTGTTGACAAACAGACAGACACTCCTCACTTTTTTTATAGGGACAAGTAAATAGGCGGTCGGCCCCCCCTTCGGGGGGGCCTCCCTTCCAATTCATACCGAGCATCGATGTCATCATCTTATTCTATACTTGCCCAATTCCTAAATCCAAGTTCTGAGATAGAACAACTTCTTTTGTCTTCTAACAAACTGAAACGATAATAAACAACAATTTTCAATTCAACAAATTGTTTCTGTGCACAACCGCTCGAACAAAAATTTGCATAAAATGAAAATCGATGCACAAAAGACTCGCTCATTTTTTCGAAATCTGTGCACACGAATCGGTCGATCTCAGGACACAAACAGACAAACAAACTTTACTAGCTTTTATTAATGGGACAAGTAAATAGGCGGTCGGCCCCCCCTTCGGGGGGGCCTCCCTTCAATTAACACGAAATGTTTATGTTATTTTTTACCAAACAATTAAAACTATTCCACTCACAAAACATCGTCTGTCATCTTCTCTTCACATACAAAACCGACGATTTGCTGTTTCGATTTCCAAAAACAACTTCAAACCATCTCTTTCGACCATAACAAATCACTAAATCTCTTCACTCCAGCAGTTTATATTTCCTAATAAAAACCAATTTCTTTTCATTATCTCTCCATCAAATACCGAACTTTAATCTTCATTACTAATATTTCAATATTCGCTTCTTAAAGAGGAGAGAGAAAGAGAAACTTTCGGATCCAACGTCACAACCTTCGCACACTTTTGAGATGTAGACGGGCAAGCCGGGACCCAAGATGGAGACTTGCTTTCTTCATGCCTTTACCCAAGATGGAGACACGGTCTGATGAGCGAATTCGTGGTTCAGGTTGTGACGCGGCTCTTCAAGTGTACAACTGTGAGGAAAAAGAGGAAGTTAGTCGATCATCAATTGTATACGCGTATCGTGTAGTCAATTCGTTAAAGTCTGCAACGATGTTGATGAAGATAAACAAAAACTAAACCAACCATTTCAATTTTGTTGTCTTTCGTCAATTCGGTCCTTCAATCTCAAGTAGACAATGAATAGGTGACTGTGAATAGATCAGCAGCAGCAATTTCTGTAGACAAATAACATTGACGATCGTGGTAACAGTTAAGAATGTTCTCGTCGATCCATTGGTACATGAAGTCAAAAGACAGACTGAAACAAAAACACATTGGTTATGTTGAACATCAATTCAAATACCATGAGAGATCGTCGTGTATTGATGAGTGACAGAATTCGGCGAGTGTAAACGTGTAGTTAAAGATGTAGGCCTGAAATACGATCGTAAACAAATCGATTAGCAACAAACTGACCGTTTCATTCCTGCTGTCCATCCGAAAATTCGGTCGTTCACGGACATAAGAAGCAATTGAAGAACTGAGTGAGTAGACGACAACGATGATCAACAAAAAGTACACGAACGACAACAAACGTTGTGGGATTATCCGTTATGATCACATTGTAAATGAATTGGATCTGAAAAAAACATAAATAAATTGGAAGAAATCAAAAACCTCTCACCTTGTTTTTTGTCGTCGTTGGTCGCTGTCCGTCGATAAACGGAAGCACAATGATGCCATGGCCCGAAGGCCATGGACTTGGTATTTGAGCTTTTGAAGATTCATTTTGTGTTATTATTTCCGTTTGTTTTCACAGAATTCCGATTCTTCTACTCGTTTGGTTGTTCACAGACGTTTGAAGATCTCACGATGCACGATGTTTTTAACTAAACAAACTGTTGGAGTTTGTCGATTGCTTGTTGGAACGAAAACTTTCACTGAGTCCCATGATCGAGCTCGCGACAAAGCAACGTACAATTGGCCATGTTCGAAAACTTGGTGTTCGAGGTTCAGTCCAACCCGTTCGAATGTTTGGCCTTGACTCTTGTTGATTGTCATTGCAAAGGCCAATTTCAATGGAAATTGTTTGCGGTTCAGTTGGAACATTCCACGGTAATCGATCGTATTGTTGATTCGAGGGATGATGTGTCGCTCACGTGCATGATGTCCAGTTAAGATCTCACATTCAACTGAGTGATCGTTCATGGCCACAACCAACATTCGAGTTCCATTGCACAGTCCATCTTCTTGTGATAAATTGCGAATCAAAATCACGATTGCGTTTTCCTTCAATTCCAATTTGTGAGGTGGTAGAGAACCTTCTTCGATCATGTTCAAATACTCTGGTAGCAACAACGTTTGATCGGCACAGTTCTCGGCGTCAATAGCAGAGTCAATGGAAGCATACGTTTTTGATTGTCCATCCAACATCTTCAAAACTTTTTCATTCGATTCGTTTACTCCAATGTGTTTCGACACCAATATCGCTGAGTTCCCCATGTCGTTGAACTGTTTGTTTTCAATCAATTTTCCAAAGATCTCTTGTTCCAGATTTTGTTGAATAAGGCAATGTGATGGCAATTCAATCAGTTCGTTTTCGTTGTTTAGTGTTCCTTCTCCGACTTGTTTCAGGAAATCAGCAAATTTAACTTCGTTCGCTTTGGTTCGCATATTGGTAGTCAATTTCAATTTTTCAAACTGATTCCACAAATTTGATGAGCAAATGGACAAATTGATGGTTTCGCCGATGGTACCGTACTTTAGAATTGGCAGAATCTGTCGGAAGTCTCCACCAAGCACGAAGATTTTTCCACCGAATGGTAAGTTGCTATTCATCAGTTCTCTTAGTTTTCGATCGGCGATTTCTAATGCATATCTAGGGGCCATTGGTGCTTCATCCCAAATGATCACATCTGCTTGCATCAACATCTTACCGTCGCGATTGTTGGGAGTCAAAGTTGAGTTCGAATCGCGGTCAAGTGGTACTCCAAGTCCAAATGTTTTGTGGCAAGTTCGTCCATTGGGCAACAACAACGCAGCAATACCGGTAAATGCGCACGTCAAAAACTTCTTTTTGTTGCCGTTAATGAAATGGCACAGGGTTTTGTAGACGTACGTTTTTCCTGTTCCACCCAAACCGTCGACGAAGAAGCACTTTTGTGCACCGTTGTTTTGAAGACTGTTCAGAACTTTGTCGACTACAACTTTTTGTTCAATGTTCAACGTTTCGTACATTTCTTTTGCAGATTCGAGTTCTTGGTCGTGGTCAATTGGGTCTTCGATCTCGTCAATGTCGTCTACTGCGTCCATCGATGGGAAGTCTTTAATTGACTTGTTTTCTCGTTGCAAGATTGTGTCAATACGTTTGTATGCTCGTGCAATTGCTTTTGACTTATCTTTTAGTCGACGAGCAAAATCCTCGCTCAGATCATGTCTGAATTTTTCCCACAACAATTTTGGATCGGCTGGGTTGCAATGAATGAGTATGTTGGCAAACAGAGTACGTAATTTTCGTGGCATCAACACCTTAACTGCTTCTTCCATACATTTTACATACTCTTCATCATCTTCTATCAAACCCAATGCCAGACATGCTTCTCCATTATTTTGATATTCAGTTCCGTCAACTGTTCGCAATTCTTTGAAACTTTTCGCACCTTTGACGTGTCGAAGCAAAAGACGTAAGTGCCACAAATCACCTTGACTTGGACTAATTGCATACATCCGACCGATCGTATTTGCTGCTTCGTACTCTTGGTTCCCATTGATTGACCGTTTCGGTGTTTTGGTTGGTAAGAATTTTTACTGTTTTCCATGAGTAATAAGTTGGAATTTCAGAATACAGAAGTTGGCGCGCGTTTGAATCACGTTCATTTAAGGTAAAATAGTCCATCAGTTTGGTTTTCTTTTCCATTGCTTTTTTCGCTTTTTCAGCATCGCAATCTTCTTCGATGTAGACGGCTTGTTGGTTTTCCAAATGGATTGGCAATCGTTCAATGTGGTGGCTCTTATCGTGCATTTTTAACTTCAGGATCCGATAACACGCTTCGACAGGACCGACGTAACGACCGTCAATGTGGTCTTTGATTTCATCGTGGTTGATGTTCCCCGAAGACTGGAGTTCCAAAGAAGCGGCGTCATAACCTTTGTAAGTGTATTTGTAAAGGTACTTGACATTCTTAATGGAGCTCACAATCTCAACGTTGATATGGCACCGATAGCGCTTCAAAAGGTACCAACTATGTGGAACGACTCGGCGGTTATCGTACTTCACACCTTTGATTTCAATAGTGCGTCCGTTGTTCGGTCGTTTCAGAAATGGATAGCCGTTTTCGTTGACTTTGGTTTCTTCCAAAAACTGTTTCGGGAACTTGTGTCGGCACTTTCCATTGACCATACACGGAGCTTTCGGATTCTGAACACCACATACACGATGGATCATGTACTTGCTCACCAATTCTAACAGTTCCGGATCCGATTCTGGCGGCAATTCGGCGCTGAAGTACTTGTCGATGTTTTTCGGTTGCAAGAACTTCTGTCCATCTTTCAGACTTACTAAGCAGTGAATATGTGGAAGTCCGCGTTTTTGGAATTCGGTAACGTAAACATAACATTTCGGTTCACCGAAAATTTGTTTCTTCACCAAGTCGTCAATAATTGCTTCTACTTTCAGGGCGAAGACACGCGCAACGATATCCGGACGATCACTAGCTGTTTGTTTGGCGCCGAGGACGATGGTTTCATTGATGGTTTGTACGATTTCCGGCCAAAGTGCATCGCATGTCATGGTAATGAACAGATCCGGGTTTCCGTTGTTCAAAACTATCGCCATTGCATCCTGGTAGTTCTCACGCATAAAACGTGGTGAGCCGAAGTGAGTCGATGGCAGAATATGGATTCTTCCAATAGCGCGATCCAGTTTTTGACCGAGTTTGTTCAGACTTGCGTGCAGTTCATGATAGTGAATTGTTTTTAGTTGCTTTTGGTTCATTCGAATCCATTTTATGCGATCGCTTTCCACTTGTACATACGAATCCACGACGAACTGTTGGAACAGTTTCTTACCGTAATGAATTCGACTGTTGGAGTTTTTTCGAATGGCCAACCGATAACTATGGAATTCGGCACGAGTTAATCGGGTTTGCTTGTTTGTGTTTTGTTTGATCATATCAACAGACCAACCAAGTGTGCCTTTCGGAAAGAAGAGCGGATACAACCAAGCAGTTGCAAATGCACTTAATGAACTGATTCTTCGCGGAGTTGGTTCGTTTTGTAGTTGGATAACCAAAGACATTTCTGGAATATCTCCTGATGCATCAGTTGTAAACACAGCGCCAATTTCGTCGACAGTTGGTTCATTGAAACGATTGGAATCGTATCCGGGACGCATTTTGAATGCCATTTTTACGTTCTCGACCGGTCTTCCTGCGTGTTCCTCTTCTTTCATTAAGTCGCTCATCATTATATGCATTTTAGCGTGCGGGTTATGTTCGCGTATTATCTTGTCCAGCAATTCCATTAGTTCCTTCTTGGTTCCATTCGTTGTGTTCATTCTTCTTTCAACTGCTTCTGCTGGATCAGAGAAGAACAACTGGCCATACTTTCGATCAGCTGCTGCGCTTACACTTTCATCGATCTCGTAACAGATTTGGCCTTGAATTGAAAAGCAGTAAGGACCCGGAGTTGCAAACGATCGCATCTTAACATTGAAGGCGGCGAAACTGTTTGCGGAGTTATACTTGCGGATGTTGTTCAAAAAGTTGTTCGAGAGTGGGTGTTTACCAGTGAACAGATCATCCAATTCTTGTGGTAATTCAGGTAAGTCAGGCAACTCAATTTTACCATGATTGCAACAATCGTTGAACGTTTGTTTATTTTCAACTCGTTCTTCTTCAAAATGCAATGCACCGCAAAGACATTCACTGATCATTTTGCTTAGTTGATGGACCGGGACATCCGCTTGTTTGGATGCGACGTTCAGTTGAATTTGTTTCTGTTGTGCTGTGATTCTCGAAATTTGATGGTGGGCTGCATCTTTAGCCAATCGTTCAGCTTTCTGTTGGTTTGATTCATTTGAACGTGAATTTTGATGTTGTGCTTTATCTTTACTTAATCGATCAGCTTTTTGTTGGTCTGATTCATTTGAACGCGAGTCTTGATGTTTAACTTTGTCTTTAGCCAATCGATCTACTTTTTGTTGTTTAGATTCTGCGTCTCGAACGCTTCTTTGGCGAATATTTTGATCGGATAAACGATTGAATTTTTGTTGATTGGATTCAGAAGCTCGTTTTTTGTTGATGTTGTCACGTTTTTGTTGCAATCGTTTTGCTCGTTTTTCAGCATCTACTTCGTTTTCTAATACAATTACTTCGGATTGACCCATTGGTTCAGCATTGGCGTTTTGATTGTCAGTACGAATTGACGAAAACGAAGCCTCCAATGTGTCAAACAGATTCAAACGTTTTGCGAAACCGTCTTCGTTTAATTTTGTTAGAAAAACGCCATTTGAATGTTGATGTGTGTTCTCGAAGAAGTTTATTGCATTCGAAACAACGTAAGCACCACAATTGCATGTATCATTTTGCAGATCACTTTGGTATCCAATGTCGTTCAAGAACATGTTTGCATTTGGATTCAAACCCGTCCAATGAGCGAAACATTGACTGTAAATCGAATTGATTAACCTGTAGACACTTTGAGAAACGGGTTTATGAAACGAATCGCAATAATGCAGAACACAATGATTGCTGAGTGCCTTCTTTTCCATTACTGCCAAAACGTAGTGTCCACAATTTTGAATTGGGATCAACAAATAAGCGTCTTCGTTTGGAGCGATCGGTGGTTTGACGATGAAATACTTCGACGGATTCGATTCAGCAGAACGGTAGTAGTCGGTCCAAAATGACATCGACATTAAACCAACTTTCAACGAAGTGTTCGCAATCAAAATCAACAAACCAAACACAATTGATTCGAAATCGATCCACTCACCAACGTTCTCCATGTTCGGTAGTTGCAATCTGGACATTTGACATTCGTTGCGAGCAGCTTCACAGAGTTCATTCGGTTGACAATGAGTGCTGAATTTGCTACCCAAAACTTGTTTGATAGTGAGCACCGGTTCTTGAGTGTCGATAGCGACGAACGACATTTGTTGTGAAATGTCTGGAGAAGCAATCGATTGTGTCTCTGTGGATGTTTCTTGAGCAGTTTCAACGATTTGAATTTGTGTTTCTGATGCTTGTGAGTTTTCCGTTAAGTTTGTCATTTGGTTTGTTTTCTCAACCAATTGACTTTGTGCTTGTAATGCTTGTGTGTTTTCAATTTCGATTTTTGATCGTGTTTCCGTTTCTGTTGCTTTTGCTGTTTTCTGTTCTGCACGAATTTTACGCATTCGTTCACGGTTCTTACGCCTACGCTCTTCTTCACGTTCTTTCTTTTCCTCATCTGTCAGCTCAATCTTTCGTTTCGGCATTTCGTAAGTTTGAGATTTTTATAATGAAAATTCTGATAGTAAACAATTCTGATAGTAAGCAAATTCTGATTGTAAAGAGATTCTGATGTGGGTGGCTCAGCTGATAAGACAAAGACGGCGTGCCGGACCGCTTTGAATGTCTGTGCCCTGATAAGACAATCCGACCGGGCCAATCGAATTGAATATAAGACGTGAGGCCCACCAAAGAAACGATGGCCAACGTATGCTTCCTGAAACACAAAAACTCAATATCACTAAACAATTGAGAATTGACTTACGATAAAAACCGAAGCTTAAACAGTTTAACGTTCTTAGTGGTCGTCGTCACTTGATGGAACAATAGCCACACGTAGACAAAAGACGTTAACCTGAATTTGAATAAAAGATGATAATGCCGCTGAGTTTTCTAAACTTACCGTATACTTTAGCTTCTTTACACGTTGAATGAAAGCAACAAAATCTGAAAATAATGTTTTGATTGTAATCAGATAAGACCTAAGAAACTTACGTTAACAAATTAGCAATTAAAAGAACCAACACAATTTAGACGATAGACGAAAGCAACCAACACTTTAGACGGAAGCAAAAACAAATGGTCTTTCATCAAACGGTCCAAACGGCCGCACACAAAACTTGCATGGAAGAGAGTGCTCATTCGAAAATAAATGTGCACAAAATCGGTCGATCTCAGGACACAAACAGACAGACAGACGCTACTCAATTTTATTAATGGGAAAATTAGTGAAGGCATTTGGTGGCCTGGTTTCGTCGTGTTTCTTAAATGTGCTTGTGGTCCGGTTAGGTTTCAAAAAACTTTTATTTCCATGCACAAGTTTGTTTTAAGAACAAAAAGAGCAAGTTGAAATATTGAGATGCGACCGAGATTTTTTCTTTATTAGAACTTGCTCCATCTGTCACGAATAGGAAAACGCTAAGTGTGGATTCGTGTAGCTGTCGATTGGAAATGATTGGCTGAACAGAAGTTCTACAAAAAAGTCTCCGCTTCTTCGTCCTCGTTTTTGACATCGTCAACATCAATACGAAGAGCTGAGAGCATTGGTGTAACAACATGAGTGTCAACTAGCGTAGTAATGTTCATTTTTTTCAATTCTTCCTTGAGAACTTTTCCTGCTGAAGATCGTGGCAAATGTGAGACGATGCGAATTCCACCACGAAGTTGTTTGTGCGGAGCAACAATGGCTGGAACAGAAAAGAGTGTTAGTATTATGGTATTCGGATTGTACCATTAACGAATGAACGTAACTGATTGACAGTCTCTTGTTCATTTTCACACTTTCGTAGCACAACATACGCACACGGGACTTCACCAAAACTCTCCATCGGAACACCAATAACCGCCGCTTCGAGAACGTTGTCGTTAGTGAGAAGAAGATTCTCCTGAAATACTATGTAAAAGTGAATTCAATCGATCTTACCAATTCCACAGACGAAACTTGTAATCCGTTGACTTTGATCACATTTTTGATTCGATCAACCACGTAGAAGAATCCATCCTCATCGAAATAAACGATATCGCCTAATTGATTGTGTTCATTCCACGGTTCTTGTAACTAACCGGTGTGAAACCATCCATCCGAGTCGATACAATCTGCCGTTGTTTCCGGTTCATTCAAATATCTGATCGATGTAATCAGCTATTGTGCCTCCAACTTACCCTTTCATTACACATTCCGATCGTAACCACAATTCACCACGCTCACCCGGTCCCTTGATTTCTTCTTTCGTATCAATGCAAACAACTTTGCATTCGAATCGTGGCAACAACTTCCCGCAACTGTGCATGTGTTTCGTTTCGGAGATCGGCAAATCCAACGGCGATAAGTGACTCAACGCAACGATCTCGGTTAATCCGTAGCCTGCAACTAAACTGACGACAATTTCAATTTTTGAACTCTAACGCAATGAGAAGATTCTTAAAATAGAGAACGAAAATGAGTAAGAATACGAACCGTGTACGAAGTTGGTCACATGATTGTATTTCTCTAAAAACATCTGAACTTGTTCCTTGGCAATTGGCGCCGATCCACATCTGAAAATGTGTGTAATGAAGTCGAGATTAAGTTCTGGCTGAACTCACAAAACAATTCGAACAGAACTCAAATCGAATGTACCAATCAGACGTTCACTTTTCAACAAGAATGTAATGATCGATGGAACAAGATTGAGAGTATCGACCTAGAGCGTTCTTTATTACTTGATGTTTAACTAATTCACTTTGTAATCTTCAATACAACTCAAAAGTAAGGGCGCTTGAAAACGTTGCATTACAACTGTACGATGGCCGGTTAGAAGACAATAACAAAGAGCCCAGAATCCACTCGCGTGATAGAAGGGCAAGACGGCGATCGTGCAACGACGGCCGCCGCCTGATTGAGTGATTTTGTCAAAGATGGCTCTAAACTCAGTTTTTACATTTCAATGCTACAAACTCACTGCTTGAGAATCTCTGTTTGAACGTTGAAATTTCGATGCGTTAACATAACACACTTTGGTGATCCTCTGAAACAATCAATCCCTTGATTTTCTTCTATGAAAGACATACGTGGTTCCACTGCTAAGTGGTGTCAACAAAACGTCGTCCTCGGTGAGCTCTTTGTCGGCCTCCAGATCTTCAGCATCCTGAGACAACTCCTCCAGCAACTTTTCGAAGTCGATTCCCTCTTGACCGGCCAATTTATCAGCAACAAAAAGTGACATCTAAAAGGTAGTTTAGGCTTCGAGTTTCAACGTAGATTACCAATTTCCAGTCTTTGATTGCATACAAAACGGTTTGCAACCTATAAATATGATTAGTGTTAAACTCGACTGTGAGTTTACATTTCGGATGTTGTGAAGATGCATTTACATTTCGTCTTTTTGATGTAATCGGAAAGTTCGTCTAAATTAAAACTTGTAATTTGTCGGTATTTGATGACGTTACTTGACGTGAACTCGGGATTAACTCCCGTTTGTGTGGCACCCAAAAGTGCGGCAGCCAAGAAAACGATTGGATAGTGAACACTGTTGGGCATGAAACACAAAACAATGTCGTCTTTAGCCACTTGATGTTTTTCTTTCAGGTATTTCGCTAAACCGAAAACACGACGACGCATCTCCGTATAAGTGATACTTTCGCCCGTTTCTGCATCGGTCTAAATGCTTGCATTAGAAGGTCGGCTTTTTGAATTGGCTTACCATCGCTATTTCGTTTCCGTATTCGAGAGCATTGTCAAGGATTTGACGATGAAACAAACGCGAAGGCATTTCGACGGTTCGGGAACTTGGAAGCACAACGACGATCTCTGACCACAAGTTCTCGATGTTTATGAACTGAAAACGTTGTAATTCTTGCTCTTCAACAGCTTTCGAGAATAACTTGGCGCCTACATGCGAAATTGAAACCAATTTCCCAGACGACTTGCAATTACAATCGACCCACTCAAACGTTTGAATTGCTCTTTCAACAACTCGGGTCTATTGGCCACGTTTAGAAGATCAGGACTGTAAAGAGAGTTTATTGCGTTCTACGGATTATTATAACAAAGATATCACTAAAGAGAAGAATCTAAAAGTTTTAAAAGCAAACATAAACAAAATACCACCGAAAAAATTGTTGATTAGAAATAAACGCAAGAATACAAAAAGAGATCGACCAACGGCAAGAATTAGAAGTTTGTTTACGTCTTTTCTCATCTGAACGGAAGTCTCGAATGAACAATTTTTTGAAAAGAATTCAAGTAAAAAACATCATTAAGTTTCCATGTGCTCTTCGATTTGACGTTTTGCTGCCGGACCATCTTCGATTTGGTTTCTTTGATCGGTCTCTCTAAAAACAATCGATTAGAGCTATAGACCTTAAAGAAACGAGTATTTCTTGTTAATGCTCTTGGAATTCTACTGATTCGAAACTTACGTTTCATCGTGCGGTCGTTTAAGTAAACTGAGCGAATTGGACGACTGTTTATCGAAGGGATAGTTGAAAAGAGCAAGATAGGGTTTGACGATCTCTTGAAAATTCAGATTGCAGGCCTGACGTTCCAAATCGTCGAGAGCCGTCTTCAATCGATCCATGGTCTTCATTGCCGCCAAACTATCGGTGGAGTTTTCGATCGGATGCAACGCGTAGACGTAGGTCATTTTGTTGATGTAGTACTCAATCATATCGGTCTTAGAAAGTCGGAGGTATAACAAAGAAAATTGAACAGGACTTACGAGAAGATTGATCGGCAAATTGAGGGGGAAAATGTTGTCGGGAGCAACTGTCCGTCCGATCTGTTTGATTGCTAAGTGTTTCAGTGTTGTACCTGAAAACATAAAGTTTCTATTTTCCCATTTCTCAAACTACCGTTAATATCCGGTCGAATGAAAACTGCTTGAGCTTGAACTCTTCGATCTTCGGTTTGAACAAACTTCGATGGAGCGGTTTCGGGATAATGAATTCGCTCACTACTTCCGAGAATGCCCATTCGTTCGCTGTCGTCGGTCGCTCGAAAGATCCACGGATGTCCTAAACAGTCGAATAGAAAAGCCCATAAATCGACGTGAATACCTTGATAGGTCATGATTTGAACATAACGTCGTGGTGGAATCGTAGCAAAAATATAATCTTCTTCCGTCTATAATCATATTTTTAGAATGAATTTGGGCTTCAAAATTACCGCTCCACGACACCAAATGATATCCACGTTGCGCTGCGACAGATTATAAAATCGGCAGTGAACTTGGTTTTCGCGAACATTCCTTCGACGACGATCCTCGATATAAGCGTGAATCTCGGCGTATTCCTTTCGTTCCAATTTGCTCATAAACGCCGGACGAGGAGCGGCGATTCGCGGAAACTGATCGCGTTCCGGATCCATGAGTAAGCGATCCCACAGCTCCAAGCGTTTGATTAACTTGATCAGTCGACTGTACTTAAATCCCGTGTAACAGATCCATGACAAGAGAACGGTTCGAGTTTTTTGATGCTCAACACACTCAAATTCCTGGAAATTAAATTGCCATTGCTGGAAAATGCTCTCCACTTACTTTCACCAACTCTTGAAGTGTCGTCGGGTCCGCCGTTTTGATTTTGTTCTTATTGATATGCGCCGTCCAGTCGATTGGACAACGATACCAATTCGAGAGTGTTCAGACAAAAACTTGCGATTCAATCGAACGAAAAGATCACGATGTTGAAAATCGTTAAACGCGATCCAATGACTTGGAAAGCAGACGAAAAGACTACAAACTCCGACAATGTGCTTCGAATCAATGAGCGAAAACTGCGGTTCAACACCGTCGAGTGCATTTGATGAGAAGCTACGCAGCAATAAAACTTTTACAGCTTTGATTCTCGATTGCAAAGGTCCATGAAAAGCAGCGAACGAAAACACTTCCGCTTTGTCACATGAGTTCGTAAGGTTCGGGAGTTTATCAGTACGCTTATAATGCTAATCAACAACTTAAGAGTAGAGAAATTTGTATCGCAGAGAAACACTTTCTAATTGAAATCTTTTTTGGTGATTGACTTGTATCCCGCACTGTTTCCTTTCGACCATCGAACTATAAGCAACTGGTCAAAGCTTATATAATCGTCCGTTTGCTCCACTGACAGATACCAAAATTATCTCGTGTAATGAAGAAACATTGCGTTTTTAAAATCTTTTGTTTTACCCATGCAACTCATGAGAAATCTGGTCAGCGTGGGAGCATAAGTTGATGCCAAGAAGGACATGCAGCTTTATTACCCGACTGTTTATGAGAAATCGATTCAAATCGGCGTTAATGACACCAACGAAGTCAAAGGATTCCGAACAAAGTGGAGAAACTGATGTTCAAAGTTCATGCCAATTGTTCTTATTATTGAAAAACAAATGAACTTTCGATTTTACTAGAATGGGAAGTCGAATATCAACGCTCAAGGATTATTCAACAGTGATTATCGCCTATTCAGCATCCAAAACTGCACTCAACATGTACACTCACGTTCTTTCCATCTCACCGCTTGGTCAACAGCTAATCACGTTGTCCATTTGTCCGGGAGTAAGAAAGTTTCATGTTGATCGAAATGATTGTTCGTTGCAGCACGTTCGCACTAAAATGGGAGAGCCCGATGCTCCGCTCTCGACGTCCGACCCCGTGCTTTTGATATTAAAGAACATCGCAGAAACGACATCTAAAGACTCCGGCAGATACGTGCATCACACCGGAGTCGAGATTCAGCCTTGAAATTGCTTTTACGAAGTTGACGTTTTTCTGCTTTTTTGAATTCATATAAATGCATCTTGGCTTTTCGATTAGCCGTTGCAATTGCATTATAGTGGAGATTTTGGTTATACATAAGATCAACAAATCAGATCGTCTTGATCAAAGTTGACGCCAGAGATCCCCATTGGTCTCCCATTTCGTTTGCTTCTCAAGAAAAAAGTTTCATGATTTAAACGATTTTGCTTTCTTTCGATATTGTCTTCAGCATTGAAAAGTAAAAACCAAGATTTATTACAAACAGCAAATTATGCTTAATGGAATGCGATTCAACAGAATGTAGATTCTTTAAAGACAAAATCGTAGACGTCAATTGTCCTCGTTGACGTCTGGTTCATTCGGCTTATACGAAAGATCTCGAATTACTCGGAGACGATAACTGAAATTGAACATCGAAAACTCAGAGTATCCTTAAGACATACCATATTGTGTTCTGGGTTGACAAAGAAGTTTTCGGAGTCGGTCGATTGTTGCGGATTGCGGGTTCGTCGCATGATGCCACGTGCTTGCAACTTTTCCGGTCGACTTCGACCGTTTTTACGGTAATACAAATTGCAGGCACTGAAAGAAAAAGTTCATTATCGAAATAAAACAGTCCGAACTTACTTGCACTCCACCTCTCCTTTATGATTACGACGCCACAAAGTCGTTTTGACTGCTCGACAGTTTGAGCAAACAGAGTTCTGGTGGCAGTTTTGGGTGACTTTCTTTTTGATCGTTTTCGTTGGCTGGTTGATGACGTTCTTTCGACCGGAAGATGTAGACTTAGGCTTGTGACCATTTGATGGATAGCCGTTGCTTGCTGTCTGGTTCAACAAATATCCATCCGTTGTCGTTGGTACAGGTGGATAAGTGTCCCAATCGGTCATGAAGAACTCGTTAAAATTCTCCACAGAGAGGTCATCCAAATCTCTGTTGTTCGATTGTTGACAATCAGATTCGAACGGCCATTGAGTTTGAAGTGATGATTCCAACTGATACTCATAAGGAGGAATCGGGTGGTAATCATGATGTGGATACTGCGCTTGGAAGTGTTGATTTTGATCGTATGCAAAACCATATTGGTTCGGCATCCCATCAGATGTTGGTACAAAACCATAGGGTTGATTGCTTGGAGGACTAAAATACAAGTTCTATGGGAAAAAGTAATGGTGTGCTTACGAGTAATCAATGGCCAGAGCCTGTCCAACATTGTTGTTTTCCATATAACCGCCATACGATGACGGAGCCATGAGCTGATCGTCGGCCATTGGAAACGAGGTAGCGGACTGAAATTACGTTTATTAGTTGAAGAGTTGTGTAAAAGAATATGCGACACGTAGCACTTTCAATTGATGCTCTTAGGAGAAAGAACAACTTAGCAAACTTGAAACACAAATGGATCCGTTTATCAGGTCCAAAAGTCGGCGGCGCACTTTTGAGCCTTACAGTAAATCGACTGGTATTCGAAGGTATGTTTGCGAACAATCATAAGGTTTCAGATTTTATTGTCGGTCACTCGTCTCTTCCAATTTGCTCGCTTCGAACGCACAAAACATCTTAACGCTTATACCCGCCTCTTATTTCCACGAATCCTACCTACCGTAGGCCCCGTGTGTTTGGATTATCTTATCAGTGAAGAAGGCGAATGACCCGTTAACGGATTGAAAACGCTTTCGGCGCAACACGCGCAACCGCTCAGTAGCCATTTGAGTTTGGGGGGCCACGAACGCAGGAGGTCGAACTGAATTCCAGCCAAATTAGAGGACCATGGGTGTTCAATATTTTGCTGATTAAACGAAGAAAAGAGTCTTGCTGTTGCCCTCCCGCCCTCCTCTCCCATGCGATCAACAAAAGGTGAAGAATCAGGTTTTTGAGGGAAAGCGAACTGACCGTCGAGAAACTGCGTGCCACTGGACAACCGTCTCGGCTTCATTTTCTTATCACAAACGGTTCCCAACTTCCGTCAATATCACAACTCGCGACCTTTGAAGCAAAGAACTACGTGCATAGAATGAGGCGAATTTCGATTCGAATTCAAAACACGTACACAAAAATTGACAAACTGAAAAGTTGAAGATCATGCGTACAATCAAACGAAACGTCTGTCCTCTCTGAATGAAGAGACAAAGGACAAGTCGTCAGTTATAAAGGCGGTGGTCACAAAATGACCATACGAACTCATGCAAAAAAATTTCTGAGGTTATACGCCCACTCGCTGGTATCCTCTTTGAAATCGGCCTATCATGTCGCGTGCAGTTGCTCGGCTAGTGTACTCCGGTTCCATGATCAAAATGATCGGGCCCGATCGGTTTCTAATTAACGGCACTCTACTCGTGGTACTTGCAACACAATCGCGCCGAAATGGTCACTAAGTCATAATGTCTCGAATTGATTGGATGATTGGAAGTCGGTAGTTCCTGTAATCATCGACAACTAATTGTGCGTAACAAAATTGTTTTTCGATTTAAACCATTCTGGCGTTCTTTGTCCAAAATGTGGAAGAACGTGATGTAAAGAAAAGTTTTGGTACGTGCACTTGCTAATAAAAATCGCAATCAGCTCACCAATTTGCTCTTCAGTTCTTGAATTCTTAAAACAAAATGCATTTGAACTTGTAATCAACCAATAAAAGTGAGTGGAAATGGCGCGGAGTGGAGTCATAGAACAATAAATGATGGCTATGGGGTACAACACCAAACGTCCACTTGTTTTGAGATCGCGTAATTTCAACGAGATCTTGAACGATTCAACGCTCTTGTGAAATAGCAAAGCCGAAAACAAAAGTAACATCGATTTACGCTTTCTCTGAAGCTAATAAGTTCAATTATGTAATTTGATGATAACTTACGAGAACACCCAATGCACCGCCTTCGATGAATGAATGCAATCCAAGGGATAACATGAAAACCAGAGACTTCCACGGGACCGCTTCTTTTTTTGGCCGCACTCAAACGCTTTCTTCCAAAACCAATCTGAAATTGCGGTTTGAAATAGAACTTAAGCTCACAACTTACTCATGAACATTGACAATTGAAAACCGACGATTTGAAGTCACGACTGTTTCTTTGTGAGCATCGTCAATATTTTCATTCCGTTTTCATCAGCGGTCGGCAATATCAACGAGCCACGATTGTTCAACTTCAAATCCATTGGCGGTAAACCTATCGGATCATTTTGTGATCGAAATTGAATCATATAAGATTTTGATAGCTGCAGGACAACAACGTGCTCCAGAGATTTCGACATCTTCCACTTCTCTCTTTTGCTGTGGAGTGGGCTCCGAGAGAGAAAAGCGATTATTAATCACAGCTATTTTAAGTTGGAAGTTAGTTCAATAATTAGAAGTACAATAACAACAAAACTATCAAGATCGTGATTCGACTTCTAAGCGTGTTCATGACTTGATTTCAAATTCGATTTCTGCATCAAGTCAATCGATTGATCTTTAATTAACAATGTTAATTAATCTAACGTTGCGTACTTATTCCTGCAAATAAGAGCAATTGAAATCAACTGCCGTCATCGCTGCAGTCCACTTACAAAAGCCGAATTTTGAAGTATATTTTTAACTCCAATTTAGCTTCCGATCAACTTCAGCTCTTCAAACTTTCAGCATATTATTTCTACAAGCGTATTAACATGTGTGCCAAATAAGAACTCACCATCATCAATGAGAAGAGCTGCACAAACTTTTGCAATTTTGGATGATTTTTGACAAATTCTTCAGCTTTAAATTGCTCTCATTCCTCTCTCAGTTATCCGGTGGCTACAAGTTTAGGCTTATTAAATAGCCAATTTATTGGAATTTATAATACTATAATATGATCGCAATTTGTTGCTAACATCTCCGAGATACATCGCTTTGCGCGATGGACATGTCATAAAAGGGAATGGGGGGTGTTGTGTATTTTAGCTCGTTGGCTGATTGGATTCCACTGATATTCACAGAGTTTAGAACCCAGTAATGGCTGTTGTTGTTCTGCTAATTACACGCTTCTACATTCAATGGAAGTTATCTTTTTGAATACATTAAACAGTGAAATTGCCGGGTGTGATTCCAAATGCAAACGAGTTCACATTTCTCTGTCAAAGATCAGTTGTTTGGGTTTCTTAAAACTTTTGAAAACCGTCGGACACTAGAATGATTGGAAGCTCAGTATTTCTGGATAGTTGTCCAGATAACTCCATTGAGCTTTAGAGCTTCTACAAATACGATGGGTAGTCGAATACCAATCCACAGATACGTAACGAGAATAGCTAATTCAGTTAGAAATTTTGCATAATTAGTAATTCAAATGCTAATTTCTGATCAATTTGCATACTCACAAGTCGATTTTGCAATCAAAATCGTTGGAGTCGTCAGTCTTCTCGGTTCTTCTCGTCCTGTCCAGTCGCCTTCTTTTTGCTCCCATTTTCCAAATGAGTTGGGTGAGTCAGCTGTCTCTAAAATCGCGTGTTCTTTTTTCTTACTCTTCGATTTTAGAATCGCTTTTCGCTCATTATGTTTATGAATTCGTGTGTTATCTTCGGCGACAGCGTCTGGTACTATTGTCGCAATACAATGGTTTCTATGCGTCGGTTTTAGTGCCGATCGAACAACTGTGTAAGTTCTTGAACTGACTAAACTCGTTATTCGATTCTTTGCAGGGAGTACAAGGGCCCTTGTGGTGATACAGAAACACTCTCGATGTAGACGAAACAAAGGAAGTTGGTGATTACGTCTTCTGCTCAGGAGAATCTCATCAGTCCACAAAGGTAAACGACTAACTTGTTCTTATAGTAGAGATGTGTTTCTAGAATTGAATTTTCTATCGATGGTTGCTCTATCAATGTTGACTATGTGCACTCGTTCACTTCTTCGGTCGATCGTTTTCAAATTGCTGGATCGGATACCACGAGTCTCAGTACTCGTTTGTTTACCATCTGCGATCCGACTTTCGAGCGTACTGGAAAGGATATCAAATCAAGGTTAAAATCGGGATAAAAACTTAAAACCGAGAACGGGATTTGACGATAGTAGCACGGTTCGTTTACCAAATCTTTGCTGTTAACTGATCTCTTGGTTTTCAGAACGTGAGTCTTGAGTTATCCGTTGAAGGAAACAAACAAGAATGAATCTGGATCTCGTCGTTAGAGAGTTATCTAAATCCATGTCCCTCAGTGTCGTTGGGACTGTGGTGGCTGCGATCAGAGCGTCGGTGATCAAACGTTGGTTGGATTAAGAAATGTGCCAACCAACGGAATGAGAAGCTAAGAAAGTCGCGAGTCTGAAGCAGAGACTAAGGACGACTAGCACAAGCAAGAGACGAAAAGCCCCACGTCCAACACCATGGACCTGAAACTTAAGGTTGCTGTTGCATATCACATCGAAGAATTGATGACGGCAAAAAATGCACGGTAAGCTTTTTGGTCAAGAGGGCTAGATTTTATTTGTTACCTAAGACGTCTAATTGTTGCAAATACGATTAGGGCATTTAACTTGTCAGGTGAACTAATCGATTTTTTCAGCGTCCTGATCCTTGAGTAATTGGGAGTAGCTCGTCAACATGAACGCTCAAGATGTCCAAATATATATCCGAAAACCATGATGATTGGCTTGATTGTACGTTAGGAAGTAAAACTGTTGTTCACTACTTTATGACTACTGTTGGCTTTTATTCGTACGTTGATAGTCGACTTGAACAGAACTTTTCGTCGCAGTTTCTTGATATCAACACACCATCATTATATAGATGTTGGAAATAAGTTGTGAACTGGACACAATTCTTTCGAAACCGGTGTCTCTCATTAACGAAGTAGTTTTCAAACATCTGTTGATCAGATGGCCGTTCTTGGAGAATAATCAATGTTTTAAATAGATTTTATTCAAAACAAGAACCGAAAATCCTACAAAATATCAAACAATCGAAAGAACTAAACAGTGTTTTTATAGAAAATTTAGACCGTTAGTGAATTTACATGACTAGTGAATCTTAAGCACGCTCATCTTCGAACTTCTTCCACGCTAAATCCAAAGTCGAGAAAATACATTTGGCCATCTCTTCGTGCGGAGCATCACGGTGTTTGTCGGGATGAATAACAATAAGTGCTCGTCGGTAATACTTTTTGACCTAAACCACTTGCTCATTTACTTGTCGTATGATTGTCACTCACATTGTCATCGGTCATCAAATCAACGACCGTCGGTGGAGTGTAATTCGCGTCTTGCCAAAGCACTTCGTTCAACGAACTCAACAGTGCGCGAATGTTCTTCTCTTTTCCCGTAGTCCAGTCCCGAATCTAAAGAATAAAACAGTTAAATTGATAACAACATCCAGTTACTTTCAATTCTGTTGGACTCAATTCCCTTGCAATTTCCGCTCTTTTCATGTCGGCCAATGATCTTTGCGCATTTTTAGCAGTCGATGAGAAGCCTTGAGAACTAAGAATGTCGTCGAAAGCTGAGTCTCCGAATTTTGGTCCAACTCCCGTTCCGTTGTTGAAGAAACTTTCGAAGTTCACGTTCTGTTGTTGAGCTGCTGGTTGTCGAGTTGCCGGAGTTGAACGACCGCTATTTGACGCCGATTTCGCCGCTGATGTGATGGTAGATGAGTTTCGTGGCGGTGGAACTGGAGCCGAGTCGGTTTGAGCAAGAAAATCAGCGAACGGATCCAAGGCAGGAGCTGAAGAGTTTCGTTGAATTCCCATAGACGAATCCGAAGGCCAATCTCCAAGCAGATCGCTAACCAACGGTCTTGTATTTGCAGTCGAAGTGGAGGCTTGAGCTAAAGAGAAGAATAAACAAAATAAACTCGAAGACATACGGCGATTATCGAATATTGAAAAGGGATCGTCCTCGGCCAAAACCGTTCGTTTATTGGATTCTGAGAAAAAATCGTTAAAACAAACTCATTCACAGGAAAATTACCTTGTTTTTTTTGCTCTTCAGCTTCTTTCATCGCTTTGTTTTGAGCGGCCAATTGTCGTCGGTAGTTTTCTTCTTCGGCCAAAGCTCTGCGATGTTCTTCTTCGGCTTTTCGAGTCTGTTCTTCTTCAGAAATTCGAATTCGCTCCTCCTCATCCAGAGGGAACGCGTTGACTCGTTGTGTGACTGCCGGATCGAAATCTGCCATGTGGTTTACCGGTGGTGCTGGTCGTGACGGTTTCTTGATTGCCGGTGCTAAAGAGGTTGTAGATTTCAGTTAATTCAATAACATACCGGGCGGTCGAGGAGGTGGAGACTGAACGTGATGATTGGAAGTCGTTATCGTTGGAATGGAATCCGTTTGAAGGGGGACCAACGGCGAAGCACGGTTCTCTGACTGTTTTTCTTGCTCTAAACATTCGATAAACAACGGTAAATGAAAAGGACTTTACCGCGTTGTTCGAATGGCAAACCCAAACCAGTAACTGGGCTGCGAGGATCAACACCGAAAACCACAGCCACAGCTTCCAATCGTTCACAAATATCGCTGATCGTTGGCCGCGAATAAGGATCGGGTTGAAGAAGTGAATCTGAAAACAATTGAAAGTCATGATATCCATCAGATGATTACCGATGATTGGATGAAAAATAGTGAATGCTGTCTCTTCTTTCGGAAGTCGATAGTTGGCATTCACGATTGCCAATTTTGCGCTGTCTTCGAATGGATGTCGACCATAACACAAATAAATTAAAATGCAACCCAAAGCCCAAATCTGAAAACAAATTCACTTCAATTTTCGAATACGAACTCACGTCTTGACTTGGACCTATCGGATAGTTTTGGTACAAATCAAGGACTTCGGGAGCTCTGTACATTGGAGTAGTGAATTTTTGCATCTGCAAATTCAAGTCAATGAAAACATTCAACCGACATCTCACGTCTTCTTCCAATCGTGTTCTTTGAAGCACCGACCACGATTCGTTCGGTCGAAAGATTTCGGTTGTCGCACTTCCAAAGTCACACAATTTGATGAGACCTTTCGAATCGAACAGCAGATTCTCAATCTAAAATCAGCGCCATCAACTGCGAATTCCCAAGAAATTTACCTTCAAGTCCCGATGAGTAATCGGTGGATCTCGATCGTGCATGTGATGGACGGCGGTGCAAAGCGAATAGAAGATCTTGAGAACCTGATCGGGCTCCAACCTCGTTCGCTGCATCACATCGAACAGCGGACCAGAGGAGAGCAGTTCGGTGAGCATGTAGAATTCGCTTCGACCGTTTGATTTATTCTGGGAAGCAGCCACGTAGCGCATAATTGCCGGATGACCGGAAAGCTAAAAGGCAGCTAAGAATCGAAAAGAAACTCTCCGGTTACCTCTTTGGCAAAATTGATTTCTTGAATGATCGCATTTGCAGCTTCAGAATCGGTGGCAATCTGCCGCTTCAACGCCAACCATTTCCCCTCCTGATTCTGACATGAGAAGACCAATGCGAAGCCGCCTGAATGTGAATCAATCAAAATCACAAAATCTCGTTACCTTCAGCAAGAAGTGTGTGAATTTTGACCCGATGTTTTCCGACCTCCACCGTCGTTCCGACCATCGGATGGTCGGTTTGGCCACTCGGTGTTGTTCGACCAACTCCCGGAATTCCTTGATTCGAAATGAAGTTCAAGGCCGAACGAAACAAATTCGTAACGTTCTGCTGTATTTCGGCCATTTGAGAAACGTTGCCTAAAAACCCTTTATCATCAGCAGTTTGAAAAAAGAACACGCGTCAAAAAGAAAAACTACTCATCACGTGAAATCTCGTTGGTGGACAAAAAAGAAGGTGGCTGCTCGTTTAGAGAGCTCAATGAAGGAGCCGATCGATCGCGCACTTCCCATCCAGCCGACTTATCATTAGCGAACGTTTGTTTGAGTGTGACCAAACGGCTTCCACCAAACGAAACGAGCGAACCGTCTGATGCGAAAAAAGTTAAAGTTGAGTGGCGGCGTTTCAGAAAACAACATAATACGTGAGTCTCTCCGTTAATGTAAAACCCGATAGCTGACGGCAGAGATGACGAAGTTGTTGGACGAATCGATTCGCGACCAGATGGCCACTTTCAACTACAATTCACTCACGTGTATGTTTCCATTACAGAGAAGATGTTGGCACAATCGTATTTATTTTCGAAATAAACAACAATGAAAAGTAAAATCGGATTGTAACCAAAACGGTTTTCCTTGTTTTGACACGATCCTCCAAAATACCATGTTGATCGCGAATTTTTGTTTTGAATGAGAATTCAAAGAGGTTCCCTGGTGTCCAATTTGTTTGAAAGACGAGTGGAGAGAAGATGGTTGTGATGAAAGGCTGACGGCACTAATGAAAGACACAGTTCTAAACTCCTGGATTCCGTGGGCCAATTCAAAAACGGAACGCAGGGAAGAAGATGGAACGACGAAGTGAAGGATTTGTATGGTTTCATGTGTGAAGGTCGAGGAGAAGATCGCTTATTGGCAGTGATCGGTTGTTTAAAGTTTTGGGGGGGCAAATTGGTCAACGACGGAAAAGAAGTTCCGCAAATGTCGGAAGCGGTAAAATTGAAAGACATCTAAAGACGTTATGGCACGATCGTCCCGGCCTCCGAATCGCTTGGCTCCGTTTGTTTTCATCATCGACTGTTTTCCGTTTGCTCGTTCTTGCGCACGTTTAGACGGGAATCAAATGAACTTCGTTTTTGGCGGAGCGCATTTGGGAGTTTGAAAGAAGATTGCTGAAGGCTTCAAAACATGAACATAGTCAATTGGATTAAACTTACGATTCGGAAACTATTCTACTTCACAGGCGCACTGTTCGGATCGTTGCCGACCATCGATGTACGCAAATTGCCGTTGGGCAAACAATGGGGACCACAAGTCGTCATTGGCCGTCAGACGACCTTTCACTCCCTAATGATACCGTTCTTGTAGTCGTGTCATCGTTGGCCTGAAAGCACACAATCAGTTCATTAGACGTTCGCTTCGAAAATGGAGCTAAAACGACACGAGCTAAGAAATTTTTGCGTCAGCAATTCGCCCCAACGACCTTGAAATCCACGCTCTGACGGCACCGCAGACACGAATTTGCACTCGGACGGCCATTCCAGCGTTCGAAAAAATTGACCCGATTTCGCTGTGAAAAACGAGCGGAGTGTTCAAGTGACCGACATTTTGCGTCTCGCCAAAAGACCATCAGCGTTCAATTTCGACCGTTGAAGTTTGCTGTTCAACCGAACACACGCAACAGTTCGAGGTACTCACGAGATCACTCCATGCAAAGCCCGAGGCTTTGTTAAATAGGACACTGATTAACGGGCGACCGTCGTTTGTACGATTTGTAACCGTAGGGTCCTCGATGCGTGGAGGGAAACCCGCGTACGAAATCGCACTCAACCGGCCGTCAATGACCACCGGCGACTCGAATAGCCAACGGGAGCGAACACGAAGAGGAACGGGCGGACGGAGGGCGAAAAAAACGAAGGCGGAGCGTCGCGGATTGTGGCCGAACGCTTTTTTTCGACTGGTACGAACTGGTGAGTTTTTTTCTTTCCTTCCTCCTCTCTATTGCCTAACAGTCGGTTCATTGAAAGATATTTTATTGAAACATTGCAATTAAAACTCTTCTTCCTTGGATCCCTCATTATCATCGATCGTTTTGTCGTCGAGAATTTGGGTTTGACAAAGCGAACGGTAGATTCCGGGACTACGTATGAGCTCGTTGTGTGTGCCAATCTCGACGATTCGACCTTCATTGACCACCGCTATTTGGTCGGCATTTTGTATGGTACTGGAAATTTGAAAATGAATTGGTCAATAAGTATAAATTTTACCTAAGTCTGTGGGCTATGACAATCGATGTTCTTCCTAAAATCAACGATGGTAATCGAATAAGGTTCCGTGCTTACCATGTCGCGCCTTATCCAATGCATCTTGAACAATCTAAAAAACAAAAATCCGAGCAATCAACTCCACCAACTTACTTTTTCACTCTCGGAATCTAAGGCTGAAGTGGCTTCATCGAGTAAAAGAACTCGTGGATTCCTAATTAAACTTCGAGCAATGGCAATACGCTGTTTTTGGCCTCCACTTAACTGTGTTCCTCTTTCTCCAACACGTGTGTCGTAGCCCTGAAATTTCAGGTCTGAAGCCGGAAAACATAACCTACCTGCGGCAGCGATAGAATGAACGCGTGAATGTTGGCAAGTCGAGCAGCTTGTTCAATTTCATCGTAACTGACTTTTCGCTGCATACCATAACAGATATTTTCTCTGATTGTCGAATCGAAAAGAGTTGGTTCTTGTCCAACAATTGAGATTTGTTCTCTCAGCTCATGAATGTTCAGATCACGAATTGAAGTTCCATCGATTGTCTGAAAACGTCTGGTTTATGCTTTAATCTGAATACTTACAATATGTCCACGGTTTGGCATATAGAAGCGTTCAAGCAGTGACATAACAGTCGATTTTCCACAACCTAAACAACTTTGGTAAAAGGCCAAAAACTTTCATTTGCCACCCGAATAGCCGACTAGCGCCAAAGTCTTGTTCTGTTCCACTTGTAAATTCAAACCGTTAAGAATTCGGTTGCCGGCACGAGTAGGATAAGCAAAGTAAACGTTTTTGAATTGAACGTTTCCCGTCAATTTCTAACCAATTTCAGTGTTTCCATTCATTTATTCGGAGCTTACCTTTCGAATGCCGCGATCAGAAAGCGAGTCAATTAAGGTCGGATATTCGATCAAATGAAACAGCAATGAAGCAGCCAGACGAGCCTTAACAACGTCCGGTATGAAACTACTGATTTGGCCAACAGATTGGCCACAGAAGGCAATTGCAAAAAAGACCCTACAAACTCATTGGACCCGTTCTCGTAACTTCTATCTAATTACCGGTAAACCGCAACGGGCATCATCGATTTGTCGTTAACAAACACAGATCCCAAATAAAAAGCCAACGCGTACATGAAGAACATCAATGACTGAGAGAAAGCGAAAACAAAACCGTAGACATGAGCTTGTCGTATGTTTGCACTAAACATAACAAAGTCGATTAACCAGTTCAATCACTTACTAGAAAGGCTCAATCAAATGCATCGTGTATTTGATCAGAAAGATTTTTTGCTTGTTTAGTCCCTGAACAGTTCGAATGTTTTCCACCGCTTCAGAAGCCACTTTGCCCGCTTCTTCCAACAACTCTGTGTCTCGTAGTTGTTTTCCAAATTGCATCTTCATTTCAAAGTACCCACTAAAAGACAAATGAACCATAAAGTGAGCAAGAGTTACCTCGCACAAATCAACGGAATGATTGTAAGCAAAATCAACGCCAATTTCCATCCCTCAATGAAACCAATCACAATCGCACCGATCAACGTAACCACTGATGAGATTACGGCCGGTAGACGTGTGAAAACGTAACGAACGTTGGGTGCATCCGTTGCAAATCGGGTACACAACTTGCCGGTGTTATGTCGTTTATCGTCGTAGAAGCCAATGTCTTGTCGCATCAGATTCTTAAATGCTTCAAAGCGCAGCTTCTTTGTCAGTCCTTCACCACAACGTCCCAACATATTTGCCTTGAACCATCGGTTTGAGTGCTTTTGCTCTTAACTCACTGATGTAAAGAATCCGGCGGCACTTGCAACGCCGATCAAAACGAAAGCTCCGGACCATAAACGAGCATCAGATTGCATTTGTTCAATCGGTTCACTAAAGACCTACAAATCAGAAATTAACCATGAACTAATTTCATAAACTTACAGAAAAGATCTGAGCATAAACTAAAGCAAAAAACGGTGTCACTAGACCCGATAGACAACAACCGGCTAATCCGAGAAGCATAAAAGGCCAATTCTCTCGATTCATATCGAAAATCTTTCGCATCGAAGTCGGTTGTAACGATGACTCCTGAACACACATTCAGTAATAAAAACGTAAAGTTCGAACCTCAAGATCATTTTGCATCTCACGAATCGTCCGTCCCGATGATTGAGATCGTATCGAAGAAGAAGCAATCGACTGTTTCTTACCGTAATCTCCAACTCTTTCGGATCGACTTCCAGAGGTCATTTGACTTGTTTTTCGTCTTCTTGAACTCATCAACGGCGCTGAATTGGTTTCTTTTTGAGTTTCCTCCACTTCTCGACTTTCATCCGACTCATTCGATTGTTCTCGAATTGCACTCAACGTTTCGTCCGCTTGTTCGCGTTGATGAATCTGTTGTCGTTCGACCATTTCGTAGAACAAACCACGTGCTTCGATCAGTTCGCTATGAGTTCCACTCTCAACAATGTTTCCGTCTTAAAGCAATTATATACTGAAGATACTTGTTTGAAAAAACTTATCTTAAAAACTAAGATTTTGTCGACGTTTTTGATTGTCGAAAGACGATGGGCCACGATAATTGTTGTGCGACCAATTTGAGCCTTCAAATCGAATTGCACGCAATTCAAAAAAACTTATCATACCTTTTCCAATGCTCGTTGAACAATCATCTCAGATTCCGAATCCAAGGCCTAGAACATTTCATTTAACTAATCTGGCTTTAATCATGTACCGATGTTGCTTCGTCTAAGAGTAAGATCGATGGGTTCCTGACCAATGCACGAGCAATTGCAACTGCGAGATGATTAGTTGTATTCATCGAAATATCTATGACTTACTTCTTTGCTTTTGACCGCCACTCATTTGTACACCACGCTCTCCAACACGCGTATACAAACCCTCGGGTAACTTTTGAATGAAATCATAAGCATTGGCCTTTAAAGAATTATCTAATAACCAAATGAACTGCTTACCATTTTACAACAATGAATAACATCTTCTCGAGTGGCGTGCTCATTTCCAAGCATAACATTCTCTTCCAATGTGCTAAAACAAAAGTGTGTAATTGTCAACAGAAGAATTGATACCCGTCGAACAAAATAGGCTCTTGACTAACCACACCAATCTTGTCTCTAAGCTTGCAAACATTCAATTCGCGCAAGTCGTAGCCGTCAATCAATACGGTTCCTTGTGTCGGATCGTAGAAACGCATAAGCAAGTTGACAATTGTCGATTTACCTTAAACTCGAGTTTGCAACAAGTAACTGTTGTCGAACTAACCACAACCACTTGAGCCAACGAGAGCTACTTTTTCCCCGGGTCGAACAGTGAAATTAATTCCTTTCAAAATCTAAAAACGCTAGTTCCTCATCTGCCAAATTCATCAATTGGATACCTCAACTCCCGGTCGAAGTGGGTAACTGAAATGAACGTTCGACAACTCGACAGCTCCACGCACTTTTTCAATGACTGCACCGCGTTTAGAACTTGGATCAATGTACGGTATTTGATTGATTACTCCCAAAACATAATGAGCGGCTCCACGTGCCTGTGCAACAGACGTTAAATGCGGTAGTGCCTATAAACAGAATTGAAAATGTTGTCCAACAACTTACAGTTCCGAGAGCTGTTGAACCGGACATGACGGCGAAGAAGACGGTGAAAACAGCTCCACGGTCAAATGTCGGATCCCAAACAACTAGCAACGATCCAAACCTATGAACCAATCCGTTAGCAGTTAATAGATCAAACAAACCAAAAGGCTACTGCATAACTCGTGTACATTATAATGAATGTCACTGAGAATCCGATACCCATGTACTGAAACAAGAATAAGTAAATTACAAGACGAGATCTAACCATGTATTTGAGAAGTCCGGTTTTACGACCATCTTCCAACGCCTTCTCATAACTGAAATATTTGTCAGTTAATCCGTGTTGCTAACTCCTTACCGTTCCAACTCGACAAATTGACCGTTACATGACAAAACGGTGCGCATCGAACTGAATGTCTGGTCGGCAATCGCACCGGCTATCGCGTATCGAGCCTGTTCTTCCTGAACTCTGCTCGCCGTCCGACGTCCCATCCACGCATTAGTCAAAGCCAAAAAGGGTGTGAAGAACATCATGACTAAAGCCATTTGCCAATTGTAGAAGAATCCAACGATGAAACCGGAGAAAAAAGCGGCTATTTGTTGGGCGAACAGCGATGCTTTGTCTCCAATACCTTCACGAACACGCTCAAGGTCACTAAAAACATGAAAATATCGAATTTGAATTTCAAACCCACTCATTAAGACGTGCCGTTAAATTTCCGGTCTGTGCAGTATCAAACCAAGCGATTTCTTGTCTCAGAATGGCTTTCAAGTAACTCCTACGTAGTGAGTAAACAACTCGTTCAGCAAAAACTTCCCAACAAGCAATCTACAATTTAAGATAAGATCGAAAACGAGTATATTACAGTTACCTGAATGTAAGATGTGATAAACATGAGTACTCCCAAAATCAAATAGTAGATCGTATAGGTGATCACAGATTCATTAAATTCATCTCTAAATTTAATTTTGACCTTCCAGTTTTAAGTGCTCACTTACTGAGACAACGGCGGTAATCCCAGCGTTCCATTTTGATTCGGAACGCCGGAGACGAATTCGGAGTTCTGTGCGCGCAAGAACACCGTCGTCATTCCACCGAGAACAATCGAGAGTAAAGGAAACCCAGCACCATGGATTATGGCGGCTATGAGTCCGATTGCAAACAAAATGTAATCAAATGGTTTGCAATAAGTGAACTTAAAAGAACGTTCGAATAATCGAGTGGTGAAATGAACTTACCAATCCAACAGTTTTCGCTTTCCTCGTCTCTTTCTCGTTTTCCGCTATTCCACTAAACGTTGAGATGCTACAACACAGGAGATGACAATAACTGATCGGTTGTGTTACCTCGACAGGGTTCCATAACTTGTTTTTATTCTATTCAAAAGGGGCGACTTGTCCTCTTCTTTCATTCTCTAAAGCATAGAGCACTACAGCTAATGAAATGGACACTAAACAAACTGAAAATTGTTCAAAAGAACGCGAAAGGCGTAATAAACGAAACCGATCAACAGCCGGCCAAAAATCTCTTAGTAGTTAAATAGCAACAAACGAAACTGATAAGAAAGATACTCAACCAACCGGGAGTCATTTCCCAATTACCATCGGGTTGTGATCAAAACGTACGCGTGTTGATAAACAAGGATCGTGATGACAAGTATAATCGGTTCAGATCACAAGTTTCAAACTACACGATGTTTGGTTTCTACACAAATACATTACAGAAACATTCGATGGAAAGATTTCATTTTCTTATCGTCATGCACTTTGAAAATTTCGAACTGTGTGGTCCAATTTCTTGGAGTTATCAGTCCAGACATAACCATCAAGTTATGTTAGAACTTTCTTCGAACAAACAGTCGTCTATAGCATTGGTTATAGGCAAAGAGTTTATTACACGCATCAAATCGACATACCACTTCGTCTCGGATTGTTGAATTGACGTTTCAATTGAACGAAATAGGCGTTCGTTTGAAACTCCGTGGTTTGTTTCGACCACTCGCCAACTTGATTTGATCGCAACCGTTGAAGCATAAAGAAACTCAACGGTACAATCGCCATGTAAATCGCTCGAAATACGGACGCCCATTCAACGAACTTGGCCATTTCAATTCCACTCGGCGTTTTTCCAATCGAGTAAAGGATTGGCCAAGGCAGAAAAGCGATCACGTGAATTATGCTAATGGGGAAAATGACGCGAATTGAGATCTGCATCTCGCGGACCATGAATCGACGTTTCAAGTTAAAACGATGTTTTTCTCTACAACAAATAAATACGAAAAAACTAAACGAAAGAAACTTACGATTTCAGTTGATGACGATTGTAAGCCAAAAGAATGAAATCACCTATTGCCGTCAAGAAATCGAAACACGCCAAAACGTATGTTACAACCAAAATTCGACCGGAAGAAACCGATGAACCGGCCAAACAGTAAGTTCGATATTCGTCGATCAACGGCTCATTCCAATACATAAAAAGAACGATTGCTGCTGGAGAGAAGATCTAAACATTGGGATCATTCATTTCGTAGCTTTACACTCACCAGAAGAACTCCAATTAGAACGCCAAACCAATCCAAACTGTCAGACTGTGTAATCGATGAGTATATACGCTCAAGTAAGATTGCCGAATGCCATAGACTAAAGCCAACGATCGTGTAGTGAATTGGTGTTCTCCAGAGATAACAAGTCAAGGCCTTGAAAACGTAATCGCATTCTTGCCAATTTGTAAAGTAGAGAAACTGCAACCCTTTTATTAGTCTCTATTTTGCAAACTTGTTTAAATCCTGCAGGTTAACTTGCAAATTTAAATTCTCATTTGGGCGTCGGATTAATCGAAAGGTGCGACTTCGACGGCCAATCTCATCCCACGGGTTGCCATGACATTCGCGCAGATTTCAAACCGCGCGACTTTCTACGTGAATTTTGTTTCGAAAATCGAACCCACGGCAAACAACCGAATGGCCGACAGAGACCCAACAAAACAAAAATGTCGTGAGCACCCTCAAATGAACTGACCGTAGCAACAGAACCAATCCTCTGGCTCATTGGCATAAGTCGCGCACATTTTGGGTGCCAACTCAAATGACTGTTAGTATTTGACTGACTACTCATAACTTCACGTGCTTTGATTCTGTTCTTAGGTTTTTCGTTGCAGAACAGATAACACAATGAGGCTATTGTGCCTCGTGGTATCACTGATTCTCTTCTATCCGTCGAGCGGTCAACAGACGTATCGAGAACAAGCGACGGTCGATGCGTTCGGTAATCGAATGCCCATTTTCAATTACATGCCAAATCCCGGTCATGTCGATTTGGAACGTTTGGATTACATGCGCAACAATACAGATCTAAGAGAAGAAGAAGGCTGGTGGCATTTGTTTCCCTACGGTCCACAGGCGTTTGATGCGAATCTGTTGGTTAAACCAACTCACGATAAACAAATCGATTTTGATTTCGATTTTCCATACTACGGTTTTCGATTCAATTATACGATGGTAAGTTGAATGTCATCAATCGTGTTCCATGTTCTTAGATCTATCCGAATGGTTTTCTCGCGTTCTCTGATCCCGAGTTTCATCAACCACCGTACACGTTTCCGAATCCTCTTTGGCCACAACAAAAAGATGCGAGTTTTATTGCCGCCTTCTTCGCCGAGCAAACTTTCCAACACATCGGTGAGCGTGGAATCTCAAACGTTTGGTATCGACTCGTCTTTCGACCGCGTAATTTCGAGACTTTTGATGAGTGGGGTAATCCATTACTGAATCCAATGGTAAGCAAACGAACGCGTTAATAATACAATTCGTTAAGGACAAAATGGGTGACATGTTCAGGACGGCACGTGATCGTTACGAAAAGAATCGTTGGGGTCGAGTTGAAGATCCGTGGCTTTTGGACAACATCACAATGACTATTCGAGATGGAATCATTGGCGCAAATGGTTTTCGTGCCGACTACGCTCTTATTGTAACATGGGAACGAATGGCCTACGGCGGAGCTCCCAAAATTACTCAAGTGAATCGATATGAAGAAGCAAAACGCTGGACGAACACTTATCAAATGGTTCTAGCCACCGACGAAATTCGCTCATACGTTATTTTCAATTACGCTCATATCAATTGGACGTCTTCGAATACGGCCGGTGCGTTGCAAGGACGTGGTGGAATGCAATCGGCTTTGGTAAACTTTGATTCTAATCCTTCCTAATTGATTCTTGTCGTTTAGGCGGGATTCAATGCTGGAAACGGAACAGGATGGACTTCGCTACCTTACTCAGGCGAAGGTCGGGTAATGAAATTGCAAGAGTTCTCAAATGTCGGAGTACCGGGCCGTTGGGTGTATCGTGTAGACGAGCAAATTATCTCAGGAGGGTGCAGCAATGAGAGTATAGGTAAGTGTTTACTACGCATACAGCAAAGAGCACAACCGTTAATTTTAGGTTACATGACAACAGCACCGATCGCTGCAACAATGATTGGCGGAACATTGGTCAATGTTTCCGGTCCTTGTTTGCGAAGTGGTGACATAGTTAAGGTTGTGTTTGATGAGTATCACGTCGATTGCATAAGAGTAGCTTTTTGATTAAGTCATATGAAAAAATCGGTTTCGTTTAGTTAAACATGATTCGAGCTCAATGTGTTTTGCCAATTAATCGAATCTTCAAAACTGGACTTGTGAATGTGAAAATGTCGAGAGATGGCGGTCAATCTTATCCTTTTATCGGGACTTTCTATTTCCGTAAGTTTCTATTTCACTTATTCTAAACATTCATGTTTTCAGTTCAACCATCTTTGGCCATGCCTACCGTTAAGTTGATTGATAATCCGCGTGAACCGCACAACGTTTGGTACTCGCCAAATGCCACAAGACTTCGAATGGAATGGGCACCTTACAATTTAACCACCGATATGAATGCTATGGTTGACATTCAACTTTTGGGTTATTGGGAAGATACCGATGATCACGTTTGGGATGTAAGTCGACTGTTCGACCGTTTAAATACGACTCTTAGGTTGTTGGAACAATTGCAACACGAACTGCAAATGATGGATTATACGAATTTGATCCACGAACTTTGGCTCGTACAAACATGGTTTTTGACACTTGGCGACGATATAGTTTTGGTGCAATTCGAATATCAATATCAGATACAGACGAATCTACTGGGTGAGTGATTATTGTAATACAAATAGCTGACAATCTTTCAGAGTGTTTTGGTCGAAGTTAACACCATTTGGTTGGTATTTCCGTGAGATTTGGGAGTACGAGTACGGCGAAGACTGGGCATTGGAGTTGTGTCGTGAATGGTTTTCGTGGGATGGACGTTGGGTCAATTTTGCCATGGACTTGGAACCAATGATTCCTTGTCCCTGCATTCTTGATCAAGCGCTATTAGATATGGGTGAGTCAAACAAGAAAGGATTCCATAGCAAATTGGGATTTAAGGTCGTTTCATGCCTCTTTTTGGTTGTGATCGAGACGGCGATTCGTCCTGCGAATACAACAAAGGAGCTCAACATTGCGTGATGTCGAATGCAGCAACGTAACCGAAAATATTCCGATTTCAATTTTCATTTCAACATTTAGATGGACTGGTGCTGGACAAGTTTGTTGCTACGACTTTGAGGGATGGCTTATGCATAGCGATGATTATGAGAATGCAGCATCATTGCGATTCTTTAGTCCCGGAACAGCACAACGAGCACATCCAATGGGTTCGTTTCCGTTCAAACGTCCGCCCTATGTTCCCTCTTTATCAAATTATCACTCTGATCGAATGGCCTACGAGAAATGTTGTCGTTGGGCCGGTCATTGTGAGTTTTATTTTTGGCGTCGACAAACCAGTGGCTGCCAAGAATACATTCCACCAGTGGCAGGTCGGTCGAAACTTTTTTACATCTCCAACATTATCGTCCAGGCATTGCTTATGGCGATCTTCATTTCATCACTTACGACGGAACACGATACACATTCCCCGGAAAAGGCTACTATATGCTAACGATGGCCAAAGATCCAAGACACGATTTTCAAGTTCAAATTCGTGCTGAACAACCGCCTTTAACAGATTGGGGACAAGTCGTCCAATCGACGGTTATTACGGGAGTTGCAGCTCGTGAAAATCAATCGGATATCGTTCAACTTTTCGCTCGAAAAGATCATCGACGTTGGCGCTATCGAATGGATGTGATTGTCAACGGTCATCCTTGTTACTTTGATACGTGAGTTATGCTTAGCAAAGAAAAACAAGACTTCAAGATTTTAGTCCCGAATTGAAGATGCAACGATTTCGCGGTGTGACGTTGAGAAGTCCGGAAAGAAATCACAATCAGTCAGAGATTTGGGTCATGTTCGATAGTGGTTAGTTTTTGCACTTAATTCTGTTCATTTGTAATCATTTATAGGTGCTGGAGTTACCGTGACTGAAGCTCACGGTATCCTATCAGTCATGGTTCTTTTACCTCCGAGTTTCAACGAATCTTTTGCCGTAAGTCTCTTAAGTAAATAATGAAAACTTTCTTTAGTTTACACGTGGATACGATTATTTTGGCACCGGATACGATGAGCACGGACGTTCAACCGGAAATGTGCGAACTGACTATCAAACTGGTCATCTTCAAGCACCTCTACCGCCGTCAACACTTCAATATTCTGCGGGAGCCCAGAGATTTGTTACCGTCGGCTTATTGGGCACATTCAACGACAACCATTTGGACGATTTAATGGGACCAGAAGGTCATATAACGACCGTCAATCACCCGCCTTCCGAAATGGACAATCGAAACGCTTATCTTTACGGCGAAAGATGTTTGCGATTGAGTTCAAAACAATAAGTGACTTTTGTTTTAAGGGAAAGTCGATGGTTCCAAATACAAATTATTGTTTCAAGATCACATCAAACCCATCTACGATCCTCTACTTTTCACTGACGATCGTCGATATGCGCCGCTCTTTGATTCTTATCACGTTCAATTCAACAATAGTTTGGCGATTACGCCCGAAGAAGTTCGATCCATTTGCCAAAATCAGTGAGTTAAAGATTGTTTTCGATCACTCATTATTTTAAGATACGAGTGTGTTCACGATTTTATGATTACTGGTCGGCGCGAAATCGCTGCCTACACGTATGAAACCTTGGTTAAATGGGCCGAATTAAAGATGCGTGGAACCGAACGATACATGAGTTGTGGTGCCCTTCTGACTGCACCCGGCGTTGTGAAATATCCGCCCGGTAACAACTATTTGGACAATACGGTTGTTACGTTCACATGCAAACCCGAGTATTTCATTCACGGAACACCGCAACGGACTTGTGTCAACGGCACATGGACTCCCGGCTGGCATGTTTGGTGTAGAAGTGAGTACGAAAATAACCCCAAATGAACTAGTTGGTATTTCAGCTCGTACGCTGGAAACGGGACTCAAATGGATGACCGGTATTTTGAGTTCAGTTGCCATCATGTTGTTCATTTGTTCCATCTTTCTTGCTTGCTACTTCCGACGAATTGCATTGCATCCAGAAACTCGAATTACATTCCGCAAATCTGAACCGGGGTATGCACTCGGAAAACTTAACAAAAAGACAAAAACTGTTTTCAGCAATTCAACTCGAAAATCAGCCTCCGAACCCGCATTAGCCGTTGCTTCGGCTCCATCAGTGGCTTCCGTCAGCGCCGACGTTCAACCGGTGTCCATTCTACGACGAAATACCGCTCGAACATCTACTCAATCGTATGTTCCACCTCAGGTTTTCATGATACCACCACAAACCCGTTCACCTTCTCCCCACTTCCGGGGTCTTGAAACAGCCACTTAGTTGCTCGATTTAACAAAACCATCTAAACAACTTTGAGCCCACAGTCTTCCAGCTCTCCCACTCGTTGTGGGCTGAAAATCGAATAAAATCTACTATTACTTTTTGCAAGAGAACATAAAGTAAACAAGCGAACGTGGACAGTCAAAGCCCACAAATGTCGTGAAACGAGCGTTTACTTTTTTGGGCAAAGAAGGCCGGAATACGAAAGCGCCCATTCGAATCGTTCTTCTTTTGTATGCGACCGTTTGAGCGACGACTTTAGCGCCCAAACCGTCGCAGAAAGGCGCGCATTCGAAGGGCTTTTATCGAGCCTCCTCGACACAAAGTATAATTCAATTATCCCCAAAGAGATGTAACAACAAGAAACAAATATGTTGTTCGAGCGGATAGTGTTCCGTGAGCTTTGCAAACTGCACGTAAACAATCAAAAAACAAACTTACGGAAAGGTAGCCGTATAGTCCCGAAGAAAGCGAACAGCCGACACAAATGAAAAGCAGCGCCCCAATCACGATCAAAAACCGTAGATTTCGGTTCAGAATCGAAATTTGTTTTTTTAACTCAACCGATTGAGCCAAATAACCAACAGTCAGAATCGATGCAACAGCGAAGACGAGCTGAACGATGTAAACCACAGCGAATGTTGGTTCAGCACGAAAGGAAGCTGCCGTCTGACAAGCTTCCTGACTATAGTACTTGGTCATTGGAATAGTTAACTGAAAGTAACTCGTCAATTGAAAGACGTAAAAACGAGAATAGTACAAATACGCAGACAACTAAAGATCATCGAATTAATCTTAATTTGTGCTCGACAGATGTGCAATAGCTTTTGCTAAAAACGGAATCTGCAGTTGTACTGAAAACTATTTTGATCAAAAAGGAATGGACTCTGACGTCATTATTGCAATTAAACGGTCTGCACTTTTAAAAATCTTAACAAATTCGTGAGAACTCGAAACGTCCACTTGATCTCTAAGCATCATAGCGAACCGCAATAGTCAACGCTTGTTGGTCGGTGAACTGAAGGCGTGAGAATAGTTCTCGATTGTTCGCATTGTTTAAGCGTCTAACTTTGTTTTAGTCATTGAATGACTCGAACATGTGCTTCCAGCGCCTGAATTTGGGGTGTGGGTAGGAAACCGCGAATTCGATTAGATTGAGACATCAAATTCATGGTCATAAAGTGTTTTGTTGTTGATCGAGTTCAATGTTCACAAGCACCTTCAATGGAAGTTTGCAGTAATTTCTAAGCGACATCTCGGAAGATGGACAAAGGAAACTTGGAAGCCAACAGCCAATTTAAGTTCTTTTACTTGTTCGTTGAATTGCGTCGAGTTCGTAATCGTCAGTTCCGCCAACATCATTAACTTCATTTGTAAATCCGTTTCCGACAAACTACAAATCTAATCTCCATTATACTCGTTATGTGACGGCTTGTGCTGAATGATGGCATATACGATTAAGAGGCGTGACAAGTCGACATCGAAATTCGATGTGACAAACTAATGATGGAGTGTAGGCAAACAGGCGAAATTAAGACTACGAACAAACGATAAGAACTTTGATTGTTGATCAAAAAGTTTCGTAAAAAAACGGTTGAGTGTGCAACCATTAGAGTATTCAAGATGAGGGCCTTGTTCTCGGTTATGTTGATTATCAGGTTGATTAGCGTTTTTATAGTCCAATAATCCCCTTGATAATAAAACAAGATATGCATTAAATCGTTCCCATCATTTTAACGTCAAATAAAATACACTAACATCAGAATGTAATAAGAAATTGAATAGGGTAAAAATTAGAGTAATTGGTTCAGCGGTTTTTTTCAGAAAAATAGGCCTTATGTAAAGTAAATGCCCAAAAATACGATATTTTAAGGTCCAATCGAATTTTTTGTTGTGTGGTCGTATGAAATTGATTTTATCACTTTAACACCGTTCCGAGTTGACATCCTCTCCAAGGTTTTGCTCATTCGTTCTCTTCTTGCTGCAATAACTTGAGCTTCTTAATTTACACATTGTCACTTTTAGAATCTTTTTATTGTTTGTACAACATTTGTTAGATTCTTAACAATCAAGGTTTAGTACATTCATCAAACATATTCAAAGGCAACGACGATTATTCTTTGAACATAGAAGTGCGTATTGTGTCGAAATATCGGAGCTCACTGTTTCCAGAGATTTGTGAATTGACTCTAACATCAATTCAGCTTCTGTTTAAATTCGGGCAGCTGAGTTCGAAACGTCTGTACTTTTCGAACAACAATCAGCAAGCATCTTTATTTATTGGTATAAAAACATAATAAAAAGTTCGAGTCAACTAAAAACAATCACCAACGAAAATGAGATGAATAACAACGTGGGTCGATTGAACTTGCGGCAAACAACAATGCGACATTCTGGGAAGGTTTAAGCGTTGAGAGCGCCGGTCTGTTTCAGCGCAATCGCAACATCATCTTTCGTCTTGATGTTGTTGTTTTGCGAAGCCATTTGTTTCGGTAAATTCACGGAAAGATCATTTGCAGCACTTGATGAAGCTAAATTACAGGATAAAATTTCATATTTCGTAGAGAGTATTCTAAAGTTTGTTTGTTGCGCATATCATGTGGCAAGTTTGTTGAGTCGCTTTGTAGTTTAAACCGAACATTGATTACTTACTGTTGAGTGTCAATGAAGAATCCGTGTAAACGCCGTTGTCGAACGTGTTGTTTTGAGCGAAAAACGGAGTTGATTGAGTAACCGGTTGGAATGGCTGCTGATTGTAAGAGTTCTCTGTTAGAACCATTCGCTTCGGTATAATGTTCTCTTCATCATTAGTCGAATCACGAAGACGTTTGCGACTGTTCGTAAAGCCGGACGACGACAACGGCGCGAGGCCCTCGTTGTTGTCTTGAACGTTGGTGTTCATTTTCTGCTTGTTTTGCGATAAAAAAAGCTGCAAAAAAGTTCACGATTAACTCGGCTGTAAAATCACACGCAGAATAATTAGGGATCGGATAACAATCTCAATCAGTTTAAGCTTCGATCAATTTGGCGGATGCAGGCTTGACGCGCGGGTACCTCTCATTCGTTTCCGCAGATCGGCCCATTAGCATAACCTCCTACGTTCGAAAGAACAAAGGAGAGTTATTACGCAAATTAGCGAGCCGGTTGAATTCTACCCTTAGGAAGTGTGATGCGACAATCGATAGCGGCGCTTCAAAGTCGCGCAAAACCTAACAGTAAGAGTGCGCTTCTTGAATTAGCGCTTCAAATTTCCAATTGCGCAAAGACTTCGTCCTTTCTCGAACAAGCATCCAATCAGGCACAATATCGAACCCCAGATTGGAATTTGGATGAACTAAACGTGGGGCACAGTACGCGGTCTGATGGAATCACATTCGGTGCTTACAATCAAGAAACATTCTCCGATCAACTCGCTTCTCTGCCGACTACAAACGCAAATTAAGAGTTTGAGTCAACTGGTGCAGCAATTGGAAAATACAACTTTACTGATGACTGCAAGTCGGTTGTAACTAACAAGCTCTTTTCTGCTCGCTTATTTGGGCGAGAATTTCATCTAATTACACGTTTACTAGTGTTCCGTATGATGTGTACGAGAAGGTCATGCTTGCTACAGAAGCCATATATGATTATGATATTGGAGAAACCGTAGTCGATTGTAATTTAAATATTCGATGGTTTTAAAAGCAGTCTATTGGACATACGCTTCGAGTTTAACCAATAGATTTCATAATGCGAACGTAAATGTCTTCTGTTGATCACGACCGATTGGTATGCGGAGAGCAAAATTATTTTTGGCCAACCATTTCTTAATGCTTATTGCTCAATCTTGGATGTAAAAACAACAGTTTCCTTACACTTTGATTGCTTTGTGATGTTTACAGTCGGTAATTGAATGTGGTATAAAATTTTTGCCATTAACTATTATTCCGATAACTTTTTATAAGCTGGAACTTTCGCATTTCTGCATTATTATGAATCAACAAAATTGCACAAGACGTCTACGTTTTCGTGGATTCGACAATCTAGAAAAATTTACTTTTTTGGTCACACAAAAGAGTATATGCTTGGTCATCAGTCGAATAGCGACGATTTGAACGAGGACCTGATGGCTACGTGCTTGTCGATCTCAACTCACTACTGTTTTGATCAAACAATTTTGGCGGAAAGTGTTTCCACGCAGCTAATGGCAAAAACGCCAAGTGAATGGACGGCATGTGGAGTTTGTTTGTTGGCAATTGGGCTGAAAGTGTTTGCTACGCTCACGGACCGTCCATCAGCATTTACTCCGACTTAAAGATCGCCAATAAAGCCAGCCGTCGTGCATTTTTTGGCTGCCGTTTTTTAGTTCTTGCTGTCGATCTTCCACTTTCTTTTAGTGTTAGGGATGTCTGTAGGTTTGTCAAAGTTATTCTGTTTGACTTCTAAATCTTATCACTCTTTCGTTATTGTAACGCGAAGTAAACTAATTGATCTTAAGCTAACTGCCATTAATGAAGGTTTTTGTTTTAGCAAAATGGAACAAAATCTTGTTGCTTGAGTTATTCTTCTTGAACATTTCAAAGATGGAGGAAACATCAAGTGCTGAATTCAAATGGTGGCCACCGAATGAGACTATAAACAATCAATGAACAAGAAGCAGTCGAATGGTACACGAAAGACAACACAGGAAGGACAAACATCACCGGTGGAGCGTCCGCGACAGACAGTGGACTCATCTTAAACGAAACGTATTTGGCATCTTTGCGGGCTATGGTAAGCAAATTTGAAGGCTAAGCTTGGTTATCATGTCAACTACACGGTTGTAACAGCCGTTTTTTGATTACCAATCTAGATGGCCAAATTGTAAGGGATATCTTCCATGGTATCAACAAGTAAGTTAAAATTTTTCTTGTCAATTTTAAAAAAATTGATTTTAGATGTATTCGATTTGATTGCTCTAACATTACCGATGACGTACCAGCCTAATGTGCGGATATGGCAGACCTTAAATGGCATGAGGATTTTTTTGTATCAAGATAAAAGCTTCAACACTCATATGTCCATATTAGTTCTGTGATGTCAAAAAAGATTCTAACGTCTAGTTTTATTCACACATGCTTTGTACAACACAACAAGACGCGAAAATGTCGATAACAAATGGCTATAAATCGAACAACTACACGCGCCTTTTTGGTGAGTAAAATTGACGATAGTTTATGGAGCAGGGCAGTTGCAGTATTGCTTGATCGTACCTGAAGTTGTGTAATTAGTAGAATACTCAGAACGATCTAATCGTTTCAACAGCAATTGCAAACTATTTAACACACTCGCCAAAAGAGTTCGCAATTGTCAGTTGGCCATCGATTATTGGCTCTCACTTACCCCAACCTGTGATGACGATCGCTTGAACCTTGATGTAAATCGCAGAAGTCGAGGATGCGAATCCGGTCAAAACGGTTTTAATGTCAACAAATCGTTGCGATGCAGTGTAAGTTGTAGTCGTGTTTGCTGAGATGTTATAGATGCGCTTCTTGTAGCCGAGGAATTGATTCTTTTCAGAAGCAGACCAGCTTACTTGAGCAGCATCGATGCTCGACAACAACTTGGTGGTGTTTTGGCTGAAGACATTGACCGAAGTGACCGTTCCGCAGGTTCCTTGCAATGCCGTAGTAGTGGTCTAAAGTATTTGTGTTTAATGTAAAAGATAGAAACTTACTGTTGTAGTGGTGGTTGTCGTGGTGGTACTCGTCGAAGTGCTTGGAGCTAAATTCGAATTCAAAAACTTCATTCTGTACTAAACCTACGAGTGATGGTAACATTGTTGTTGGTACAGTACACGAATGCATAAATCAACTGATAAAAGCTACCATATCCTTGAATTTGCAACGTGTAAATAGATTCAACGGTCCAATCTTCGAGAATGAATAATTGGTACAATTGCGATTGGAAGTATTCAACTCGAGCCTCGACAGAGACTGTGGAATTGAAATAAACCGAAATCTTGTCCGTGAATCCTGAATCAAGAATATCAGATCAACCGGCAACTCGGATTACCTTTGATATCAGAGCGTTGGCTGGTCGACAATTCACTGCTGGTGTTTTGGTACAATGCGGTCAAGGAGTTGATGATCGCGCATTGACTCACTGAACCACCAATAGCAACATTGAAGTTCGAAATTCTCCAATAGGTTGCAGCGATGTCATAAAAGGCTTGTAACTGTCCATAACCTTCAATGGTGACGTTGGCGCTAAAGAATTGCGCTTTCCATTCCGCATGTTGTTCGAAGAAAACTTGGAATTTTTCGTAAATCTGCAAACAATACAAATGAATTGGAAAGAGAAATTGATTCTCACCAAAACCAATTGATACGAAAATTCGTAGTTGCCTTGAATGATAACTGTAAGTTGAGCAATAAGATCTTGAACAGCCGATTCTTGCGATGAGCTGCCATCGGTAGCGTTGTTCAAACAATCGAATAATGGGCAAGATCCGCTCGAGCCAATAGTGATAACTTGTTGAGTTGTGATAACAGAGTACGAGGTTTGCAGCGAGATGGCGAGTCCCTCAAGATCGAACACGTATCCCCATCCAGTGATGTATTGGTATTTGATGATTGAAAGTTCAACGTGTTGGGTGATCAAAGCGCTGAACGAATACCAAATTTGGATAAGGATTTCGTATGAGGTCAACTGCGAATCTATAAATTGGGCCAAAATGAATTGTTATGTCGGAGTTAAGGAAACACTCTTCTTTTTTCAATGTATACGTTTTCTGTGTCCCTCAAGTCACAAAACTCATTAAACGCACCTTGTACGATAGTTACTTGAGTTTCGTTGATCCACTGTTGGAAAATGAGCTGAATTTCAACGTCCAACGTTAAGCTGTAGTTGAAGAAGAACTCCAACAAGAAGCAATATTGGCCGTGCCATTCGCCGTCAGGAGATGAGCTCGAAACAAGGGCCATTGTCGACGACTCATAACCGGAACTTGCAGCACTAACTGTCGAGCCGGTCTCGGCAGTTGCTGGTGAAGCCGGAGTAGGTGGTGGCACTGGAGATTTCGGCGAAGGTGGTGGCGGTGGGCTTGCTTCGTGGCTTCCAGAATGTTCGTGTGACGAATGATCTGGAGTTACCAGATGTTGGCAATGATCTTCACGATCTTTTTGATCATCGCAGAAGTTTGAGCCACTGGTGAAAGTGGACACTGTAAGGATAGGTTATTCATTTGATTGGAAGTTGGAACTCACCGCCCAAATTGACTGCAAGAAGACAGACGGCTGTGAAAAGTAGAACTCGCATTTTCTTCGAACGCTACGAGACGGAAGAAATGTGTGGAATCGAAGGATCGATCGTCGCTTTTATACGAACATACTGCACGGTAATTCGTCTATCTGATTTGCATAGTGGCAAATAGTAAACCGAAAAGTTTATCAATTTCGATAGCAAACGATTGACATTCGACAACGATTGTGAGATTTGCATTAACGTCAATACTCAACGACAACGCAACGACGCTGAAATCAAAAACAATCGTCTTTGCATAATTTTGTTGTCGATGTTATTCTAGAAACGAACAAGTCAGCAATGTTCGATTTCTTCGACTGTCTCTTTCATGTGCTGCGTTCGACAACTTGTTGACCGTTTGCAGTTACGTAGATAGACAAGTGTTGTTTTAGCAGTTTCCTTATCGGTAAGCATCCACATCACTTTCTTTCCTATTTCTTTGTTTCAGTGTTACTGACTCATTAGCTGATTTAACTTGAAAAGCTGTGCGCCGTTACTCGAAATGCGATGCGAAATTCGTCGAATGGCTCTAAAGTAAATTGCGGAAAAGTTCGAAGTTCCGGTTGTCGTCATAAACACGCAAATGAGAAGAGGTTCGATTATTTGGCAAAGTTATTGCTGTTGGATGTATTCGAATAAACTGAATCTTTGCTACTCAATTAATCGAAAGGACTTTTGTACGAATCAAATCTGGGTATTTGAAAACACTAAAGTCAGGCATTCAGATTTAATCAAAAGTAATATGCTTTGAGGTGTTTTCAAGTTGTAAGAAGTTCACAGTCAGAACTCTCGCTTATATAGGATCCCATTTTTGAGCTTAAATAAGACAACAGCATCATTTTTATGTTAAGCAATTGAGTGGTATTGAATTCGAAACTGGACATAAAACAACGAAACTAAAACCTTTCAATCAAAAGTGTCACTTGAATTTACCATCAAATCTTTTCGACAGAAACGTTGAATTGATCAATTGCGCTAAAGTATTTGACTTTCTTCTTCACGATGGAAATCAAAGTTCACGATCTAAACGAATTTCCTTATTTACTCAACAAATTGAATGGGAATGTTCGTCTAATTAACGTTTATTGTGTTTTGAAGTTTTGCATCGATGGTTGTTATATCGGGAGTACGATTACAATTCGGTCCATTGATTCACGTTACTTCGGAGTTACTTTGGAACTTTTGGATGGTGAAAAGTGAGTCACTAGCGTCGAGATTTTACAATCAACTCAAAGTTTAGTTTGATTGTCGTTTTGCAAACTGATGCTAATGATCGTCCGTTTGTTCACAACGCAACGACACAAATGCTTTTGGAAATCCAGAACACAATGGACAAGTACGATGAGATTTTGTTCAGTTCGCTTGCACCATCAATTGCTCCAGCTGTAAGTTTAGAAGCAAGCTGCTCAATAGGATGGTTTAGTTGTACGCGCATTTCAATTCGACTACAACTCATCCGTTTATGCCGCTGAATGAACGGGCGTTGATGTTCTATGCAAACAAAGAACAACGACAGAAACTGAAGAGCACAGAATTACAGTTGCCCGACGGATTCGAATTCATTGAACTACCTGTTGACGCAGCAAAAGCGATTTGCGAGGAAGTTATTGCATTGAAGTTAAAGAACCAAGAACGACTCATTGCGTAAACTAAGAGTTACAAACGACGTATTTCCTTTACAGATCCAAAATCGAACACTATCCGGCCATTGGAATTCGACACACAGCTTCGGGTGAACTAGCTACGTATGCAACGAACGATGGCACGGGACTCATTTCGAACGTTTACACTCGACCAAAGTTTCGACGACTCGGTTTCGCTAAACTGATTGAACAGAAATTGGCGCAAATCAATTTGGAAACTCACGGGCTGTGGCCGTTTAAAGGTGTTGGACTTAACCGTCCACGCGTTATCGCAATGACCAATAACTTTTATTTGTGGTCTGTGGTCCCTACTGGTGAAATGGAAAACGAATCGAATAATTTGGCGTACCACTGGATTGCACGGACGAAAACTCATCAGGAACCGATCGTATTTCTTGAAAACTAACATTCATAATGATTTGTTGATGCACGAGCTTGATTTGGAACTGCAAATGTTTATTTTGTGATTCATTCTGGAGTTTGTTTATAAAAACTTGATTCATACAGAATCCTGTAATTAAGTCCTGTGATCGTTGTAAACAATTCGTGGTTGATACAAGATATAAACACGTGTTTGTAAGCATAATTCGTTGGTCTACACTCATTACTGTAATGATTTCTGGACGATTCAAATACTGGAACAGCACTTTGGTTCACAGAGTTGCGCAGCTTCTCGCTACTCTCGGACTTCTGACCAAAATCTTCGGTCTTTATGCGGCCATAAATCACAGCAAGTATCTTCCCGATGAGTTGAAAGCGCAAATTCAATTGGGAAGGACGAATGAGATACGAATTTTCACGGCAATCTGTCTCTGGATGACTCCTGAAGTGTTTTTACTCATCGGAGTTGCTTATCGTTATCGTTGTTTCTACCTGCCAGCATTGATTATTGAAGTAGGAATTATTCAGTTAATAATAATCTTCCGGTATCAATTTCAGCTTATCGCATGCTTCCTTTTAATCCTCTGTTTCATCGCCTATCCCTCGATAGAAATCGCCATCGCTGTTCTGTCCACCGGCTTTGCATTCTTCGTCTACTTCCAAAGCTTCGAAACTGTGAAAAAGGAACAAGAGTTCGCCTATCAACGTCAAGTGAACGTGGAAATGGAGACTGGAATAGAACATATGAATTATAACTTCGAACAATAAACTTGTAAAAGAGGCTAATATAGATGCTGTTCAATTTTACAGCAATTGAAAGGTTTTGAGTACCAGAAATTCTGCCAAAAAGCCTCAAAGTCACTTCATTGACTGCGAGGCACACTGGAGAGTTGGTGAGCAGAAAAAACAAACTGCATTCTTTTTTCTTCACTTTCATGAGCAACAGCGTTCTGTTTGCTTTTCGATCCTCTTTTTTGTTGTTCACGTCTAATGCTCAACAATTTGGATTCTGTTTTGCAAAAACATTGTCAACGCAGTTGTTTAAACACAAAACCAATTTCGAAAATGTTTCTCTCGACTTTTGCTCAGTTTTACTTTTTAGTTTCATTCAAAATGACAAGTGAAATCAAAACATGGATCTTGGAGCTCAACGTCGATTCGAACGATTCCGATTCCTCGTCTTTCGATCTTGTAACTTTTGATATCGTTAGAGCTTAAACGTCCAGTTGTTTTAGAAGTATTATTCTTATCATCAATTCGAGAAAGAAGAGACTCCGAGTGTAATCGTTCTTCTCGATCAAGACTTCGATTCCTCGCTTCTAACCGATGAGTCACATTCGTGGGTTCGATTAGCCAAGGAGTTGAAATCGGCACTTTTTGCCGTAGAATTGAGAGGTTATGGAGCATCTAAACTGCCGAAGTAGGTTGTTAATACGCACACATGATTAGAGAGTTTAGAGACGACAAATCGGCTGAATCGATCGAAACCAATTTGAACGATGTAATCACCGTTATGGACGCTGTAGTCGATGAATTCGGACCACGAAAATGGATTCTTGTTGGTTTTGATTTCGGCGGTAACTGCCAATAGCTTTCGTTTATCTTCGAAGTTTAGGAACTTTGGCTATTTGGTCTCTTGTCACTCATTCGCAACATTTCCCAACCGCTTTGGCCGTGAATCCCGATTTGTCTCGATTGAAAGAATACAATGGGAAGAAGTTCGAGGACTACAAAGTAATTGGACATCTTTGAAATAATTAAAGTCTTCTTGTAGCCATCGAATATCATCATTTCGACAAAAGCTGATCAGTTGGAGAAGACGCAAAAGTTTTTCGATAGTCAGAAAACTAACAACGTGGTGGTCATTGATGCGAAGAATAACGATGAGCTGTTGAGTAAATTGTTGGAAATGTCTTGTTAATAAATCAATTATTATCTTATCAGATAAAGCGACCTATTAGTAGCTCTAAAGTTGTGAAACATTAGATTCCGACCTTTTTTCGTCTACAAATTCAACCATGACCTCAAATCACTGGACCATAATTATTCGTTGCGGTACCTTGTTGGAGGCAAATTCTCGGTGATTGTAATCTTGACAGTCAGAAAACCGGAGAAACTATTCTTTAGCCATTCAATATCCACTGACGATTCCAATGGAAAACTCGAAACAACCAACATTACCGATCAGTTTGCCACAAAAACGTTTGTTTGTTTCTGAATTCAACGATCATAACATTTCACTTCAGATGAACTTCGTCCGGACATTCAGGGACTTCGTGCGGTTGCTATCGGTGCTGTTCTCGTTTTTCATATGTGGAGTACATGGTTCCCGTTGGGGTTTCTAGGCGTCGATGTGTGAGTATTCGTTTAGCAATGATCATGATGCCCAGTTTTAGATTCTTCGTTATTTCCGGCTATTTGATGTTTTCGATTTTGTCTCGTCGTCGACTCAACTTTGCCACCGCATTGGATTTCTATTTTCGACGTTTTCGTCGAATCGTTCCGTTGTACTTGTTTCTGATCGTTTCAGTTCTAATCGCCGCCGTTCTTTACGTTCATCCGTTCGATTACGCTCAACTGTTGAACGAAACGTTCCCATCGATCTTGTACTTTTCAAACTGTCCGGCAGTTCATGGGTCTTCATATTTTGACTTGGTTAGCGCCTGATCATATGATCGTATACAAACAGTTCATTTCAGAGATCGAACAATCTTTTCTTCAAACACACGTGGTCCTTAGCCACAGAGTTGCAATTCTACGCAATTGTGCCGTTGGTGTTTTTGATGTTCCAGTTTCTTACCGGAATTCACATCTTCTTTACGTGGATCTTTATTCTCTACATTGCCTGCCTATCGTTCTACCGGCAGTCTTTTGTTTATACACGGCTGGATTCGGTGCACATGGCACCCGATGGTCGATTGTGGCAGTTTTTTGCCGGTTTCATTGCGTTCCTAATCCGAGATTCTAAACTGATGGTTCGATTTAAGTCAATGGAGAAATCGGACTCCAAATTGAAATTTCACATCAAACAGCTAGTTACTCAGACCTTACCGTCAGTGTTGCTCGTTTTCTTTCTTTTCTCGACGTTCGGAATCGATTGGCCACAAGCAATGAAACGCGTTTTCACCGTCATGTTGACTGTTTGGCTCTTGGTTTTGTCATCAACACAAAGTTCAAGCTTTTTGACGTGCGTGACACTTCAAAAACTCGGCGATTTCTCTTACTCTTTGTATCTAGTTCACTGGCCCATTTACATTATGCATCGATATTTAAACCCACAGGACTACGATTTGGACTTTGTTGCCGGACGAGACATCAGTTGGACAAGTGAGTAATAGTTGTTTATTTACGCAACGATTCTCTCTCTTTAGTCGGATGTCCATTGATTGTTGTCTCACTGGTTGTTGGCTTTGTTACTGAAGAGTTGACTAAACGTTTTTTGACTAGAATCAGGAACTGGACAGCACTGATCTCCACCTGTTTCGGACTCTATTTCTCTTTGGCAGTCCTGATCATTTACATTGGTCAACATAAAATGTTTGCTTTTGATGTTTCTTTTTGTTATGAAAACATCTATTAAAAGTGTTGATTTCAGACGAGGCCAATGACAAAGGAATGGTCTGATGAAGTTTTCCAGCAAGTCGTATTGTTGCATGAACAACCGGATCTACGAATCAGTCATTTGGAGTCGTTGAACTTGAATCGCGAAATTACGAAATTCGGCATTAACCCAATGATTGGAAATGCAACTCCAGTCCCAACAACTTTTCCTGTCACGTATGCTCCGAATGTTTACGTTCAAAAACTGGTCGTAAGTTAACGATTATGACTTTGAAGTTGTTATTTTCAAGGGTAATGGGACGAAGAATATCGTGATTATCGGCAATAGTCACGCTGTTTGTGCAGTTCATGGTGTTCAACGTTATTTCAAAGATGTGTACGCGAACTTAACGTTGTACTCAGCTCTTGCGTGTATGTTAATGCCAATGGATAAACAAATCCCCGATGCTAAACCTTTCTGTTTATCTTATATGAACGAAGTGATCGCTGCCCTACGACAATGGGAACATAAAATCGACATTGTGATGGTCTTCTTCGGGTTAGTGACTTGTTTTAATGAATCTAAACAACCGTTTCAGATTTGCACGTGTACCTGACTATCCACTAGAAGGACAAAATGTTGAACATGACTCCACATTTCAGTTCATTCAATCGTTTCATTCAAATTTGAGCGAAATTGCGCAAGATGTTGTTTTTGCTTCAAATGTCAGTATGCACTTCAAAATCGATCAAATTCGAATCGTTCAACAACGACTACACGATCGTAAAGTTGTGGGTGAAATCGGAACAACAAGAAAGGTAATCAGATTCTTTTTCGTTGTTTTTATCTTCTTCAGGAACAACTCACTTATTTGCCATCAATGCGCAAACGATTCCAACACCTTCGATGTTCCAATTGTATTTGGATTCAATTTCTCGACTTGTGGTGTAATGGAAAAGAAGCGAACTCGTTTTGTTATTCCGTCGATCCGAACAACCATCTCGTCTATTTCGCCGACTATCATCACGTTTCTGTTTACGGGAGTCTCTTTCAAGCTCGATATCTACGGCATTTGTATAATCAAAGTCTAATAAAATAATTTGATCAATAGCCAATTAGTAATTGAATGGTGCACCAATTTCGAATACACCGCAAACAGTTATCCATGTTCTTTGCATTTGTGCGCCTCTGTAAATCTTCTGAAACATTCGTTGTGTTCATTGCGATGATGATTGATATTCATTTCGCGTTGAACATCAGAACTCAAAATGCATGTTACGCATCTGATCTCGATTGGGTTTGTTAGACTTTTCGTTTTAAGTTTTGTAAGAAAAAAGCACTACGACGGTCGATAAACTGTTCAAAAAAAGACAAGTTTCCGAAGTATTGCCAACCAATTTCGTCAATGACAATCAAACGATTTTATTTTTAATAACGTCACTAATGTATACGTTATAGTTAAGCAAACCAGCAATACGAATTACAGGTTTGTATATGTGTCTCAAACTTGTTAGTTGCAGTGCTCATCAAAACTAAACAAAACGATTGAATTTCTAACTCGAATGAAAACTCACCGGTGTAGGTAGTTAGTTTGTTCAAGTTGGTACGCGACGACAAAACGTTGAAAATTCCTTGGAAACCGACGTTCGATTGGCCCAAAGTTTGCATACAGTTATTGCCAGGAGTATCTCGATCGTCAAGATATAGTGGCTATAATCTTAATAGTCAACATTTTAAAACTTCAAAACCCACATCAGTGCCTTGATCGTAGTTTGTTTGAAGAAGATACCAACCGTTTGGCGAATCGGGATCCATTTTAGTTACAATATCAGTTGCATTTAATGATCGCGCCAAAATCACTCCCTCAAACGGTTTCACTCCACCGACAATGTAGTAGACAGGCGACAGCATTGGTGTGTTACTCAACATGTTAACGGCTTCTTCGTAATCTAAAAGACATTTTCATTTAAATACCAATTCCAGATACTTACTGTTTGATTGTTCCATTGTTTCACGGACCAACCATGTCATCCATTGACCATTCGGCTCCAAGCCAAGAACATAGCGGATCATTCCATAATATCCTCCTGCTAATCCGAAACGTTCATTCGCTGTCACTGTGAATTGGTCGGGCTTTAAACCATTGTATACGCCTTAAACGAAACAAGAAGATTAGCCGCAGCCATTTCGTTGCCAGCCATTTGGACGCGAGTCGTCTTGCCGTCGATTTAATTGGCTTATAGATCAGCGCAGGAAGCCACACTTATGAAAATTTTTCTATGAGAAAACACTTAATGATTATCGCTTTCATAGTTCTTCTCTTGATACCATTTCATTTTCCAAAACATATCAACAATATGAGCATTCAGCATAGTCGTCATACGGTATATTTTGACTGATCCAAAACTTGCATACCCCAAAAACTACGTAAAAAGAGTTCTTTTTGTTTACAGAAACCTTGTTGCCTTCATTCAATCCTTATTCCCGTAGATTACGAGGTTGAGAGTAAGCAAGAAGTTTAGTTAATTTGATACCTCTAAGCACATTTCCGAAAAGACGACCTTCTTTCCTTAATCAATTAAGTCAAAAAAGCTTGATGTTACTAATACAAAGTATCAATAACAAACAAAACTTCCACTTGAGTTTAATTTCGCGGCAAAAGGGTTGGCGGCTAAATGGCTGCGGCAAATTGTCATGTACACACCCGTAAACCCGGCAAAGTTATTCGATTTGAAAATAACTTTTCCGTTTTTAATCCAATTGATGTTGACAATCATTTTTCTCAACACCGTGGAAATTGACCACTCGTGTAGACGATAGTTCCAACCAAGGAATAAGCCAAAGTCAAGATTACGAGCATGATACAAAGTGCCATCATTCGATTGAGCAACAATCGATGTGCAAACAGTGAAAACCTCGTAGAAGACGTTGTACAAGACCACCTGTCCAAGAGGTAATCCAGTAACGTTTGCTACTCCCTGAAACGCACAGTAATCGATTGATTATTTTAACTCACTCGAATTTCTCCGTTATACGGCTGGGGAATCCAGTTTAGAAGGTCGGCAAAAAGAACGTCGATGATGTTCAAAGCTTCCGGAAACCACGGAACAATCAAATCTTTGACAACACCAATCAAAGAGACGATCTGTTTCTTGTATGCTGTGGCGATTTCTTTGAAATGCTCTTCGGGCGGATCGTCCAAATTCACGTCGAACCATTTGACCTTATTCGCATTTCTAAACTCATCTTCGATTAAACACTCTCGGAAAGCTCGCGTTGCCTTGGATTATACAAGTTGGTTCCATCTTCGAGAATGCAATGGTCGTTATACGGAGCTGGCAAATCAACATGAACTGCGAATGTTGAAAGAACCAAAAGGCCAAGGACTACGAAGATCAACGGTCGCATTTTCTTTTGTTGAGCAGCTAATGAAACTGAACGCTTTGATTTGTGCGGATGTTAAAGAACACCTTTGCTTCAGTTTCCTTATCATGTGAGGAACGAATTCTGTGCACAATTGCGAAGCACACGGTTGCTCTTTTGTCTTTTTCGATTCCTAAGGGCATTTCGAATTGATGCACGTGTCGTGGCGCTTATCAATTCTCCTTATTGCTGAGGATGTAAATCAAGTTAATGGATGCAAAGTCGTAATTCATAATCACAGATGTTGATAAGAGGAATCAAAGGTCGGAAATTCGGTTTTATTTCACAAAAATAGAGACTAAAGCTTTCGAATATAATCGTGTCCAAATGTTCATTTGCGACTTTGAATCAACTGCTCCGCCAAATCGTCGAACATTGGACGACATTTCTTTTGGTAGTGTTCTGAATGCACAACGTGAATCTTGAGCATATGAACACAAACTTACGAATGAAATTAGAACGATAGCAATAGCCAGTGAATACTCTACGAACAATGTCTCTGCATTCCGCACAATCATTCACGGACAAACAATGTTGAACACATCTGGACTTGAAAACACAACTAAATGGGTCGACAACCTTGTCTTGCAAACATGACTCCGCACAGGATTCCAATTTTGGACAGCGACCAGCTGAAACGACCGTTGATTGAGATTAGGAAGTCGATTGCTCACTTGTCTTTTCGTGCAAAATCAAGCTTTTCACTTGATCTTGAGCGTATTTGCACGATGAACACTTCGTACATTGCTCGTAGCAATGGCTACCCCAACCAAGGATACAACCGAAATTCACATGTTCCAAGAGGTCCGTGATGAGCTAAACGGGAGTCAGTACTCAACAGTTTCGATTCCCTCTCACTCGTTTTTGTGGTGGAAAAGTGCCGTTAGACGGAGGAATACAGTTGTCCAGAGCACAAATGGCGAGTTGCTGACACGCGTCGATTGCATTACAATTCTGAAAGCTCAAGCACTCAGATTTGATTGAAACTAAAGAACTCACTCCAACCATCAACACTGCAAGAACACCAGCAACCAAAACGACTCGGTGACCTCCGTACATCGTCACAATTCAACGAACAGAAAAAATTAAAAGTCGTCAATTTATGAGCGATGGAAAACGTCAATTGCGGGTACTTCATCCGCATGTTCTAAGTCGTTAAGCGATGACAAATCGGCTGCTAATTTTCGGCATTTGAAAAGTGCCGTCGGCGTTTCGCCGTGAATTCGGTTTGCTGAATGAAAGAGAACTTGAAAGGTGACTTTGAACTCTTCGCCAGCAAAACTACTTGCAAAGCGGCTAATTAAGTTCTAAGCCTTCAACCATTACAACAAAGTTTTTTTCAAAACATGCTCTTTGATCGAGCGTTTAAATCGTTCTGCCTCGCCCATTGATTGGTCACTGCCATTTGGATTTGTGTGATGGAGGATTCCTCCTGACGTCCAATAACTCGTCTGTAGATTCGTTGAAGTGCTTTCTTGTGTGGTGGTGAGAACAACAGAAAGAGAACGTCGTTGACGAACGGGTAGATGGCCAAGGGTGCCATCAAGGCGTGGATAAGTGCGTCGTTTTGCAAATTCATCCAAACCATGAACGCCGCCGTAACTATCGGCAAAGCAATAAAACTGGCCGGAATGATCGTCTAAAGGTCTGAAATAAATCAATTACACTTTCCATTTCCCTCACCTGAGCCAACAAGATGCGCACTAAAATTGTAACATTAAAGTCTGCAATAGACGGTTTGTCAAATTTTTCGGTATTAGTTAAAATTGTTCATGCGAATATCAACAGTCTATTGCAAACTTTAACATTCCTAAGATCCGATGCATTTCGAGCGTGTTTGCACTCATGACATTCTTTTGTTTCTGAAGTTCGTGATGAATGAGAACAGAGAAGAAAATGCCAATCAATGAATTGCTGGTTATCAGAATAACCAGTGACAAGATGAAAACGATGAGAAAGAAACCGTCTTTAGCACCGAAATAAACATAATTGTCAATTTCATAGCGCCAATCGGGCCGTTCGCTCAGAAGCTTTGTTCTCGCATGTTCCTGTTCATCTCTAGCGAACGTTAAGCACACAATTGGAATACTGATGGTTGAAAACACTAAAAACAAATTTGCAAGTTTTCATCAACATAGCCACTTGCTCAATAGAAAGATTGCGATCAGCGTAGATGGTCGATTTAGTTTCTCTCCAATCCATTCGGGTGCCACAATTGCAAAACGGTAGAAAAAGCAGAGAGTCAGGGAGACAACCACATAAGCCAATAGAACATGATAGACGAGCAAAGAATAGAAACATCCATCAGGTCCCCAGCGAATCACGGGACCCAAGCAAACGGCTGCATAAGATGGAAACAAAGGAATCGGTTTGATCAAATTGAACGCAATGATCATGTAAATCATCTCAGAACCCTAAAACTACATATTACTCGGGTATTCGAATGGAATTACGATTGCATTGATCATTAAGTACTTGTAAGCACCGAATGACTTTGGCGAATATTTTAACAAAAAGTAGATGACTATAAGACCGAAGACAAAACACAAGATGTTCATCGTGAATTCAACGAAAGCGTATCGGGCAACGTATGCTGATAGTTGCATTCTATTCTTCAATTATCGTAAAGTACTAGAATACGCGGTTTTGAAAATGAATGCTCAGACAGAACTCTGGAGCTTCTAATGTGCTGATTGATGCTGTAGGTACGCGAATTTTCACCTGTTGACTCAACATCTCGGAAAGTGAATTTTAAAACTCGTTTATTAGTTTAATTACCAAATTCTGTTGCTTTTGGATTTTCAAATCATTTCGTATTCTAACGACATCAAAGGAAAGGACACTTGGGTGATGATTGTTGTTTTTCAAGCGCTCTAATGACTTTGCGCAGTTAATTTAATGGGCTTCTTCAGTTCGGATGTCGTCTTGGAGTTCAACAGACCAAGAAAACTCTGACCATCAAAGGTCAGAATTCGAAATGAACAGTCGATAGCACGTGGTTAACGTTCGCTAATCAAACCGTAAACCGACTTCTTTTGCAACACAAATTACGTTCGATAACTTGGACAAGGATGTTAAACACAAAGATATCCACCGGGAAATTCGAAAGGCAATTCGCTTTCCAATTACAACGAAATGGATCGGCAGCTTAAATCGACGATTAGTTGGCGGAAATTGAGTCGCCATTTCTGCTCAGTTTGCAAATTGAGAAGAAAGAAAAAAGATTATACTCGAAATTCGATTCGTTTCCTCCCAAAACTTTTCGTTAGCCGTCCCAAAGGTCGTTGATTAGCAGCCGTTAAGAGGCCAATTCGTGTTATATCTCAGCAGCTTTTTTTAAATCGCTTTTGCAGTGTCTAACTGTTGCAAGACGTTTATCGTCTTTGCGCACTTTCGGAGCCTTCTTTCCCTCTCCGTCACGACCTCAACTTTCATTTAACCACAAAGCCTTCAGGCACATCAATTGGGCGGTCACACGCGTTCATAAGACTGCCAAACACATCCATCTTCGTTCCCGTTCATAACGGAATGATTAAACATGTTTTCATCGGGGTGTTTGACGACGGAAGACATTACCATGTGGTTTTTGTTTCAACTCTGTAATTCAAACATTGCGGCTTGAAATTCGTTTACACTTATAACCCATTTCATTTGACATTTTTGGCCTTTAATGTCGTTACAGCAAAAAATGAGTTTTTTGCTCGGCAATTCGACTTTAACGACCTTTCTGCTCGAATGAAAAGAGTTTGCCGACGAAGCGAAGGCAAAGATCGCTTCACAAAAGACCTTTCATTCGATTTTATCAAAACGAATAATCGTTAGACGTCCATTGTCTTCGCATCGTATCTTTTGGTTTTGTGCAAAAAATTCGAGGAAAACGCTTCAAGCTTCCGTGTTTCTCTTTCTGACCTTAAATTTCCGGAGTCTAACAATTCGACTTCTAAGCTACTTGCTGACCAGTTGACAACCAATCGATGGAACTCGTCAAGCCCACAGATTCGATTGTCACTACGACAATCTCCCGAGAAGTTTGCATCACGTTTAAAGATTTTTCTTCACGACTCTCTTTTGTGTAGTTGACGCGTATAGTGTCGATAAAAGCGAGGTCCGAGATGCGCTAACTGGTACGGTGATGTTGACGCCGTTTTGACGTTGATGACCGTGTGAATTGAAATAGAGTTGGACAGCAAAGCGAACAGAACCGGGAGTTCATGTGTCACTTTTTTCACCATATTGTTGCACTCTTGGTCTTTTGATATCGTATACTTTCGAGCTCATTTAGCTCAGATGTTAACGGTCTAACGAATATAACTAGTTTTTCTTTTCGAAGACATTTTAACTGTCATAAAACCACTGCTCAATGATCACAGTAGTAGAAAGTCGAACGGATTTGAACAAGATTAAAATTTCCTATATCTCTGTCTCATTGATTCATATGATATTTATTATTCGATTAAAGAACTTAATATCCTTCGCATAACAAATAAGGATTATACGTTCGGTCATGTTTTCCTATCGTTTATTCAGAATCTTTAACGTCTTTTTCCATTAGTCGATACTTCCCTGTTTCTTTCTATCAAGCTGATCGCATTACAAAAAACAACCGTTTGATCATCTCATTGTCAACTATTAAAGTTGCTGACAACGAGGAGCAGATAAGTTGAGGGTCAACAATCTTTTTTCAACACGCATATTTTTTGGCAAAAACCTCATTTGGCCTCTAGGAGTCCAAGATGTCAACAATAATCAGGACTCATTGGGAGGAACCAGACAACATGCTCGGCACTAATATCCTCTTCGATTTGCTTGAAACTTCCTATCGTATTTACGTCATTTAATTTACATTTTTATCGAACAGATGCCCACAGGCGTTTTTTTGATTTCCACTGGAAAATGGGTTCTCACCGTTTTTTGTGGTTGTTGACGTTCTCGAATTCAATTGAAAGCTTTGTTTCGTCTAATCGTTCCAACAATCAATGCAAACATTCCATCGGTTTCTCAAAGACCTTCACATTTTTGAAAAGAAACGGAAATTCATCTCCCACATGTGCTCGATTTCCGTATCATTCAACTCATGATCGTCGAAACTTCCGCTCTTTGTATTCAATAGCCACAATTGTAGAATTTGCAGTCGGCAACTTCAATTCTGGTTAAGATAGTCACTAGTCTAAGTTTATGAATCTCTTAATCTCCGCTTCAGTTCTACGGTCCTTTTCAGTTTTGTCGATTTTTCGCACAACTTCAATCGTTTGAACTGCGACACACGTGATAAAGTATTCATGTTCAAGACGTTTGTCGATCATTCCAGCAACTCATTTGTTCTCTTAACCAAAAAGAAGTGGATTCTCCAAATCGGCTCATCTTAGTGTTCTTCTCATTTTCGTACTTCGATCAATTGAACACGTCAAATGAAACGACTCGACAGTTTTATTCTCAGATCACTACCTTTGCCTCTCTATTGAATATTCACAAGATGATGTGCACGAAAATCTGGGAAACAAAACTTCGCTTTCAAACCGAGAATCTACTTGCTCTTCGGTTGTTCTAAATCCAAAAAGCATTTTCCATTGAATTATTTATCGCTGTATCGACCTACACTTCCTTTGGTCTTTAGAACCCGATTCTTACGGTTCTTTGAACATCATTGACGCATTTGCTGATCACCTCGACCTTGTTTTCAGTACCAATTTGGAAACGAAAGTTCTCACGAATCTTCGAAATGTCAACGCTCGTTTCTTGACGTCGAAGAATCGTAAGATTTTGACATTTGCCGTAGAGTTTGGTTTACGATTAGTCGTTTCCTCAAACAACAATTAGACGGACAGATGTTTGCGACAAAAACCATTTACTCACCTATTTAACGCAAGACATCTGGAGCTCTTTATTTCCATGTGCCGACATCTGCTTTTCCCCACGGTCGATTCCCATGAATTTTTGAACGTGTGTCCACGACTCAGAGTTTTATTGATGCACGATCAACTTCCATGCCAACTGGAACGGCGAAATGGGTTTTCGAGATACCGGAAATTATGCAGCAAAAGACTTTCATTTCCCACTTCATCTAAACATTCGACCGGAAAACAAATGCAAATCGAGATGGAAGGCTCACTTGAAGTCGTGTGTTTTGGACCTTATTGTTTCAAGCAGTTCAATTGTTGGGATGCTTTACGATTGTGTTTCTGGTCTTACGGTTATAAGCAAACGATTATCGGACCTAAACAAATCAACAAGCCTTTTTTGTCCCGAAATTGTCGTTTCCGGTTGTTGAATAGAACGATTCATTTGTTTGCTGGACGAACGTTTGAAATTTATGTTTCCATCCACCGCTTATCGTATCGCTCTCAAGAAACTCTAAGACCGTATTCTTGACCCTTGATTCGTTTAATTGTTCAAGGTTCACAAACCAATCCTTTGTCTTATTGTTCCGTTGAATTCGTTAGGTCCCGGCTTTTTTGTTAATTGAACGAACAGCTTAGGCACCTCGTTCAAGTACCACTTCCCATTCGATTACTTGAGGAAAAACGAGATTCTTTGCTCTTCTCAACTTCTCTTTTAATAGACGCGAAATGTGCCGTCAGTTCTCCAAATGGTCATCTCAATTGCTGCAAATTCGGTTGAGTGTTTTCTTGTGCTTCTTCGTGTCCGCTCAATTTATCAACGCCGTTTCAAGTGACAAGCGCAAAAACGGTAGTCGACAAGGCCGATGATGAGAACCATATGCTAAGAAGAATGTCATCTTCAGTGGGTTCTCGAATTCTCTTTAATTCTCTTTGCTCAATAGCTGTTTTTACTGTGGGGGAGAAGTAGCGGCAAGTTTCTGTTGCGACCAAAAGCAAACAGAAACCACAGACGTCTTCGTAGGCCCGGTTCGAAATCCACGTGTTTAGCGGCGAACTGATACCTCCCAGTTCATTTTTTCGGTCTCTTTGTCGAACATAACCACTGACGAATGTAATAGAATTTCGACCTTCCACACGAACAACAACCACCAAGCGTAGTGTAAATTTCGCCGTAGACTTTTCACCACGAAGATAGCACTAACAACCGTAGTATCGGTCCACTCGTTCGATTCTAACAAGTTTGAAGGTTCGTTTTGCACGAACGATGATTTCATTCGGGTTGTCATATACATTCGATTACTCTTGTTCTTGTCAAATTTTAACGTGCGGAAATAGTTAAAACGCTCACGCAACACCCTACAAGCAGTTGATTAGCATTCGATCAACTTTTTTTTCCATTTTTGGCATCCTCGCAAATTTTTCTTCTTTCGAACTTCACAAATTCTCATCAGCTTCTCTACTCTCTTCCAGTTCGAGCGGTGTACTTTTAACGCCGTTCCCCTGCTACTTCCTTCTCGAGTTTAATCCAGTTGTTTCGCCATCTAATCACTTAGCCTCGTTCTGGTTTGTGTTCAATGCTCGAACTTGTGTATTCGATTAATCATCGTCGTTATGGTCGTACGGTAATTAGATCACAGAAAGTGTGAATTTTGAACTGCAATCAAGAATTTGATTGGTCAAAAGATTAATCGAAAACTGTAAACCGAATTAGCTGACACGTCGGTTTTGCGAATGAAAATGAAACAAACAAAAAAAGCTCGTAGTCTTTGGCCATAAACTCCCGTGTATTTAAGCGCTGTTTCCGGCTTATCAATCAACTTGAATTGAACGCCTTTCAATCGGCTGACCGATCGACTCCAGAAAATCAATCAATCATAACTGATTAGGTTCAAGATTTGTCATAAGTTCCGGAAGATCCCAACTTCGTGTTCCAAGCCTCCGGCTGTTCAGTTTTTTGAACTCATCGTAGTTTGACGAAGACTTTTGAAAATTCAATAGCTTGACCGTTCGTTTACTCGTTCTTTGATGCCTTAAATCTCGTGTTGATTTCTTTTTTACCTTTCAGTTTTTTTCGACTTGTTCGGGAGCACGTTGTCTTTAATTAAAACTTCATCCGAAATGCTCGATTCGACGTACCCGTTACTCTTCGACTTTACGGCTTTGCACTTCCCAATTTCATTTTCCAATGTCAACGTTTCACGTGAACGGGCATATAAAGTGCAAAAAGATCGGCTATTTCCAGCCCACGGTTCTTATGCAAAACTTAATTAACTCGAAAATACTTTAAGCCAACAAATGTTTTCTGCTTCCACCTGCTTAACAGACCTCGTAATCATCGATTCGAAGGCCATTACTTTAGCGTCATAGTTGAGCGTCAATTATCATGATATCCGATGCACTTCAAAAACAATTCTTAAGTTAAAAAATTAGCTGTTAATCCACTCCTTTGTTTATAATTGACGTAGGGTTAACGGAGACGACAATCGAGGTTTATCGATAATGTCCGTCGAGTACTTAAGAACTCAATCATGACCACTTCTTCGCGTTTATGTGAATAACAACATTCCTAGCTCTTGATTTTTTGCTTCTTTTCCCAAATGTCACGTCCAATTTTCCTCGCTCTAAAAATACGTTTCGATCGAAAACCATTTTTTCGGCTGTCGATTTGCAGTTCGACTTTTCGTGGCCGTTGGCAGAATGCAAAAGTCGCTGGGAATGTTTTCGACGTCCAGAATCACAATTTCCAACCTTGTTCGTCGTGAGTTTTCGTGACCTTAAGTTGTCTAATCGAACACTTTTATTGTTGATAATCTTTGGTAACAATTGCAGATACGATAGTTTTTCTTCGTGAATACCTGTTTCTTTAACCTAATCGAGAAAAGTCGGCGCCATTTAGCGAAAAGAACATGGAATGTTGTAAAGAACTTGGCGTTCAAATAACATTATTGAAGTCTTCGAAGGCCTTTAATTTACTCGATTTATTCTTCCTTCTCTAATCAATAAGTGTAAATCCAAAACACTTTTGCATCCATTTCCGCTGACGCAGAACATCTTTTCGGTCACGGCTTCTAATCCATTAATATTTCTGCCCACATTGAACACAAAGTTCCGTCTGAAGTTCAGTTCAACTTGTGGATTATCGTTTGAAGACCCAACATAACAGCGTGATCGTGAGCACTTGATATCTACGATAATCTCTTGTTTAAGTTCACTAAACATTTTTGAAAAATATCGATTGTTTTCACCGCTATTTTGACTTAATTGCCGACCCTCAAGTCACTTAACTCGCCGCCGATGACATGAAAATCGCCAAGTCGTCGCGGCCAGATTTTAATCTTCTAATTGTCTTTGGTTGCATACTAAAATTTACGATAAGTATTTGAGCTTCAAAACTGCGGGGGTTTCTTGTCACGATCTTTTCGAGAGATTAATCCGAAAACCGTTGGAAACGTTGGATGATCGTCCTATTTAAGTTTTTGCAGTCCGTTAAATTAGCAGCAGGTTGTTTGTTCGAGAAACTCCGATGACATTCACGTGCATCCAATTAGACGTTTGAAGCGGAGGTTAATTGGCGCCAACGTTATAATAACAACTTATCGGCCCCGTTAAGGTCGACTAGTAGATCATTGTTTCGATTCGAACGTTTTTATTTGCATCTCGATTTCGATTCCGACATCAACTATCAGATGCTGTTCGTTATTTCTGTTTTCGAATTGTTCTCGAATTACAGTTTTCGTTTACGAGGAAGTAGACGATGAACACAATTAGAAAGACAACTTAATGGGCACAAGAAGATTTATTGTCAACTTTGTTTAGCAAATTTTCGCAGATAATGTTTGGTTGATAATCTTTTTGCTATGAAAAAACATCGATCTTTGCTTTGATCTGTAGGTTTTCATCCGAAGAATCTTCTCGCTCATTTTTGCTATTGTGCTTGTCGATTATTCACATCGTGATTGTATCTTAAAACCGCATCAGTTGAGCTGCGTAATGAGTTCAAGTTCTCTTAAAGTTTGTTATGGCGGTCAGTGTTGATGTTTGAAGTCAACGGTTAGGTAGCTTTTTTTGCGGTTATAAGACTCCGCCTGTATTTCCGAAATAACTGTCAAGCTTCGCAGCTTTTAATGAATGATGTCAGTATACATGAATTCGTGTTGATGACCAGTCAAAATGCATGTCAACTGCTGATCATAGTCGACGATTGTTATAGTTGAGTAAGCAATTAGTTTTGTCTAAAAAAACTCAAGGTACTTGATCAGATAGCTTCCTTGTTCGTTGTCATCGAACTCATTTAATGACAGACATCACTAATTTCTTCTATTTTCATAAACGCACTTTGGTCTTTTGGGATCGTCGAGTCAGTAGTCTGCAAAAACCGGAGAATTTGTGACCAAAGTGCCCAAAGGGAATGAGTTATGTTAATTAATGGCTGACTCTGTGGTTTTGGTCTTTTTCGTTTGGTTTTGAGTAACAAACTTCTGTCGACCATCAAAATTCTGACGCATCTCGGAAGAGCAACGTGAGAGAAATCGTCGGTGTGAGTCTTCAAGTCCACAGTATACTTTCGGCTAGGTTTTAAATTAAGTTTGAAATTCATTAAAGCCAATAACCGAAGGTTTGTCGGTTGTTTTTGATCTTTGACTTTAAAATCGTGAATTTGCGTTTAATGGTTCCGTATTCTTTCGTGTATTCAATAGACGGAAGAATATGAGAATCTAAAATGTACCACCCATTTTGTTCTCTGCACGCACGTCGAGTCCTTAATCCTTGGCTAATTAGAAGCATGAAGTGCCGGTCAATGGTGGACGGTCGTTTTGTTTGAAACACGACAAGTGCGCAACTTAAGAATTTCCACGAATTCATCACGACCTTCGACTGTTTCCTTTGCTCTTCCTTCTCTCAAGAGATCTCGCAAACTAATGGATGTATTAGCAGAAGGGTTGTAAGCAATGGCGTTCAACTGAATACGCTTTTTGGTATGTTCGTTTCGCTCAAATTCACGTCTTCGAAGCGATTTTTTGGAGTGAGTTAAATAACCGCAATCATTCGAGAAGGTTTCAAGTGCGTTTCAATAAGCCAGTTAGCTCGTGGATGATTTCAATTTTTTTCTCTTACTTCAACAACCCACTTGTTTCGTATTGAAAATCTCGTCTAATCACGCAAACACCCCGAATGTCCTTTTGAGAAGTTTGCCTACGTTTATCAGAACGATTTTTTGCCTGTTTCTAGTCAACGAGTTGTAACCGAGAATACGTGATCGTGTTTAATCAAGGTTGATTGCTCTAATTTTAGGTTTTCTGTTTCTAATTATGACAAATGTGGGTTTGGACTACATCGCCTGGACTTCTGCTTCTGTTCTATCAACCACACCGACAACGTCGATTCTTCGAAATGTCGATTCAACTTCGTGGAGCGATACGACGACTGCAGAGAACTTGACTCGATTTCTCGAAGAAATCTCAGCCACACAATCGACAATCCCCAGCGAATCCACCCTTCTCGCGCATGTCCGGTAATTTTAGTAGAAATTTCATGATTCAATTTCTGGATTTAGACTCTTTCTTACAATAACCCACTTGTTTCTTGTTGCTCTAGGGAGTGTAAATCTGTTGGTGATCTTTACGATCGCATTTCGTCCTTACATGCGGTCGAGTAAATTTCTTACGACATTTATTTACTTAAGTGGTATTTTTAGTCACAAATGTTTACATGGTTTCGTTGTGTGCAAGCGACTTCATGTACTTGGCCAATTTGTTACTTGTTGCTGCAACTCAACTGAACGATAAGTCGTGGCCATTTGGTGACTTCATGTGTACGTTATATCACGGAACAGAAACCACCGGTAAGCTCGATGGTCGATAAAAACAATAACGGGTCTTTTAGGCAAATACGCAAGTGTTATGTTCGTTGTTTTGTTGGCTTCCGATCGTTTTTGTGCGATGTGCAAGCCGAATTTTTGTGCTCGTTATCGTAATTACCGAGTTGCTCTGGGTCTGAGTGTTTTGGCGTGGGCATTTGCGATTGGTAGTGCATCGCCATTGTTCTTCTATTCGTCCGTTGCCACCACATCACATCGAATGGTCCGTGATCTGCATCGACTGTGCATCATCAAATGGCCGAGTTTCGAAAGTGCAAGATGGTAAGTTTTTGAGTTAAATTTCGTCTACTTTCCTCCCTCTGAATTGGCATCGGATTTCGGGAATCCAAAGCTTTGGTTATTGCTCTTTTTTGAGAGAGATAACGTCACTGAAAATCTTCGGTGTTACATCCCACGACTTTGTCGATACGTAGACGAGAAATTTGCAACAATCGCAAGTGTCACGTCGTTCCGAGCATCCGGCAATTATCACAAGGAAGAAGGTTGTTGACTCAAAGATTGAGAAGCCTTTGTAACCTTCAATTATAGAATTTACTTGTATACTCATACAAGACTCTTAATTTCGATGAAAAATATTGACCCTCACAAAACAACCTAATTGGCTTTTTAATGCTGAAAATGGAGTAAATTAAAGGCGTAAAGAAAACGGTCAGAATAGAAACGAGACCAAAGGTTTTTCGTGTTCGCGTGGGAATTCCGAGTCTTTAACGTAAAATCAAACATGTCCACTTAAATAATCCTCATACGTGAAACCTATAGTGCAAAACAAAACTTACGGTAACCGTTTTCAGGTACATTACCTTTTCATCGGTACTCATTTTCGTTCTGCCGTTGGCATTGATCCTCTTCTTTTACTATCATATACTATCCAAACTACGTCAGGCACTTAAAGGACACAAACGAATGCGTCGTGGCGCGAGTACTAGAGCGCCGTATCATCGAGTCACTCGTTTGGTTCTGTGGGTTGTTATTTTCCACGTTATTTGTTGGTGAGTCGAAACAAGAAGATTAAAAATTAATGGAGAATGTTTAAGGACACCATTTTGGCTCTTCAATTTGTTTAGTTCAATCTTTCAATGGCGAATCACAACTCAATTTGATCGAATCGTGGTCAACGTTATTCATCTCTTTCCTTATTTAAATTGTGCACTCAATCCATTGGTGTATGCGGTGAATGCGGAGAATTTTCGACGAGCATTCCGTAGTCTTTTCTGTGGACTGGACAAAGCGGAAAGAAGAACCGGAGACTTGCGAGGCGTTGACGACTCTCGTTTTCATCATCCGAATGTCGGAATTAGTACACGATCAGTTATGGGTTCAACAATGAACACATCGTCGGAACGTCTTCTGAGCATCAACTACTCATCGGCTGTAGCTCAGAAATGCTCCAACAGTTCCCTGCTAAACGGCTCCATTTTCCTTCCGCATACATCAGATGGACCGTCAGCTGCAATGCTGGCTCTTCGTTCGGAGGCCAATCTGATGCCCAATTGCGATCAATTGAACGAGTATCGACGTGCCAGTGGTACGGTCGTTCGCTTCGCCACCATCGACTCACAATCTGAGGGCGAAGAAGAAGATGAAAAAGTTGCTAACGATGACGCCTCGACAGCCTCGATGTCTCAAGACATTCAGACGATCGAAACGGATGAATTAGAAATGAAAAACACCATGATGCGCAATTCAACGCTCAATGATTCCAATCATAACGTTTCTCTTGGTGATGTTTTTATGTGACTTCTCATTTTACTTGTTGATCTCTTGCCCACTTTCATGTTCAGCTTCAATCCGGTTTCTAGTCATTTGTTTAGTTAACGCGGTATTCTCACAAACTTGAAAACTCATATCGTTATCTTTGCAATTAGTTTCGATCTCATTTCTGCTAAATAAACATCACAACTAAAGAACGATTTCTGCTAGAGTATTGAAGATGCCAAATGTTACGGTACCTGAAAGCAGCGTCTTAAAACTGAATGAAAACAAACAAGGAGATTGAAGCATTTACCGTCTTTGCGAAGCGCGTAGCACCCGTTCGGCTTGATTTTGCGTGGCCCGTAAAACAGCTTCCCGAATTTCTATTCGACCGATCGTCTGCTCCACTTCATTCGTCCGCGCGGGGGTCCAAATCCAGAGTTAATTCATCGAGCACTACTGGAGGCTCGATTTGTGCATTCTCGTTTATTTCATGGACATCTGGCTCAACCGATTCAAGTTGAATGTCATCTGTTTTGGGACTTGAATTGAGTTGAAGTGGCTGAGTAGTTGGATTGATACCTAAAACAGGAAATTCATTACGACAACTAGCGTTGAACTGTACCGAAAAGTGCACGATATGAAGTCATTCCGATCCCCGCATGTTGTTTCGTGTTCTTTTGATATCGGATCATCGAAAGTAACGGCACCCAACGGGTAGAGGAACGTTGGACAAGTGCGGTTGCGATCAAGTTTTCGACGACATGATTTGCCCGTTTGAACAATTCTTGAGCTTCAGAATGTCGAGGCTTTCCGTAGACACATTTCGCTCCTTATTCGCATGCAAGTTGTTCGATTTCTTCATTTTTGAACTCACGACTATTGCCCGTATGAAGTACAGGGTGGCGCAAAATGAACTCCCAATTCCGTTTTCCCGAAAAAAATTTTGGAATGAAAAAGTAGAAAAATCGGTCTGTTTTGTTGTTTTCGTCATGGGCTACAGTGACCAGGAAAAGGCGAAGTTTGTTGTTCTGTTCGTTAAGGAGGCGTACTGTTACGTCAAGTTCAACAATCGAATTCGTCGTGATGCCGGAGATGAGAATGCTCGTATCCCCGATCGCAAAAGCATTCAAAAATGGTTGGACGACTCCTTATCAGTGGTTTTGTGCACGGCGAGTGCGGTATGCACAAGTCCAAGTGAGTTCGAGTTTTGCTTTGTTTTCATTGCCTTTTAGAAGTGTTCGAAACGCGGAAGCAATTGAAGATGTTCGAGAAGCGTTCGGGGCCAACCCACATCTTTCAACGAGACGCAATCCGTTCGTTATTGGACCCGGTGGCGATGGAGAAGATAAGCCGACAACTAAGATATCACGACGCACACTCAGCGTGTTCTCAAAGAAGACCTGAAGATGCGTCCCTACCATCTTCAGATGGCACACGCTCTCGACGCTCCGGATCCCGACACACGAATGAACTTTGCCTGAGACGAGTTGATGCGTCTGGCGGCTGATCCTGGCCGGTTGAATAACTTGTTATTCACCGATGAAGCCCACTTTCATCTGGATGGGTGTGTGAATCGGCATGATTGGATCATGTAGGCAGATTCCAACCCGCATTGGTTCGATACCCGGCGTCTTCACTCCCCGAAAGTAACGGTGTGGATGGGCGTTGGCATTGGAGGCGTGATAGGCCCAATTTTTGGGAATCATTAGCCGGTGAACGGGAAATCAACTCCCAGTGGTTGGAACAAACCCTGGTGAACGAGATCATGCCAGCCCTTAGGGGTTGGCCCAATTTTAGCGACATCTTGTTCCAGCAAGATGGCGCCCCGTGCCATATTGGGAACAACGTTTTGGCTTTGCTCGATCGTGAATTCCCGGGGCGGTGGATTGGAAGAGGAGCCCGTGCCCATCCAGCACCCGTGGCTTGGCCACCTCGATCCCCTGATCTCACAGCATGGGATTTCTGGCTTTGAGGTTACATGAAAGGCCGGATATTCTACAGAGATCAGCGTCCCAGATCGCTTAACGAGTTGAAGGGCAATCGTGGACGTCGCCGACCAATTAAGACAAGATCGACCAATGCGCGAACGAGTCATGGCCAGCTACCAACGGCGCCTTCAAATCTGCCTCGATCGACAAGAGGGACAAGTGGAAATCCGGTGAACTTATTGAGGTTAATAAATTCTGATCTCAAAATGAAAAACAGACCGATTTTTCATTCCAAAATTTTTTCGAGAAAACGGAATTGAGAGTTCATTTTGCGCCATCCTGTAGTTTTGGAGCACCGAATGTTGAAAAAATATCGAGAAGTTCGACTTTAACGAACTTTGTCGTTTTGTTTTTCAACGCTCGTAAACTGAGAAACTTTGTATGATGATCGGGTACTTTTGCAGTTTAGCTCTCCCTAGAAAAATGCTGTTCGCCCCCCCCCCCCCGACGGAATTTTTAAAAAATAAAACAGCAAATAAGGGAAATTAAATTGTCCCGATAGCATCAAAGCAGTTGTTAACTGTAAAGGACATTATTGAACGGGATAGTACTCAGCGATTTGAGACCACAAATTGTACATTACGTTCGGTCCACGAAACTGTTGACGCCAACAAAGGTCTGCCACGTATCCCTCAAATACTGATCGTACAGTCCCGAATTCGTGCTTGTGACGGCGCTTGAATTTTTGCCACAACTGCTCAATCTTGTTGGTGTGGGCGTAATCGTATTCGGTTTCGATGAAGATTCGTACATAAAAAGCTTTCTCTTGATTGGAGTAACCCATTTTCAAACAGAATAACGAAGAAATAAAGCAAAAAGATGAAAAACGTCGTAATTTTGACCACTTTTCCAACTCGATGGTTCACAAGCAAAGGGGGACCCTTAGGTCAAAAAATCGAAATCTTCGAAATTCCAAATTTGGTATCATTAGAATTTGGGGATTGTAAGGATTCAGAAAATATATAGTTTGTCTAGAAAAAAATCAAAAATAAGAACGTTATTCGAGATTTCGACAAGGTCATTCATTTTGCCCACCCTGTAGTAGAAAAAACACGAGTTGACTGACAGAAAACACGATTTTCGACAAATGTTTTGATTTTTCACAAGGTGATTCACCACCAGAAACGTTCATTACACCTTTGAAGTCGTAAACATCCGGCCAACTGCTTAAAACGTGCAACCGCGACTCAAAAATTTGATTTTTTTCTTCAGAGGGGGGCCCAACTGTATTTATCCGGGGGGCTAAACTGCAAAAGTACCCATTATGTTTTTACATTTCGAACACATTTGTGTTTAGAGTGCTGTTGCAATATTTTCATCAATTGCCATTGTTGCCCGCGAGATTTGCTCAGCGGCATCAACACCTTTGCAACTGAAATTTTACCTAAACTTCTTCCGCCGATTTGGAGCGATGGCCATTTTACATGTACACTAGTGCTTGGTGCTTGCACGGGCATGTAACTCTTATGCACATGTTTTTAACATGTTAACCCAATTTTTAGGTTAGAATCGGAAGTTGCAGTACCCGACAGGCCGACAGTCTTGCCACTATTGTACCCACATTGTAAACACCGTCTTAAACGTAAGAATTTTACATTTTTTATTTTATTATAATAGCAACTAATTTGCAGATCACTACAATGGTAGTAAACTTACTGAATGACGGAGCCCAGCATGTGTTGTGTCGACATCATACGCTCCCGGAACAACGTAATTCGTGTGTACGACAGGCAGACGCATTGCACGAATGACCACCCGTTACAGAGACAGAATCAAAGACAATGTAAATTTGAAATTAAATTTAAGATTTTAATTCATTGTTTCAGAAGTTCATTTGGGATATGTGCGAAGATACGCTGAATTTTTTGAAAGGCTACTTTGTCCCATCGCAGCTATTAATGACTTTTATTGTATTAAATAAAAATTGACAACTGCAGTTGAAATACTTTATATAAAAAATATGAAATTAAAGCGCAACAAAAAATTCAACTATTTTAAGCACCAGTAAAATTCGCGGCTTTGCCGCTCGCTTTCTTTACTTGTGTTTTGTGTGGGTTAAACTTGCGGCTTTGTCACTTGCTTACTTGTAAACAATAACAAAAAATTCAACAATTAACTGATGAAAGGCACTAAAATCAAGAAATCAGAAACTTGACATTACATCGATCGTATCTCTGCGAATAGCTGTTTTGGAGACATGTATTAAATACCGATGTAACGCTCATTAGTTGCGTTTTCTAGAATTCTAATATGCACCTGTCAAACCACGACAAAAAATTACAACAAATACCTCTCGATTCGCACTGAAACCGAAAAAATCCGTAATCTCACATTATATTGGTTCGAATATCTATCTTCGAGTTGCGTATTATATACTGTTGTAACGCTCATTAGATGAGCTTTCTGGATTACTAACATACATCTGTCAATCAATGACAAAAGTTCAACAATTCCCTGCTGAAGTCCACTTAAGCCCAAATTTTAAGGGCCCGCATTATATCGATCGTATCTTTGTGAGTAGTCATCCTCAAACTATGTACTATATACCATTGTAACGTTTTTTAATTGCGCTTTCTAGAATGCTATTATACATATTAGAGAAACATCTTAACAACCAAAATATGTGGACCCGCATTTGGAGCAAAAATGAACAGAAAATTTCTACCAAAGTTTATAACTTCATTGTAATTATTTTATATGCTGTCATATATTGCATGTCGATGAGCCCTACTGATGCGCACAACGCTATGTTCTTTCAAGGCAATCGGCTCAAGTTTCGATATGGTTTGATTAGAAAAACTGATTTCAGTGTTAATTTCAAGTCAAAAATTTACTCAGTAAAAGTTAGTATCTTGCGAAACAAATGTCAAATACGTACTCTCCATACTCAAATCTATAAGTTGGAACCCTTTCTTTTGCTCAAACATTCATAAGCGTCACCCCATCACCATCACCACCACCATCATTGCCGATTAGTTGGGGGATCTCAATTTGCAAAACCAAATTAGACACACTTATTACGACATCTAGACGGTTTAAGCATAAAGACCCCGTCTAACGACTGAAGAAGCATTTTTGTGATAACTGAAAAAGCTGTTTTCGGGTTTTAGAAGAGAGAACAAACAATTGATTAATTAATTCCTTATCTGGTCTTTTTTGACCGTTGGCTTGTGTCGCTTTTAAATATGCCATTTTGAATAGTTGGCGAATTTCGGGAAACTTTTTGCCCATAAACTTCGCAGCAGACTCAATATCTTCATGCCAAAAACTATCCTCAACATTTGCATTTTTATTGATGTCATAAATTTTCTCTTGGAATTGTTCTTCAAGTTGATGGGATAACATGGTGTCGGTTTCACACTTGTCCAATCTTCTTTAACCAAGCCAGTAAAACTCATTTGTTGAGATTTCAAGCAAAAGTACTGACGAAGTTCATGTCCAATTTGAATGTAAGCCACATTTACTAATGAAGCAGCAAACACGATAACCAAGCCGAATCTGGATTTGTTGCCGTATAGAGCCTTATAATCGCTTTTGGACATACAATAATTTGAGACCTTAGACAAATATTGTTCATAAACTTGTGTAAAGTCCATCGATTTTTTTAGTTGGCTGAGAGGAAACGAGAAAACCTAAAAAAATTAATTTTGCGTCATTTGAGCTTAGTACAGAGTGGGTAAAACAAAAAAACAAATTCCACTTACCATTTGGACTAACATATTCTGCGCGTACACTTGAATTGATAACAAAAAAGACGGTGGAAAAGAGCAAAAGATGCATTGGCTTAAACTTAAAACTAAAAACGATTGCAAACCACGTAAATACATCGATTTGAAGACAGCTATAACAATTGCTCGAACATGCACTCACGTAGTCAAAGATTGTACAAAACTAAATATGCGTCGAATTGCATTGCATACACCCGTATCCGCGCGACAATATTTTATGTCAAGTTTCTTCTTTATCGGGACGTCGTAATCCCCTTTTCATTGCTCTTTGCAACAAATATGAGTTTTCTCTACTTCACAATAAAGCAAAATAAATTAGCTCTAAACAAAATTAACCAAACTACAGTAGCGAGCAAAAATCTGGACACTTTTTTTATGTTCAGTTAGACGCGCATTTAGTTGCGCTGTTGTTTGCGCATTTAAAAAAAGTTGTTTAAAGAAATGTAGAGCATTGTCTTAGCTTCAATTTGACACCAAATTTGCATTATTCTGAACGTTCCCTATAGAAATTGGTTTTGACAACAGCAAATCGATTGAAAAATCTGCGAGCAAAAATCTGGACACTTTTGCAGACATATGAAACAAACAGAAGAAAAGTCGGTTTATTTGGCTGATTTTAATAAGTTGAGATCAATATTTTGTCGCGGATCCTTTTTGCTCGATTACGGCTGCGCACCGGCGGGGCATTGACTCGATCAATTTGGAAAAATATAAAGTGGGGATTTGAGACCATTGATACGAAAGTTCAGCGAAAAGTTCTTCCCGTTTTTTGAACTTTTTACCACGGAGACCTTCTTGGAGTTTTGACCAAAGATTCTCAATAGGGTTGAGGTCCGGAGACTGAGCCGGCCACGGTAAAACTTTCACTTTCTTTGACCCGAGAAATTTTTTGACCGATTTGACGGTATGTTTGGGATTATTGTCGTGTTGAAAAACCCATCCCGGAGTCCCTTTTTGTTGTGCCCAAGGTAACATGATAGTTTCCAAGATATTCTTGTACTTGAATTGATCCATGATACCGTCAATTTGAAACAACGGACCCAACCCTTCCAGACTAAAACAGCCCCAGACCATGACATTACCACCGCCGTGTTTTACCGTACCAATAGTGTACTTCGGATCAAATCGAGTGTTGGACGGACGACGGACGTAACGAACACTATCAGAATTGCACAGATTGAACTTTGATTCGTCGCTCCAAATAACTTTCTTCCAGTCGTCGATCGTCCATTGCGCATGCTCTCGGGCAAAAGCCAGTCGTTTCTTCTTGTTGATTTCAGAGATGAACGGCTTCTTGGCAGCGATTCGACCATGTAATCCAACTTCTGATAAGCGTCTTCGAACTGTGTGAACTTGAATTTGCGAGACGCCGGCTTCTGTGGCGACTTCGGATGCCGATAATTTCGGGTTCTTTTTTTAAACACGCACAAGTTCTCGATCGGTTCTAAACGCAATGAACAATAGTAGAAGTTTAAAACTAACTTCGGCGATGTCTTACGTGGTCGTCCACGTTTTTCATCATTCATCGGCTTCTTGGCACGTACGTAAACTTTCCGGACGGCACTTTTGCCCATTGATACGCGATTTCCAATTTCTTCGAATGTCAGCTCGTCAACATCTCGCAATTTTAGAATCAACTGCTCGATTTGTAGACTAGTTTTAACTCTTGGAGCCATTGCAGTAAATAAATAACAAAAACAATGAAAAACAATGGGGAAACCGAACGAAATTTCTTATAATAAGAAAAGTGTCCAGATTTTTGCTCGCTACTGTACATTAAAATTACATTATCAGACCGTTTACCTCAACAGTATTCGTATAATCAAATCGACCCAACTGTTCAGCAATTTCTATCCGTTGATGACGTTGCAAACTTGTCCCATCGTTCAACTATTGGATCCTAATCAACAATTGAAACTCAAGGTTTCATTCATTGTTCTTGTAGCCAGCAGTGCCAAACCAACCGGTGTAAATGCTTCAAATCTGGTCGCTCATGCAACTCTCGGTGCCATAATTTACAATCCTGGCACAACAACGATCATTCCAGTTAATGTAAATCATCTTTCCGGACGTGATTATTTCTAAATACTCTCCCACTTATGAATTATTTCTTTGCTTCATTCCGATTATGGGATCTTGTCTGTTATTCCCCCCCCTTTTTGCGAACAGATCGCTCGCGAATTTTGAAATCAACCCGCTCGCTATAATGCGAACGTTTCCAGTGCCCTAGACCACTCGGCCATTCGGTTCACAAATCCAGACCAAAAAGACGGTTTCGACCGGGTTTTGGATCTGTGCAGTTTACTGGCGTGAGGAAAGGGGTGGGTTGGTTTTTGGATTGTTTATGATAAAGAAAACAATTAGCAAAGCTTAGCGAAGGGGATTGTATTTCGAAATATCCTCGATGATTTGGTAAAACGCGTTTGAATCCTTCAATTGCTTTCGCCACATAAACTTGCAAAGATATGAGTCCAATTCATCTCGCGAAGTACTCCATCGACGTCGATTGGAAGCTTTGGCCTGCTTCCACATCGACTCGACCGTATTCGTGCAGGCGCCGCTTTCAGGATCGACAAAATTACGAGAATGATTGACGGTACTGTGCGTGTACAATTCGTTGCCTTGCTCGTCTTTCAATTCTGGTATTTCCGACAGATATGCCGCCCAGCAGTCACTGATAATGTGGGTGCCGGGTAGAATCGACTCAAGGATCACTGATTTCAACATTTCTTTTGTTCTGTTTTCGACAGCGTATAGAAAACATTCGTTCGATTCGCGGCATATTCCACCAAATACCCACTGCTGAGGTAGAACGCTGTCCTGATCCTAGCGGTTAAGCCCTTGAAATTGGTTGTCAACTGCCGCTCGCTCCCTACGCGATCGCCTTGGCATTCCGCGGTTTACCTCCGCCTCCCCCGCTCCCCGATGACCAGTTGGTGTTCGTTGTTATTTATTTTTAGTGTCTAATAAACCCGTCTGTTATCGAAGAACAGAACAATGGCGCAGGCAGAAAAACTCGAATCTACGTGGAAAACTCAACTTACGAAAGCCACAAAGGCGATCACGGACTTCCGGACAGGTTGGAAAGCTCTAAACCCAAAATTTCAGAGCAAAAATGCCACCGAAAGCGATGTCCAAGAAGCTACACAAATGTCCGTCAAATTGTCTCGAAAAAGTCAAATCATCAAGCAATACAACGATCTATGGATTGCAAATGGAGATGAGGAAGCGTTGATGGAGTACTTGAAGACAACCGATTTTCAAACGATCCAAATCGAAGCAGAAGAAACAGTGGATGAAATTCAATTAGCCCTGAAGTGGCACGAACAACGAACCGCAAGTTCAGCACCGATGTCGATTCCCACAACGGGAACGCCAACGCAAATTGTCCAATCTCCAATCCAAATCATGGAGTCTATTCAAAGAATCGTTGACAAATTCTCTTACGACCCGAACAACGACAAAACGTTTGGTAAATGGTTCGACCGATACAAAACGATCATCAAAGACCCGAAATTGTCAACCGACGAACACAGATCGATCATTCTGAACTCGCTCGGCACGGAAGAGTACAACCGCTTCAGCGACTGGTCACTCCCGACGAAACCAAAAGCGATGGACTTCGACGACTTGATCAAACAGCTAAGTGACCATTTCAATGACATTTGTTACTACATTTCAGCGACGTCTTCAGGTTCTGTCAATTCGACATGAAGATGGCGAGTCCGTCGAAACTCTGGGCGAACGGATCAACTCTAAATTTGTCCTGTGCAAATGGTCCGCAATGAAAGACGACGATGTCAAATGCCTTCTCTTCGCACTCGCTCTCAACCGTCCCGAAGACGCGTCACTCCAGGAAATTGCACTCAAAGAACTCGACGCTACGACAACTCCAACGTTGGAACGTCTAGTCATCAAATGTCGAGATCAACTGAACCGAATGGCAAACCGGCAAATGGCTCAACAACAAACAGAGGGAATACTGTCGATCAAGAAAGTCGAGCGAAATTCTTCAACAGCGAATGAACTCTACAAACGGAAGTTCAAACCGAAGAAAACACGTCCAAACAACGCGACAACTGCTCAACAGGGAAACAGCAACAAACCGGCAACCGATTCGACTGAGCAATCGAAACCCAAATGTCAAGGCTGCGGGGCAGTCAAACATCAACGTTCCGAATGCCCGTTCAAAGAAGCGATATGTCGCGGATGCGGCATCAAAGGCCATCTGGTTGCAGTCTGCCGAAAGGCTGGAAAACAAATTCAAGTCATCAGCATCAACAACTTGAATGTTCACCGACGAACCGCCGTCATCGAACTCAACGAACAACACGTCAAATTCCAATTGGACACAGCAGCCGACGCCAACGTCATTGGAATCGACGAATGGCAACTTCTTGGTCAACCGGAACTCTCAACCCCACAAATATCAGCTGTTGGAGTCGACCAGAAGCCACTCAAGATCTTTGGCACGTTCACCACAACTGCCAAATGGAACGACAAAGAAATCGAATTGCAAATCTACGTTCTCAAGCGCCAGAACTGTGCACTACTGTCTTCCAAGGAAATGGATCAATTCGCAATGGTTACCTACGCCATGGGAATCAACCAAATCCAGAAGTCAAACGAGTATCACGACGAACTCCGACATCAATTCTCCGAAGTGTTCGAGGACACTCTAGGAGAATGCAACCGAATCGCAGCCCAACTCCACGTGGACCCAAATGCAAAACCGACACATTTGCCACGACGACCACTCCCGCTCTCCGTTGAACCGCTCGTCAATCAGGAATTGGATCGTCTAGAAGCTGCTGGAATCATTTCCAAAGTGGACACATCAAAATGGGCCACACCAATCGTGGTTGCAAAGAAACCGCATGGAAAAATTCGGATATGCGCAGACTACTCCACCGGACTCAATACCGCACTTCAAGAAGACGCGTATCCTTTGCCCAACATCGAGGATATTTTTGGTAAGCTCGCTGGTAATTCTATTTTCAGCCAATTGGATTTGCGCGATGCATATCTTCAACTCACGTTGTCAGACGAGTCAAAACCGTTCACCACAATCACCACTCATCGCGGATTGTACCAATATGAGCGAATGAATTTCGGACTCAAAACAGCACCGGCAATTTTCCAGCGAACCGTTGATCAAATGCTTAATGGACTAAGCGGCGTCATCGGATACCTCGACGACATTCTCATCGTTGGCAGCAACCAGAAAGAACACGACGACCGACTTCACAGCGCTCTTACTCGCATTCAAGATTGGGGCTTCAAAATCCAATTGCACAAGTGTAAGTTCAACCAAAAAGAAGTGAAATATTTAGGGTCGATCATCGACAAAAACGGAATTCGACCGGATCCAGAGAAACTCCGAGCAATCGAACATCTCCGAAAACCGCAAACCGTCCCCGAAGTTCGAACACTTTTGGGCCTTGTCAACTACTACGGCAAGTTCGTGCATCAACTCCACGTACTCAAACAACCGCTGGAGAAACTCATCGGCAAAAATGTCGAATTCAAGTGGACAACCGACCAAGAGAGCGCGTTCCAACGAATCAAATCAACGCTCCTCAGTCCGCTCGCTTTAGCTCACTACGATCCACGACAAGAACTAATCGTTGCAGCCGATGCATCACCGCAGGGAATGGGCGCAGTACTCCAACAACGATACACAGATGGATCAGTTAAAGCGGTTTTTCACATTTCAAAATCTTTTTCAGAGATCCAACGACGTTACTCGCAAATTGAAAAAGAAGCGCTGGCAATTGTGACCGCCGTCGAACGATTTCACCGTTTCATCTATGGACGCCACTTCACGTTGTTAACTGACCATCGACCGCTTCTGGCTCTCTTCAGAACAGAACAAACAAAAGGCCTCGATGGACGAACAACGGCTCGACTCGCTCGATGGGCACTTCGACTCTTGTCCTACGACTTCAAAATCCAACACGTCAGAACGGAAGACTTCGGATTCGCCGACGCACTATCCCGTCTCATACAAGAGCGCAAACAAGGAACGGACAACGAAATGGAGGAAGTTATCAATCAGTTGCAAACCGTCGACCATGACATCGAACTATTGATCAACGAGACGACTACCAAATTGGAACCAAAGGTAACGCTCCCAATTATTAAATCAGCTACTTACAGCGACCCGTCTCTCTCCGCCGTTATTCAACGAATCCGAACACAATGGTCCGATACCGACAAACACGATCCACTCGTCGGTACATTTTACGGCAAACGAAACGAACTCTACGAAGCCAATGGAAGCCTCCTATGGAAAGACCGCGTCGTCATCCCACTCAAACTTCGTCAACAAGTTCTCAACATCATTCACACTGGTCACCCTGGCATCCAACGCTCCAAACGACTAGCCCGAGAACACGTCTATTGGCCCGGAATGAATTCCGAGATAGACAAATTGGTTCGTCATTGCCAATCATGTGCAGAAACAGCCGTCAACCCGAGAAAAGCTACTCTACAGCAATGGCCAACAACGACTGAACCGATGCAACGTCTTCACGCCGACTTCGCAGGTCCACTTCACGGTCATCACATTCTCATCGTTGTCGACTCACACACCAATTTCATTTGGACGCACAAAATGAAACAGACCACTTCCGAGCGAACCATCGATGCTCTGCGACAAATTTTCCTTCAATTTGGTCCACCAGAGACGCTTGTCACGGATAACGGAACACAATTCACGTCAGAATCGTTTGCTAACTTTTGTTTCAATTTTAGTGTTGTTCACCTCAAGTCTCCTCCTTACTTCCCGATGTCGAACGGACGAGCGGAACGTGCTGTGGCACTGGTCAAGTCTGCAATCGCGAAAGAGGGACGGGGTCTGGCATCACTCGACAAGATCACAAGTCAAATCAACAACCTACCTTCTGATTCTGTTCCGAACAACTCTAATCCCGCAAGTGCATTCTTCAATCGACAGATTCGCACTCAACTGTTTCAACTCAAGCCTCCAAATCGAAGCAACCGAGACGGTGCCGAAGATTCTCTCAATCGCAAAAAAACTCAACAGAAGTTCAACCGTCACCACGGCACTCAAAACCGCAAGTTCCATCTCAACGAACCGATTTACGTACTCCTTAAACCGAACCGAAAAGTGCCGGGAACTATCGTCGACTTCAAGGGCGAACGTCTAGCAATCGTGGAAACAGCCGCGGGCCAAATCACTCGACATTTCAACCAACTCTTCAAACGACAACACGACTCGGACAGTCAGCCAACGACCACCCAACGTCTTCAGCCAGACTCCCAACTCCAAGCATTGTGATGCGACTGGAACACTCACCGAAGCAAACCCGTTCGACTGTCCTATCCCTCCTCATCTTGTTGTTGTTACTGAACTTGTCAACTGTGAATTTGTCCATTTTCCGTTTATTATTTTGCTCTCCACTTTCCCCTCCACCTCCTTCTTGTCAGTAAGGGAGGATTGTCCTGATCCTAGCGGTTAAGCCCTTGAAATTGGTTGTCAACTGCCGCTCGCTCCCTACGCGATCGCCTTGGCATTCCGCGGTTTACCTCCGCCTCCCCCGCTCCCCGATGACCAGTTGGTGTTCGTTGTTATTTATTTTTAGTGTCTAATAAACCCGTCTGTTATCGAAGAACAGAACAAACGCGACCGACGTTGTTCTTTCCGCGAGAAAACACCGATTCATCCATTTCAACGGTTGTTTCCGGACCTCCTTTTTCTGCAGTTACAAAATCATTTCCTGGACATTCTCACCGATGCGAATTGGATTCACTAAAAGCTTCTGTGCGCATACGGCACGTAACCACCCGTTCAATTCGATCGCAGCGCTTTGTCCGATTCCAATCTCTTCTTCACAAAATCGAATCGACGTCTTCTCTTTCGACCACCAGTACAAGAAATGAACGATTTTGTCGAATGGCAACTTCGAATCGTCAAACCATGTGCCGACTCTTAAACCTTTCTTGGTACGACACTCACTTTTTCTGCACCTCCATCTGTCGCCTTTGTCACGCAGTTCTTGTTTCATTTCATGTCCGTTCGCACATTCCCGTGCTCGATGCAAGAGTCCAAAATCTCGTAGAAAATTGACCGCTTCTGTTTTCGTATTCACAAGTTGGCACAAGTCTCGATAACTGTTGATCGCGGAAATAGAAACCATTTGTAAACAACCAAAAGCGAAGAAAAGAAATTCGAAATGAAAGGAATAGTCAAAAATTTTGCGTGTTAATTCTTGCGAGCAATTTTTGCGAGTGGGGGGGGAAACAGAAAAGACCCCGATTATGCTCTTGATTTTTCGGTTCCTATAGATTCATGAGAACGCCCAAGAATACAATTTGATCAAGAGTGTTGTTTAATGTGCTTAATTAACCTAAAAATCGCTGTTTTACCTTTGTCCCGGCCCGTTTCACAAAAGGCCCGGCCATTCTGCACATGGTTCGGTCTTTTCACAACAGGTCGTATTTTCATGAAAAGTCCGATTTCACAAAAAGGCCGTAACATGCAGAATATAAAACCGGCGGTTTATTTCGATTTAAAAAACCGGATAAATATTAGTTAAAATTATAGTTGCGTAAATGAATGTTTTTGCTTGAAAATTGCGGGAAGTTGGCTTAGAATAAACTTATAAGCCGTAGGTCGGGCGTCAAAGATTCGTTTTAATCGGAGCCAAACCAAATCCGTAAGTTTGTCAGGTGTGCTGAAAAAATTGTATGTAAAATCGTTGATTTAAAATTCAACTTACTTGAAGACAATGCGATGGAAAACACTCATTTCTATAGAATTCTCAGTCCGAACTACAAGAGTCCGTTTCCCGTCACTACTCATTGGGCACAGTGAAGTATTTGCCATAATTGTCGTTTTTTTCCATTCTAGAGTATCCAAATCCAATGATACGATTGTACCTGCCTTTTGTTCACAATTGACCATAACAAAGAGTGTGCGACCAACACAAACCATTGAATGTGGCAAATATCGATGTGCTATCACTGAATTAGTTGTGGGATTCTGAACATTTTCGTCCTTGGAAATTGATACTTTGACCAATTCGAGGGACTTTAGTTGATCGGCACGAATATTGTAAAGTGTTCGGTTGCAAATTAATCCATAAATAAAGCCGTCAAAACACCCGAAGGCATCCATTTCCACAGAAACATCTACACGTGAAACGCAAAGTTGATTGTCAGCTTTCATTTTTACCATGTAGTATTTGCTCTGGGGCGTACTTCTTACTTGCAAAACTAAGCCATCGTACAAGTTTGGTGGATACGATTTTGACGACATCCAACTGCAACCCTTGGTCCAAAAGTCTGTCGAAACCGAAACCGCTTGTTTTACACTTATTGACGAACCCTCAAAGTCGATATTTCCTACACCCAAACGCACAGCTTGATAACCATTACAACAAAACATTAGTAAGACGGTACTCAAGTCCAGTGCAAAGACATTCTTAATCTGAACAGGCGCTTTTCGTCCGAATACATAATTTTCGATTTCTGCGGATGTTATGTCAACATGAAGTTCTCTAAATACAAAGTCAAAGAAACTGAATTGTAAGTTTACCGTTTTTTTGAGTGAAACAAGTCTCTAATAATAATAGATGAACTACGCGTTGCAATCAAGAAGCGGCCATCAATAGAATAATTCGAACATGACGTAGTCTCTCGTAGATTTTCAAATTCCTCACTTCTTTTTCTCCTACTTTCATTCATTTTTTGCATCTAAAGCAATTATTTGTTTAGAAACAAAATATTCAAACCTTTAAGTTTTAAAGAAAAATGGTATACATTAACACAAAAAAGAGCTACGTGCCGCTTAAGTTCTTTTGAACCAACTTAACCAACCAGCATGCTGCCAAATGGACAGCAGTCTGACGAGACGATTGACCCGCTTGTGTCCACTCAGCTATCTCTCGAAAACCAACGACACTTTGAACAAAGCAAGACATTCCGCCGCCGTCATTTCGCCGCCAAAGCAGTCGGCGGTTTCTCACTATTCATTTTTATCTGAAACCTTCTGCTTGACGTCATTGTGAAAAGAACGCTCAGTCTTTGGAACTGGAAAACTGTCTACGACCTTAAACTGCAAGTTCACTTCCTGCTTTCAAAATTTTACAGTAACACTTGTGTGATCGATTGAGTGTTTGTAGGGAAATTTTGGTGCTTTGAGTAGTTCAAGATCTTTCTAGTAATAAGTTCTCTGTGTTTGTTTCCGGATTGCTCAGGTCGAAAAGAAGTCTGAGCGCTGAAAGCTGCAATACGTGAAACGAGTTATCACTGGAAATCTGGGCTTCGGAATCGACGAACGAACAAACGAAATGAAAACGGTTGCTTGGCAATAATCAAAAAACATTTGCGAACGAAAACTCTCAAACTGCAAAGGGTTTAAACTGGGAAGAGCGAACAAATTCAACCGACCGACCGCTACAACAACAAATGTAAACTGACGGTGAAGTAAATTGCGTCTAGAAATGAAGAGAATGTTAGCGCGTTGTGCAAATTGCGCAACAACAACAACAAAAGCACTGGCAAGCAGGTGTCGACCAGTGTTTTTGCCGACGACCAAAAGAAACTGCAGCTGCGGAAAAGGAGTCTGCAGAACAAAAAACATTCAAGTGGTCTTCTCTGATGGAGAGATCACTTGTTGTTTTTTTTGCGTTGCAACGAAAACACTGGTCGACACTGCTTGCCAGTGCTTTTGTTCATTTATAGACGCAATCGGCTATGAGATCTCTGCTGCCGTTTTCCACTTTCGTTTAATGGTCGATTGTTTGTACAGGGTGGCGCAAAATGAACTCTCGTCGGTTTTTTGCGAATAATTTTTTTGTCGATGATTTTTTTTGAACAAAGTATATATTTTCTTGGTCCCTATAGTTCCCATTCTCAAATAAAAACAAAGTTAAAATTTTGAAAATTTGAAAAAATTTTACCTTACCCCTCTCTTTGGTCCAATGTTGTCGATCTTGACCATGTTCGGTTTTCTTTGTTTTCGTGTGCAATGAGTTACACGGTCGTTCAAAAACTGCATTTTTGCGAATTTTCATCGAAGAACATTATGATTATTGGAAGTTTCAAAGTCGAGTTCGTCGCGAAGTTCAAAATGGTCAAGCTCGAGTTCCCGATATGAAAACAATCAAATCATGGGATGAAATGCTTCGGACTACGGGAAATCTTCATGGACAAAGAGGAAAGAACAAACCAAAGTGTGTTAACAAACTCCTCAAATTTTGATTTGCTCGTCTTTTTAAGACAAGTTCGTTCTGAAGAAACCAATTGCTGATGTTCGAGATGCTTTCACTGCCAATCCGCATCTTTCCACCCGCCGCACTCCTTTCGTTCCAAGCATCAATGATGAAGACGAAATGGACGTTTCAACCTCCTTAATGTCCAGAAGAACATTGCAACGAATTCTGAAAGACGATTTGAAGTTTCAACCTTATCATCTTCAAATGGCGCACGCACTCAACGAACCCGACTATGATGCAAGAATCGATTTTGCTCGAGGTGAATTGGAGCGACAAACGGCAGATCTCGCTCGTCTGTCGAACCTCGTGTTTACAGACGAGGCCCACTTTCATCTCGATGGGTGAGTGAATCGACAAGATTGGATCATGTAGGCTGATGAAAACCCGCATTGGTTTGATGTTCGTCGGCTTCATCCTCTCAAGTTGACTGTGTGGATGGGCGTTAGTGTTGAAGGAGTCGTTGGGCCCTTTTTTTGGGAACCGCAAGGTACCGAAAGAGGAATCAATGCCCAATGGATGCAACGAACGCTCGAAAATTTGGTGGTTCCAGAGTTGCAAACTTGGCCAAATTTCGATGACCTTGTTTTTCAACAAGACGGTGCTCCACCGCATATTGGAAATAACGTTCTTGCAGTGCTTGATCGTTTTTTTTCAAATCGATGGATAGCCCGGGGAACCCGACAACACCAGGCTCCTGTTGCGTGGCCTCCTCGGAGTCCCGACCTCACTTGGATGGATTATTCCATTTGGGGGTTCATGAAGAGCCGGATATTTCATCGGGATCAGCCGCCAGTCACTCTTGAAGAACTGAGAGCAGCAATCGTGGAAGTTGCCAACGATCTTCGGCAAAATCGCGAAATAAGAGAACGAATTGCGGCCAGTTTTCCTCGTCGTCTTCATCAATGCTTGGAGCGTGAAGGCGGTCAAGTGGAAATCCGTTAATCATTTGTTTTTGTTGTTAATTTGTTAATTAAACGCTTTAATTTTAAACATTCAAAACTGTTTTAAACTGATCGACAACATTGGACCAAAGAGGGAGTAAAGTGAAATTTTTTCAAATTGTCAAAATTTTAACTTTGTTTTCATTTGAGAATGGGGACTATAGGGACCAAGAAAATATATACTTTGTTCAGAAAAAAATCATCGATAAAAAAGTTATTCGCAAAAAACCGACGGGAGTTCATTTTGCGCCACCCTGTAGAATATAAAGCTACCAACTAAAATAAACGCAGCTTCCTTTTTGACTGCAGGAGATTAGCAACTCAAATGGTTTCTGCTTAAATTCACTGCTCTCCTTCTAAAGACACACTTTGATAGCAAAGGCAATTTCCATCAAATACGGCGCAAAGATTGTAATCTGCACCGACGGCGATGTCACCGGTCTTCAAACTGTGCGAGCGTTGGCGGATCATTACTTCAAGGAATTCACACCTAATGATGATGCAGACGTCCCATTCGAACCTGTTGATCCAGATGCCCTACCAGATGATGAAACCTCAAAAGATGTTCCAGACACTTCCAACGACGATTTTGATCTGAAGAAGTTTTCCGTCGCATTTCTGTGGCCATCACTTGTGCTACATAATTGCATAGATGTGTTCTTTCCGCCATTGCGACAAGAATACTGTCAACGGTGGAATAGAGAGATTCTGAAAAAACCAGAGAATACATTGTCCAATCTGATGAATAATATGGAATTAACTAGGTGCAACCAATGGCAACCAGGAAAAGACCCACTGGATATAAAACAATCGGATGGAAGAACACCAGTTTATTCTGACTGGCAACGACGTTATTTCGCCGGTTATCTTGCTGCAATCGACAATATAACAAAAATTCTACGAAGAAGGGACCAACTCAACGAAGAACAACGAAAGTTCTACAAGCGGCTCCAGTTCGAATACTGTGTGGCGCTCACCGAGTGCACATTTATGCACAGTTACGATCTACCAATAACGCGCCGCACATCGCTTGTAATTGACGCAATACACGGAAAAGACTACTGGAATTATTCATTACCTGATGTCCCCCAATGCAAAACTTATTTACAACCGTGAATTTGTGTAACATCTCAGAACCGAGAATTTCGGGTCAACGAGGATGCCGGGTTCCGAACTTCTTCGTGAGATGTCCTTCTTTTTGAACACTGAGTAGCAAATCCTAAAACGCCGACTTCTTTCGTGAATTCTCTTCTTCTTTTTCTTCCAATTCGAATGTTTTTCGTATTCTGTACCCTCGATCTTTTGGTTTTGAATTTTAACTTCATTGTTCCCATGATTCTCCCATCCATTCCCACCATTTCGCCCATAAGTCTTGTTTCCCTTCACGATATCCATCTATTGTAATTTGTAATACTTTGCTTAAAATCAAATAAACATCGCTCATAAAGATTCGAAATTTCGACGCTCACATTTTGGTTTGGATCGATAAGAACGAACAGGAAACGACCGCCGAATTTGTCAATAATTTATTTCGGCACGAATTCCCGATCCAAAGATCGACAAACGCCTTTACGACCTGGTAGCTTCATTCATGCTCCACGATTGTAATGAGAAAAGCGTTTGTCGAGATCCGGCCAATCCATCGAAAACTCCATGTAAGCGGCGTTTTCCTCAGCGCGAATCTCTGACCACACAAGTGCATTACGGATTCATTCAGTATGCACGTTTGCCCGCCAATTTGGGTTATTTCACAGTCCCGAAAAAGGGTGGCAAGATTCTGAACTCGTAAATATCCACAGACTATTTCGCCGCAGCCGTTTTGCCGCCAACAGTATCACCGACAAAGAGTTTAACCGAAAAAGAGTTTTAAATCACGTAACAGCGTTGTTTTTGAATTAATGGACTATTAAATAAAGATAACTTTTACGTTTAACAATTACGCTGCTTATATGATCTATAATATTAGAATTCATATAAAACAAAGGCCTATTGTAATTGGTGAATTCTAAGAGCATATAAAGCCAACTATCAGATCGAAAATTACCAGTCTACTGGGTAGTACTGGTTTTAACGCGTTTTAGTGTTGTTACTTCTTTTTGTTATTATGATGGCCTTTGAAATATATTCAAGCCGAGGAGTCGCGAAGTTAGCAAACGATGGTTTTGTTTACGCGTTTGACAAAGTAAGTAATAACGGTAATGTGAATTTTTGGCGTTGTGAACGGCGTAAACAGTGCAAGAGTCGCATTCACACTAAGGTAATAACAAATGAATTCATTAAGTTAGTAAGGGCACATGGACACGATTCGAGAGCCGGCCAATGTGGAGATCGCCAAACTGAAAACAGGTTTGAAAAGACGAGCACTAGATGCACAAGAGATTCTGTCTCAAGTGATCACTAATGAGATTCAAGGTCTTAGCAGTGCTGCGGTAGGTTCTTATAACAAAGGTTCTATGCGTAAGATTTTTCAACGCACTCGTAACGTTCTTATCTCCGCACCTTCTCAACCTTCTCTCAAAGAGATCTCGATTCCAGAATCTTATCAACCATATGACTTTTCACCAAGAGCTTTCAAACAATTCCTTTTGGCTGATTCTGGTATTGGAGATGCATCTCGAATTCTTTTCTTTGGCCGTTGTGCAGTTGGCTCGTGGATTTGCGAAATTGACAAAATCTTTGTCGATGGAACTTTTTCACTCACGCCTCCTCTTTTTAGCCAAATTTTTGTGCTTCTCGCCAAACGTGGCGACTTCGTTATTTCTATTCTCTATGCACTTTTAACTAACAAACTGGAACGTACCTACGTGAAGATGATCTCTATGATTCAAACTCTTTGGCCCCTTTTTAACCCAATCGCCATTTCAGTTGATTTCGAACTTAAGGTTATCAATGCCTTTTGATCTCAATTTCCTAATGCACAGTTTTCACGGATGTCTCTTTCATTTAACTCGTAATTTAAAAAAGAAGATTTCAGAGTTTGGATTGACGCATCGATATAACTTCGATGCCAACTTCGCACTGTCAGCACGAATGATCGCCGTCCTTGCTTTTGTTCCTATCGACGACTTGGACACGGCCCTTCAACACCTTTCAAAACAATTGCCCGATGATCTTGTCCCCGTGCTTCAATACTTTGGAACTAACTACGTTGGTACAGTTTACCGAAACCGCCGTCCTCTCTTCGAACCTGAACTTTGGTCTGTTTACAAACGGACATTAGAGGAATCTGATCGGATCAACAACTACGCTGAAACAGCACATCCTCGTCTTCAAGCGGAGTTTGGTTTCGAGAAGCCCACTTTATGGAAGTTCGTGGACGGATTGAGGAAGGTCCAGAAGTCGAGAGATGGCGACTACGAGCGGTTTGTGCGACGAGACAAGCCCCGCCCAAACGTTCGAGGTATGTGAAAGCCGACGATCGACTACTACGTCTGCCGAGTTTCTACGACCAAAGAACTTCTGTTGAGTTCCTTTCTAGAATCGCACTGATCTGAACTCACATTTCTTAATTTGTTTTTCTTAACAATTATGTTCTCTTTTTTGATATTCGCACATTCACATTTTTTGCACCAACAAATTCTTCTCAACGTGGAATACCTTGCCGAGGTAAGAAGGCTTAAAGTTATTCATACGAAGTATCAATAACAACTAAATTTCCACTAAATTCATAACTAACTTGATGGCAATAACCTTTGTGCGGCAGCGAAACGGTCGGCGGCGAGATGTCACATACCGCAGTTTGAATGGAACCTTTCACTATTCCTTGCAAGTTTATTGTACGATGTTCAATTATTTCTAAAACTCAAATGAAACCAAGTATGAATCCGTTTAGTTGAATTGTCTTCTTAAAATTATTTTGAATCCCATTAACTATATAGAAACAAATTTCTATTTTATCTTTGGTCTTTGTATCAATAAACACTACGATTTAGTCAAAGTTTAAGTGATTTTACTGAAAATGAGCAAATGTATTTGGTAGATCAAAGAAGGGAATACGTGTGTTTTGTTCAAAGAAACTAAATTCAAACTCTGATATAAGAATTAAGGAAAAGAATTCGAATCGTCTTATTCGTCAGCTCAATGTGTGTCCAATCCAGCAATCGAGCCTTTTGGTACAACGGAAACTCGTGGTCGAGTTGGTGCTCGTTTGGTGAACGTCGCTGGTTGAGTGTCAGCGTATCGCCAGAAGATTAAAGCACCCTAAAAGAATATCGACTCAATATCGTTTCGATCTCAAATTGCTTACCAATGCCAAGACAGCGGCAATGATAAAGAAGATCGAACGCCATTCGGTTTTTGACTCCTGATACTCAACGAAAACATCGAAAAGAGTCGGAGCCAAGAACAAGCACAAGCATTTGATGAACTGAATTGCAGCAATGACGAAATGACTGTACTGTCTAAAACAACAAACAACAATTAGTGCAATCTTCTCATTCAAAGTTTTCGTAGGAACTTTCGATTAATCGTCAACTACGTTCTTGTCGCTCGTCATCGAATTAAAATCACTTGGACGGACGACAAATTAATCGGAAATTAACTGCATTTTTGGTTCCGAGTAAAAAACAAAACGATTAGCAGCGGAAATGTTTGCCGAAATTAATTGAGTGGAAATTTTCAAGTGGCTTCCAATTTTGTCATCATTCATGGTCGAGAACTTACCGAGACGCCAAAGTTGCACATTTGTAGAAACCACCGCCTGAGGCTGCGAAAAGCATGTGAATGAGAATGATAACGATAATCGACAGAGTCGGCAAATTTTGAACACAAGCCAACAGTAAGTAGAGAACGGCGGGACCAGCAACGGCGATCGTGTTGAAAATGATGACTTTTGTAGTTTCACTCAACGATCTAAATCGCTTATAAGGTGTGTTCGGATCATCGAAACTCACTTGATGTTATCGCACAGAACACCGAAGATCAATTTCAATGGGATGTACGCAAATGTTGCAATGGAAGAGTAAATTCCGGCGTCACGGACGTTGAATCCCAAAACGAAATGAATGTAAATCGGAAGGTACATATGCAAGAAAAGAGCGGACAAAAGGTAACCGAAAGCACAAAACCAGGATGACAAAATGGTTGTGTTGCGCATAATCGCTCCGACAGGCACATTTGCACCCATTTCGATGTGAGCGTTTCCTTTGTTCTGATGAATCTCTTCGAGTTCGGCACAACTCACACGTCGATGCATGTCCGGCCAATCGTTGTAGAAGATCAACCACAGGACGAAAACAACAATACCAGCAGCTGCATGAATGTAGTAAATAGATGGCCATCCAAGGAATGAGTTACAGAGCTGAAAACACCGTTCAATTATCATTTTGTTTCATAATCAAACTTACAAATCCGGCAAACAAATTGGTGAATGTTAACGAAAGTGGTGAGTAGCAGGTCAAAACAGAAATGAAGATCGCGTGCTAAACAATAGATTACCTGAGCTTTCGATATAATTCACAAACCTGTTGCAAAGATGCCCAATGAGAGGTGAGAACTCCAATGACGGCAAAATCAGCTGAAAAGCAGAATTGTTAATCAAAATATTCAATCCGCAAATCTCTTGACTTGCTGTCAACTACTCACCGGCATAAGCAATTCCCTAAACTCAATCAATTAAACGATGTCGACATTTAAAACACAAACCTGAAGTAAACGCATAGCAGTGAACGGCCAGATTCCCATTGATGCGGTTAATGGAATCAATGCAGTTGCAACGGCCGACAAAATACCAGCTCCAAAGAACACAAACCGCGCACCAAAATGTCCATAGAGCCAACTGAACGGGAAAGTTGCAATCAACGAGCCGACAGCAACTGCCCACATGAGCAATCCTTTCTCGTTTTGTGTGTATTGATAGGTCGGGAAATCGCTGTTAATCTACAAAATTGTTCAATAAACGTTTTCTTTTTTTTTGAAAAGGCTTACTGTAACATTTGGAGCTGGAGCCATGCAAATCAAAGCGATATTGACCTATGAGCCCAGTGGTTAGTTAGCTTACGGTTTCCCAACTTACAGTAAACATATTTGAGGAAATAGACGTGAGACAGAACAACGCAATAATTAAGATGACAAAACGAAAGTTATTTGGCAAACATGAGCACGAGCCTTCTTCTCTAGTCACACACTCATCCAACTTCATTCTTTCGCCGCGTCGATCGTTGGGATCGTGGCCGTTGCGCGGATTTGCCGTTCCGGTTAACATTGTGAACGAAATCGAAAGTTTAAAACTGAAAATTTTCAACGTTAACTTCAACAAAACCCTAACACAAATTGACAGCACGAAAGTTATTTCAGGCAAATCGACCAAAAATCATAGGTAGAGCAGACAGACAAAAATGTTTGTAATCGTTTTTTTAAAGTTTCCACTTCTGAGGCTCAAGTGTCAAAGGGTTTCCATTGAACACCGAAGCTTCGGGAGCGAGCGAATATCGTACCGATTCGAAATCGACCTCGTCGCCCGAGAAATCGAAACTGACAACCGCGAAACGTAGCGACAGAACGTCGAGTTTCGGGGTTAAATAAAAACGTTCAACGTTCTTTCAAGCACAAACTTTCAAGTTTGTTCTGAAGACTGAAAGTTTTGTAGTCGACCGAAACGGTTGATTTAATTTGGATGCTCAGTAGTTAAATCGGAAACAAACTGTTGACTTCGCTTGCCCATCGACTTCACTTTCCCGCCCGTTCGATGCGTCGAAGCGGCGGCTAATTGACGCCGAAAAAACACGTCGGTTGCCATCGAACGTGGTCGGGTCGTACTCCCAATCGACTAATATCAACAAACAATGTGCGTTGATTGACGGTAGGCGGAGTTGTTGATTACTCGAAGCGCGAATTGGGAAATCGAAATTGCAACCACTTCGACCACAAATTTGTCGGAAGGTTGTTTTCGGTTATGTCGATCGAACTTTGATGCGACAACAATTTCGACGTTCCGAGAAGTTTACGTCGAACTCAACGATCACTGAAGAATTCGCCCAAACTCGAGAGTCAATCAGTGGGTAACAAATAAGTTCGGAAGGATGAAACAATAACCGGAGACTCCGAATGTTCATCGTCCATATACGCACTTCGACTCGAGCATTCGATTTTGGTTTCTGATTGTCGAAACTAATCGTTTCATAATCAGTGGGCGTTTTTGTTTTTCTTCCATCGTCCTTCTCGAACACTCCGCAACGACTTCTGAGATGATTGATCGTCGCGTTGTTTTACTCTGCACGCAACAACTCCCCACCACCATCAGCAAATTCAATGCTCCAATAATAGACGCCTCGGGTTTTGGTGTCATCTCGTTGGTTTTAATTGTTTTTTAAAGAACCAGAAGAATGATTGATTGAGCCGCTATCATCGACTAAACACCGTCGATTGTCAAAATTGGGCGCAATCTTTAATCACCGGATAGTTTTTGCAAGAAACTTAAAGATCGAAAACCACAAGCTCTCGTATTCGATGCGATTTCAAAGAACATACAATTCGAATTGAACGACAAACCGTAGATCACGAACTCGAAATTTTCGTTTCCTTCGCTCCACTTCACACTCGGCAGTTTAATTCGATTTGATTGAGCAGTAAACTCGGAATGCACTTTAAAGTTTTTGTAACCGAAATCTTAAATCAGTTGCTTCAGAAGTCTCCAAACGACAACAAACCATCAATCTGATCAAATCGACTTTGCAATCACAAACTCACAACAAACGCACGTTTCTCTTCGAATAAACACGCGCGCCGCAGAGAACGATGGTCATGAGTTTGAACAATGAAACGAAATTGATCGAACGAAACGTTTGGGTTTACAGTTCGAAAACGTCATTGACAAGATTTCGAAACAAGAATTCATTGTACACTTCAAAATCACTACGATTCGCATTAGCGGACTAGGAATTCAGAAATGGAAACCAAGTTTATTGTTTCAATTTTCGTGTTCAGGATTCACAAAGGTAATAAAACAACCTTTTGGTGTTCTCGTAGGTCAGTAATAAAGCTCCGTTCGAAATGAAAGACCGGCAGACCGTCGGAAAGAGACCTTTGAATAGTGCAGATATTCCTGAAATCACCAATACACTTTAATTCAGATGTTATTCTTACCGTCTTCACGAATCAGATGTAAGAAAGTAGTGAGCAACGTGCCAGAGCCATAAACTTGAATTCGTGACTTCAGTACATCAATCGGATAAATTGAAGTCCAATAAGCAACTCCACTAAGTCCACCGCACAACATTGTTCGTGAAATTCCTGAATCCTATTAGCGAACTTAAATGTTACGAACATACCGATCTGATCCCGTCGTTCACCTTCGCGACGTGCAAATTCACGTGCTGTTTCGTAGACACCTGCAAAATTCAACAATCGAGTTTTCTAGAATACTCACCAAAAAGAATGGAGTTACCCAACGATTGTCGTAGCAATGTCGCCGTATAACCAGTGAACAAACCGTTAAATCCTTCTTTTTGTATCAACTCACGACATAAACGTAAAGCACCACTGAAATTGGAGATCAAAGAGGTTAACACAATAAACTAACCTGTGGTTTTTTGGATGCAATTCGCGCATCGTTTGAAGTCGACATTTGATCAGTTCAGTTGGACAGCGAGTAAAGGCAGCAAATGCACCGGCCATTCCACCAGCTGAAATGTTCATTACAGATTATCGTTTATGTTTCTTACCCAATGCTGATTGTAGTGGAGACAAACGGTTACGATCAGTAGTGTTTGAAGTTAAGGCGACAATCTAAAGAACGTTAAGAAGCCCCAAATTAAACGAACCATTCTGCTGTAATCATAAGCCACAAAGATTACTGCGTTCTCTGCCAAACGGGCCGTCAACGCGGGAGTAAAGCCTGAAAACAAATGCTTTAGAAATCGTTAAGATTGAAAACAAACCGGCGTAGAACTTTTGGAGTCCATCGACTCGTAACGTTTGAAGTGCACATGTTCTGAAGTTTGGATAGAGATGAGGAAACAGTTGGAGTTTAACTTTGATTGTATCCACAGGCTGGGCAACGAGAGTGTTTGCGAAAGCACCAGAACATCCGGCAATCACATTCGATATGACCAACTTCGTGTGTGAAAGTTCGGCAGCTTTTCGATCAGCTGCAACAGCCGAGCGACTTTTCTGCGCCAACATTAGTATGAATGGACTGAAGATTGTTAGCTGACATTTGTGTCCAATTTGCATATTTTCATTTGAAATTCGAGACTTTTTGGTTGGCCATGGGATAAAAGCGAAAACGAGCGGAGTTGAGTGGACGGTTGATTCTAATGTGATTATCAATTATGCATAAGACTTTCAGTTTAAGACCAAAATCTGTTAGTTCTCTTTTCATTCATTGTTCAAAATTATCTTCAGATGGCCGCGTTAAGTTTTGTTCTCCTCTGTATTCTTTTGGCCTTTGAATTTTTCATCGATCTGAAGGTGATAGCTGACGATTATCAAGCGTGTTTCAAGGAGGTTGGCAATGACGTGTAAGTCCTTCGGTTTATATCTTATAGATCGGCTTTTCAGAGAGTTACGTGGATTGAGTAATTCAGCTGCGGCCGAATTGGAAGTCCCGCAATATGGCGATGTGGAAATGGAAATTGATTTCGATTTCTCATGGGAACGTGGCTACGAGTAAGTTCGGTATCAAAATTTAATATAAAGAGCATTACAGCCTTGATATGATTATTGGAAATCTGGAAGTGGTATTTGAAATGCGAAAATATAGAAACAAACCAAAACACCTTGCTATTTGGAACCATATTACCCAACGTATTGTGACCGTAATTGATCATAATGAGCCTTTTTGTTTTAGAAAACATGCGCTTCCTATTGCCGTGTCTTGGAAAAATTGCCGAGTATGGTGTGTTTCTTCAAAACGCAAGTAGCAGCTTGGAAGAACTAGTGGCTTTCGGTCCGGTCGATTTCATAAGGAAAAATGGCGCTCGAAGAATCTTGATCCAATCAAGAACTTACGACCACTCTGATTTTCCTGTCATTCGCTTTGTAAGATTTCTCTTGGATGATAAGCTATTTGTTGCAGAAAAAGACAAAGATCTTCAAACCACAACCGATGACAACTTCCGCACCGCCTGCGAAGAAGAGCACCAATCCGCTTCTGATCGTGTGAGTTACCGATTGCTTCTCGATTTTAATGTTTAGCATCTTGGTCGTGCTCATCATAGCCTTCATCGCATCCTCTAGCATTTTTGGCGTCTGTTGGTACGTAAAACACAACAAAAAGCAGAAACCATTAAGTGTGAAAGGTGATCAGAAGGACAAACCGAAGCGTGTGAAGGACGAAAGCAAACTGTCAAACAAAGAAAAATCATCGAAAAAACATAAATCAGCAAAATATGTCAAGAAGTCACCAAAGAAATCGGTGAAGAAGGTAACTGCAGAAATGAAACCAAAAACAGAGGAAAGTGGACATGATGATTAGACCACTTACCATATCCGCAAGCATTAGTTATTGAGATAAACTTGAGAATATCTGTAATGAAACATAACAAGTTGATTGGCACAATCTCTAAGTTTGATGTTTTGAGATGACTTTACAATTTGATTTCACAATCGCGGGGCGATAACTGATGTACAAGTTTTGGGGGGAAGCATCGAGGAATCTAGCAATGATGAATTCTCAACATCGAAAAAGACGACGACAAAAAGTGTTGACTTCGAAAAGCTCAAGTGTTGAAAATGAGCCGAAACCGAAAGTCTTTTTCAAATAACTTAATTTAGAATACAAGTTCCAATTATAAATCTTCATGTTAATTTGCGTTATTGAGCACTCACTTCGGAAATCTTACGATAGTAAGTGGGAAAGTGCAAAAGTTAGTTTTTGAGTCGTAATCTAATTGTCCAATTAGAAGTGTTTTTTATTGCGCAGTGAATTCGGAGAAGTCGACTGATTCGATTAACAAAAATCGGGACGTCCAATCGAGAAATTCACAGATCCCAGCATTAAGACAACTGAAGTGACTGTTGAGGTTCTTTTCAGTCGGTCAAACAAAATGTTTCTGAATCCAATAGCATTGATTATCATCGTTGTTGTGTTTCTGATTGCAAAGTTGGTTCAATACATCAGCTACATTCGCTCTTATCCGCCCGGTCCTTGGGCTTTGCCAGTCATTGGAAACTTTCTTCAGGTTCGTAAAGTTCAATTCAAATTTGTGGATTCACAACTGCAGATCGACACCGCGAATCCGCATCGATCCATGGTCAAATGGTCGAAAAAGTTTGGGAGCGTTTTCACTGTTTGGTTACCGAAACCAGTTGTTGTTTTGGCGAACATTGATGCAATGAAAGAAGCCCTTCTGCAACAAGGTTATCAAACAATTATATCGACAGTAACTTTTGATTTCAGGAGACCACTTTTCTGATCGTCCAATGTCTTTTCTCTACAATCTATTTACGGCCTACAACGAAGATGGCGATGGAATCATTTTGTGTCGTGGGCCAAGATGGCAAGCTCAACGACGATTCGCATTACGCACCTTCAGAACCTTCGGAATGGGAAAACAGCAAATGGAAAGTCGAATAAATTTTCATTTGAATCGTTTGGTTGAGCAAATTAAACAAAAAATCTTTGAGAGTTCTAATGAGGTTAGAAGTTGAAAGTTGAAACTGAACATGAAAATTTTGTAGACGGCAGTTGTCGACTTGCATTACCATTTGGCCTTTTGTTTTGGAAACATAATCCACGATCTGGTCATGGGCCGTCACTATGAAGAAGGAGATCCCGAGTTTCTTTACTTCAAAAAAATGATTGACGGTGTTCTGCAGGACGTGAGCTTCTGCAATGAATCTTCACATGAACATCGATTTTAGGTCGCTAGTGTTCAAATGCTGTTAATTGACAACTACCCATGGTTTCGATATTTCTTGCCAACTTATAGTCGTTACACAACACAAGGATTTGCACTCCAGGACTTTTTCATTCAAGAGATCAGACGACACGAAGAGAACTTTGATCCGAATCGCGAACCCGACAATTTCATCGACTGTTATCTTCGCGATATGAAAAGCGAGAATGCAGAGAAATCGAACTATTTAAAGTAAATCACTTCTTAGTGCAATACTATTGTTTTTAGTCGACAAACTTTGGTGCTAAATGCCGGTGATTTGTGGACCGGTGGATTGGAGACGGTTGTCACTACAGTTCGTTGGGGCATCTTGTACATGATACACCATCCAGACATTCAAATGCGTTGTCAACGGGAATTGGACGAAGTGGTTGGTGAATTGCCGTTGACTTTGGCGCATCGAAATCGAACTCCTTACTTGCATGCGGTGTTGGACGAATTGCAGCGAATTGTAAACGTGTTACCATGGAATATCCCGCATTGTGTGAACAAAGACGTTGTGGTTTGTGGTCACTTGATCAAAGATAAGTTTTTAGGTTGTCATTCAATTCAAAATGTTTAGCTGGAACAACGGTGATGCCTCAGTTGGGTGCAATAAACTTTGACGATCGAATTTTTCCGAATCCCGAAGAGTTCGATCCGACTCGATTTCTGAGTCTATTCAACGGCGATTACACTCCATCACCGTTTCTCTTGCCATTTGGAATGGGTTAGTTAGAGATTAGAAATGTGTATTGAATTCGATTTGCAGGTAAACGAGCGTGTTTGGGAGAGTCATTGGCACGTCAGGAATTGTATTTGGTTTTTGGTACGCTACTCAAAGAGTTTGTATTTGACGTGGATCCAACAAGTTCGTTTTCTCTGTACGTTCATTAACTCCAAAGCTTTTCAGTCGGATTGCCGTGTTTGTCGCGAACTGCCGGAATGGCAAACGTTCGTTTTAGAATGCAACAATCGTAAGATCAAAAATTTTTAGGTCCCCAAATCGACTTCTTACGTTGTCAAACGACGATCTGTGGAGGTTTTCGAGGAGAATTAAGAATGATTGACATTCAGTATCAAATGTCTTGTTTGTTAATAAAAAAATTAGCTACAATTGGAAAACAAGTGGAGTGATTCTAATACGCAAACGGAAAAAGAATTGTGCTGTCGAAGTTTTTCTTGGTGGCCGACTGTAATGGCGAATGATTTGCATATAAAAGGGAGAGAGTGAAATTAGTTTGAGCTCATTTTCCGAAATTGTTGAAAGAGAAAAAGGTGTGTGCTTGAAATCTGCTCCGAGATGCCCAATTTTGTGGAACGTCAAATGGCAAAAGGAATGGAGAAGTCAATAAAGGCATATTTTGTCGTCAAGCAGTTGTAATGCAAAGTTCATTTCAGACAGCAGTTGATCGTCAGTTGGGCGGAAATGCCGAAGAAGACGACGAGGAAGAGAATCAGGTAAGTTCAAGTGTTCTTGTTTCAATAGCCATCAATGTTTCAGGGCGGTGATGAACAGGACGAAGAAGGAGGAGGTCGAGGTCGCAAGTTATTACGCAAATTAAGTGGTCGTTTTCGTCGTCGCAGATCGGGCTCGTCGACAAGCGCTGTCTCGAAATCCCCAGCCAACCGACTTCGAAAGCTATTTAAACGAAATAAAGATCAAGTCATGGAATCAGATGGTCAGGAAACGCCGGTTCAATCATCTGATCCTGAGATGGTTGAAACAGAAACTCCCGTCCAAAGTTCCGATGGCCAAACGCCTTCTGATCAGGTTTGGAAAAAAGAATAAGACTAACTGATTATTTCAGGTTACATCGGATACCGATGGAGCATCAAGAGCTGGATCGGATTGGACAAGCGGTGATGGATCGGCAAGCGAAGCTGAGGACGCAAAGAGTGGAAGGCCGAAACGATCGGAAGCCAAAAGCGACGAGCTCCGACTTCTCGAAATGAGACCAGACGACGCAGTCGCTTATGATGCTCGTGCCAAAATGGCCTTCACTGTTCGTGTTCGTGTGATTGAAGGAAAGGAATTGCACGGCGAGAATCTGAATCCGCTTGTACGCATTCATTTGGGCGGCAAAACGCGAACCACACGTGCGATTTCGGGAACCGAACAACCGCGTTGGGATCAAACTCTAAGCTTCAACATGCGCACTTCCATCGAAGACTTAGCTCGTTTGAATTGCGAATTTAACGTAAGTAACGCAAAGAATCGGCCTTGTTAAGATTTATTTTGAATATGGCTGCTAGTGTCGTTGTTTCAGGTGTATTCTGCTCGTCGTTTGATTCGTGACTCGTTGATTGGACGTTTTAGCATGAATATGGGAATCGTGTACAAGAGTCAAGGACAAGCAGTGGTAGAGAAATGGTTGGCCCTGATGCCCGGACAAGATGAAGAGGAGAATAATATGGGAAGTGGAGCAGAAATCCGTGGATTTGTCAAGGCCTCGGTTTGTGTCTTCCACGTCAATCAAATTCCTCCATCGTTGGTGGCTCGTGGCGGAACGGACGACAACGTTCTTTATCGTGCACAACTGCTCAACTACTGTCTTCGTGTAAGTTCAGTAACATAGAAATCGAAATCAATTTGAATTCTAGTTTCGAGTCTACAAACTTTGTCAACTCGCCGATTTCATTCGTTTTCCATACAAAGACAATCAGAAAGCGCCGGGAAACGTGGCAATTGAGATCTTGATTGGTCCCTATCGTGTGATGAGTTCGTTCCACTCGTCGGGAGATGGAAACGTATACATTCGTGAAGAGCTTCAGATTCCAATCATGTGGCCGACGGTCATCAAACAAATTCGCTTTCGTTTGATCTTACGCACCAAACGCGGAAAGAAACGAGTTCTTTGTACGGAGTTCATAAACTTACGTCAATTGTGCCAACGCGGAGAACGTGGTTACTTGCCGTCTTTTGGTCCTTCATTCATCAGCTTCTATGGTCCCGGAATTTTGGGAAGCAATCCGTGGAAACGCTGGGAAGCAAATCAAATTCGAAACGGAAAAGAGCCGGGTACCTAGTAAGTTTTTGAGTATCAAATAATCATACTCTAAATCGTATTTTTCAGCTTTTGTGGAAGCGTCTACTTTGAGTTGTTGTGCGAAGAATCGAAAGTTCAAAATACGCACGTAATCGACATACCGATTTCAATAGCACAAGTGGCCGACACACTCTACCATCAAGAACATTACACCTTCTTTTGCACCTTCTTCGCCGCCAATCTCGTCCATCACGCTTTCAAATCAAAAGACATCTACTTCGCAGTTTCGCTTGGACAAAACGGCAGCGAAGATTACAAGCGAGTTCTGTCGTGCACCAATCAGACTCTCCCTGTGATGCCCGCCTACGATACAACGTGCTCTTATGCGATGCCATGGGGAAATCAAAAGCCAATTTGCGAGATTCTTGGCCAATGGGAAGAAATTAACTGGCGATTTGAAGCGTCGAATATTCTTCTTCAGGTAAGACTTACGAGATGGTCATTGAATTTGATTGCAGATTGCGGAAATGATTTCTCAATGCCAAACAGAAGCGGCAATGAAGTCGGGTTCGAATCCGGAACAATGCGAAGTAGCATCAGATGTCATTTACGCGTTGGAATTAGCAGCGAAACATTTCACGACCTATCGCGAGATCGTCAATCAATCTGCTCATGCGACTACAAAGCTCGACGTGTTGCTTCACAACTCGCGACTTCAGTTCTTGGACCAGTTGTACGATACATTTGCTGAACTCAAATACAAAGGTTTCGATTCGGAAGACATGAACGAAAGTGCTATTCGTCAACTGGGTGTCTTTTCGCAGCAAATTCGTGAGATGGCTGCCGATCCACAGCTTTCAATTCCCGACATTATAATCCACATGTATGCCGCTGGAAAACTGGTCGGTCAAGCACGTTTCTCGCCGGCTGATGTCTACTACGGTAAATCGGCGATACGTTGCGGTCAATGGTGTGGCAAGATTCGCGCCATTCCACTCAACTGGCCAACAGCTCAAATAGCGAAGACGCGAGTTAGTTCGGAGAAAGTTTGAAACTGATTGATACTGAGTTCTTAGGGTACCGAATTGCCGTGTGTTATTCATCTGAAGGCGTGGTTCGGCAAGAGTCGATTTCGTGAACAATGGCTCGAACAAATCAAACCGGCCACCATGAAATACTACGCGGAGTTGTTCTACAACGAGAAACGTCCAGCGTTTTCTTCCAAATGGACTGCATCAAAGAAGAATCCATTCACGATTTCTGATGAAAGTGGTAGCGTGGAGTTGAGTGAAAGCGCTATTCATCCACCAGCTGGTTGGCGTTTCGGCGGCGATTGGCAACCGAAACGTTCACACGACATGTGGGTTGGAGCTGACGCCGGTCATAGAACATTCGAAGATGAGTGCTTCGAACTGCAACAAAAAGTAAGTTGGAAAACAGATCGATAAAATACTGAATAATTATTTCTAGGATCAAATGACCGGTGTTTGGAAAGAAGCCAATTGGACCACCTACTACGGAGATCCATTGGATAGAACGGCACTCAAAACTGCACCACGTGGTTGGAAATACGAATCAAAGTGGACTGTCGATTTGCATTGTCCGGGTGATGCCGATGGATGGCAGTACTCGATGACTGAAAAGTTTTGGGTTGAAGACATGAATGAAGACGGAACTCCAAAAGACCTTTCACCGTTGATGGAATCAGATATCATCGATACAGAGGAACTTCAAATTCACAAGTTTCGTCGTCGTCGTTACAAACGTCGCCGTCGTTTTGCGAGGAACAGTGCTGGAGTTACGGAGATGTTTGAAGATTTGGAATCATTCGCTAAAAATTTGGACGAAGCAGGATGGGAATACGCTCAACGATTCGGTGATCCAGTCCACATTCTCCAACAACCCGGAGATCGTTTCCGACGTCGCAGAATGGTCCGTGAATTAGTTGCAATCGGCGATTCCAATGTTTAGTAAGTTTGATGTTGACAGCAATGTCCTATTATTTAACATGACCAATCTTCTGAAGATGGCGATCTCGTAATTTACAATTGCTCTTTTTAGCAAGTTGGCAATGAGCGTTGAACCATCGAAACAGGCGACTAAAGAACCACAACAAGGAGAAGGATCTCAAGAACAGTTGAAGTTGCCAATGGATCTTCTTTCACCCCGAATCTACGAAGTACACGATGTTGTGAGCACGTATCAATTGCGCGTCTACATTCTTTGGGGTCGGGAATTGCACACACCGAAGAAGCACGTATCTCGAGGATTTGTTCGTGTCTTCTTTTTGAATCGATGCCAAGAAACCTGTGTTGTGGAGAATTCAATGAATCCGATTTGGAACGAAACTCTCTTATTTGATCGTCTTCTGATTCCCGGCGGTGTTCTTTCGCTTCGCGAAAATCCGCCTTCTGCGGTTGTTGAATGTCACGGCGAAGAGCTGAATGGCCAACCTGTGTTCTTGGGACGTTTTACTTTGCATCCAACGGTAATCAACTCGCCTGCTGATACACGATCACAACCAACGTGGCATCCACTTAGATTCGCAAACAACAAGACGAAGTATGTTTTCTACGTTGCTACAGCTAATGACACAAATTACAGAGGCGCTCTTCTCATGCACATGGAGATGTTTCAAGCGGATCCAACACACAAGAAGATGATTCCGGCCAAACCAGCTACAAAATCCAGACTTGAAAGCCGTTTAGAAGTTCCATTAGATGTAAGTAAAAACGGAAATCAATGAACTGTATCTTTTAGGTTCGACCGAAATTCGGCATCTACACTGTTCAGATTATGGCTTGGGGTGTTCGAAATTTAGCGCGCCATCAGATGCTCTCTGTCCGATCGCCGTTCATCGAAATCACCGTGGCGGATCGTCGCGACACAACGGACGTGATTGAAGACACTGGTGTGAATCCAAATTTTGAACGACCATTACTCACGTTTTCCGAAGTCGAAATGCCGATTGTTCTCAACTACGCGCCACCCATCGTTCTCAATTTGCACGATCGTCGTTCGTTCGGTCGAAGGCCGCTGATTGGCACGTGTATTGTCAAGAACTTCCAACGTTACATGTGTTCACCACCTGCTCAACGAGACAGCGAAAAGATGGAAGCTGCATGGGAGGCGTTTGAAGCGGAGAACAAATACGAGACCAAGATGCAACAGAAGGAGTGGATTACAGTGAAAATGGCTGAACCTGAAGACTATGCCGCGTTTCCAGAAGATCCAAACAGTCCACGAATTGATTGGTGGAGCAAGTATTACTACTCTAAAAATGAGAATGAAAAGGCACCCGGATATGAGAAGTGAGTTTATGAGGCGTGACAACACCTCTTAAATTCGCTGTTACAGATTGGGTCTTGAGCGGTTGGAAATATTCGAATGTCAATTGGAACAAGTCGGTGCATACAACTATTTTGCCGACTTTTTGGACACATTTGTTTTTGTGAAGCCAATGACCAATGCTCTCGACGGCGACCCAAATGCCGAACCTCGGGGTGAACTGAAAGGAAAACTCTTTATCACACCAATCAGCGAACAGAACAAAGGCAAGTTATTCATTCTTTTAACATTAAAATTCAAGTAACTGCACTTTTCAGCAATCCCCCTTACGCCTACGGGAGTTGAGTTCGACAAGCCCGTCGAGTGTTTGATACGAATTTACATCGTGCGAGCCTTCGATTTGTTGGGTCGACGTGCTCATTGTGATCCATACATTACTATTCGCTGCGGTAACAAAAAGAAGTTCAAAGGAAAACGTGAGTATGTGCCTGACACCGTTAACCCGGTTTTTGGCAAATGTATCGAATTGGACGTAACTATTCCGCAAGAAAAAGATCTAGTCATTTCGATCATGGATCGTCGTCTTTTGTTGGCTGGTGAGTCTGGAGCACAAAATACGGTTACTTTTGAGTTTTAGACAACGAAATCGGCTCAACCAACGTAGATCTCGAGAATCGGCTTCTGACTAAATATCGTGCAACCGTCGGACTTCCTCGTCAATTCAACATTATTGGGCCGTTGCCGTGGCGCGATCAATTGACTCCGTTGCAAACATTGCGTCGGTTAGCTGTCAGCCAAAGATCATAGCATATGTTCTTTAGCTATTGCTTGAAAATGAAGTTCCCGGCTCCGAAGATTCTGCGTCGCACCGACTCAACGGATGTTGGAATCGAGTTGGTCACAGTGCCGTTTTGGTTGTCGGAAATCGAGAAGAAGTCAGCAGGCAATCCCGATCTGCTCGGTCGTCCAATACAACGTGTTGCTCTGCACATTTTGCGTCAAATCGGTCTGGTTCCCGAACATATCGAAACCCGAGCGCTCTACAATTCAGTCAATCCGTACGCCGAATGTGGACGATTGGAGATGTTCGTTGACATCTTTCCGAAGACAATCGACGAGCGCATTCCACCGCCCATTGACATCACTCCTCGACAACCGAAACCATTTCAATTGCGTGTTGCGGTTTTTGGTCTACGAAATGTCATACTTCAAAAGAAATCTATGGGACGACCGGTATGTAGAAGCAATGAAAACTGGTTACAAAACAAACCTTTTAGGCAGCCGATTTGTACGTCCGCGTTTACTTGAACGGAATGTCGAAGGCCGAAAAGACGGACATTCACTATCGTTGTTTGGATGGAGCCGCTTCGTTTAATTGGCGTTTTGTTTTCGACGTCGAATACGATGTTTTCGAGAAGAAGATTCGAGCTTACGGAAAGAAACGTATGTTTCGCAAACGATCAGCGGAGCTCGTGGATCCCGTTCTGGTTATTGAGATTTGGGATAACAACAAATTCGGACGCGATCGTTACATTGGTCAATGCTTGATGGATCTTTTGCGTTTCGAAGGTGAATGATTAGGATTAGCCATGTAATTCGCTTCGATTGCAGAAGGGCAAGTTGCTGACGACGAGATGGACAACGTGAAATACGATAAGGAGCCGCCGCTTCGAACTTGTTGTGCCGTTTGTATTCGAGGCGGTCGTTTGTGTTGGCGTACTCGATGTTGCACGAAGAAGCAACGGAAACGCGATCTCGTTCAGATGCCCAGAGCTCCGGTAAGTGAGCAAACTTCTAATAATTAATCGTTCTGTTTAGCGCTACGTCCCGGGAAAGGTCGGAACTTTGTCGTTGTTTCAACAACGAGCGGCAGCCGGTTGGTGGCCGTGCATTTCGTCCGTTTTGCCATCGAAGCAAAAGGGCGACAAGAAGAAGAACGATCAGACGGAAAAAGATGACGAGGATCAGGGCCAAGAAGTCGAATATGTCACCGGAATGGTCGAAATGGAGTTGCAATTGATTCCGTTCGCTGAAGCAGAACTCAATCCTGTGGGCAGAAAGCGCAACAAGCCAAATCACGTAGGTTCATATTGCATTCATAGCAACTTCAGATGTTCATTTCAGAGTCCGGTCCTGCGTAAACCGGATCGTCCGAAAATGGACTCCTACTGGTGCACGTCGCGATTGAAAGCCGGAGCTCGAATTTGTTGGAACAAATCCGGCGGTTGGTCATGCGTTTGGATCACGTTGTTCGGATTCTTCTTTCTGCTCCTCTTCATCGCGATGGCCTACCAACTTCCACGCGTTCTGTTGGAAAAGTTAATCCCGTTCTAACTGATTTGCTTTTAACTTGCCAAATAATTTTGTTTTTGTACGAATAAAAATGTTATTTCTTCGTTCTATTTGATAAATTCACATACTACTTGAGTAGTGGTTTTTTAAACCATGAGATGTGGAGCTGGAGTTTTAAGAATTAATGAGGACATGCACTGCTAGATGGTGAAGGATAATAGATGAAAGAGAAGCAAAACCCAATCAAATTTGGAGGTTGAGAGCACACTTTGAGTTCGCGTTGATTGCGACCAGAGAACACTTCTACAGAAAGTTCTTCTGACCTTCGATCGAATGAACATAAAAAATCTCTTCTTGACTTTGAGGTAAAATTGTCAACGATTTGAAATGCTGCACTGCAGCTTCTAATACAATAAAGTTACAATTTTTAGATTGTAAGAGGATCTGAAAACGGATCTGCTCGTTGATTCGTAGTCGGAAATCCGTTCACGCACTAAGCGTATTGGTTTATGAGATTAGCGATGTCGAGAAGGCGACTACACGCGTTAAGCATCGAATCTTTGATTACAATTGTTAAGAAGATAAGCGAAGACTGTGCACGGAAAAATATGTTTATGGTCCTAAACTCACATCGTGGTTTCTGATTGGAAGTCGTGACTTTGAGTTTCTCTGTTCTTGTACGTCAACTTGTCCACTTTTTGTTGGAATAACCAGTTTAATATAATGAAACACGAAGAGGATTTGGATCATGTGTATTTCGACTGTTTCAATTCGCTTTGTGCTCGAAAAGCCATTCGACCGAAACAAGTGGACCGAACATTGAAACCGACGATCAGACGTGATGGAATGAAAACGTTGGTTTGTCATGACATGAAAGGCGGCTACTTAACCGAAGACTTGTAACTTTTTCTATCACATTTCTTGTACATTTAGTTTAGATCGAAGGAAATAAAATTTGGTGAAGACGAACAAAAACCATTCATCTACGCGTTCTTCTGGTACACCGATCTGTTCGTTTACTTCAGCCATCACTTTATAACGGTGCCCACAATCAGATGGATAAACGAATGCCACGATCACAATACGCTTTGCTTGGGTACGTCGGCAACTATGAACTCAAGCTTATCGTACATTCCAGGTACCTTCATCACTGAAAGTACTCGCGGTCGATCGATTTGTTCGAAGATTTTTGCCGATCAAAAGAAAATGCAGCTACTGGTTCAGCACATGGTGGACTTAACTGACGAGTTCTTCTTCGACGGGTGGCTGATTAATATTGAAAACACGATTGATGTAAGTGATTATACTAGCCAATGTACATCAGACCTTTTAGCCACCACTCATTGGGAATCTTGCTTTTTTTGTGAGACATTTGCGAATCGAATTGAAGAAACGAATTGGTCCACATGCTCAGGTGATTTGGTACGATTCTGTGGTTTCCGATGGATTTTTGCAGTGGCAAAATTGCTTGAATGAAAAGAACGTGTAAGTTTGTCAATTTCTTGCTCTTGATTTGATTAGTATTTCAGTTTATTTGCCGATGTTGCCGACGGTTTCTATGCAAACTACGCGTGGAATAAAGGTAACAATAACGATGGTTTTGCTGTAATCTGTTTCAGACCACTTGAAATACTCACAGCGATTTTTGGAGCTGAAAAAATCAACGATTAGTTCAACCGATGTCTATTTTGGCGTTGACGTTTTTGGTCGTGGGTCGTTTGGTGGTGGACAGTTTAATTCTCATACCGCAATTCAAGCAACACGAAACTTCGGCTTTTCGACAGCAATCTTTGCTCCCGGATGGACGTCTGAATGTTTCGGTGGGCATATTTGTGAGTATTCCATTAATGTGTTCTTTTAGGTTCGGATATTGATGGCTTAGCAAACCACGAAGATCTTTTCAAACCGATGAGCGATCTTTTGGTAAAAACGAGTTAGAAAATGACTACCATTTTGGGTTTCAGTATCCACATCGACTGATGAATTCGTTTGAGACTCGTTTCGATGTTGGCTTGAGAGATGGAAGAAGATTTGATCCATCACGTCGGACAATCTTTCCTTTCCTATTGGAATCCGATTACCGTCTCACTGCTGACGGTTTGATTATTCACGGAAACAAAGGCTCAACACACGTGTAAGTTCTTGTCTGTTTCCACAAATTCACTCAACAGTTTAGTTTGTTTTTGACCGATTTTCGTTGCATCAGTTCCTACGAACTTGACTATGGCTCCAAAGATGAGTTGATCGTAAGCGTTCGACTCGAAAACTCCGCCGAATCGTTCGCTCGAGTTTGTCCGTTCACAAAACGCTACGACATTTGGGAGATTTTCTGCGTCAAATTGATCGATGAACCGGCTACTTTATCTTACTTGTCCTTTCAAGTTCGATATTGAAATTCCAAATGCTGATCTTCACAATCCACTTCATTCCTTGTATTCACATAATCGTCAAGAGTTTTTTATGCTTATCCCGATTTTGTCAATAAGTACAACAGAGATCAGAGAATATGTTTAGCGCTCCAACAAACTCGAATCGACCGAACCCTCAACGGAGGCCGCTCTCGAGATGCTGTCCATTTGTTTGAAGGCACTTTCGTAGTTAGTGGCTGTTTGTCGCAGTTTCTCGCGCAGCTCCGTGATCTCGTTGCTCACTTCACGTACCGCACGGTCTAACGTCTCCATCGTTTCGGTTTTAATACCGTTGACTAAAACCACGAATACTATGTTGAAGGAATCGAACCTACAGTCTGTAACCGTTTTGATTTCCTTCTTTCCAACATCTTCTTGAAGGGCATTGAACATGTGAACTGTTGGATCGGTGAATATCTAAACTCCAATTACTCGATTTATTAGAAAGAAAACAAACCAGTTCGTCGTAATGCTCGTAAAGAACGTACTTTCGACCGTCGGGTTTCGTGAACTCCGGTTTGAACAAACGCAGATAATAAGGTACAGTCACCTATGAATTTGAATTAATCGATTGAACAGTCGAATTGAACTCACCGGTTTCTCGTTGATATCAACGAAGAACAATTTGATTTGCGCTTCGAATTCACCCCAACCGGTCTCTTCGATCGAGAATCCGCGACCATCTTCGTCCAAACTTTCAACCGCTACAAAGCAGATCAACTTTGAGTACTTGGAAACTCACTTCTCAACGGGTTCTTGTACGATTCGTGCAGACGAAACTGAACTTTTCGGATGTATTTCGTGACGTCTTCGTCGAAAAAAGGTCGAACAAACATGCGCCATCGATGAGTGTGATTGTCGGCGGTCTTGCGACTCAACGCTTCGGCCGAGTTACCATAAACTATCGGCTTCACGAGCGTTTTGTTCACACGATCAATCTGCTCCATCAATCTGAAATCACAGTCAAATGACAAGAACCGAAACAGAAACATATAAGTGGATGATAACCGATGGAGAATTCAAGAAGCGAATTGTCAATTAAGTTTACTTGTAACAATGAAATCAACAATCAAAAACAACGAATAGAAATTTTATGACCGAGATGTTTGTTTGTATTTTGAAGGTTGCAGTTCTCGTTTCTTCTGTTTCAACGCCTGTTTGCTTAACTTGTTGTACATCTGAAAGCGTTCAATCAGAACTGTTCGAAAGAAGGAACTCACATTTACAAACAAAGGACGATGCTTGCTGAACCATCTGTCTATAACCATTGTGTCTCGATGAAGAGTAAACGATCGTAAAGTGTCTTGGAACTTCGGATCCTTCACATCGACAAAGAAATACGGACGTTCTGGTTCCGACGACTCAGTCGCTTTCAATGTTTCAGTTTTCTAAAAGAAACGATGAATAAAACAAGTCAATTTACAATCACCTCTTTCTTTGCCTTCTTCTTTGGCTTAACCTCATCCTCAACATCGCAACTCTCAATTGCTGTGCTTTCGGTTGGCTCGACAGAACGTCCAATTGATGAAAGAAAACTAAACGGTTCAGCGGACTTCTTTCGTTTACCTACAAAAAGACAGAAATATTAAACAGAAATGGGAACTCACCATTTGGCTTCTGTAACTCTTTTGCGAAGGTTTCATCCATTTCATAAAATTGTCCTTCCTTAACGATTGTACCCGCTTTTTCAATCTCCTTAACAAAATGCCTTTGAATTGAATAAGTGAAACAAACTCACGTTGTTGAACTGTTCAGCACTAAACATGCCTTTGCTTTTGACCGCAGTAGCCGGCTGATTCGCTTCCATCCACGCAACATGCTCGGGATCATCGGGATCGAAACGTTGAAACGGTCGAACGATTCTCTTTTCTTTACTCGACTTCTTTTCGATCACCGTACTTTTGATCTTATGTCCGAGAACCTTCGATAGAATCGACATCGCGGCTTTCTTCTCCGCTATCACACTGTCCTCATGGCTATCGCCGTTTACCTATAAAATCAGTGTGAAAACCAACCAACGAAACCAACCTCTCCATTCTCATCGTCGCTTTCCACAAATCGTTCGTCGATCCGAAAACGCTGATCGTGACCAAATCTAGACTCCAACTTCGTTAATTTTGCGCTTTTGGCACCGACTAGTCGATTCTTTAGCAGATCTTCGGGATTCTGTTCGTTCAAAGTGGGATCTTGATCGTCCTCGAAAAGAGTGAGTTTCCCGTTTTTCTGCTCGTCCTAAACAACCGATACAAAGCCTTCAATTGATCACCTACCTCACTCTCATCGTCAGAGTTCTTGAATACAATCCGCTTGTTCGGCAGCTTTCCTCGACCTGCATTCTTCAGCGACTCGGACACCAACCGCCGTCGTTCTTCTTCGAATCGCTGCTTCTCCTCCAAACCTTCGATTCGACGTCGTCGAAGTTCATTGTTCTGTTTCCTATCATCCATCATCTTCGTAACAAAAATCCAAAAGGTGCAAGTGAAGACTAAGAACGTGGAACGAAATGACCAACGCGGTAACCTCGCAAACACTCCAAACGAATTCGGAGGTTGGCGGTCAACTTGCTGTCAAATGGCATCCGAATGAGTTTGTTTATCTTTGAATTCATCAGTTAAAACGCTCACATCCGCGTTTTTTCGAAGTTTCGATCGTTGAATTCTCAAAGCTTCTTTTTCTATTCGTGATTTTTGTTCAGCGATTCGAACATTTCGAGAAATTTTGTTGTCGACGTTTTTGCTCATTTTAAATCGAGATTCCCTATGTCATGTTGTCTACGATTGACATTCTTCAGAGTGCCGAGCTCTTTTTATCGTCTTACTAATGAGTGTGTTTTCAGTTCATTGTCTGAGAAAAAATATCGAAAATGTTCACACGATCACGACGCCGCAACGTTTCAACGGCCGAGACAAACTCGCCCAAGAGTTTGGGTAAGAAAAGTTTTTGTTTTGACATTTGTTCAATTAGTTTCAGCAGAACATGAGATTGAGTTGGGGGAAACGATCGAAGTGGATTCCGTCGAAGAACGACCGCAAAGTGAAAACACGGAAATCGTCGACGTTACCAGCACCGATACGCCGAAGAAGAATCAACAAGCAGTTCAGTCGACGGCTTCAACCTCAAGACCATTGAGTAACGGAGAGATTGATCGTGTTCGTGATCCGTCGAATGGTTTTCGCTCAACGAATTCGTTTCGCGTTTATCTCCAAAAACGACCGCAACCGCCGACTCGTCGTTACCCATCAATTCTGCCACGTTCACGTCTCAAAAAGGTCGTTGCTGAGCCCTTAGTCGAGACGGTTCAAATCGAACAAGACGCGGAAGAAGGGGCCAATGAGCAAGAAGTGGAGATATCCGATGAAGAAGAAATCGTGACCTCCGAATCGGTGATGTTGGGAGAACAGCCGCAGGAGCCGATCAAACAGCCAACAAAAACAGTCACACCATCAGGTAACTCTCGTCTTGTTCTTTAGGTTGAATTCGTTTTTCAGCAACAAAACTGGCACCAGTTCGACGAGTTTACGTGGTTCGCAATAACGAAACCGGCCAAATGCACGTGAACAGAGGTATCTCCAAACTTGAATTTTGACATCAATTCGCGTTTTCAGAAAAAGAACCGGACGTTAGTTTTGAACCACCGCCCGTTCTCAAACCCACAATTTCGTTGGGTAGTCGGCCGTTTGAGTTTGCTCTTCGTTTGGCCGATGGATACAGTCGTCCGTTGCCAGAAACCAACGGCTACACTCCGGAAGACGTCGAGCACGCTGAGAAAGCGATTTTCGAATTCACCGGCCACTTGAAAGAGATACAATTGAAAACCGAACAACGCCGATCGATTCTGAAAGCTGCCGGTGGAATGGTTGATAAGTTGATTGCATTAACAAGAAAGGCGAAGGAGCGAGAGTCATCAAAAGCAGAAGAGAGCATTCGTCGTTGGATTCAAAACGAAATCGACAACATTGTCGAACAGCGATTAGGATCGGTAAGTGAGAATTAAAGTTTTCTAACTTTCTTTTTAGATTCGTCGCACTACAACACGAGCAGTTTGGCGCACAGAAGTCGAGAAGCTAACCGACGTTGCACTGACTCAACTAATGATCTTCCGGGAACAAGGAACACGGAAACAAAACGTTTTGGCGTCTTCACTAATCGAAGTTTGTTTTTGCCTTTGTTTCTCGAGTTAACGTCCATTTTTCTAAGTTTAACATCGCTTACATTCAAAGTCATAAGCACGGCTACGATGTTCTGGAAGGTATTCGACGCTACAAAAGTAATTTCATCGAACATCCGCGATTGGTCCGCGGCTTCACGGACGTTTGTGCCAAGTTTCTTATGAAGAACTGTCACGAGTGAGTCATCGTCGAGATTATGTCAACTCATATGTTTCAGACAATACTTTCCAGTGAATGCCGAGAAGCACGCGTTGCTTCAACATTGTGCGCAAATGTTTAAAATGAAGATCGACACCGTAGGTGTTTAGTTTGTTGTTTATGATCAAAAGGTTTTAGTCCTTCTTTACACGTGAGAATGGAACCGGAAAACTCGATCGACGAATTCGAACCATACGAACGAACTGCTACAAGAAGGGCAACTCGAAGATTCCGCGGAAGAGAGCTGTGAAATCGAAACAAGCAGCTTCAGGTGATGCGTCTATTGAGCTCGAAGATGATGCGCTGGAAGATCAAGATGATAGAATGGAAACAAGTTCGGAGACCCAAAAAGACTCAGAATCACCGCAACCGTCTGAGCATATCGTAAAGAAAAACACAACACCGAAGAAGCGAGGAACCAGCCGAACAACAAAAACTCGACGTTCGCGTTAAGTTTCTTCATATTTTCAAACATTTTGTATCTTTTTGATGAAAAAAATTATTTTGTGACCATTGTTCGTTGGAATAAACTACCGCCTTATTATTTGGAAAGACGCTCATCGTTCTCTTTCATGTTAACCAGTTAACCGAAATTGTATCCAATTCATTGAGACAAACTCATAATTAACATCGCTGTCTACTATCGCATACAAACTACTGCAATTGGCTTTTGAGTTGGTTGAAATAACTGTCTGTAAGCTGACTCGTTGGTTGTTGCCATTCAGCCACTTCGGTCTGCTTCCGATGAAGTAGGAACGTTAATGTTAATGGAATTATCACATTGTAAATCGCTTTGAGCTGAACGATTGTTTTGATTAAACATTCGAATTTAAGAGAACTAACTAAGTATGCGACTTCCGCTAAAATGATCTGAGTTGCGTCTTCGAAGAGCAGATTAATGGCGTAAATGACAAGATACGGCATGAATGTGATCGTATGAATGATTGATAACGGAATTAGCATCCTGAAAGATTGCAAAGTAAATGGCTTTTGCTACGAAACCACCTAATCGACATGTTGATTTCACGTAATTTGAATGTATTCGATAGTGACGAATAGAAACGCATATTGCTGAAACAACACAGGAACTTTAGATGCCTCAGCATTATGACGTACCTCTTCAGCTTTTTCTGATTTTGCCAATAAATCCAAAAGTCAGCAAAGAGTGAGAGCGAATCGAAAAAAAGCATAATCAAAGTTCCCGTCACGATATGCTCCATGGTACGTCTCGTTGGAACGCAAAATATCTTATAGTGACCCGAATAGCTGGTTTCTCTGCCGTACATCGCGTAAACAACAACAACTGGGAGTACAAACTAAATTGATGATACTCTCGACCACATTGAATCGAACATACGGTTAAAGCAGCGATGATACGACCAACAAACGGCTTTTCGGCCCACGTTGTTTTGACAACCATAAGAATACGTTCGATTGAAATTAAGACGTGAAAGATGTTCAGACCAAAAATACTGAAATGTGTTGACGTTCTGAACATAATACAGTTATAAGTGTGCCAAATAAACGAACAATCGGCTGATGATAAAAGGTTGTTCAACTAAAATACAAGTACCGTAGAGGCCTTTTTTCAGTTAACTTACCGCAATATAGAAATAGAAAGATGCTGGAATGAGAACCCCAAGACTGTAGATGATCAAACCGCAACAACAGACCAGTCGGATATTTGCACTCAACACCGAAATTAGCCGTCGAAGTTTGTTCGATAACGACAGATTGATTATCAACCCGATGGCAATGATAGACAGAAGAATATGGGACCACGAGCAATATAAGAGAAACCAACTTGTTTGGATATCAGCTGCATTCTGACAATCTGACTCATTGAATTGGTCCATTCCATCGTCTTCAACGAACAGATGTCGAGAAATGACTTCCATCATCAACAATCTTGAATATTCTATATAACAAGGAACTTGACTATAATTCCTTAAAGATCTTTCATCCGCATCATTTAGCCGATTCTTGGAAATTGAAGTTACCTTAGAACACCATAAGAATGCACCAAAGTCCTGTATTCTGTACGCCCGTAGTCTTCGTCGAATAGTCGATTAATATTCAAAATGTCGTCTTAGAGATGGCTAGAATACATTGTGGTTAGAAGATGCCGAGAATATAGTGGTCGAGAGGATGTTTGATCATCAAATGTGCACTTTAACAAGCGAGTATTCGTGGTCTCATGTATTGACTGGTCTTCACACCGAATGATGTTATGATCTGATTAAAATAAAAGATCAGAAATTATGATTAAGTTTTTGCTGCAAAAACGAGTCTTATTTACGTAATTGCTTTGATTCAGAACTTTAAGCTCCAGACAACTACAAAACCAAGTGTCCGATTAAAGCTCCGTGCGTAAAGTGCACTGCGATGTTCATAGGAAATATTTTGAATACAAACGGTTTCCACAAACTCGATGATTATTCGAACCAAAGATCGAAAACGTAATTCGATTTGATGGTTGTTTTGAAGCCGAGAGAGTTGATGCAACGAGAAACCCCGAAGCCCTAAAATATGTTGCGGAAACGATTGATTGCAAACAATGAACTCACAACCTCTGCAAATCTTTGTAATACGACATAGTAGTCTTGTGGTCAATTGCTCTTTTGTGTTGAGGTTACAAAAACTTTTGAGTGCGAACTAAAAGAATGTCCGAGTCATCTGAAGTAAACTGTTCGATTGGAATCGGTTGTTTCTTCGCGGTTCCCAAATAAACGTGTGTATGAATGCTTTCATGAATTCGTAACAAGAAATTCGTTAACGAAAAAACTGTCGCTGTTCGATTTTGCTGCTTTCAATTTGAAGATCGTAAAGCAAGCAACTTGTCAAGAACACACGAAAAGTTGTATAAACGAAACAACCCAAAAAGCTTCGAGTTATCGATTCAAACCCTTCGGTTTTTTTATCGGCGTGCTTTGTCGAACAAGTTGAAATGATATTGAAGATCTCGTGTCAACTGGTTAGTAGATTTTCTTGTTGAACATTCAACACAAATCTCGACAAAATATACTTCACAACATTCTCGAGTTCAATTGTCGATGTTGATCGTGAGAATGCCGTTCGAAATTTTTGATGTTTCGGAAACAAAAATAGTCGATGGTTTCTTGTGCGTGTTCCTAAAGTCCAATAATCAGATTCGTTTTCATTTCCGTCTTATTTTCCTTTGACTTAAAAGACAATGGTTATTGCAATTTCAGTCGCTGTCCCAGCGCTTGAACGACGAGAATGAAATAGAAACGTTTGTCGTTGTGCGTCTATTCATTGCAATGTCGACAACTGAATCGCTTCTTTTGGCCGCTTCATCGTCGTTGTCACAACGGGTAGATCTCACCGAACAGTTGGGCGCCGAACTTCTTCAACAACTTTTGCCTCAATTCCAAGCCAACGATCCGAAACGTCTGGTGAAACCATGTACCACACGAAGACGTCTTTCGTACGAGAAAGAGCGAACGTTCACGTCGGCGGACGAGTTTCGATCATGGTGGGAGGAAAACGAAGCCACTCAGTGGGTCTACAATTCGACTTATCAAGTGAAAAACTCGAATGAAATTCAAGCATATCGGTTTGTCAACTTTCTTCTGTTTTTTTTCATTCGCTTTTAGTTGCAACGTCCGAAACTGTCCGCAGCGAATTCGAATCGTTTACGGAATCAATCGAACGGAAATTCGCGTTGAACGGTCGAATATCGGTCATCAGCACGAAGAAACGATCGTCACTCCGCTTTCGTCCGAAGTGAAAGGTTACATCGAAACTCTTGAAGCCGAAGGCAACACCGCAAATCGAATTCGACAGCAATTGAAAGTGAGTTCCGTTTACTGTATCATTCACTTGGTTTAGTTATTGGTCGATCATAATCAAATGCCATCGTTGAAACAAATTCAAAACTTTATTTCTCGTCTTCGATTAAAACGATCGTTCAATCCGCCAACCGAAACTGCCGAGTTCGATGCCGACACCTTGATTCCACGTCGACGAAGAGGCAGACCGAGAAAGCAAAGTGTTCAGATGGATGTTCAGTCATCGCTAGCATCCTTGTTTGTCGATTCATTACTCCAAAGTTTGAGCAACAAAGAAATGAGTTGATGACTATTCTGAGCGTTAATTCATTTATTTCAGATAGGGATCAAGAACTTTGGTGTAAAACAAGAACAACAAACTGCCGATGAAGGAGCCCTGAAAATGGAAAAGGACGTGAATTAAGATCGAAAGATTTTGTTTTCTGCTCACCGTAACAACAACGGGCTTCTGAACTGTGCTACTTCCGAAGAACGTGATTTCCGCTAAGGTCAATTCCGCCATTTGTACGTAACACTTAGTGAGCTCAAAAACATGAGCATTATCTGTAAGCTCTCGAGTCCCTCTAATAAATACATAAAACTTACATGGCACCCATAAATTTATGTTAAAGTAAAGAATCCCTTTGATGTTCAACAACTAAACTCGATGCTTGACATCTCAATGATTAAACTCACAGTGTTGCGAACTGATGAGCATGGATATATCGAAATTGTGATGATAACCAAAATATTAAAGATCTCAAGAATGAGTAGAATATAATCGATCCACGACTTGTTGTTTTGAATGAACCCAAAGCCAATGATACTCACTGCGAGTATCACAATAGAAGACGACAACGAAATTAGACGATAAAACTGAATCTTTCAATTAGTGCAGAACTCCGAAAAAACTTACTTGAAAGTGCTTGAATAAGTTGCTTATGATGATCATCAAATTACGATAACCATCGTAGAACTGCACCGTCTTGTCGCTCTTTCCACCGGTGCCCAAATGTTCCAATTCGTCTTTCAAGCAAAGAATCCGATAACGCAACGAATATACACAAGTCGCGTACAAACACAAAACAATGAGATCGATCATAAAGGCGTGTAGAACAAAAGCAATAGTCAGAGCCGAACCAAAGTTTCTGCCAAACGGTACCGTGTACATTAAGTAGTCAACGAATAGGGTTTGTTTGTTATTTGTTGAATGTGCCACTACAGTCAACATCTTCCCAAGTATCCGAGCACCAAAAACTAAACTTAATCCAACGAACGTTAAGATTTTCGCCCAATCGCGCTTCGAATCTTTGCGATTGCAACGCAAATTCAAGGTTAATTCCATAACGTATTGATTGCGAGATCTGAATTCCCAATAAACAACGAAGATCTAAATAGTAAACGATTGCAATCAACTCAATTGTTTTCGTACCATCGACGAAAACGATTTGATGTACCAAGCAGTCAAAATGTAAACCATCACCACACCGCTTTCATCCCAATTGTTGTCAATTATAACTACGACGACGAGAAGACGAAAAAGAATGTACACGACTAAATCGACTCAGAATAAATGTGACGTCCGCTGACATACCGACGATCAAATAGACGAGGGCAAGGATTGCTCGAATGATCTGATAGCGATCCCACGATGTCGAGTATTGATGGTAACGACGAAAAGACAAACCACTAAACAACAATAACCAACGAACTACACGATATTCAATTGTGTTGTTGGGAAGATTCTCGTGCGCAGTTTTGAGAAAATGAACTTTCGTCATTCTACATAAAACAATGATACTGCGAGATCTTAAGACTTATATCGAATATGAAAACAGATCATTGAAATTAGAGGAACAAGACTTGGAGCTGAAAACATGTTTGATAAATAGAAGAAAGGTTCACTCGGTCGAAGAACTAAAAAAGCTTGCTATCATCTTTTAAGTGCTCGATTTCATTATCAAAACGTCGAATGGGTTTGGCTCTTTTTTGATAGTTTCAGATCACAACAAGTTCAGTAAAAGGGTTTTAGAGTTCTGTAGTTTCTCAATTAGATCCAAGTAGAAACTGGCAAGTTGATTAAATCGCTCGTTTACTTTTGCGACCACAGTAGTTGTAAAAAAGGCTGATGGATATGTTTTGTGGTCTCAATGTGATCGTTTAACTGCACCTTAACATTTCCGTTATCAATAAACTGACTCAACAAATGAATCAACAAACTGAACTCGCAGTATGTCTACGAGCGACTTTATCTTTCAACTTCTCAAGCAGACAAATGATCGAATACCAGACCATAAAACTCGCGCCTGGTACATTCCATAGTCTTAAATTCAAATCACAGTAAAATTAGGTCGTAAAAAAGTAATCAGCTAATAGGTGTTCATTTATTTACATTCATTAATACAAACGAAATGACTAAGACGTTGAATGTTGTCGTATGGAAAGATTGCCATACAATTTGTGACAGGCCTATAAACATCAAATTACTCATTTCGTTCACTTAAACAAGAATATAGCCGAAGAAAACAACTAAAAATCAGTCTATCGAAAGTTCACTCGTATGTTAATTCGTATTCGAGATTGTGCTCAATAAGCCTCAACTTACTAAAAACCAACTCACCACAAAAACTCTTTTCTCTTTGATCATCAAATTGAAAGGCATCTGCAAGAGAAAATGATCATTCATCATGTTTTCAAAGCTTACGGCCCAATATTTCTCCGGTGGAAGTGGTTCGTTATTGAAGAACGATCGAACATCTTTGCGATAAGCAGCCTCGATCTTCTGTTGAATTGCCATCTTTTTGCTTACATCAGTGTCGAAAATGTAAATTGTTGCAAAAATTCCCATCGATCGTAGGCTTTTTCCGTCCTGTAAAATTTTCAGAAATCAACAAAAATGATTTCAATTCAAACCTCAGACTGAACGAGATTCTTAAAACTCTCGCGGCTCAGTCCCTGACTTTGTAAAATTTCATCGAGTTCCGGTAAACAGAAAACCAATTCCAAGTCCTCGTAGGTTCCTGGCTTCAAACTATCTCCACAATTGATAGGTTTACCGTCAAGTAAAAGCTGAGCATTCACACCTTTACTTTCGGACAACGTCTTACAAGCATTGCAATAGAGACAACTTCCGAAGCCTCCACAACCGTCGGGACGCTGTTTCTGACAGCTCTCCGGCACTTGTGTTTTGCTGGCCGTGGATCGCAGTTCCAAGTAGATGCTGAATTCGCCTTTGAACTCCTGGAACACTTTCACTTGGCCGCCAATCGAATAGCAGTTGTCTGTTCCGGGACGTTGAATGAGTTTAGGTCCCGATTTATCCGTTCCGGCTTCAAACTCTAATTTTCGTTCCCATTTCGATTTTTCTACAAAAGCATCAAACAATATATATGAACGCAAGTACCTTTGTAAAGACATGGCTGATGCTTAATCAGTTCCAAATCCATTTCCAGTTCATTGTCAATTTTGATTGCCGTTACAAAAGTAACCAGCAACAGTATCCAAACGACCTTCATTCTGAAAAGTCAAAGCCTATTAATCGCAAAAGAAAATGCAAATCAAACGCCAATGAATCCGTCTCTTTACTTTCGTTGGAGTCAAAGCACAGACTCAAAATTCATTGCTTCTTCGGTTGCATGTTAACGAAAAACAAGAAAACAAATCCAATTGAAAGACGAAAAACAAACTGGTTCTTCCGTTCGTCCATTGATTCGGCGGATGAGTGGACGGCGATTGTCTGCGGTTTTGGATTTGTTGGATGATGAGCAGAAGAACGAAAAAGCGCAAACTTTCGCTTCTTAGGTTTGTTCTTTGACTAAACATCTGCTTTTTGTTTGGTAATCAATCAACAATGTGGTCGTTTGAGAGCCGCATGGTCATTCATCTTTGTGTTGTTAGTCTTCCAAACACTAATGAAACAAATAAGAACAAAGCCAAAATACCTTCCATGCACCTATCGTCGGTGATACGATGTATTAAAATTAATAAAAGTTAGTAGAGTATTCTCTAACTCATTGATAGAAAACTTAATGGGGATTAAAGCGATGATAATATGTCGTGAAAGTCTACTGAAAGCGAACTTTGCCCATTAGCGTTGTTCAACGCTAAAAGCATACAATAACAATTGGTGTGCGTTTAAGATGATTCGAGAAATACAAGAAATAAAAGAAGATAATTGATGGAAATTGTAACGACTACCGAAAAGGAGGCAACTTACAATAACAACGGCCATTTGAGATTACCGAAAAGGAACAAGAACCAAGAGGATAAATCAAAAATAACTAAATTCACAGTAATTAAAACACCAATTAGCAAAATCAGTGAATTCTTCGGTATTTCGCTTGTAAATTGAATCCAGTAATTAGGAACAGTTTGACTATAAAACGTGAGTAGCAGTAAAAGCTTAACGCCTCAAAGAGCTTGCATTTTTAAATATATATCGATGCAACTTATTTATCAAAAACAGCGTCATAAGACTCGATCACTTTGTCAACATGGAAAACGAAAAAGATAATTAGCATACAGTTTCCTCCACCCTTTATCTCTAGTGACCTTCAACAACAAGAACATCCGTCTTCCAGTTCAGATTTGTCGCATCAAATTTATGAATAGCCGTCTGATCTTTTTCAACGTGATATTCCGTCAATAAAGATGGTTTTTTAAATCCAAGGATGTGGAAGATTTTAAAGATAAAAATAAACAAAGTAACAAGTACTGACCCGTCCTGGGTAAGACGTAAAACTGCATCCGGTCTGCTCCAGGGCTAGCAACCCGCAAGTGGACTAAAAAAAAATTTATTATGCTACGACTCGACCAAAGAGGGTCCGCACTGGCGTTTTGAAGCAACGACGTTCTACAGGCACAAGGACGAACCGGGCTTCAAACGGACCTGCAGAACAAAACCGCCATAGATTGAGTGCCTCGCAGCGCTTGCACGTCTTGACGTACAATCTGCAGAATGGAATTGAAGATGCTTCACGCAAGAACCTGCTTATGGAACAACTTCGCTCGCTCCACCGCTTCAAGTACGACATCATTGGACTCTGCGAAACAAGAGCTCGTTTGGAATCTCGCACAACATGGACCGAATCGGGCGACGAACTCATCATTGGATCGGGAGAAGGACAAAGACGCATTGGAGGAGTGGGATTTATTGTCAACCGCCGTGTTGCACATTGCATCATGGAAGTTGACATTAAATCGTCGAGAATTGCCACGTTGAAGCTTCGACTCAGCCCAAAGAAGATTCTGCTCATCGTTCAAGTGTATGCACCACACTCTGGTTACGACACCGAAGACATTGAACAGTTTTACGACGATGTTCGCGACGCCCTAGACCAACCTGCATCGCATAAGTTGGTAATGGGCGATTTCAACAGCAAACTGGGCCCTCGGACTTGAAACCATCGATACATCGGACCATTCACTGGAAACGACTGGAACGATAATGGTGACATGTTGGCTGACTTTGCAGAAGGTCAACGTCTCTTCATTATTAACAGCTTTTTTCAGAAGAACGCGACAAAACGATGCACGTGGGAATCGATAAAACGAGACGTTAATGGAAACAAGTACCGACACGAAATTGACTTTGGACTCATTGACGATCGAAGTGTGGTCACAAACATCGAATACATTGGACGTCTCAATGAATCTGACCACCGTCCAGTACGCTTTACACTCAATCTTCCAATGCTCAACAGACGAAGGAAGATCTTTCAAAAATCCCGCACATTAGACGTTGAAAAGCTCCACAACGAAATTGAAATCAGGAATTGGGACCTGGGCGGTTCATTAACAGATAAGTTCACATATTTTCAGAACCAACTTCAATCCTGTATCGATGCCGCATCAGTTGCCAAGCTACAACGTCCCTCACGCGTTACTGAGAATACACACTTGTTGCTCAAAAGACGTAAAGAGATGGATCGAACAATCAATCCAGTCGAGTTCGTAGAATTGTCCAAACTTATTCGACGAGAGGTAAAGAATGACTTCAATAACTTTCGTTTGCAGAAGCTAGTGGATGCCGCACAAAAACGTCAAAGTCTGAAGAAATGCAAGAAACAACTCCGTCAACAACTCGGATCGTTACGAGCACTGAAAGCCGAAGATGGTTTAACCTTAACCAAGAGATCAGAAATTGAAAGAAGATGTCGAGATTTTTACACAGATCTTTTCGCCTCTAAAATGGATGTTCGATTGGTAGAGGATTCACGAGATGAAGAGCCAATTCCGGACATAATCATCTCCGAAGTTCGAGCGGCATTGGAAAGCCTGAAGAACGACAAAGCTCCAGGACCAGACGGAATAACGAACGAAATGTTGAAAAACGGTGGGTTTAAACTCTTAACCATTTTGACAGGGCTGTTCAACGAGTGTCTTCGTGAAGAGAATGTACCGACTCAATGGAAGTCTTCAAGAACCGTCATTCTCCCAAAGAAAGGCGATCTTGAGGACCTCAGGAACTACCGACCGATTGCACTTCTGCCAACGGTCTACAAGCTCTTCACGAAGATTCTGGTCAATCGGATTACAGCGCAATTGGATGCCGAACAACCACGCGAACAGGCCGGATTCCGTTCTGGATTCTCTACAACGGACCATCTTCAGACGATCAACCAAGTCATGGAACGTTGTCGTGAGTTTTAAAATCCCACTCTGTGTGGTTTTTTGTAGACTACGAGAAGGCCTTTGATTCTGTGGAGATAAACGCTGTTATCAACGCTTTGATCCACCAGAACATCGCCAAGAAATACACTCGGACTCTACGAAACATCAACTCCGTCTGCTCAACAACCTTCCAACTCTTCTATGATCCAATAGAAGTTCCGGTGAGACGCGGTGTGAGACAAGGTGATACCATTTCACCGAAGCTCTTCACTGCTGCTCTGGAAGACGTTTTCCGTCAGTTGGATTGGAACCACTATGGCATTCGAATTGATGGAGAACAACTGCACCATCTTCGATTTGCCGATGACATCGTCCTATTCGCACATGACATCAAGACCGCCGAATCGATGCTCAACGAACTCAATGTTGCGGGTGCAAAAATCGGACTTCGCATCAACCGGAAGAAGACGCAGTTCATAGCAAACCCGAGTTGCAGAGATGGAAACATCAAACTCAACGATGAACCAATTCAACGGGTAAGCAAGTACATTTATTTAGGTCAGGAAATCACCGAAGATCACAAGATCGACGGTGAAATCCGAAGAAGACGATCAGCCGCTTGGTTTGGATTCAAAAAAAACATCCAGAGAAGTGCTGAAAACGACAACGGACACCAAAATACGTGCGCAACTCTTCAATTCGATGGTTCTTCCGGCTCTGAACTACGGGTCTGAAACGTGGACAATGCGCAAATCCGAACGTACAAAGTTGACAACAACTCAACGTGCGATGGAACGCCGCGTACTTGGCATCAGACTCCGCGACAAAATCCGAAGCGAAAACGTCCGAGCACAAACGCAATTCAAAGATGCGGTGGAAGACGCTCTTCAAAGAAAACTCAGATGGGCCGGACATGTGGCACGACGGAATGACAATCGATGGACGACCAAAACCACTTTTTGGCGACCATTTGATTGCAAACGTCCACTTGGAAGACCTGCTGATAGATGGCGAAAAGACTTGGAGCGCACGATGGGAACGTCATGGCCACAAATCGCCCAAGACCGGAGCGAATGGAAACAGAGGTCGAAGTATTCGCATCAACTTATCATTTAATCCAACCTGCCTCTTATTTCACATTGTATTGATAGTTGATTGAAACGAATAAACTTGTAACTTGTAACTGTTATTTTGACGATTCGGTAATCACAACCAAGAGTTTTTTGAACGGCATTTAGACGTATCTTCTTTTCATTAGGAGTCGTAAGTTGAGTCACAGTTTTATACGGAACTCTTTGGGCAGCTCGAAGTTGACGACGAGTATGAGATCCACGTTCTTGCGATTGGCTAAGTTCTTGGCGTAGTTGATCGTTTACTTGTCCTAATTGCTGACTTGCGGTTTCTGCGTCACGAAGTTCGCGCAGGCAATCTTCCAACTCAAATTCAGGTTCACTTACACGCTGCTGTTGTTCCAAAATATTAGCCGAAATCTAAAGGAAGGTTTAATAAAAAATAAACTACAAATTCACAAGCTTCATCTTCTTGTTGTCGATTTCACGTTCCATTCGAGCAACGCTTCGACGAATGGCTCGCTCATCGCGTGCAGAACTACAGGGTGTCTCAAAAAAAAGGGCAATCGTGCTGTAACTTTTTAACCAGCCATTGTATGAAGATTCTGTAAAAAGCAACTAAGGTTCTTTTTGGCCGCGGAGTCGATTGGTCTAATTTTCTGCCGGATCGGACAAGTCCGCAGGCTGCTATGGACAATTTTGTACCTCCAAGCGAGTTTAACGCTGCGAGTTTTTGCATAAATTTACAAACGATGCTTCCCATTCTTCATTTTTTTTAAGCGCTGGCGATATCAATAATTGAAGCAAGGCAAAAATGACGTGACTTCGTTATGTCACTTGATGGATGAACTTGATTACAGATTATTTATAACAATTTAAGATTAAAAATTACAGTTTGTTAACAAGATGTTCAATGTGGCCTCCGTGTTCCCGTACTACCAAAGTAATGCGCTTAAGAAACTTATTAACCCACAAATTGCACAATGGAATGTTGTGCCCGAGTTCTTCCCATGCTTCCAAAATCCGGATTGTCATAAGTGAATTGATAACGACTGACCGTCATAACGAAGACAAAAATGAAGAATGAGAAGCAGCGTTTGTAAATTTATGCAAAAACTCGCAGCGTTAAACTCGCTTGGAGGTACAAAATTGTCCATAGCAGCCTGCGGACTTGTCCGATCCGGCAGAAAATTAGACCAATCGACTCCGCGGCCAAAAAGAACCTTAGTTGCTTTTTACAGAATCTTCATATAATGGCTGGTTAAAAAGTTACAGCACGATTGCCCTTTTTTTTGAGACACCCTGTAGTTGGAAATTGTATATTAACAAATTCAGGTTGTCGAACAAGAATGGGAATTATTGGTTGACAAGTAAATAGGCGGTCGGCCCCCCCTTCGGGGGGGCCTCCCTTCAATTAACACAAAACGTTTATGTCATTTTTTACCAAAACAATTAAAACTATTCCACTCACAAAACATCTTCTGTCATCTTCACATACAAACCCGACGATTTGCTGTGTCGATTTCCAAAAACATATTCAAACAATCTCTTTCGACCGTAACAAATCACTACATCTATTCGCTCGAGCAGTTTATATTTTCTAATCAAAACCAATTTCTTTTCATTATCTCTCCATCAAATACCGAACTTTAATCTTCATTACTAATATTTCAATATTCGCTTCTTAAAGAGGAGAGAGAAAGAGAAACTTTCGGATCCAACGTCACAACCTTCGCACACTTTTGAGATGTAGACGGGCAAGCCGGGACCCAAGATGGAGACTTGCTTTCTTCATGCCTTTACCCAAGATGGAGACACGGTCTGATGAGCGAATTCGTGGTTCAGGTTGTGACGCGGCTCTTCAAGTGTACAACTGTGAGGAAAAAGAGGAAGTTAGTCGATCATCAATGTATACGCGTATCGTGTAGTCAATTCGTTAAAGTCTGCAACGATGTTGATGAAGAAGATAAACAAAAACTAAACGAACCGTTTCAATTCTGTTGTCTTTCGTAAATTCGGTCGGTCAATCTCAAGTAGACAATGAATAGGTGACTGTGAGTAGATCAGCAGCAGCAATTTCTGTAGACAAATAACATTGACGATCGTGGTAACAGTTAAGAATGTTCTCGTCGATCCATTGGTACATGAAGTCAAAAGACAGACTGAAACAAAAACACATTGGTTATGTTGAACATCAATTCAAATACCATGAGATATCGTTGTGTATTGATGAGGGACAGAATTCGGCGAGTGTAAACGTGTAGTTGAAGATGTAGACCTGAAATACGATTGTAAACAAATCGATTAGCAACAAACTGACCGTTTCATTCCTGCTGTCCATCCGAAAAATTGGTCCTTCAAACACCCGTTGAGGAATTGAGAAACTGAAATCGAAACGTGCAGATCGCGAAGATAACTCGAAAACGTACGTGACCGAGATCGAAATTTTGGTGCTATAACGGGTGGACAGATCGGCAATAATTGGACCTGAAAAATCACAAAGTAAATTGCATCAGATCGAATTGCTTACCGACTATTTGATGTTGTCCACTGCATCCCGTCGTTTACGCGAAAAAATCGCGTCCTTGCCATGGCCCGAAGGCCATGGACTTTCTTTCAAACAAATTCATTTTCGTTCATGAACTCTTTTGCGTTTTTGGCTAATGAAGTGTTGTTGTTATACGAATTGTTCTTATAATCGTTTGAATACTTCTCGATGCACAATGTTCTTAACTAAACAAACTGTTGGAGTTTGTCGATTGCTTGTTGGAACGAAAACTTTCACTGAGTCCCATGATCGAGCTCGCGACAAAGCGACGTACAGTTGGCCGTGTTCGAATACTTCATGTTCGAGATTCAATCCAACACGTTCGAATGTTTGGCCCTGACTCTTGTTGATGGTCATCGCAAACGCCAATTTCAATGGGAACTGTTTTCGGTTCAATTGGAACATTCCGCGGTAGTCAATTGTGTTGTTAATTCGCGGAATAATGTGTTGTTCGCCAGCGTGATGTCCAGTTAAAATCTGACACTCAACTGAATGGTCATTCATTGCCAAAACCAACAATCGTGTACCGTTGCACAAACCGTCTTCTTGTGACAAATTGCGGATCAGTATCACGACGGCGTTCTTCTTGAGCACTAGTTTGTGTGGTGGCAGCGAACCTTCTTCGATCATGTTCAAGTACTCAGGTAGAAGAAGTGTGTTGTCGTCACAGTTTTCAGCATCAACGGCCGTGTCGATTGAAAGGTAGGTTTTGCTTTGGCCATCCAACATATTCAGGACTTTTTCGTTTGACTCGTTGACGCCAATGTGTTTGGATACCAATATCGCCGAGTTCCCCATGTCGTTGAACTGTTTGTTTTCGATCAATTTTCCAAAGATCTCTTGTTCCAAGTTCTGGCCAACTAAGTTCTGGCCAACTAAACAGTGAGATGGTAAGTTGATTTGTTCGTTTTCGTTATTCAGTGTTCCTTCTCCAACTTGTTTCAGGAAATCAGCAAATTCAACTTCGTTCGGTTTGGTGCGCATGTTGGTAGTCAATTTCAATTTCTCGAAGTGATTCCACAAAGTTGATGAGCAAATGGACAAATTGATAGTTTCGCCGATGGTACCGTACTTCAGAATTGGCAGAATCTGTCGGAAGTCTCCACCGAGCACGAAGATTTTTCCACCGAATGGTAAGTTGCTATTCATCAGTTCTCTTAGTTTCCGATCGGCGATTTCTAATGCATATCTAGGGGCCATTGGTGCTTCATCCCAAATTATCACATCTGCTTGCATCAACATCTTACCGCCGCGATTGTTGGGAGTCAAAGTTGAGTTCGAATCGCGGTCAAGTGGAACTCCAAGTCCAAATGTTTTGTGGCAAGTTCGTCCATTGGGCAACAACAAAGCAGCAATACCGGTAAATGCGCACGTCAAAAACTTCTTTTTGTTGCCGTTAATGAAATGGCACAGGGTTTTGTAGACGTACGTTTTTCCTGTTCCACCCAAACCGTCGACGAAGAAGCACTTTTGTGCAACGTTGTTTTGAAGACTATTCAGAACTTTGTCGACTACAATTTTTTGTTCAATGTTCAACGTTTCGTACATTTCTTTTGCAGATTCGAGCTCTTGGTCGTGGTCAATTGGGTCTTCGATCTCGTCAATGTCGTCTACTGCGTCCATCGATGGGAAGTCTTTAATTGACTTGTTTTCTCGTTGCAAGATTGTGTCAATACGTTTGTATGCTCGTGCAATTGCTTTTGACTTATCTTTTAGTCGACGAGCAAAATCCTCGCTCAGATCATGTCTGAATTTTTCCCACAACAATTTTGGATCGGCTGGGTTGCAATGAATGAGTATGTTGGCAAACAGAGTACGTAATTTTCGTGGCATCAACACCTTAACTGCTTCTTCCATACATTTTACATACTCTTCATCATCTTCTATCAAACCCAATGCCAAACATGCTTCTCCATTATTTTGATATTCAGTTCCGTCAACTGTTCGCAATTCTTTGAAACTTTTCGCACCTCTGACGTGTCGAAGCAAAAGACGTAAGTGCCACAAATCACCTTGACTTGGACTAATTGCATACATCCGACCGATGGTTTTGTTCGCTTTGACTCGAGGTTGCCAATTGGTAATCGTTTCTTCTTCGTTGTTGACAAAAACCTTGATTGATTTCCATGTGTAGTGCGTAGGGATTTCTGAGTACAAATATTTTTGCGCATTCGAATCACGTTCATTCAACTTAAAGTAATCCATCAGTTTGGTTTTCTTTTCCATTGCTTTTTTCGCTTTTTCAGCATCGCAATCTTCTTCGATGTAGACGGCTTGTTGGTTTTCCAAATGGATTGGCAATCGTTCAATGTGGTGGCTTTTGTCGTGCATTTTTAACTTCAGGATCCGATAACACGCTTCGACAGGACCGACGTAACGACCGTCAATGTGGTCTTTGATTTCATCGTGGTTGATGTTCCCCGAAGACTGGAGTTCCAAAGAAGCGGCGTCATAACCTTTGTAAGTGTATTTGTAAAGGTACTTGACATTCTTAATGGAGCTCACAATTTCAACGTTGATATGGCATCGATAGCGCTTCAAAAGGTACCAACTATGTGGGACAACTCGACGGTTATCATACTTCACACCTTTGATTTCAATAGTGCGTCCGTTATTTGGTCGTTTCAGAAATGGATAACCGTTTTCGTTGACTTTCGTTTCTTCCAAAAACTGTTTCGGGAACTTGTGTCGGCACTTTCCCTTGATCATGCATGGAGCGCTGGGGTTTTTGTCGCCACAAACTCGATGGATCATGTACTTGCTCACCAATTCCAAAAGTTCCGGATCCGATTCTGGCGGCAATTCGGCGCTGAAGTAATTGTCGATGTTTTTCGGTTGCAAGAACTTCTGTCCATCTTTCAGACTTACTAAGCAGTGAATATGTGGAAGTCCGCGTTTTTGGAATTCAGTCACATAAACATAACATTTCGGTTCACCGAAAATTTGTTTCTTCACCAAGTCGTCAATAATTGCTTCTACTTTCAGGGCGAAGACACGCGCAACGATGTCCGGACGATCACTAGCTGTTTGTTTGGCGCCGAGGACGATGGTTTCATTGATGGTTTGTACGATTTCCGGCCAAAGTGCATCGCATGTCATGGTAATGAACAGATCCGGGTTTCCGTTGTTCAAAACTATTGCCATTGCATCCTGGTAGTTCTCACGCATGAAACGTGGTGAGCCGAAGTGAGTCGATGGCAAAATGTGTATTCTTCCAATAGCGCGATCCAGTTTTTGACCGAGTTTGTTCAAACTTGCGTGCAGTTCATGATAGTGAATTGTTTTTAGTTGCTTTTGGTTCATTCGAATCCATTTAATGCGATCGCTTTCGACTTGAACGTACGAATCCACGACGAACTGTTGGAACAGTTTCTTACCGTAATGAATTCGACTGTTGGAGTTTTTTCGAATGGCCAACCGATAACTATGGAATTCGGCACGAGTTAGTCGGGTATGTTTGTTTGCGTTTATTTTCGTCATATCAATTGACCATCCGAGAGTTCCTTTAGGGAAGAACAGTGGGTACAACCAGGAAGTGGCAAATGGGCTCAATGAACTTAGAACTCGTGGTGATGGTTCGTCTTTCAATTGGATGACTAAGGACATTTCACGCATATCTCCAGAAGCGTCGGTTGTAAAAACGGCGCCGATTTCGTCGACAGTTGGTTCGTTGAAACGGTTCGGATCATAACCGGGTCGCATTTTGAACGACATTTGCACATTCTCAACAGGTCTGCCAGCGTTCTCTTCTTCTTTCATCAATTCATTCATCATCATGTGCATTTTAGCGTGCGGGTTATGTTCGCGTATTATCTTGTCCAGCAATTCCATTAGTTCCTTTTTAGTTCCGTTAGTCGTGTTCATTCTTCTTTCAACTGCTTCTGCTGGATCAGAGAAGAACAATTGGCCGTATTTTCGATCAGCTGTTGCGCTTACACTTTCATCGATCTCGTAACAGATTTGGCCTTGAATTGAAAAGCAGTAAGGACCCGGAGTTGCAAACGATCGCATCTTAACATTGAAAGCGGCGAAACTGTTTGCGGAGTTATACTTGCGGATGTTGTTCAAAAAGTTGTTCGAGAGTGGGTGTTTACCAGTGAACAGATCATCCAATTCTTGTGGCAATTCAGGTAAGTCAGGCAACTCAATTTTACCATGATTGCAACAATCGTTGAACGTTTGTTTATTTCCAACTCGTTCTTCTTCAAAATGCAATGCACCGCAAAGACATTCACTGATCATCTTGCTTAGTTGATGGACCGGGACATCCGCTTGTTTGGATGCGACGTTCAACTGAACTTGTTTCTGTTTTGTTGCAATTCGTGAAATTTGATGGTGGGCTGCATCTTTAGCTAATCGTTCGGCTTTCTGTTGAGCTGATTCATTTGAACGTGAGTTTTGATGTTGTGCTTTATCTTTACTTAATCGATCAGCTTTCTGTTGATCTGATTCAGAAGCTCGTGAGTTTTGATGTTGTTGTTTGTCCTTGGTTAACCGATCAGCTTTTTGTTGATGAGATTCATCGGTCCGCTTCTTGTTGATGTTGTCACGTTTTTGTTGCAATCGTTTTGCTCGTTTTTCAGCATCTACTTCGTTTTCTAATACAATTACTTCGGATTGACCTATTGGTTCAGCATTGGCATTTTGATTGGCCTCACAAAAAGATGAGAACAAAGCTTCCAATGTGTCAAACAGATTTAAACGTTTGTCGAGTCCACTTTCGTTTACTTTTGTTAGAAAAACGCCGTTTGAATGCTGATGTTTGTTCTCGAAGAAATTTATGGCATTAGAAACAACGTAAGCACCACAATTGCATGTATCATTTTGCAGATCACTTTGGTATCCAATGTCGTTCAAGAACATGTTTGCATTTGGATTCAAACCCGTCCAATGAGCGAAACATTGACTGTAAATCGAATTGATTAACCTATAGACAGTTTGAGAAACGGGTTTATGAAACGAATCACAATAATACAGAATACAATGATTGCTGAGTGCCTTCTTTTCCATTACCGCCAAAACGTAGTGTCCGCAATTTTGAATTGGGATCAACAAATAAGCGTCTTCGTCTGGAGCGATCGGTGGTTTGACGATGAAATACTTCGACGGATTCGATTCAGCAGAACGGTAGTAGTCGGTCCAAAATGACATCGACATTAAACCAACTTTCAACGAAGTGTTCGCAATCACAATCAACAAACCAAACACAATTGATTCGAAATCGATCCACTCACCAACGTTCTCCATGTTCGGTAGTTGCAATCTGGACATTTGACATTCGTTGCGAGCAGCTTCACAGAGTTCATTCGGTTGACAATGAGTGCTGAATTTGCTACCCAAAACTTGTTTGATAGTGAGCACCGGTTCTTGAGTGTCGATAGCGACGAACGACATTTGTTGTGCAACATCTGGAGATGCAGTTGATTGTGTCTCTGTGGATGTTTCTTGAGCAGTTTCAACGATTTGAATTTGTGTGTCTGATGCTTGTGGGTTTTTCGTTAAGTTTGTCATTTGGTTTGTTTTCTCAACCAATTGACTTTGTGCTTGTAATGCTTGTGTGTTTTCAATTTCGATTTTTGATCGTGTTTCCGTTTCTGTTGCTTTTGCTGATTTCTGTTCCAAACGAATCTTACGCATTCGCTCGCGATTCTTACGCTTTCGCTCTTCGTCCCGCTCTTTGTGCTCTTCAGGCGTTAACTCGATCTTCCTCTTGGGCATTTCAATCAACTGTTTACTTTAGTCTTGTCCTGTAATTCAGATAGGTCCAGAGGTTCAGATTGGTCCAGAGGTTCAGATTGGTCCAGAGGTTCAGATGGGTCAGATTGTGGCTCAATTAGATAACTACCGCGCCACTGGTTGCTATCTCCTGGCTGTATAAGATAACAACCGCGCCACTGGTTGCTATCTCCTGGCTTCTTAAAACTTCGCCGCGCCACTGGCCAAGAGTTCTTCCTTTTTCTTTTTTCGTCCGGTTACCCGAACCACGTGAAACAATAAACGCGTTTATATTAAAAGAGGACAAATACAACAAACAATAGGGGTTATTTGGGGGTAATGAAGTTAAAACAGTGGGTTATCCCACGAAGATCGCAAATCGACCACTTGACGGCACGATCCACCTGAAATATCCCTTCGCAAATGACAAATCAAACGTGTGTACAACTCACCAATTCGCTCGATCCTTGTGACAGAATACGAATGATGCGATCTGAAAAGGAACATCAAGATTATTACGATGATATGAAGGACAAAGATATAACCACAAAACTCAATGTTAAACGGCTTACTTTAATACGAAAAACACTCGACAACTGCTCTTTTCACTTTCCAGACGACGAAATGAATTGTGATTACTTAAATTTCCATTCGTTTCGTTATCGTCGTCAGCATAAAAAGAGTCTCGTTCATTCGAAAATAAATGAGCTCAAACCGGTCGCACACAGACAAACTTTACTCGATCATTTAGAGTGGGAGTGGATAGTATAGTAGGAGAATGAGATTAAAAAGCAACCGAGTAGTCTCAACGATCGTAGATATAAGCAGTTGTGGAAATTGAATTGAACTTCCGAGACGTTTATTTCTTTTCTTTCTATATGGTCTTCAGATTGAGAACAACAAACAACGTTACAATTTATTCTTATGACAAAACAACAACACTATTGCAACAACAGAGAAGCGATCAAGCTTCTTCTTTTCTCCAAATCCTTGACTTCGGCTGCACGCTTCACTCTTGATGGCCGAGTTTTTCGCTCGATGGAGTCCTGGAAATTTTGGGTGCATGGCGCGAGTTGATCCAATCGCCAGATCAAACCACTAACGTTGAAATAAAGGAAGTCGTTCTCTCGGATAAGACTTACCATCGTCGCAAAACTATGCCTTGATTGCCACCGCACCATTCTTGTCCATCTCAGCTACCGACGCAAAAATATTCGAACTCAATTTTCAACCGTTTTGACAACATGCCGTTGATAACATTACAGCCCATTATCGCCGATTCAAACTTGCGAATCCTCATCATTCGTGGAATAATCTTCATCAGAAAAGTACGTCCAATTCTGCAAACAATAAATACCGTAATGACAATTTAACTAGAAATTCACCAATTGGATCTTGTTCGGCAACTCATTTCATTGTGCCAAAGTGGTCTTGACGTACTGCTGCTTCTCTTCGCTTCCATTCCAGACTTCAATGTTGCCTTGAACTTCAGCGCTTAATAGCCTTTCGCACTTTTTCAACTGTTTGTGAAGCGGAGCGCGACTGAAGCGAATTTGAGAATACGGAATTCATTCGGTCATTGCGATAAGAAGTACCTACAACAAAGTATGTTATAATGGAGTGCATTCTCAAAACTTACATTGCTTGCATGTAAACTCAACTTACCAAAATTGCATGCCATTTCATCCGAAGTCACAACTTCAACGTTTCCACCTTCCAATTGAAGTTCGAACTCGAAGAGCGACGCATTATGATCCTCGAGTTTCTGAACTTTCACTGATAGAAACGCGACCAATCAATTCATCTCGACGATCGAGTTAACTGGATACAACGCATAAAAGTCTTTGTGATTTGAAATACGAAAACCCATAACGTCAAGCAAAAATTGATTGAACGATCACTGAAAACTTCGACAAAAAACACAACCAACCAACAATGACAATGATTTTCGTTTTCCAATTCCAATCACCACTCATTTCTTCTCACGACCGCTTCTTTGCACACAAACACCAACAAATTAGCATAAGTGAATGGAGAGAGCTCATTTCAGAATAAATGTGCACAAAATCGGTCGATCTCAGGACACAGACAGACAGACGTTACTCAATTATTTTATAGGGATCAATTTCCATCTTCAATTATTGCTTTAAAATTATCCAAAATGTTTAGTATACAAACCGGTGTTTCTTCATGATGTTCAACCATTGATGCTTGTTCTCCAACTGATCGCACATCAGATCTCATTAATCTATTTTGTCTTCCACTATGTTGACGTTTAGTTCTTCCCATCTTTACAATTTAAAAGAACGAAAATGTAATTTCAACTGAAATCGACAAAAATTGGCTGAGCAACCCTTGTTTGCATGCGAATAAGTACACTTCAAAATCAACAAAATCGAATCAAACAAAGGTCAAAATATCGAGAAATTATCGAAAAACAAAAGTTACTAGATCAAATATTCTAGAAAATTGATAGAAAAAGAGTGTGAGCAATCAAACATCAAAAAACTCAAAAATTTGTCGATTTGGTCACCTTTGATCAAGCATAAGTACCTTTTAAACTAACGTAAAAACGAAGTCAAAAGGATTAAAATGTCAAGAATTTATAGGCGAACAAAGGTTACTGGCTTAAAAGTTGTCGCGATGCCGTGAACATTAGCTACGGCCTTAAAACGTAATCGCCCTCCTCCAAAAAAGCAGGGTGGTCGACATTCGACGGCGAAAAAGCGGCAACAAATGGGCCGATTTTTGTGCTGTTTGTTGGCGTCCATATGAAGTCAAGACTGCTCTTTCGATTGGCAATGTTTATTTTTGCGTATAACCGCGCATTAATCGAGATTTTTGCAAAGATATGGCGACAATTGCTTTTGGTCGAAGAAGAGAAATTTGACCCAATAATTTTTCATTTTCGTTTTTTCTTGACCACTTGTTGAGCGGTGAAATTTAACAAATTTGCACTGTTTTCTGATGGAGTGCAAAGGACAATCAATTATTCTCAATGAGACAAAATAAATTAGCTTTGAATAAAATTAACCAATCTGAATTCAAAAGTCATCTACTTGAAAATAAGGTAAACACATTGAATTATGGTCATTATAAATTGAGAGGCAAATATGTAATTCACAGAAATTAGTTGAACTTTACGATCACATGTTTTGATTTGTATTACGGTCATATTCCTTGTTTAAAAATTCTTCCGGAAATGTATATTTGAATGTTTGTTCATTATGTGTTAATTGTAAATGGAATACAGTCATTTATAAAGGAGAAAATTTGTGGAAAACAACTGTGATCAGCCAAATAAAAACTGCCATTTATAAAAAGGCAAAAAATAAATATTTTAAAATAGAACCTTTTAATGAATCAGGATGTTTGTGAGATAAGTATTTTTTGATTAGTAACTCACATGCATGGTGAATGCCCTGTAGCGCCGTGTGCTTTGCACGGTAGCGCCGTGTGTTTGCCGTGTACTTCACATTGTAACGCCATGAAAAAAGCGAAAAATCTAATAATCCCCGTACAATAATCAATAAACATGGAGTAGCAGAGTTCATTTTTTGGTAACTACTCTCATTAATGTATAGATGAAGCCTGATCCGACGCAATTAATTATAGGAAAGCGATAAAACACGTAAGTCTTTCAAAGTTTTTCTAGACTTTTCTATCCAACCGAAAATGAGTCTAAATTAGTCTTTTTCTCTACCCTAACTCTCTAGATGGTTTATATGTTAAGCATTAGATTAAAAGTCATATTCCAACTTGTCCACAAAAATAATCACAACAAACTTGAGTAATCAACCAACAATTTTCCAAAAATTCACTTTATTCTCTTTTCAGCTACAACAAAAGTTTACTACATCTGGTTTGTGTTACCGCCAAAATTCTGAAATTAGAAGTTGATCAATTAATTTTGAGATTTGCAAATAAAATTAAGTCAATCAGATTAAATTCCAAAGACTATTTGCAAGGCTCAAAACTAACTGATCGAAAATAACTTACGTAAGTGATGCTTTGAGTCGTCTTGTCACGTGCACGCATCATGTAGCGGTAGATTCGTCTTGCCTCGCCAACATAGTTCTGGAAACGACCTTCGTCTATCTAAAAGCATCAAAGAAATAACAAATCCAAACTCTAAAAATTCTCACCTCCTCGTTTGGTCGACTTGCCAGATAGCGGGTTCGGAGTTCGGCGGCAGTCTCACGCCGCAAAGAGCTTCCGATCTCCATCAACCAATCAATAACGTCATCTTTGTTGGCTGAAAGGAGAAGAAAATTATTTGAATTCAACAAACGAGACTTACCTCGGACCATAATGAGAGAGAAAAAGAGGCAACTGAGAACGACCTTGCTATGAATGGCGCACGAGACACAATGAAGTTTGAAAACTGAAAAACAAACGCTTATATAACAAGAATGAGCGACAGATGCTATGCAAATTTGAACAAATTCCTCAAAAAAGAAACTGCAAAGTTTTGAACTCCACAAAACATCAAATTCAATACTCAAAAAGGTATCAAAAAAGTTTGATGATTGAACTAAGTTTGGATCCGCTCAAATTAAGATATATTTTATCAGAATAACTTCAAAGTAGCCACTTTGTACCACATTTGCGCATTAAATTCTCCAGGAGCAGAAGGGAGAGGGCAGTGAGCCAGAACTAGTACATATATACTACTGTGTCTTATTTCATTTCCAATTTCAGGATTCGCGGGTTCCATCGCCGTCTTCTTCACTCTTCAATGCCGAGTGCTCTGCTTTGGATTCACTTTTGAAGTTATCCATTGATAAGTGGTTTATTCATGTCGACTTAATTTTTTAGTTCTTTAGTTCAGCCGAACCTCCAATTCAACGTGCCTGCTTCATTCGTCGTCAAATTGCCGAATTCAAACCAACGAGCAATTCCATCATTACGTAAGTTTGTTTTTTGGTGTGAAATTCATTTTATTTTTAGAATTTCTTCGCATCGATATCTTCAACAATTTGTTCTGCTCTTCGTCTTATGATCCACTCAAACTCTCAACTCTACTTCAATCAATCAACTCTCATGGTCGTCTTCGTCAAATCGTTGTGCTTCAATTATCGGATTCTTCTTTGTCATGTCTTCGTCAACTTTTTAACTTATTTTTGTAATTTGTTTTGTTTATTGTAAGCTTTTTATTGTTAGTTGTATCTTTTTCCTTTGTCCATGCTCTCTTCAATTCCTTATCCTTCTATTGTTCTCTGCTCAACGCGCCAATTCAAGCTGTTCAATCGATTCTTCATTGTACGAAAGCGAAATCTTCATTCGTAAGTTTGCAATATTAATATTCATCAACTTTAGTTTTAGAACTTCATGTTTGCTTTATTCTGCTGTTTTGTCTACAAATGATTTTGGCTTTTGGACGATGGAAAGTAGCTCAATGGTAAGCGTTTGATTCTTTTTCAGCATTCATCTTCTGTTTTAGGTCTTCTCATTATCATCAAGCAGTATTTCGTCAATATCTTCTGTTCGTCAATACTTCACTTCTCATCATAACGAACAAATCGGCCATCGGAAGCATGTTCGTTTTCGTAAGTTCTCGATGAGGTTCATAATAAATGCGTACTTTTTAGATGATGCTTCTTCGGTAAGATAATATGCGAACCACGATCCAATCGGTTCACGTATTATGTAAGTTGTCGTTCCATTGACTAATACGATTTAATTTTATAGAAATCGTCACGATCAATTTCGACTGTTTTGTTTCAACTTTATCATTCAACTGCAACTCAACTATTGGTCAATTTGGAAACGTCGGCGCTATTTTCAACAATGAGCAACTCTCCTTCGTTCATTCCCAATCTTCAATCCTGCGTTTTATTCTTATTCTTCGCTTTCGTTTGTATTTTTTCGAACCAATAAATCTCTTCTTTATTTTTGTTGACTTTCGTATCGAACTTAAAATTTGCAATAATTGTAAAACGCGGATCTCGCAAGCTGCAGAGACCGAAAAACCACCGTAGGGGGTTTTTCGGCTAGTATTCGTTATTTGTCTTTAGTATTGGTGTACAAATTTTTAAGGTTTTTATATTTCTAGATAGCAAAGTCGTGATTAATCAAACTCGTGTTATATCGTCCGAATATGTTCAATGTCAACGGTCCTTCTTCCAACGCTTATCCACAACGATTCAGCATTCCGCTTCAAGTTGGTCGAACGACATACGGTATCAACATCCATTCAAAAATTGTTGGGTAATTTAGAAATTTCAGACATTCGAATGTTTTTCGCTTTCGATCATGAGAGAGTGCCTTCCAAATTCGAGAAACCTCTTCTTCACGTCGAAATGCCCAACCCACTTGCCATGAAAAAAGACACCAACAAATTCCACAAGTATCCCAGCTTCATGGGTATCGTCGAATTGGTTCACGCAAATTTTGCAATTGTCGGCTATCCGCCAATTTTCAAGGTTTGTTTTAAGCTTAGTATTTGATACACTATTTCACAAATGCAAAAAATATAACTAACATTTTGTTTAGATTCTTCCTTGTGAAGCCTTCAGACTCGAGCTCAATAATTTTATCAATTCTCGCGATTTGTATCTCGCTGCCTTCGACAATCCGAATGAAGCGCCGATGCCGCAAATCAAGCGGCAATTGCGCATCAAAGGAAGACGGTGCCTACGATGTTACTCGTCAATACATTGTTCAAGAAACGCAAGTCAACGGCATCTACTGGAGATTGTCTTCGGTGAACGTGCATCCGCTCCACGAATTCAACAATTCAAAGGATCACCACGCCGAGAACGTGTTTTCACGAGCACATCTACAGAATCTGATTCGCGATGGAAATGGCGTTCACAAATTCGACTATCGAGAGGATATAAATGGCAGTGCCATGGAACGGCTGTCACAACGTCCGAATTCCGTCTTTCAACGATGGAATTTAAATCAGCCCGACACGCCGTTGACCAAATACTTTTCATGGGTCAGAACCACTAATGTACGAGATAATAACAACTTTGTTTTTAGAAACCGGGCTCAAACTCGCGACCACATCGTCAACAACAAGTGGAAACTCTGAACAGAAAAAAAGATTAACGCACAACGCGATTGCCTATGGTTTGATTCAATCGGCAATTCTGTCTGCAAACCACAACTCTTATTCGAGCATGCACGTTGAAGATTTCCATATTTCGAGTGCAAATATCGTGATCGATGGCGAAGGAACCAAGGAGTGGATAGGAATCTACTACGAAGATCTGGATAAGGTACACGACTTAATTTCCAACGCACACAGAATTGCGTATGAAACATCGTCTTTGGAAACGACCGAAATGAGTTCTGAATGCTCGATTCCTTTGCTTCACAAGACGGTAATGATTGTTGAAGAGTTTTGTGTCGAGAACAACATCCGATACACAATAGTTCGTCAGATTCGTGCACAAGTTGTTGTCACTCTTCCGGGCGTAAGTTAAAAACATTAATTACAAGTCAAAGCTCACTCATTCAGGGAGCTCACCAAGTTGAAAATATCAACTCCAACCGCTCGGAAGCAGTCAACTTCATCCGCTGTTTAACAAGACGTCGACCAAAAAGTGGTGGCGGTCAACTTTCCAAGAAAATAGCCGCTGAAACAAAGAAACAACAAGAGAAACACTCTAAGGTTACATTTACAGCGCCAAATCAAAAATCGGAAACGCTTGTTCTCGTAGATGCTCTTGACGCTTTGTTTACACTTATCGACTTCTTCAACGCAGTGAAAGACGAAGACGTCGATTTCAAATGGGCTATGGCCAACGTACAAAATGCGGGTTGTTCAATTTCTTGGCAACAAAGCGACTCACAAACATCACTTCATGCTATTCAAATCGCCCTGGGGATTGGCTCCGGACGTTTCAAGCATCTTGTCCGTCGAGATTTTGGACATATAAAATTTGGATTGTCGACAGATCTTCAGGGCGGCACGAGCTTCCAAAGCCTGTTCGGTAACAACAAAGCGGTTGTTGATTACAACACGGTCAAAAGATGCATAAAGACGGGATACCTCGACAGTTTCCTGATTGGTTTCTTCAAATACACGAACGAAGAAGGAAAAGAGGAACAATACAACATCCTCCGACCGTTTATAATAACTGGAGACACAGCCTCGGAAGTAAGTGACAACAAATACAATTTCATGAATTCAAAAGGCAAAAAAATGAACAAAATCGCGGCTGTGCTAATTTATGAAGGAAGAGCAATTTTGGACTACAGACAAATTGCTCTTCAAATTGAAGACACCGACGGGGCAATAATCGCATTGAGCGGAAATTCGAAGACTTCCAAACTTCTTAATTTGGCAAAGACAATTTCCATCAAATACGGCGCAAAGATTGTAATCTGCACCGACGGCGATGTCACCGGTCTTCAAACTGGGCGAGCGTTGGCGAATCATTACTTCAAGGGATTCACACATAATGATGATGCAGACGTCCCATTCGAACCTGTCGATCCAGATGCCCTACCAGATGATGAAACCTCAAAAGATGTTCCAGACACTTCCAACGACGATTTTGATCTGAAGAAGTTTTCCGTTGCATTTCTGTGGCCATCACTTGTGCTACATAATTGCATAGATGTGTTCTTCCCGCCATTGCGACAAGAATACTGTCAACGGTGGAATAGAGAGATTCTGAAAAAACCAGAGAATACATTGTCCAATCTGATGAATAATATGGAATTAACTAGGTGCAACCAATGGCAACCAGGAAAAGACCCACTGGATATAAAACAATCGGATGGAAGAACACCAGTTTATTCTGACTGGCAACGACGTTATTTCGCCGGTTATCTTGCTGCAATCGACAAGATAACAAAAATTCTACGAAGGAGGAAGGACCAACTCAACAAAGAACAACGAAAGTTCTACAAGCGGCTCCAGTTCGAATACTGTGTGGCGCTCACCGAGTGCACATTTATGCACAGTTACGATCTACCAATAACGCGCCGCACATCGCTTGTAATTGACGCAATACACGGAAAAGACTACTGGAATTATTCATTACCTGATGTCCCCCAATGCAAAACTTATTTACAACCGTGAATTTGTGTAACATCTCAGAACCGAGAATTTCGGGTCAACGAGGATGCCGGGTTCCGAACTTCTTCGTGAGATGTCCTTCTTTTTGAACACTGAGTAGCAAATCCTAAAACGCCGACTTCTTTCGTGAATTCTCTTCTTCTTTTTCTTCCAATTCGAATGTTTTTCGTATTCTGTACCCTCGATCTTTTGGTTTTGAATTTTAACTTCATTGTTCCTATGATTCTCCCATCCATTCCCACATTTCGCCCATAAGTCTTGTTTCCCTTTACGATATCCATCTATTGTAATTTGTAATACTTTGCTTAAAATCAAATAAACATCGCTCATAAAGATTCGAAATTACGCGCTTTTCCGCGCAAGACGACAAATTCGCACTGCAGTATTCTCATTGAGGCTGCGAAATTGACCAATTTGCAGCATCCGATTAGTTGCAATTTAAACTTTGACAAAAATTAATGACGGAAAAACAAGCGCAAAGCACGCAATTTCGACAACGTAGTGGCGCCAAAAATGTTTGGAATTGCCGGCCGAAAGAACAATCGACGTTCTCGACAACATCAAACTGCACTTGAGGCCCACCGGAACAATGCGCAATGCGTGGAAGCAGCAGACGCACAGCGACGACGATTCTCGACCAATTGCGTTTCAAACGTGCGAACAGGCGATCGCCTCGAAATCGTTTTGCTGCTGATTGCCGACAATGGAAAAACAAATCAAAACGGCGTTTCCATTGGTCACCGTATCGACTGGAGTGGAGAAAACGGAATCTGACGACGCTTCCGATGTCCATTTTGGTTGCGCTTCTTTTTGACTCCAGCCACTCAATTCGTTGATCATTTACTTACTCCAAACAGTCGTCAAATTGATCGTCGGTACAATCACATCTAACTGGAGAATTTTTCATATATCTGAAAACTCTCGCTTGGCAACCGCGATCGACATGATCGTAGATTGCAAATTTGTAGTGAGTAGTCGAAACCCGGTGTTCCACGTTTTCCTTGTGTGGAGATATGTTTATGATCGCTCTTCTTGTCTGTTTACCTGAATAGCAAGCGGTACTATTTTTTGAGGCGCTTTTCTTCGGCTTGCCACAGCGTATGGTGCCGAAGTTGAGCAGACTCGACTGTTTTGTTTAGGAACAGTCTCGAAAGCGGAAAAGTTGGAGAAAATTTCTCCCACCTGATTGATGCGGCGATTCGAGTCTTTCGATGCCTCGGATTGGGGAGCCATATGTCGCAATTGGCTTCCGACAGATAGAGTTAGCTTTGTGTTCGGTCTTGACGGAGATTGAACAAGAGAAGATTTATTTAGGTACAATACAAACAACAACAACCACAGGGCGTTTGTTTAACCACCAACAGCGAAAATGATCGGGCTAGAACCCAACAGGAGTAAGAGACAGAATTTACAGACCCGAACACTTTGTTTATGAACTTTAAGAATAGGTCAACAACAAAAAATAGGGATGATTGAGATAACAAACGCTAGTGCCAAGGAACGGCCCACGCGGACTCTTTCTTTGGTGGGCGGGTTGTTTTGTGATCAATTTCGCGTTGATCGCGACAAAACGATGTAAAATGTATGCCAAGATCCTAAGAACAAGTGCATTGATACGTCCACAACAAGTCGTCACTCATCATTTAAGACAAGTCTCCAAACATTCGATTTCGACGTTGGCAAAGTTCTATCACCGAAGAATATGGAGGTCCCGTTCTATGCTACAAACTTTCTGGATTTTTTAGCTGCTAATGCTGTTATTGTTGTATTATTGTTTAAATAAACTTCATGAAAGTAAATGTTCGGTTTAACTGAACGTATTTATTGGACAATAAAGAATAATAAACAACAAGCTTAGACCTGGTGGCCGCTGTAAATATAATAATCGTACAAAAATCCGAAGTCGGCGCGAGCGTCGGCTTTTCTTCGGTTCATCTGCGGTGGAGTTGGCGGGACTTATTGGCACCGTAGAGTAAAAGTTCGATCCGCTCGTAGTAAGTTTATTTATTAAGGGGCAATAAAATACAAATCTATCCATAAATTGAATGGAACTTTGCTTTTACGCATGAAGGTACGGGTGTTTAATGTTTTGTTCTCCACTTGATGAAGGGTATTCAGACCTCTATTGACGCTAGCAGACAGATAACAATGACAATGATAGAAAAAAAAGTGCCGTCTTTTTGCCGCGACCTAATATTACGCAAGCGCGCGACATTAAGACGAGATGAACAATTCGGAGAAAGTAGAGAAGAGTTGTGTCCGTTTCCGATTTCGGGGTAAAATGAAGAAGAAGTTTGTTTAAAGTATTGTTGACTCGTATCATTTTCTATTATTTTTCTATCATAAATTAAACAAAATCAGAAAACATATTTGCCAATTTTTTATTCGATTCAGCGACAAGAGTAGGTGAATCCAAGAGTCGACTTGTATTAAAATCAACAACGTATTTGCATTACTAATACTTTCCGACTAACCTCAATCATAAGAGTTCCGTGAACTTGTCTGTCCGTAACAACCGCTGGAATTTTGATGAAGCATCTAAATCTAATGCCAAATTGCTAGCAAAAAATGAGATACCTCGTTATTGCGCACAGGTGACCGAGATCGGTGCCGCTCTGCACGGCGCGCCTGATTATCGGCATTTATTTGAAAAATGCTTCCAGTCGCATATGAGCAGGCATCATTGGTCCGCTTGTATAATTCCAAGTAAGACAAAGGGCTTGCATCAAACAATATCGACAGATGCACATGAGCTATAAAAAACGGAATTCAAAGATGTGATAAAAAAGAAAGGAGAGGAAATAAAAACGTTTGTTTTAAACGATGTTTTGGCACGAACAGGATTTGTGACAGCGGGAGTTGCAGGGGCGGTCGGTCTTGAAACACTTGCACCGTTTTGATTGGCACTCTGTAGTACAAGAACAATGATCCTGTTCGGGGCTGTAAATGATGTCTCTTACTCCTGTTGGGTCCTAGCCCGATCACTTCGCTGGGTTTCGCGGGACAGCCGCTCGCTGTTGGTGGTGAAAACAAAGGCTTGTTACTGTTGTTGATTTTTTTATTGTATCCAAATAAACTTGTTCTTGGTCAGTCTCCGTCAAGACTGAACAAATTGGCGCAGTCAGCACCCGAATCGAGAACCCGGTGAGTGACTGAAAACTTCTTTCCGTTGTTTGGTTTCGTAGAATTGCAGGATGGAAAAGCGTTTGCCACCAGAGAAGGTCTGTAAGGGCCAAATAACCAAGTCCAGCAATGCGATCAACGAAGCGATCGAGGATTTCAAGCAAGTGGACATCACGTCGCTGACGGACGCGGTCAAGAAGGAACTGCGAGGTTTCACAGCAAAAGTGACGCGCTCCATCAGCAACATCCAGAACTACGAGGCGGCGTGGGGCTTGAACGGAGGAGACGGAATGGACGCTTATTTGAAGGATACCAACGATTATCGAGAACGAGTGCTGCAGGGAGAGATGTTGCTCAGCGAGATCGAATTCATCTTGCAGCCGAAAACTCCGGCGACAAGCACGAGCAGTGCCACCAAAACGGCCGTACAAACGACGTCGAAGTTGCTCGAAGCTCGTTCGTTGATAAGCACCTTCACGTTCGACCCGGAATCCGAAGCTGATTTCGAAGATTGGTTGGCTCAATTTAAGTCGGTTGCAGATCTGTTGGCTCTGAACGCGTTGGAGCAGCGCACTCTGCTCATTTCGTTGCTGGGAACCACGGAGCGGGCGCGACTGGCCGATAGTTTGTATCCGGAGCGCCCGGAGAGCACCGTGTTCGACACGATTGTTCTGAAGTTGTCGGGTCTGTTCACTAATCGTCAGACAATGTTTCAGAAGCGCTTGGATTTTCTGTCAGTCCGACACCGAGACGGCGAATCGATGGATGAGCTATGCGGACGGGTGAACAAGCTGTTCTCCAAAGCGAATTGGGGAAGCATTACAAACGATCAGGTGAAATCTTTGATTCTTGTAAATTCACTTAAGGCCGAAGGCGATCAACCGTACTTTGAAGCAGTACTCCGTGAATTGGAGATCAAAGAGGGAAACACAACGTTGGAGGGACTGCAAGGAACTCTGCGAAACGTCGCTGATCACGCTCGTAATCGCCAGAGAGCCGCAATGGAAACGCCGAATTTCGGAGCTCAATCGGTAAACAGTAAAACCAATGTTCTCGCTGTTCAGAAACACAAGCCGAAGCCGAAACCACGAAAGGACAAAAACAAGTCGAAAGGAAAGGAGAAGTCGTCGAAAACGTGTCGACATTGCGGAAAAGAACACACCGAGGAGTGCAAGTTTCGTGAGTCCGAATGTTTCGAATGCCATGAGAAAGGACATATCCGTTCGGTTTGCCCGAAACTGAAAACGAAGTTGCATCATGTTCGAATCAACACGTTGTACCAGCATCGGCACAAGGCGATGGTAAGCGTTAACGATGAACGTTTAGAAGTTCAATTGGACAGTGGTGCTGACACAAATGTGATCGGGTTGAATCAATGGCAACAACTCAACGAGCCGCTACTACGAGACTGTAAGCTTCGACCCGTCGGAGTCGATGGTAAACCACTCACGGTTGTGGGAGAGTTTGAAGGACTAGTGAGATGGAACGGCCAAATGGACCGCACTACATTCATAGTCAGCAGTCGGAATGACGTAGCACTGTTGGGAAGTCGAACGATGGATCGACTGCAAATGGTTCAATACGCGGACGGTATCAACATGGTCGATCAGGACTCCGCGAAACCGAAAGACGATGGTCAGAACGAGACAGATGGACTCGAGTTGACGGCAAAACTCACGGCTAAGTTCCCAAGTTTATTTGCATGTGAATTGGGAAAGTGCAATTTTGCAGAAGCTACTCTCGATGTCGATCCAAACGCAAAAGTCGTGCACCTATCGCGACGACCTCTTGCGTTGGCTGTGGAACCACTGGTGGAGAACGAACTCAACCGATTGGTTGACATGGGAATTTTGGCACCAGTGGAGAAATCGAAATGGGCAACGCCCATCGTGGTCGCGAAGAAAGCCAACGGTAAGATCAGGATTTGCGGTGACTACTCGACGGGTCTCAATCGAGCTCTCGCCGACGATTGTTATCCGTTGCCGAATATCGATGATATCTTCGCGAAGCTTCGAGGACAACGTTTCTTCAGTCAATTGGATTTATCGGATGCCTACCATCAGTTGGTCCTCGATGAAGAGTCTCGTAAGTTGACAACGATTACCACACACAAAGGTCTGTTTCAATACCAACGCCTAAACTTTGGGTTAAAAACTGCACCCTCAGTTTTTCAGAGAGTCATGGATCAGGTGATGGCAAGGATACCTGGAGTGATCGTCTATTTGGACGATATCCTGATCTCTGGTTCGTCAGTGAAAGAGCACGACGAACGTGTCGAGACGGCGTGCAAGCAATTGGAAGAATGTGGACTCAAGCTACAACTACCAAAGTGTACGTTTCGACGAAAATCGGTTGTCTATTTAGGTCAAATCGTCGATGCCAATGGAATTCGACCTGATCCAAAGAAACTCGAAGCCATTCGAACGATGCGACAGCCGACGACGGTCCGGGACGTTCGAACATTGCTGGGGATGATCAATTACTACGGTAAATACATTCCGAAGATGCACGAGCTCAAACGGCCATTGGAACAACTCACCGTCAAAGATGTGGAATTCAAGTGGGGTCCGGAGCAACGACAAGCCTTCAAGCGAACCAAGGAAATTCTCTCGGGAAGTCTCGTCAATGCTCATTACGACCCGAAACAGCAACTCATCGTCGCCGCAGATGCTTCCCCAAAGGGAATGGGTGGCACCTTGATGCAGCGATACGATGACGGATCGATCCGCACGGTGTTCCACATGTCAAAAGCCTTCACAGAGGTGCAACAACGATACAGTCAAATTGAACGCGAGGCATTGGCGTTGATTTTGGCCGTCGAACGCTTTCGCAAGTTTGTTTTTGGTCGTCATTTTGTCTTGCAGACCGATCATCGGCCGCTTCTGGCGCTGTTCAAGACCGAGAACACAAAGGGTCTCGATGCACGGACCACCAACCGACTTGCGAGATGGGCTCTTCGACTGTTGGGTTTCGATTTTGAAATTGAGTACGTGAATACGAATGCCTTCGGATACGCCGATGCGCTGTCGCGACTAATCGAAGACCGCAAATCGAATGTTGATGAGGACATGGAAGAAGTCATTGGAGCTTTCATGGTGGAAGAGGAGGAGTTACGAGCGATGTCTACTGAAGCGGGAACTGCGATTCACAGGTCAGGTAGTGGAGAGATTCAGTCAGCTACTTTCAGTGACCCAACGTTCAATCTGCTGCTGAAGAAAGTGCAGAGCAAATGGGAAGATTCAGATCGTGAATGCCCGTTGATTGGACCTTATTGGACGAAACGTGCGCAGCTCTACGCCGTCAATGGAGTTGTTATGTGGCAGAACCGAATCGTCGTCCCTCCGCAGCTTCGACAACGCGTTCTGGAACTGATTCACGATGGACATCCGGGAATTCGCAAAGCCAAACAATTCGCCCGACAATACGCTTATTGGCCGGGAATGAACGATGCAATCGAGGAGACCGTCCGAACGTGCGAAGTATGTGCGTCGGTGGCAGCTGCTCCGCGCAAAGCAACTCTGAAGCCTTGGCCAACGACTACTGAACCTTGGGAGCGCATCCACATCGACTTTGGTGGACCAATGAATGCATGGTATTTTCTGGTCATCGTCGACGCACACACCAACTTCATCATCGCCGAGAAGACCAAGACGATTTCTGCAGCGAAGACGGTGGATATTCTCAAACGTTTGTTCTTTCTCCGTGGTCCTCCTTCCACAATTGTTTCTGATAATGGTACTCAATTTACTTCCTCTCTGTTCTCTGATTTGTGTCTGTCATTTGGTATCACTCATTTGTTCTCTCCCCCCTACCATCCACAATCTAATGGACGAGCTGAGCGAGCAGTAGGGCTGGTTAAGGCAAGATTGGCTAAGGGTTCTGAAGGAATCGCGGGTTTGTCTCGAGCGACCTTCTCGCTGAACTACTATCCGTCGGATACTCTACCAAACGACGAGAGTCCCGCTGCTGCTTTCTTCCGGGGGCGAATCCGAACTCCTATGGATTCCCTGTTTCAAAGAGACTACCAACCGACAACGTCCGAAGCTGAACCTAAGACTGATGGTTCAGCAAAAGTCGCCAAACGATTCGACAAGCATCACGGCGCACGAGATCGTCACTTCACGCTACACGAAGAAGTCTACGTGCAACTCAATCCGAAGACACGTATCCCTGGTCGTATTGTCAAGTTCGATGGTAACCGATTGGCCCATGTTTCTACCGATCGCGGCATTCTCAAACGCCACTTCAACCAGCTCCACAAGTGCCATCGACCGCCCAACGACAATCCTCGACAAGCTCGCGAGACTGGAAGTTCCTGAGGTGAGAGGCTGCACCGCTGCTGCTCCTGCTCGCCATTCTCGATCTCTCTCTCGCCGGGTCGTGGATTGTTAATTGTTAAGTGTTAAGTTTTGTTTGTCCATTTTTGTTTCCTATTGTTATAGCCACCAGCTATTGAGGGAGGAATGTTCGGGGCTGTAAATGATGTCTCTTACTCCTGTTGGGTCCTAGCCCGATCACTTCGCTGGGTTTCGCGGGACAGCCGCTCGCTGTTGGTGGTGAAAACAAAGGCTTGTTACTGTTGTTGATTTTTTTATTGTATCCAAATAAACTTGTTCTTGGTCAGTCTCCGTCAAGACTGAACAGATCCAATCCTTGATTTCCGGTGGCCGATTGGATTCGACGGCGAACGAAAAGAACGGTGAGTGGAGTCGGGCACATCATCGACGTTCATAAAATGATGGACCGTTGGATTGATTTGATTGCGACTGTATATTTGGGGAAGGCGGCCATCTTTTGTTCTTAATACGTAGAGATCGGTGGTTCGGTTGTGCTCCAAAATGACCACTAATTGCGCGGCCCTGATTGATGACGGTCGAAATGGTCGACTTCGATCCGAACAGTCGTTCCGACAGCAACCACTCAAAACCTAAAAGAAAAAGAGTGAACAGAAAACGCGAAATGAAACCGTTTTCGAGTAGATTAGCGCATGCGGTCCGCTTGGGTCGCTTGAAGAACGGACACACGAATTTCTTCACGTGATTAGACCAACAGCTCGTTGTTCGTATTTTCATCCACGAACTCATCAGTCCAATTGCGGGGAAAGGTCTGAGATCACCTTATTTTCATCGTATTCAATCGGTGTTTGTTGGGCGGCAAACACCTCTTGTTGTTATTCGCCCTGTCCTCCGTATAGCTTTTCGTGTCCATAATAAACTAAACGGTAAAATTCGAATGTGACTCGATAAACACGGTAATAACTCATTAAAAACAAACAAAATAAACAAAAAGCAGAAAATGAAAAATGATGATAAATCATCAAAAAACGACGACCGAAGTACGAACTCTTCCCGCAGCAAAACGTGTTCCGCAGAAAAGATTTGAGTGCGGATTTCTCCTAAAATATTTCAACCGTTGTATGACATGACATTTGCTTTTATTAATCAGTTTTAATCACAAATACGTGATAAAAATACTAATTCCCAAATTTTCTCGGGAAGTTTTGAAAAAAGGCCGACTCTTAATTTTGGTCGTAACATATACAATGAAGCTCACCAATACGATCGTCTTCCGTCCCTCAAGCCTAATCGCTTTCCCATTCTCTACAAGCTTATCGAAAACACCTTGAAGCAAAGCAAATGAAATGGAATTCAAATTCTGTTCTTAGCAAATCACTTATTTTTTTGTCTTCCGAAAAATACATTTTGAAAAAAGTCATCAGAAAAATTCTCGCTTTTGAGATTTTTTGAGCTTATAAGACGTGAAATTAATGAAAAAATTGCAGTTCTTCCGGTGAAAAGCGAGCTTATTTTTTAATCCACGACTCACTCTCAACAAAATACTTGAACAGAAGCCCAAACCACTTCCGTCGATTGTTTTCGTTAAATCGTTGTTAGCCCGGAATTTCAATAAAAGTCGTGATAAGAATGGTGTTATCGTATTTCTCGAACGGAGTTAAATGTCGAAATTTGTTGTGTCCTGTACTCAGTTTATATCAATTTGGACCAACAAAACGGAAAAAAGCACAACACCACAAAACCAAACTAACTCCCTGTTCACGCCCGAAATCAGCGGCAAGAAAAAGGAGGCGCATCAACAATCGCGCTGGGAGGACGGGACCAGATGCTGGACAGTTTTTGGACTTAAGGAGTAGCTCGATACACAACAAAATTGTTACAACTACTCATCCGACTACTTGACGAACGCTTCAGCTACCACTGAAGCTTTCGATAGACGGGGGAATCTCAACCGGCATATCGTTCGACTCTAAGTTGGTGACGATCAACACGATCGTTTCCGTGGATTTTGGTTGATTGAGTAATAGTTTACTCCGACGACCACTAGCTTTCCGCTATCGGAATCGCTACTGTCTTTTTGTTTTTCTCTATTGGCTTTCGCCGTCCGGTACTTGTGTTGAAAACGAGACGAATCAACAGAAATAGATTTATAAACGACAAGTAACAATAACAACAATAAGAAAGGCAGAATAAAAAACCCAACCCACTAGCGCCTGCGAGCCCAAAACGACCCCAGCCGGTCAGCGGATTGTTCTTCATCGATTTCGCGTGCTCGCGACACTTGCGTTGAAATTATTTTAAAGTCGAAAAATTTGTTGGACATCCAAGTTGATTGAAGCATTGAAAACAGAAGGATTTTATTGTAATAAAAAGAAAGACTTCGACTCCGCCGATGCCAAACGAAGATGGATCGCCGTTTCCTGAACACTCGCTTGGAAGACAAGAAGTCGCACGAATGGATCTGGCACCAAACAAACCTCAATGATGTCATCATCACAGCCTGAAAGAGGAAGTGGCGACACGTACGGAAGATGTTCGATCGAGCAACCGATGGAACCTCCGACTCCTCAACTGGACACCCGCCCGCCGAAGACCAACTCCCGGACGACCGGCGGCCCGATACGAAGACGACTTTTGGAAGCAAGCCACCAAAAATTGGCGAACGAAAGTGATCACTCCTGTCGTAAGCGGGTTCCGACAGATAGCTTGAGAGGGTTTATTTGATAAGACAACAATAATAATAAACAACAATGAACAACTGACCGCCATCGACAAGAAAAACGGTCTATGCCCTCTTCTTGGTAGGCGGACTGTTTCGCGAGTGATTTTCGCGTTGATCGCGACACTCCTGATTGGTCCTCTACTTTGTTGTTACCCTTCTTGGCCTTGCCAATTGATTAAGGAATAAACAAACAATTCCCAGCCGGGGAGCCAGTTGTCTCGTACGTGACGGGTGCGGACAGGGATTAATTATGTTTATTGGATACAATAAAAAACACACGAGCAACGACCAAAAGTAGCGCACTGTTGGGGCAACTGGTTGATCCTAAAAAGGGGGCGGGAAGTCGAACGAGAATTTCGACGGTGGTCGACAAACAAAAAGAAAGAAGATATAGAAGCGGAGAAAACGTATAAAGAATAGAATTTTTAACACTTATTAATTTTTTCAATTTTTAGTCCTTTAACCGCAAAAATACCACAACAAATGCTCATCGTGAGAGCTTGTGAAAATAACAAGTGGATGCAAAGAGCAATAAAGTATTATGACGTTCTTCCAAGTCGTCAACTTGCTTTTACCAACGGTCCGCGAATAATTTTCGTTGAATCATAGTACGGTCAAATCTTATGATCAGAAAACATTGAGTAATCGATCATCCCTAGTTGGCCAATCCCCAAAAGTTTCGCGTTGTACAAAATCTTGCAGTTGTACAATTTCCGACAAAAAACGAAACTTCGAAGTGGCGACAAAATCGTGTAGTAAAGTTTTGCGTTGTAACGACCATTGTTCCGTGTATGAAAGCTTCCGTCAATCGGTTCGATTGACATGATCAACAAACAATCTCCAAAATTCCGATTGAATGTGCCAACAGACGTTCGCAGAACCTATTTTGACTAAAAAATTGAGTTCAATTGGGGTATCGTAGTAAATTACGCTGCTCATTTCTTCGTTCTAGTTTTCAGAACACGGAATCAAGTCGACAAGTAGCGACTGCATTTTTGCGAACGCGTGTTTTGGACAGTTTAGATCTCAGCGGGCATAAGTTGCGAAATTTGCCTCAATCTCTTCAGCAATCCGAACAGCTTCAAAGAGGTTTTCGCTTTTTTGGTCGTCCTGGACCTCCGCGGCGTTTTTTGCCGGACGCCCTTTGGATTTTGCGATCGGACGTTTTGATCGCCCTAAAAAAAGAAGTGAGGTCAACGAAAATGAACAAAGAACTCACTACTGCAAGGCCATGGTGTGCGCCGCCGGTAGGTTTGACTGTTTCATCATCTTGATAATTCGCTCAATAAGTTCAATCGGAATTCCAGTGCTGTTGGTGATGTCGCACACGCGGGGGAAGCGAGCTGGCGAGCGGTCGTGTTTTTCGGCCGCTCCGCTTTTTGTTCGTTTTTGTTCGATTTCTCGTTTTCACCCGTTGCGTGGCCCGGGACAAGCACTTGCAAGCCCCCGGTTAGGCAGAAATGCCGAATGCTACATGGCCTCAACGATCCAAGCGTCATGAACTCAAGATCGGAACCTTCAACTGTCGAGCAATTGCAACCGAAGAACGTCTCAGCGCATTGGAAGAAGAACTCCGGTCGATCAACGTCGACATCCTGGGCATCTCGTCAACGCGTCGACATGGAACGTCAATCACACACCGCCTGGACTCCAATCTTCGTTTCTACCACTCAGGCAACGACAATCAACGAGCAACGTTTGAAGGAGTCGGCTTTTTGGTCAGCGAACAAGCCAACCGTTTGGTTAAGAACGCGATTTTTCACACCAACCGAATTGCTCAACTTTTTCGGCTCTTTCCAAACGGCGAAACTGCAAGATTGACGCAAATCTACGCACCAGCAACATCTAACAAGAAGAAACCTTCCAATTCGAACAATCAAAGCAAAGACGCCGAAAGGGAAAATGAAGAAGATGAACCAATGGACAGAAGCGGCAAAGGACGAACAACGCTGGAAGAAGCTCGGAGAAACATTTGCGATTCCGCTGCCACAAAAATCGAAAAGACGACAACAATCGTGAGGTCACCAACACGGAACTTTACTTGATCACTTAATGGTCACTGTTTATCCGTTGATTTTGGAAATAAACTTTGAACTTTGGTGATGTCGGACAAGTTGGCAAGGAAACAGAAAGACAAAATAAAACGAAAATGACTTCTGCTGGCTTATGCAAATTAAGCTTTTAAACTTGATACAAAACAAAAGATAAGTTTCAGTCTTCTTTTCACCTGACTACACTAACCACAATGGCCCCGAAGTCCAAAAAAGACAATGCGCGCCGAAAGCACAAGGAGAAGGAGGAGGCCGCCGCCGAGCTGGAGGTCAAGATTTTTGAAGTCGCCAACAAGTTAGTTACCTTTTTTGATTTCATTGTACCCTGAGTTTAGAATATTCGACCAAAGACTTGCCGAAGGACTCTCACTGGTCCAGCCCACTTCAAGATCCTTTTTGGCTGAGCCGCCAATCAACCTGCCATGTAGCGAAGGCGAATGTCGCTACCAATTTGATCAAGCGGCCGCTGCCAAGACCAGAGACGAAAAGGAGCGTTTTGAGGCAGAGCGAGAGTAAGTTACGTGCTTTACCGTCGTTGATTAGCGTTCGTTTCAGCTTCATGCAGGAGATCAAAAAGAAGCAAGAGAAGCAAGCACAGAAGAAGGCCAAGGAAGCAAAGTTCAAATTGCTGAAGACATCAAGGAAGTGCCGCAAAGAGAAGTCAGACCGTCTCCATCGCCACCACCTTCGAGCCCAAGAAAGAATTCTCGCATGATCAAGTTCCGAGGTATGACGATTTTCAATGATGACGGAATTGAGATTGAAGAGTCCGAATAAATAGCCAAAAAATAAGTTGTCATTCTTTTCAAACTATTGAGGTGGCGGAAAATTTTTTGCCAAGGTGAATTCAACAAAAATGTGAAAGAAAAGAGAAACATCAGGGTCCCCCCTTATTCCCGAATTTTTTGTTGAGTTCACCTTGGCAAAAAATTTTCCGCCATCCTAATATTTTGCAATGCGAGTGAGTTGATTAGAAATTAGAACCACGTAATTTCGATCATCACTATTTGAGTTGATTTCTGGTTAGTTACGTTTGTTGGTTCAATTTTTCAATGCCTTACCGACACTATAAAATAGTTTGCTTAGGTATTTTTTTTGAATTCCGTCTGTGTGAAGGAATTTCATTGTTTCTAATCTCCTAATGCTCTTTTCAATTTTACGTAATTCAACAAGAGTCATTGGAATCTGCAATTGTTTGTTTGTTGCATTTACAATTTCAATACACGAATTATTGTCAAGTGTCTCGACTTTAGCCACGATTGCTATTTCTTTCATTGAATTCGGTAAGTGAGCAGTTGATCCGTAATGAAACGGATCTTTAGGGCATTCAATTCAGCTGTTTCTGCCGGTGCGGACGTTCCCTTTCTTGGTACCGGTCCTCATCCAACATTTCCTCACGTTACTTGTCGGGTGTTGATGAAATAATTTTCACTCATTTCAATGTTTGTTTATTTCACACTTCGCAACAATGAACAGAGAAGGAAGAAACCGGGGGCGCCGGAGTGTTGCGGTGATTGTCACATGAGGTTAGTGGCGGCGACGTCGGAATTTCAGCGGTCGTGCAAACGTCCATTCCATCTGCTTCCATCTTCTTGGATCCCGGGCGGCGTTCGTCCATGAACGGTGGGTTGCTGCTCGTGGGACGCCGTTGTGTTTGCGGACGTCGTCTTCCCATCGGGTTGGCGGCCGTCCTCGTGGTCGGCTGGTTGTTGGTGTCCACACCGTTAGTTGCTTCGTCCAGCGACCATCGGTTCGGTTGAGCGTCTTCAGAGCAAACCGCCATTTGCGCCGTTTTGCGGCCACTACCACGTCGCGGAGTTTCGTGGTGCTGCGGATCCAGCTTGCTCGTTTGCCGTCGCGAAGTCGGAGTCCAAGCATTTGTCGCTCCATTGCGCGCTGAGTTCGCAGGATCCGAAGAAGGTTCGTTTTTGTGGTCGCCCATGTTTCGCATCCGTACAGAAGTGATGGCATGATGCAGGTGTGGAAGTAGCGTCGTTTAAGATGAATTGCCACACTTCTGTTCGTCAGCAGTGTCCGTGCTCGCCCGAATGCGCCCCATGCCGCTCCAATGCGTCTTCCGATCTCGTGGCCGTGGTCTCGCGGGAATTGGATGAGTTGGCCGAGGTACACGAAGGATGTTGTTTGGTTGATTGTTGAACCGTTGATTGTGATCGTGCTGTTGCTCGGGCCACCATGCCGGTCGCACGTCATCCATTCGCATTTTCGGGCGTTGATTTCGAGGCCGGTTGGTTTGCATGCATCTACGAGTTTTGCCGTCATTCGCTCGAGTTCTTCGGTGTTTGCAGCTATCAAGACCACGTCATCGGCGTACGCAAGATAGCGAAGTTGGCGGCCGTCTACGTTGATTCCATCGTTTTCCCAATCGATGTGGTCGAGAGCGTATTGAAGGCAGACGATGAAGATGAGTGGCGAAAGGGCGTCTCCTTGTCGGACTCCTCGTTGGACTTCAAAGGGTGCAGATGCCTGCGCAATTTGTATTGAGGAGGAGCCGTTGAGGTAGAGCTTCTTGACCATCTTGATCGTGTCATCGTCCACTCCGTAGTGGTTGAGTGCTCGCCAAATTGCTGCGTACTCCACGCTGTCGAAAGCCTTCTTGAAGTCGATGAACATCAGGAAGGTGGCGGTTGATTGCCTCGGAGATGAGTATTCGTAGGACTTCTCAAGGAGTTGGTTGATTGCTTGGATGTGGTCGCTGGTTGAGAAGCCCCGTCGGAATCCTGCTTGCTCCACTGGCAGATGCTGTTGGACGGCGTCTTCGATGCGTTGGGCCAGAGCTCGAGTGACGACTTTGTAGAGCGATGGGAGGAGCGAAATTGGCCGGTAGTTGGAGACATCGGTACGGTCGCCCTTCTTGTAGAGTAGGATCGTGTTTGCATGTGCGAAGCCGTTCGGTATGTCGTCCGACTCGAACATAAGGTTGGCCGCCGATGCGAGTTGGCTGGCGATGATCGGAACGCCGAATTTCGCTGCTTTTGACCGAATTCCGTCTGCTCCCGGTGCCGTATTCCCTCGTATCCGTTTGGCAGCCGCGTTGAGTTCGGTTGCCAAAATCGGTCGGTTGATTGGTGAGTTGGTTTCGTCATCGGGCGGACCATTGATTGACGAGTAGAGTTCCGAATAGAAGTTGGCGGCGACTTCGGCAGCTTCTGCAGGGGTCGTGGTTAGCGATCCGTCTTCTCGTTGGAATTGCGAGATCGTTGTTCTTTTGTGCGCCAGCTCGATTCTTCCGCGTTTCAGTCGGTTCTTCTCGAGTGCTCGCTTGAGGACGTCGATTCGGTGGTTGTGGAGGTCGCTCTTCAAAGCACATCGGATCATCTTGTTGAGCTCGGCGTATTGGATGAGGGCTTGTGCTCGCTGGGCCGCTGGGAATGTCGAGGACGTGACGCCGAATTTGAGATCTCGTCTTTGTCGTAATAGGTCGAGCGTTTGGTTGGAGATTCTTGGGCGTATTTCCCATCGCTTTTCGGCGGCCGCAGCGGCATCTTTGAGAGCGCCTTGGAGTTGCTGCCACTTGCTTGATCCACTTCGCCCATCGCTTTGGTCGTTTGTGCGTCCATCGAGAAGGAGTGCGGTCTTCAAGCGAAGTTCGTCGTAGTCCGGCGGAAGACGTCGGGGTGTTGGTCGTTTGCTTCGCATCTTCTTCATTTGCACTTTGGCTCGGATGAGGCGATGGTCGCTTCCGGCGTTGAAGCGGTTGAGAACTTGGACGTCGGTTGTTGATCTTCGGTTGCGGGCGAGGACGTAGTCGATCTCATTGAGCGTGGCTCCATTTGGCGACCTCCAAGTCCATCGTCGTCCGGTCGGTTTTTTGGAAGAACGAGTTGAGGATGTAGTAGCCCGCGGATTCCGCAAAGTCGACCATCTTCTGTCCTCGAACGTTTCGTTGGCCCGAGCAGAAGGCGCCGACGTGTTGTTGGGTCGGCTGGTCGCTTCCCACACGCGCATTGAAGTCGCCGATGATGAGATCTTCGGTAGACGTTCCGGGAAGAGTGGCATTTCGGAGGTCGTCTATGAACGTGTCGTAGTCTTCGTCGTGGCAGGGAGCATGAACTTGCGTAACGCGCATCTTTCGTCCATGTGGGTTGGTGTACACGAGTTGGATGATTCGTTCCGAGATGTTGAGAACGTTGATGTGCCGGTCGGCTTCGGCCGTAACGATGAATCCAACTCCCGCATTTGTTCGTTGGCCGTCGGTCCGTCCGGAGTTGTAGAGAATGACGGCCGATGCCGGGTTGAGGTCGTGCTCGATGCGGTCGATTCCCGGGCGTCGGGTTTCACTCAATCCAATAACGTCAAATCGGAGGTGGCGGAGCTCTTCGGTCAGGTTGGCCAGGCGGGCGTCGGCGGCGATTGAACGGACGTTGTAGCTGCACAAGTTGAACGCGCCTTGTCGCCTTCGTTTCCTCGTGTGACGTTTAGCGCCATTCGCCATTGGGCCCAGCCACGGGTTGCTCCCAATGTCTGTCTACGGCAAAGAGCGGCCGTAAACAGAGAAAAAACCTTCCGGTGGCGGGAGAGAAAAAATTCAACCGACCGGCCTGAGCGAGTGATTTTCGCGAATCCACTCATTTCAATTCACAACTTTTTTCGTCGTGTTTTCTGATCCTATAAACGATACTTAGCACATGGTCTTTCGAACAGAAACGCCCAAAACAACACGCATCCTATGAAAACAACAGCAACATCCGAAGAATCCGTTAGAATGTTCACCACAAAGTGCTGAGATTTACCCGTGGTTACGGAAGTTACGACCACGACGATTTGATGATTGAAACGTTTTGTTCGGTGGTTTGCCGGACCGATCGCTCAAATTGAAAGCTAAAACGCTTTTTGTTGTTTATGACCATTGATCATTAAACTTAATTATGTTCATTTTAACCGAAAACCTTAAAAGAGAAAATCAAATGCCGTCAAGTTTGAAAAGTTCGAAAACTCGAAACCGCAAACTCTCTTTGAATGTGGCCGATAGATTTCCCAGACAGAAATGTTTTCGATCATCTCACCAACAGCCCGATCATCCTTGTTGATACACAAATTTCACACAACGGATAGTTTCTGTCTGCAGGACGTGATTCGTTCTATCAGGTGCATTTTGTGAAGGAAAAGTCGGTTTAATAGTTTATAACGATTATTTGACACCAAAAGAAATTACGTACTTGAGAACTCAAAACGTTGGATTCACTGGTCCAATAGTTTGTGCCGATCACATTACCAACGGAACTAACAGAATATCGATCTTTTTATCTCTTAATCGTTTCAAAAAAATATTTACATCATTAACAAAACGGGAATAAAAACCCGAGTGTTTGATCAAAAACTCTGATTATCAAATGAACGTCATCAAAGCCGCATTGAAAATATTCCAAACTCAGTTTATCAAATAAATTGTCTAAAAGTTAGTCGCACATATTTTTTATGAGACATTTAATCGATCGTAAATCAACATTTTGAATATCAAGCAATGAGCTAAAACAACAAAAAACAGCGAGTCTGAGGCCTCGTAAACACGTCGATTTTTAGTTGCTAGTGACATCAAAAACAGCTAAAATGAATTGGTTCTACTTGTACTAAAGTGCGTCCATAACTCTTGTAATTTTCAAAGCACAACCTGTAGTTCTTGTCACGCTTTGTCATATATGCCTGTACCTCGTTATTGGACTAAGCGCTGTCGAAGCATTCGAGAATACGAGGATGCTATCGAACATTCGTCCAATCGAGTATTTCAGCCAGCCATCTATGCAACAATATGCCAGAAATGTTTTGCTTTTTCTTTTCCGCGTGGAAAAGGGACGGATCAAAAACAGAATTTATTCAGCGCGAATAAAAAATAACAACTGAGGCGTCTGCTGGAGATGTGGTAAGAAACGGGAGAGGAGCAAAAAAAGAGGCGGAGAGTAGGTGCGAGGGAAAAAACTGACCCGCCGCGGCGAAATGATCGAAATTGATCTTCGCGTTTGCGACATGCTCTTCTTTATGCACGTTATTCATAATCTACAAGAAGTATGAAGATAGCAAAGCGATACAACTTTTCTCAATAATCTAAGCCTGTGCAGAGTGATGAATGAAGAGCAACCAATTCCCACATTCAATCTTAGCTTCAAAAATCGAAAAGATCTCAAGTCATAACACAGAACCGCTGCTTAGTCAACACAGAGAATTACAACGACAATACGAACTGTAACGGTAATCAAGATCCAGAAATCTCGACATCTATTGAACGACCCGCAACACAACGACAGTCACTTAGTTCTGCAGTTGGGCATGCCAATGGATCGTTTGCCAACTATTTTTTCCAGGCATCAAAAGATCGCGGAAACAAATTCACTCAACGAAAAACAGTGGAAAGAAAAAGGACGATAGTTGGTTTTTAAGAAATGAATAAGTAGTCTGTGTTAGCTTTTGATTCCTTCTTTTCTGATATTTTCATTTAACATTCGTATCTGTGGTCAGAACAATCGGAAAGAGCTTCTAAGAGGGAGTAGGGGTTGTGAGAGACAGAAATAAGGTATCTAGTTAACAGAAAACTAGTTTAATTTGATACACCTCTTTGTTTTTACTGTCGAAATGATTGCTTGGAAAGTTTACTGAAAACAACTAGTCTCTCATCGATGTTTCAAGTACCCAGAAACTTCCGTTATGACGGTCGTTAAAGTGCTCGTTTCTTGGAACTCACGAACTGCACTCAAACATTCGAATTGCGCGATAATGAGGAGTACAGTTTGTTTGATCGAATTTGTTGGAATGCAATTAAAACCAATGAACATGACAGAGATAATCTCAAACTTAATCGCCTGTACTCTCGATGTAAAAACTCGGACGAATTCAACGGCTCATGTTCATTTACATTCAGTCGTTGGTCCGAATCGAAATGGCGAATTCAATTGTTATTTCCGTTGTGTTCTTTGGGATTTGCTGCTTAACAGTCACAGGTCAATCGTATCCATCGGCCAATCAAAACGTAACGATTAAACGGCTGACGGGTTTGCTATCTAACTATCTTTCCTACTCGTAAGTTGAGGCTGAATTTCACTTTCGATATCACATATTTTAGTCAATGGAACGTGGTAAGTCCGGAGATTTGAGTCGGATGTTTGGTGTCTATGTGGGCAGTCACGTATAATCGGAAATGTTTTCATAAACCCACCGTTGAGCTCACGCAACGTTGTAGTCTCCAAAAAGTCGTAGGAGATCGCAAAAAAGCAAAAACTCCACGCTTTTGCAAATAAAACTGAACTCTTAAGTTTTCTGATAACAATTCTTCAGCTTTGCAATACCGTGGCCAACGACGTTTATCTGCAAAAGGATTTCGCAACAGTAAAAAGCGATGTAATGAATACAGCGTAAGTTTTTGCTATACGAACCAGCTCAATCTAAACATACATCGATAGCCGATATGAGTGCTCTCTATTACTTTAATTAATTTTCCGTTCAGAATGGCTCAACTGACATCGTCCCAATACTCAGCTATTATGAGCAAAGCGACCATGTTGATCTTGAAAATGGGTCCAACCAAAGTGACCGGAGCTTTGAACAGCGTTCTCACCGTTCTCGGCAATAACTTAGGTCCATTCTACACTCAGTTGAACGCTTTTTCAAAAAGTATGCAAACACGAGGATTGAAACCGGCTGCTTGTTGGAAAGAACAATTTCGTCTTGTCAACTCGGCAAGTCAACAGATTAATCGTCTGATTTCAAAGGTTTTAGTTCTTAACATTGAAACGTGTGAATACGATCTTCACTCGTGTGTCCCTGCAATTCTCGAAGAGCGATTGGCAGACGTTCAGCTCTTCGCTCTCATCGTTTTTACGCTTCTCCAAGTATGGACTCTAGTTTTCCCAATGAACATCTTCAATTCGACAAATGATCAATAAATTTCTCAGCGAGCATTCGGTTTCACGGAATCTTCTGTTTGACTGAGCGAATTTTATTGTCGGTTTCGAAAACTATTACAAGATTCTTAGAACGGAAATAATAAGTTAGTTGGTTTTGTATGTACAAAAAATTCGGGAAGATAAACTCCAGCTGAACAGTGGACTTCTTAACAAAAAACTCTTTGGTGTGAACTAGTAAGTTGAAGACAAATAAGAAAAAGTCTACAAAACAAATCATTTCGCACGTTGTCCCTTGACTCGAATGTCTAATTTGGTTCGCAGAATACTGAAAATACGATTGTAATAAAAAGTTCAAATCGAAAACACTAAAGCACGGCAACACCGAACTCACTTACTGGTTGATTGATGATCGTGAAGGTGCTGCAATGAATGAAGTCAGACGTTTGTTTTGGTGAAGAGATGCAATAATTAGCATTGCGAATGCTACTAACCTGTATCTGGAGTGCAAACTTTGTTTCGTATCAACAGGTCACGGATCTCGGACTGCCGCGAACAACCATAACGAGCCTGATAACTGCGAATCGTTTGAACCAACGGCGATTCCAATCGACTCTCTTTTGCGTCTTTTGGTTTAACCGAACCAGTTGCTCGGAATCTGAAGCACCAAAGATTTTAGAAAGTCGCTTTCAATATTACCGATTCAGAATCTTGCTGACACACGAATGAGTGATTTGCATAGATTTCGAGATGTCACAGATTTTCCATCCACTTGTGAACAAATTCACGATGTGTTGGCGTTCGTTAAGACTCAACGGTAAGCCGGGATTGTAAGTTCGACCCAATTGATTCGTTCCTACAAGAGTTGTGCATAAGACTACGAGAAGATCCAATTGAAAATGTTAGTAAAAGCCAACAGAAAAGAAGCAAAACTCAACTGCAAGCAACACGCAAAATGTTTAAACTCCCATCACCGTATTCAAACTCCACAAGCTCGTTCTCACCGGAATTCCTTGCCGAAACGTTTCGATTCAGAAGTTTTCGTGGCGCCGAACTCCGTTTTGTGCTTTTGGTTTTGACTTCTCCGTTCGTCGGTTCTTTCTTTGGTACCAAAAGTGGAGAGGTTGTTGATAATAAGTTATTGGATGGATCGATCCTTTGTTGGTTATAAGAGCCTTCCAGCATTCCGTAATCATTGTAACTCTCAAGCACGGCTGTTGGAAAGGAAAAGAATGTCATGGATTGATTTTGATTTCCGTCTGTTACAATTGACGCCGCTGTCGATGATGAAACAGTTGAAGGCGCCGGACTAAAACCGTCAGAGAGTAGTTCGGCTGAGTCACGACTCAAGTTGAGTAGTGGCGGTGGTAACAGAAGGCTACTAACTGATGGCGACTTTTGTACCGATCCAATAGCCAGTTCATCGATGGACGGTAATGGACAGTGAACGTTCGATGAGTGAGTTGATGTCGGTGTGGTCGGAGTACTCAGTTCGCCCTGAACTCAATGGTTAGTTAGCATAATCACACGTTTTCTGACCTTAAGCCACGCATAGAAATCTCGTTCGAGGGCCTCGGGAGTTGAAGTGTCGATGAGCCACTCCTTTGGATCACCGCCAATCATATTGTTTCAATTTGTGGTGAAAACGAAGAAGCTCACGAACTGAAAACAAACTAATGAAAACGTTTAAAGATTCAGTTAAACAACGTAGAAAACCGCGTAATCGACAGAAATTGAAAAGGCGTTAATGTTTAAGCGATGAATTTTTTGGATTAGTCGAAATCCACGACACCAGATGACTGGAGCTGGATTTCCGTTTTGATGTTTTCAATCGACGAAAACAAGTTAATTAGCCTCAAGAGTCAAGCCTTTTGCCCTTATACTGTAGGATGGTCTAAATCGGTTTGTAAGTTGAAATACAAAATCGTAGCCTCATATTCCCAGTTTGTTCATTTGGAACACTGAAAATCTGCTCGAACCTAATCCCCGGCTCAACACGACCGAATCGGACGTCCACGGCGAGCGGTTTGTATCTTCGGCTAATAACAACTTTACGGTTTTTCAAAGCGGCCCAAGAGATCCTGGTCATTGAACGCAATGAAGATAAGTTTGCAAACAAAACTACCAAACAAACAACTCGAAGATCATTGTAGTAAAAATAAAATGATTAAACCCATTTTTAATTATCATTTTCCTTTAGTTCCTCCTTCGCTTTAATCTTCCCGTTTACTCTACCACTTACGTCATTTCTCTTTTGTTACTCAGTCATATAATCTTCGTCTGTACTACAAAGTCTTGAACGCGATGCACTATCGACCAATTTGTAGGGAACACGGACATCAGACAAAAACTTCCTTGATGTTTTCGCAAATAAGGAACCTACGAGTTTTGAAGTCTACCGATGACTTGAGATTTTAATTTCTGGATTTCAACTGACAATCAGATGGCGGATAAGAGCGAAGACGACTTGAAACATGAAGCTAAAGACCGCGTATTTATAGCTTCTAAGGGCGTGAATACAAGCGACAAATTGCAACACAATTAGAGAGGATCATTCAGGCCAATATAGCCGCGTGAGTATCAGATTGTGATCGAAAGTTTACCGGAAATACATTTTTACTTAAAAATCCACGTGGTTCACTTACAATTATTTCGAATACAAATTCAGAAACCATTGGACAGGTGAACGCGTGTTTCGGACTTTTGCACAATTTGAGGATGGAAAGGACGAGAAGAAGATTGTGCTGCAAACCTAAAGCCGACCCTTCGAAGACCTTTCGTCCCTCCTCCAACGACTCAATCAGTTTGCTTCAGTTGTGCCTGCCAAAGTGTTTCTATTGAAAGAGGATCAGAGGTTGATGCAAAAAGGTCTGCTTTAAAAAAACTGCGCAGCAGCTGCGTTAACGCGGATCGCTGTTCCAATTCGACGCAAATTTTTGCGTCCAAAAGTTTAAAAAGTCAACAGGAATTCGTGACGCCAAAACGCGAAGAACAAAGTTCGAAGCGCACACACTTTTGCAGATGATTTTTGTTTGCAACATTCATAATCGAAACGTGGAAGACGAATGCCATCGCTCATCTTCACCACGCAACAGGACGGCGCGTGAGCTCATCAAACACCGAATCCAATCCGAAAACAATTGCGCCGTTATTGCGGAAAAAACGTGTGGTTGTAAATTAGCTTACAATTGAGACGTCGCAACGTGATCGTGGCGCAGTGAGAGCGACGGCGCTCTTCAGAAAACGTTCTGCGCGATGGAAAAAATGGAAAGCGTCGTCATTTTTGCCGTACAATACGCGAGAGGGAGACAAGTGGAAGCCGAATCCACGACGAAGAAGCTCAATTAAACGAGCTCATCATCTTTTCTTGGCGCAATGGAAAACAAAGGACGGGAGAGAACAATTCGAATGCTCGAAATGGTCCAATACATCGCACTAATTTCTCATTACCGTAACCTACAGGTCGTCTGCTTGTTTTCGAGCGTCTGCTTTACGACTTCTGTGAACAAACTCGAAGAACGACTTCGCTTTCACAAACCAGCAGTTTTTGATGTGACGACTGTTGGATTCGGACTACAAGTTCCAAGTTTCAATAACTGCCCAGTTGGGTACAAAAACGATGAGAGTTATTTTAATCATGAACGGCTAATAAACAGAAAATCGTTGAAGATTTGCGAACTCTGAAGTCCAAAAGCTATCTAGAAACTAAGAACAAAAAATTGTCGACAAACAACTTTTTGGCAGTAAATTCAATTCCCTTGAACAGCTTGTTACTGAACGGTTGGCTTGTTTGATCTTATTGCTTCGCTAGACTCCCTCCAAAATCATTCTACAATCTCTAGCCGTATGATTAAGGATCATGATCTACACGAAGCTCATAATTCGAAAGTTTTTATCCTCAGCCCGTTAACATTTCTCAATCAGAGTTGTGCTTTGATGCACCTGAGAATGTTCAATAAAGCTCTTTGACTATCTTTGTTGCTCCTTTCTCGATTTTGTATCTGATCTCTGGTGCATAAACAAACAAAAATGTGCGAAAACGATTCACGTTTTCATTCATTTCTTCATAACAAATTTCACTGTAGTTTTCCTTCATTCGAGAAAAGTACAAAGATAAACCGTTTCTAAGAAAGCTATTCACTAGTCACTAACCTGCAGACAAAACTCGCGACTATAAAATGTCCTGAGCTTCAGCTGGTTACTAACACAAAACTCTTGTGACGTAGCTATGTGTATTGAAACAAATATTTGAACTTATAATCCTTGGTCATGCAACAACGGCACGTGACTTATCGTACAATCACAAACACACGGGTTGCAGCGAAACGTAGATACCATAGAAATATGAGCGCGGATTACAAGATTGTTCAAAGCGCAAACTAACTCGAACGATATCGAGGATCCGGTTCCGTCGAGCGAACAAATTCGAATCAAAACTGACAGTTGATGAAAAGAAACCCTCGGGATTCACGCAGTGGAATGCTCAAATGGACAATTCCATTTCGCAGATCAACAACATCCGCTTCTCTTTTTCACTCTCGTTTACGACTTCTCAAGCAAATCAAATTTCAACGATCGAAATGCCGATTGACCCACAACCGAGAGATTAATGAGTCAATAAGTGAACGAAAGTGAAGTTCGATATGTTTAAGGGGCTCCAAGAATATCTTAGCATCCAAACTTCAAATGATATTAAGTATCAAAGTTACCTGTTAATACGAAATGATGTCAAGAGCACTAGTCCGTGGCATTAATTTGAAAATGTACAAAACTTGCTCGGATTTGTACTCACGCCTTTAAACCCTCAAACATTAAATACCAAGTTCTATGCGATGAATAAGTGAAAACCAATTGCTGGAAGCAATGAACTTCGACCAGCAACAACTGCACAATTTGAACAGCCGCAACGATGGCACAAACATTGCTGGAGGGTCATTAGGGACTCACATTCAACGATTCAATTCCGGAAATTCGAATCACGAGGACAAGAGTTCAGGAAAAGCTCGGATTCTTTATTCCACTGTTGACCTACGTAAACTTTTGCAGTTGGACAAATTCACGAGGCCGAAGAGCGTCCACGTTGATGTGGACAAAATTCATGAATTTGCATAGATTGAAACGAAAACTCGTTCCAAAATTTTTTCTATACAACAAACATCCGGTAGTTGTTGGAAGGGCGGGGAGTCAATTTCCGATTTTCTTCGATTAACTGCCGGGGATTAGGGTCAAATACGCCCGCTGCTTTTGCACGAATAGAAAATCGAAATGGAAAGCGAAAACTCATGATGTCGATCTGAAGTTTGTATCGATTTCGATTAAAAAGCAAATTTGAACTGGAATTACGGTCATATGTCAAATGGTAACATCTGATGGCCGAAGACTTTTGAGACTACAAAATCTGAACATTCAACACAAAAGTTTGTTTTCCCGAAATTTCTCGTTGGACCCTAAATTTGCTGACAGTAAACCAATGGATGCAAACTACAACTCGTGCACTTGAACTTTTAAAGAAGAACCCCAACGGTTAATCGCTGCAAGCGAAAGGGAACGTTCAGATCGACGATTACTCACTTGTGTGTTTGACTCACTTTTGAAAAGTGTGTTTCAGCTCTGACACGCGAAATTCGTTTTCGACTAAAAACAGTCTTTTCATTGCTTTAAAGTTATTGTGTTAACTACCGATTCTTGGAATCTCGAAGCTCAATGAAACAATTCACGCGCTTTTTCGTTCTTTCGATTTGTTTTTTCGCTCTTCAAACGTTTGCTCGTCGCTTGGAAGCGTCCGAATCGACAGTCTACACTTCGAAATGTGTTAGTACACGTCCCGTGTAAGTTTCAAACTTTTCAATTATGAACCCAAAGATTAGAACACTCTACGGTCGTTGTGCTGAGTCAGCAGCTACAATTAGAATTCCGAGTACAGATGTGTTTTCATTTGAGCTTGCAGCCCCAAATGCCACGTTTGACCGACAGTACACGAGAATCAACGTACGTTTTCCAACACCTACCAATTAATCTCAATCTTTAGATCACATTAATAATCGGTGGTTGTGATTTTGACGTAAACTTCCACACAGAACCAACCACAGAATACGAGTATCTGCCATTCGATGAAAATCACTTCGAACTTTGGGTCTTCTTTCAACGCGGTCAGAAGATTTTTCATTCTGTTGAGCAATTGATTTTTGCAGTCAATTCAGATGTCCATCCGGGTGGTCGTTTGCCGTTGCGTATGACCGTTCGAAATGGTCTTCTGTATCTTAAAACTTCGGAAATCAATCGAAACTGTCGAATTAGCTTTAACCAAAACGATTCGATTACAACAGTGGAATTAAAATTGAACAAAAACGGACAACCAATCACTCATCCAACATTCCAAATCTCTTTCGTAAGTTTTGTCATTGCTACGGGACTATTCAGACATTTAGGATGATGATGTTCGACTAGTCGGAAGTTAACTCTGCGGTTCTCCGCAGCTTCGATGGACGTGAAAATACTTCAATTCATTTCTATGTCAAACGATCGTCTTTCTCTTAGAAGAATAAATTTTATTCGTTAGTCTAGAAGTATTTACAATTACGCTCTTTTGTGCATAACCGATTTGATCGGCAAATGTGATTGTCCAATACACGTGTTGAAAAGGAAATTGATGAGAACATCTATCAAAGAAAGTGAGTCGAATTGGGAAAGGAGCAAGATAATTCAATCAGTTCGAAGTAGTGTATTCTTTGGCGAATTTGTCCATCAGCTGCTCAAGCAACGTCGGACAAGGAGTAGCCAGACATTTTCGACAACAAGTTTGTCGGCAAGTTGAACAGACCAAGAGATTGTTTTCTTCCGGCGAGCTACCCAAAGCTTCGGTACGACAAACACGACATGGAATCTTCAATCGGGCTTCATTCAAGAAATCTCCATGATTCAAATTGCCGAGTTTGTATCTGAAACGACTCGAATGCAAAGTCTATTGCCGTGAACTCACTCGATCATTGTTGCGTCGAGCAAACTGCTGATAATGGGCGCAATTTCCACATGTTTCGGCGTATGAGCGATCATTTTGACGGGGTTGTTGCCCATTCGTTCGATTTCCATAAGTCCGATTACGCCTTGCAAGAGGCGAACTTTCGTTCGCTTGTTCATTCCATACTTGTAAGCATCGTTCAATAGGCCGGCGGTGAAAATGGCGGAAAGTTCATCGGATTTCAATGGCAAACGAGCAACGAAAAGCTCGCAGGCAGCTTTCAACTTCTGGACATTGAATGTTCGCGACATACGAGCAAGAACCGGGAATGTTTTTACTGAAAAGATCAGAAATTAATCGAAGCTCAAATGTTGTGTCTGTCAATGAGTCACGTGCTTTTCGCTTCACGTCAACAAACAAACAAATCAATCAAAGTGCGCACTATCGAAACGACATCCAGTTTTGCGAGATCAAATCGACTTACTTGTTACTGGAGTTGCGAATAAACCGAAATCCGTTGGACAACATGCACGTACTGCCTCCAAAACATCGTCGTAGTTCAGATCGTCGAGCTTCGGTTCGACCGACGATTTGTGTCCCATGGTCGATTCGCGAAGAAGAAATGCCGAGATTTGCGGTGAAATGTCGGCGGCTTGTTTCGGATCGATCCACAAACTTCGATTGGCAACTCGCACCTCCAAAGGCCGTGAACGATGCGGAACACGATAGTCGACCTAAAGAATTGAAGTCGAATAAGCGATAAAGTTGCTCACCTGTTTGACACTGTTACGACCACCAACTTTCAGATCACTATGAATTCGCGGGGTCACTGATTTCTCGTTTTCGTATTGAAAATAACTCGACGGATTGCCGAGAACTTCGGTGAGCGGATCGGCGAAGCGTACGGGAGTTCGTGGAGTGAAAGCGGAGCGAAGTGACGACATCGAACTGTTGGCGCTGGAACGTAGAGCCGATTTAAACGGAAGCATCGCCGGCCGATCCAAATAGAAGTCCGGAAAGCGGTTGTGTACATCGGACAGCGGAGTGCCAGGCGAAACGTTCACTTCGGACATTTCGAATTCTGCTCCTGCAACATAGTCAACTGTTTAAATAGCCGACAGTACGGGCTTTAAAGGTCAGAACAAAGAACGCACAAAACAACGACCTTCGAGACCCGAAGCTTCCAGCCAACAAACTTTGTTCGAAACCACCGAAATAAGCACACCGACACTGAGAATCAAAAACAATTCTGAAGCGCAGACGATTGACGGAACGTCACGCAAATTTCCGCGGCCTCTCGATGTGTTTTTCCAAAAACCATTGGGCGACACGTTTCAACACGTTGATAAACAAAAACATCAACAATCAAACGGAAACGTACGAACGTTTTCGATCGATCGAAAAGCTTCCATTTCTCGCAGAAACCCAACAGTTTCATCGGAATGCCAATCTTCTATTGAGATCGTCGCGGCGATTGAGCGCAAGTGACTGCGAAGATAAAAAAAGCTTTTGCAGCGGCACATTTCCCAACGATTCGAAGGTCTTGCAAGTGCTCGTGCACTGCAGATCGATTGACCTTACACTTAAACTCAAAAACCTACGGTAATCTCTGAATCGAAAACGAGTTTACTCCCCACCAAACCATTCGAACAGTTTTTTACAACAACGAAACGGTTATACGAGAGGTAATGTTCCAATTTCGTCAATCACTCCAACGGTCATCAATCGACCGTTCACAAAGACGGAAGCCGCCGAGATCGTCCACAGAAACAGCACGCGAAATTCATCGGCGGCTCTTCATCGAGACCCATCAAACAGAAGCCGCCCATCGGATTCACATGAAAACCAGGCGACTGTTGATGGAGCACGTGCGTTTGAACCCCACGAAGAGATAAAGACACCTATTTCTGGAGCTTCAAATGTTTCTCATCGAACAATAACACTGGTTTATGGAGAACAACAATCGATGGAATCGTGGCTGATAATCGAAAACAAATAAAAACGGACGTCTGGTCGGGTTTAACGACAAAAGCGATCGCGACAAAAAAACCGAAATCGCCGTTGGCTATGAACCCAAAAATAAGATCGCGAAGCGTCGTTGTCGAATCCGCGTCGGTGGGAATTCACGTGAAAACGCACGTTTCCACAGAACTCGACGGCCAATTTGCGTTTCTGCGAACGCCGAGCTTGAGGTCTCCGCGGACAACAACGATCGAATTCCACGCTTTCAAACGCACTGACCAGTCGGACGGCGCGAATCTCAAACGTGTCGCGTGCGGACGTTTTGGGTTCGAAATTGAAATGAAGGACGTGAAAACGTTAGACGGAAAGTTTTTGCGTCCAATTTTCTAAAAACAGTCATCACCGGTTTCCGCTTCAACAGAAGCGAAGATCACCCGCTCGTTTATCATTGTGCGTAGAGGACACGCGAAAAACAACGTTGTGGTGCGTGTCGTTGAATTGCAAAGTTTACGCTACGCAGGTGCAAGTGTTTACTCCCGAAACAGATTCCCAAACTTTGTCCTCTGCGTTCAGAACCCAGAAACGAGATTCCGCGGTTTTGATAACAAAAAACCTGAGTAGCTTGTTGTTTTTCAATGAAGCAGCTGGCTGGAGGTTATGAGCACACGGAAATGTTTATAAAACGACAATCGACTAGGGAAACGGAACCTTGTTTTTGCACTCAAACTTTCCGCTCATTCATCAGCTTTTTATTGGTTGTGGAATTCCGATAAGAAAATGAACAATCTTTTAAAGGTTCCCACAATCACTCCGCCCACTTCGTTAACGCGCACGTGCAGCTTTCTTGCAACTTCCGAGTCACAATAATGCAACGAAATCGTAAAAAACCCTATCGACGGTCAAAAGTCAACGCTAACGACCTTCGAAGAAACTCAAATTCGCGTATTGCGCACCTACAACTCACGTTCAACGCTTGATGGGCGACAAAAAACCTTAAAAGGTCTGCTGCGCGTTGAGTTTGCGACTTTCGAGCCGCTCACCTTCTCAATTACACCAACAGCTCCTCGAATACGAAAACCCACCATCTTGGACCCCGCAGTTCACGTGTCCGCGAGTACTTTGCGCGTTCGCTTCAAACTTCAGCCCTCGGTTATGATAAGCGTAAGTGCTGGGTTCAAGACTTTAGTGCCAAAATAGTGCTTCAACGAGAATCAGATAAAAACGCTTAATTGGTTAGTTTGAATTAAAAATTTAAAAGCAGTGCTTTTCGCTGTCCAATCGCTCAACAGTGTGTAAAATACGATGATATCACCAAAGTGGATTTGCCATTAGAAAGAAAAAAGAATGAGTTATCGAATAGAAACATGAAAACAAATTTGCGGAAACCAAATGGAACGCTGAAAACGTAAATGGACTAGGATCTTGATTTTTGTGAAAGATCTTGGTTGTAGGTTATGCAATTTAAGCAACGATGATCCACGGATTTCAAGTAATGAATCGACGCGGACCAACTGGGTTTGACAGTCATTTTGTTTCTGATGTTGCAAATACCATCATGAAATAATTGACTAATGTGGAAAAACAACTTTACTTACAGATAAGGATACTACGACAAGTTCGGTCATTAGCTTGCTCGGGAGCATCGAAAGTAAGGTCAAGCTGAACGCAAGTGAGTATGCACGTTTCATGAGGTTGTTTTCGTATAGTTCTATCTCATTCATCGCAAGTCCAAAGCGAAACATCTCAATATGAGCACACAAAGACTAGAAAGTAAGTAACCTATATTCCCACATCAACGTCGTATCACCAATTGAACGAAACTATGCGGACGTTCTGTGTCGGTGACAGAAGGTAGTTTGATCAACGCGTAAACTTTACGATTTGATTATGAGGAGAGGAATGGTATTCTAACGCGCTTGAAAGGCTTTCCGACAGCTGTTCCGACGCAACGAATCGAGCGCAACAAGCGACGAGTTTTTTGCGGTTTTGACAGAGTTTGGGCGTTTGCCAAATGTGATCGGTTGGCGATCACATAACATCCGCCTTCGATCAGAACACCGTAATGGTCGAGGGCCCAGTGTTTCCGATGATCCAATTACCGTTTAATTGGTTTCTTGAATAAATTACAAGGCCCGCAGCGATTTTGCAACGGTGCAAGGTTATTATCTTGAACGACCATCCAAAAGTTGTGAGTGACTAACGAAAAAACCTTCTGAACGTAAAATTAAAGATAAACAGTTTTACAAGTTTTCCAACAATCGTTTCAACGAAATTCGCTACGCTTAACGTCATGTAATGTTGCAACAACATGTCAAGACGTATCGATGAATTCTGAGGCATCTCGGGATGGTGGTTGTAGTACATTTTGTGTAATGGATCGTAAAAACCTGCAGAAGCTTACAACATTTCATGGGTGTACAGAGATGCGAAGGTTACTAGCAAAAACTCCGATTCGATGGCCCAAAAGTCAACATCGATTTGAGGGTCCTCGGCCCGCGTATTGACCTTTAGCGAAAAGTTCCAAAGCAACGTGACCGAAAGGGCAGCAAGAGAACAAACTAGTGCAACGTCGAATCGTTCGGTTCATTCGATTGACTTTAAAAGTCGTCTTCCAGTGGAACCTCCGTGTGTGTGGTCCATTAGATGTTGTAGTTAATCATAAGATGTTATTGAAATCCTACAAGTCGCGAGTTTGTAGTATTGAATTGTGTATTGGAGCACGTGTTTGATCGTCGTCGAAAACAATCTGTCAAAGAGCAGATCGTAAAAACGGAAGTTGCGGTATTTTGGTGCAAAACAAGTCGTCTTTTCAAAACGGTTCTCTCGTTTTTATCGCTAAAACTCGGTTGTACGTTGGCCTTGACCATTCCATTTGATTCGTTCATGAATTGTCAAGCAATTGTGACTTTAAAATCTATGTAAAGGTTGTTTTGTAAATCGAAGAGACTGAAGATCATGAACGTCGAATTTGTTGCCTCACGATTCTCGACCATTCGATGCGTCACGGATGAGTTTCAATCGCAAGAGCGCCCGTTCTCATTAATCTCCGTGGTCCCATCAATCAGCGGATTTGAACCGGTGGGTGTTGAGTCCGCGGAAGTGCCATGAGACTGCCGATTCGATGTCACGTATCAAACTGCAAAAAACACCCATCGAATCGTTTTTTCTTTAACGTCAACTTCAAACGATTGTCCGTTGAATACGAAAATAAAGTTTCGAGCAGAATCGATCAGCAGAAGCAATCAATTCCCCACTTCAATAACAGAAACTTTAACGATCAGTTGACGAGTACCGAAGACGAATTATCAGCGAAGACCACACATCGCGATATCACAAGCCATCTGCCCTACACTCAACCCCATTCCGTGGGGTGTTAATTGGCGATCATCTCGACGGCTAATTACTCGGTTAAAAACGAAAAAACCCTCGGAAATGTTTCAGTCTGTTCGGCTTCCTTTTGCCATTAAGATCAACGTTCTTTCGGCGTTCTTGTTCGAACAGGAAGCCGTGAATCGAAGCCACGTACTTTCGGCGTTGTCTTTTCATTCACCTTTCGAGGGACGTGAGCCGGTGCTGTTTTCGAATCAAAACAAAAGACGGGAGTGTGGGTGGATGCCAAACGTTCGGCACAATTGAAATTTCAGATTCAATGAGCTACGTTCCATTCGAATCATTTGAATACTTTTGCTGCAATCGTTTCGATTGTTTTCGTAAAGTCGAATTACTCGACGAATTCCATGCATTCCGTTCGCTTTTCGTGTGGCAATTGTTAGCAATTGGTTTGCATTCTTGAGTTTCAGAGACTTTGGCTCGTTGACTATTCGTTTTCAAGCGGCGCCTGGAAGCGCAGAAATGTTCGAACTCGATCATCGTCGTTCGCCGTCCTTAGGCCGACGTTTGATTTGGGACGATTCAGCGCCAGCGTAGGTTTTACTGCCCATCAAAACGGGGATTGGCACCGCAATTTGTCATATTGGCCAAACGGTTTTGATTTTCTTCTACGCACTTCAGCCACGGAGTTTTTATGGCTCTTCGCTACATGTCCAAAGGGGAGATTGCGTTGAAGACCATATGGTCATTTGAGTTTGGACGATCAGTTTTGATTGTCAGCGGCTTATCAACTCGTGAACTGAGTTGACGGCTGTTGCGTCCAAGTGGTCATTTTCGTGAGTTCGTGTGGACGAAACAAACTCAAAACTGAATTCTGTTGTTTGTGACAACTGAGCTTAAAGTTCTAGCGTTTTATTTCTTTCGTTATATTGACAGCTATCACTGTAATGCCGCAGCATCATTACCATAAAATTGATCGAAAATGGTCGCTAAGCGAAACTCAAAGGTTTGACTGCAGAAAAGTTTATTGATTGTCGACCTGAAGTTTTACTGTGGTTTTTGCAAAAACTTTTTATTCTTAGAAGCAATTAACTAATTTTAATTTTATAGCAATTCGTTGGAATGGGCACCACCTCTTCGTATCATCTCAATTATTACGCTCTTTGCCTCAACCCTTGACCTGATGGCCGATTTTCTGCTCTGCAGTCGGTTGGTTACTCACGTGTAGCTCGTTGAGTTTACTGGAGAGTTTGTAGATTGGCCGAATTCCTCGAAAACTTTCAAACTGATACCGCGAAGATATGTGCCTACGGTTACTTCTTCTTCACCGGCGTGAGCATTCTCGTTTACATTGCCGAAATGGTCGACGTGTTTCATAGCTTGAAATACGATGAAGAGAACGTTTTCTTTGCTCGATTGGCCAAGTCGATGGTGCTGGTTTGTGAGGAGGTGGGTTCGAAAAGTGCTCAATTGAGGATATTCGATATTCAGGTTCCGTTGCCATTGCTATTGAACATTCTGTTCTCGACAGAGCCGCGAATGTCCTTGGCATCACCAATGCACATCTCTTCATGGATCAAAATAATCACTCTCACGTGGGGAATCGTCAAATTCACAAAGTTGAGATTTTTTTGGCCGCTTTTGATTTTGAATCCAAAGCACGAGCAAAAGTTGGCAACCAACTGGTGATTCTAATTGTTTTGTATTTTCAGAGAAAATATTCGTCGTTGCTTTCAAATCAATTACTATCGCGCTACAATGATTTTCGTGAACATCTTTCACTTGCTGGCAATCATCATTGTGGTCATGAATCTGGTCCAATCGGGACGTGGTGGTCGTCCAATCACTGTGGAAACCTCCGTCTAGGACTAATGGGTCATCTTCAAAAACAATTTTCTTTCAAAAAACAGTAATACCATCGGGTAAAAGTCGTGAAGATTTAAAAAAACACGTAGTCGATTCGATTGTTGTAAATTTTGTCTTTTACTACGTACCAACTACTCTATGACAATAAATTAATTAAAAGGTCAATTGAGAGAATAGTTAGAATGCGCCCGTCGGATTCCCGGTCCACGGATAGATCATTGGGCAGGTATTACACGACAAGAACTGATGTTCCTTAGAGCCAAGAGTCGGTGTTTGGTAGATGCATTTGTTCGGTTGTGTACAAACTCGTGATGACGGCGGCGCGTACATATGGACTTGGCATCCACTTCGTTGTGCCAATTGATCAACGCTCTGTGGATTCTTCATCCATTCAATCAATTCGCGAAGTGTCATGAAATAGACATCACGATATTGACGCATAAGACCAAGAAAACTGAAAAGCATTCGATTTGTTTTTAAACGATTTCAACCTACTTCTCCAGAGCTCGCATTCCGATTCCACCATGACTTTGAAGAAACTCAGCATTCAAGTTCAAAACGTACGGTGCTCGGTTTTGCGAATAGGCACGATTGAAGTTTCTGAACATATAGTAAAGAACGTGATCAGTGGTTTCGTTTCCCGTTAAAATTCCTTGAAGCATTGATGAGCGTAGGAACTCGGTTGAGCCATGATAGACATTGTTCGGAATAACCCAAAATCCAGGAACTGAAACGCCTGGACAATAGTCATTTTCGCAACGATAGGGAACAGCAAAGTCAAGAGTGTGTGGCCAAAACGGTGCACCATTCACATCGGGATCAGCATTGATTGTGTTATCGTAGATAAAACCCGCATTTTTTGCCATCTAAAGTCAACGTGTTTTTAAGTTGTTTAGGAAAACGAACCAGGAACTGAACATCCCCGCCTAATCCCAATTGTGGTGCTCTCATTCCGACGATTTCCGAATCCACAACATTCGCGAATTTAGCCATCACTCGTCGCTGTCCATCAATCTCTGACAACCACTCAGTCCAATTAGCGCCGGAAAGTAGGCGATGACTTCAAACGCTAATTGAGTGTGTCTAATCGACCACTTACCTTATCGAATTCGATGCCAATTCATGACCCTGTTCGGCAAGCCATTGTACTTCATTGTAGTTTGTCCATTCGTGACTGACAAAAAACGTTCCACGAATCGGACAACCGTTAGGATTTAAGAGCTGAAAGTCGTTGAAGATATGTCGATAGTCGCGCATTGATTTGTCTGGAAAATTGTTAGCATAAAAGATTTATAACTCTACCATTGATTGGATCGTCAAAGGTCAAAACAACGATCTGTGGTATCTTCTGCAATGGAATTCCGGACACTGGCTCTCGACCATTTCGCGAACAAAAACAATCCGGTAGTTGACATCTTTCCGGATGTTCGGGCAACGGACATCTCTGAGCCAACGAAGCGGGAGTTTGTGGTCGATAAGAGGAGAAACGTCGTCGATCTGCAAACTCAATCAATCGAAATTCTCTTCTGCTAAACCAACTCAGTTTCGTACAATAACCATCGTCGTCTTTTTGTTCACCCTTCGGACATTCGCAAACCTTCTCTCGACAAACAGCACTCGATTGACATCCAAACTGATCGCAAGGTTCGCCGACTTCTGCCGACGAGTTGAAGTTTCGAACGCACGTGTTCCTTTGCACTTGATGTCCAGACAAACAGATGCATTTGCGGAGCACCGAATCACAAATCGATCCACCAGTACAAATTTGATTTTGATCGCAGAGTTTATTAGGCAACGCAAATTCGTAGTCTAAACTGTCGAGTTACAAAGATCGTTAAGTTTATTGAAGCAAAATCAAGCGATAACTTTCGTTTAGGAATATCTGTCTTATAAATACGAGTCTGTTAAGCACCAGTATAGATAATTCAAGGCACAGTACAGCAGTTGTAGTCGGCGCTTGCAACTCCCGTAACATAGCAATAGGATTTGGGTGGACAGTGGGGTTCGAGGCCGTTGCAGATTCTTAGACGACCGGACGACTCATCTCGCAACGGTTCGTTACCCGGAGGACAAACGGCTCTTCGATCTGCATCGCCCAATTCGACCTCTTTCTTTGCGTTCGGACGTTTCAGTCGGGGACCAACGATTCGCGGGACTGCACGTGGAGCCAAATGATGGACCGGCAGCTGCGACAATTGATGTTCCATATGTTGCCGTTGGATTTGTTGAATATGATGCAATTGCAAATGGAACGGTTGATGCGCGGTGTTATTTTGTTTTGCTGTTGCTAGGATTCTGTTTTGTTCTTTTTGTCGTCTCAATTGTTCCGCTTCGATTTGTCTGAGATGATGTTGCAGTTGTGCTTGTTGGATACGAATCAGCTCTTCGACTGTTGGTCCTTCGATCGGATCTTAAAGCAAAAAGCTAAGCAAATGTAAAGCGAGAGCATTGGAAATCGAAAGCATCACAGATCCCGCTAACCTTTTGTGATCAGTTTTTTTGTCAAGTTCGGTTTCTCAGTCGTGACTTGAACGTTCAATAACTTCGGCACATGAATACACTTGTCTTGAGCTCGTTGATAGCCGGGTATACATTTGCATTCATTTCCATCACAGCTATAAAAAGCAACCTTAAAGATCATTCGTGTTCCCGCTTACATCGAATTGTCCGGACATTTTAACGAGGCTTCACACGACCAAACACCACCGCTGTTTGCCAGTTTTTGTTGCTGAATCAAGTCGTCGGAAGTGCAAATGTAATTCCGAATATGCGGTTTGTTCGTTGGACATGCACAACGCTAAAATCGCTTGTTTGATTTCTGAGCAATGAACTCACTTGTTTTTGTTGACACATCGAACCGCCGGTGCAGATGACGTTTTCGTCTTTGCACGACTCTAATGGTCGTGCATATTTAAGTCCTAAAAACTCAAAATTAACGACCAGTTTTAATATCAAATTGAAATTTAGCCCCGCTCTTTAATGACAAAAAACGAGCCATAGTTTGCGTAATGATGATTTCGTAGGTGATGGAAACGAATACACGGCTCTGTGTACGAAGGTCCCATTGGAATACATTGGTCGTTGATTAGGGTCGTATAAAGCGGACATTGACATGTTCGATCAACGCAAATCGTGTTTCCACGACAATGCAGACCACTGGCCGCACATTCATCTGCAGAAAGATGAAGTTTTGAGCAAAAGTTATAGATCGTTTTAGTTCCAAAAAACAACACACGCCCATCAAACACCAAATTGAGTACCCGCACAATCACAACCGCTATCATTACTGATTGTTTAGATCGTCAGTCCACTTGTTAAAGTTTTTCAAAACCATACGCTTACTTGGTCTTACGACTTCTTCTAACGGTACTTCCGGAGTGACAGTCGACGGAAATTGTCGAACTTCGCAAACTCCCTGAGCTGATGGACTCATTCCAGCGGGACATAAGCAATAGCCGGCAATACACAGAGAACCACCACTGCACTTATCGTAAGGTCCTAGACAAACTCATTATCCATTAACCGTAGGATCATTGTACCGCAATTCTTTCCAGGTGCAACAGTTCGTGGAGTCAAAAGTGACGGTGCCGGTGAAGTCGACGGTGTTTCCGTGATCAGTGGTTGTGATGTGAAAGTTGGCAAACGAGTGGGCGGTTGTGTCGCGTGAGTAGTTTGAATCGCCTGTTGTTGCGAATATCCGGCATTTTGTCCGTTCAATTGAACACGATAAGCTTGAATTTGTTCTTGTGGTTTAACTGCAGCGACAACAGCCGGTTGAATTTGTTGTTGTCGCAATTGACCTTAAACACAAAAGATTTCATTTTTAACTAATTCCCGACTATCAATAGTGCTTGTGAAGACTCTTGGCATCTATTTTTGAGTTCAAATGGACTCACCTTGACATGATGATCCTAATGCGCAATTTTGTTGTGCAACGACCGGAGCAGCTCGTGTACATTGACCGTTTTGGATGATCATCATCGGATCGGGACAAACACACCAACCACGATGACAAACCGCTTGGCCGGAACATTTCTCGCCCGCAGAACACGAACCACCCGGTGGAATCAGCGGAGGAGCAACGGTCGTCGTAGTCGTTGGATCTAAACGGTGAGATTTGGTTTTGAGCCTTTTGTTTTGTAAGAGGGTTAAGAGTTAGGAACACACACAAAGGTAAGTTTAAGCGTTTAGTTTATTTTCAAACAGTAAAAATCACAGCAAACAAAATGGAACACTCGTTCTTAACACACGCATTTCTCGAAATGTCCAGCACCCCTATGGCACATTGGGCGAGTGGAACTAATCAGATGGTTATCCGTTTACTGAAACTCAAATCCATTAGACTGAAAAGGCATTTAGATCACTCACTTTTACGTGAACGTCGTTTATCTTCTTCTTTACATGAAGTGTCGTCGACCTCGTCCACGCAAACACAAATTGACTCAAGACAAACGAAATTTCGGCGACATTGAGACGAGAACTCGCAACGTTCGCCGGGCGCCAAATTCGTTGGCATCACCGGTCGGTAGGTGGTTCGTTCACGGGGTTTGATGTCGACGAACTCGCACACCGATCGACCGTGTCGTAGGACAATTGACTTCTTTTCGTCGATGCAAATACAACGACCGTCTTGACACTTCGCGTCGAAAGTGCAGCGGCTGAATTGATCGCAAAAAGCTCCGGGGATTACAATTCGCTCGACTTCAGATGTCACGTGAGCAGGCTGCTCGGTCGTGGTGATTGTTGCAGTGGTAGTTGGAGGTGGCAAAGTCGAGGTCGTAGGCAACGGGATAGAAATCGGGAGTGTAGGCAACGGGACCGGGAGTGGAGGCAACGGAACTGGTAGGTTCGGCGGTGGAATCGGTGGAAGATCTTGAATACAAACCTAAGATCAAATGATGTTTTTCGTTAAACAAAACAAGAACTCACACATCGTCCATCCATACAATTCAACGGTTCCATGCAGTGCGTATCCAACGAACAAGTAGTGGCCGTTGGCGACGTTCGGTTTCTCAACGGCAATTTATTGCAAAAACATCTTGAATACGAGCAGTGAGCACCGGCTGGACACTCGCTATTCGATCGACACGTGTGTTCCAAACGATAAATTCGAATATGATGGCTAAAATTGTGTGTTTGATTGATTCCCTGCTTTTTATTTTTTGTATCACATTCAAATTATCTCAACAACTTTTTGGACAAACGACGACTCGGAACGTCAATGGAAATGCAAAAGTGTTGCCGTTACTCAAAGCCCGCATTAGCAACGAATTATATTCCTACAACGAAAACCGTCGACGACTTGTTTTTTGGCACGATGAAACATGGGCTAAGCGGACGCCTCATTTGTGTTGTTTTTCAGTTTTGCGAACGATGTCAACTACAACCCCCGAGGTTTGTAGATATTTGTATTTTTAATTCGGAGGTTTTTTAGGACAACGAAATTTGGGAAGAGATGGGATTACAAAACAAATCCAATGCGCCGAGAGCCTGTGGAAGGACGATCATTGAGAGCGACTCGGATGTCTCGGGGGTTGAAATCGAACAAACACAGGAAGAAATGGAGGATTCGGTATGCAATCGTAATTTAAACCTGTTGTTACACTTGATTTCAGAGCGATTCGGATGATCTAGCAACTGAAATACCATTCGTGCAAAGTCCGACCTGTAAGCCATGGACACTTGATGACAACCTCATTCTCATCAAAGAAATCAGGGGTCATCCCGTTCTCTACCAAAACCGCGGTCATTTCTGCGAAACCAAAAAGCAAGCTGCTCAGGCCATCGTAAAAAGCAAGAAACTAAAACGTGGAACGAACTGTCAGTTATTTCTCGTTTAAATTCTTTAAATCCGCCTTTTCAGACACGGCGGTTCTTGCACATGTTAACCAACTCTTAACCCGTATTCGAAACATTTGAGATGGAGTTGGATTCAATGTTTAGCCAGAAACTTACTCCACGTACAAAATGGGGAGTTGCAATGGTGATTGATGGAAACAAATGTTTCCTCAGCAACCGAGAACCTATTGAAACGAGAGAGGCAAGTCCAACGAAATACACAGTCGCTCAAGATGGTTTTAGGACCTCAAACAATTCGAACATGACCTCCTAGCAATAATTCGAGGCGAGGACTACCCGACTGAAATGACAATTGGAAAAATAAAGTTCCGAGAACCGACATTAAACAGTCAAAATTTAATCGTCAGCACATGCGAGATTTCCCGCCAACTGGTTGCGTATGTGGGTTTAAAAGGTAACCGCACATTCAAGCTTAATGTATATTTACAGTTTAGCAACTTTAATCGTCGTGCACAAGGCTTTAACTGCATTCAGCCGCGAACGTTTATACGGATACGTAAACAATTTCGGTGATCATTTTTTGGAATAATCTGAGCAGGCCAATAAAAATTTTGTGCTCAATGTATTTAAAACTAAGAAAATAACGTTGTGTCAAGCACCCTTACAATCATTCGAATTTTAATACACCAACTTACGTCGAAAAAGCAGCTGCAGAGAGATCTCCCGGAAGAGCGGTTGTGATCGGAAGACCGTTCGGTGACTCCTTTGTTCGTCTTAAACTAAACACAAACATCCTATGAGTTTGTAGCTTCTTCGACTTACCTATTCAAGTTTCGTTGCGGTTTACCCAAATTCGTTTCCGGTCGTCTTCCCGGATGCATCATCAACATCTGCTGTTGATGTTGAAGCAAATTGGTTACCGGTCCAAAATTCTCGGGGTCGCCGTGTTGAACAACAGGCGGCAGTTGTGGAATTGAATTCTCGGATCCACGATGCGGATTCGTCGCCGTCAACCCACCGCTTGTTTTGCGCTGTGCACTCGGCACATTAACTGTGCGATAATCGTGACGACAGCGTGCACGAAACGGCTCGTAACCATTAAGACATTTACACATTCCTAAGAGCACGATATCTGGTCTGTAAGGAGTATGTTCATACCGTCTTTACACCACGAATCATTCGTACAAAGATCGTTGTTAGCAGCCGAGCATTGTTCTCCAGGAGCACGAACCCGATCGGCCGAAATGCACATCGAATAAACTTCCACATAACCAACAGCGCAATTACAGAACCCGAAAGCCGAGCAGTATGAGCCGTTGAGACATTGAATGTTGGGATCACACAAATCTCCAGGAGCTGCAGTTCGAATCTGGGGTATTTCAGTTTCCGGGTTTATTGAATTCGAAGCCAGGTTGTCAATACCGCTCATGGAAACACATCCATCAGCCGCTGCATTTGATGTTATTGGACAAACACACGCTCCAACGTCAATTCGGCATTCCGCGTTCTTTTGACAAAACCTCCCATCAACACACGTTTCTCCCAATTTGGCTTCAATAATACAGAATCCGCCACGTTCGGTTCGATCTTTTGTGCAACGACAATTTCCATTTAAACACTCACTTCCGTTTGTGCACAAATCAGCCGGACTGCACGGCTCGCCAAGACCCACCTGAAGTTTGATGTCAATTGAATTCGCTTCCGAAAACTCACCGGTTGAACATCCGAACGTCTTCGAATACAAATTCCCATAAACGGTAAACGATCGGGTAGACAAACGCAGACAAAACCCAATCCAGCTTTTTGCGAGCATCGCGCTCCGTCCATACATGATTCACGATCCAATTCACACGATTCGAACGGCAATCGATTTCCATTTCCAATACCATTGGATGTTTCTGCAACTCCACCACGCCATGGAGATCGTCGAACTGACGAAGCCGAGAGATGTATTTGTGGTCTACGTATCTTCATTTTTACACATTTGTGACCGTCGTTTCGTGTTCCATCTTCGCATTTGCAGAAACCTAAAAGTTTGACGATTAACAGCCTTCAAAGATTTTAGACATACCGTAGGTACAATGTGAGTTTCCAACGCAAATTCGATCAGAACCGCAATGCTCTCCGGGCTTTGCTTTCTGAATACGACCTTTGACGCTAACGGCAGGATTTAGAGGTCTCTGAATTGCGACGGGTCGGGCATGATGTCGATGGTGAACTCGCTTGACGGCTGCACCAAAGTTTTGCATCGGATTACGTGGTGGAGTATGAGCAGCAAGACCGAGATCGTTCCCACTTCCCATCAACGAACGTGGATCATCGACCACAGCCCGTGGAGCCGGAAGACAGAAGTTATCCACCGGAACAAATCCCGCTTTACACATACAATAACTGGAAAAATGAACACCAATTCAACTCTCGTTCTTACCCATTATCACAATACGAGTTTCGGTGACAATTCGGAGATCCGAAACAAAACGAACCACGTGCTCTGCGCACCGGAACGCATTCGCCAGTGCCACGTTGAATTGTTGTTTCGAATCCAATCGGACACTCGCAAACTCCAGAATATTGTCCGCAGACAGAATTGAAAACACAAAGCTGTAACCCACAGATTAACAGCTCGTACACAAATCTCAATCACCTGTCCATTCGCACACTCTTCACCCGGTCGAGCGGTTGGACGATCGGGACATCGATGAAAACGATGTCGTTGTAAGGGAGGAACTCCACGACCACAAGAACAAACGCCTTCCGTACAGATTCCATTGTTGTGAACGCATTGCTCATTCAAATAACACGGCGAGCCCAACGATACCGGACTGATTTGACATTGATTGCCCCAAAGAGCATAACCAGGACGACAAACTAAACTTCTGATTATTGTACTGTTGCTCTAATGGATTACTCACCGCAAATTCCGTTCACACACGTACCACCGCCATAACAGAAATGACCGTTACAATATGATCCGGGCATTCCAACTCCCTGAACAAAAGGAGTAGCGGACGGCATATACGGTTGTTGATAAGTGGGATAGAAGCCGCCGATTCCGTTGCTCATTATTTGTTGTTGCTGATCAACATAACCGTCTTGATTCGTTGTTTGTGAGTCCGTGGATTCGGCCGTTGAAACTCCCGATTCCTGTGCCTGACATGTTCCATCGTTATCCGAGTAGCCGTTTGAACATTGACAAACTCCACGAACACAACGAGCGTTACTTCCACACATTTCGCTTCCATCACATTTATCTCCCGTTTGTGGCATCTTCATGAACTGACCAGTCACTAACGCCTAAAGACAATCAGTTGGATGCTTCAAGTACTTTGACTGTTAACCTTCAGAGTCTCCAAATCCACAACATTAATGGACATTTGTTTTGCAGTCAAAATCTGATTGAATCGTCCCTCTTCAGCAGCGCCATTACCGTAAATGATTGTTTCTTTGTCGTTTTTATGCGACGACATTTTCGTTTGACCCGAAGGATACGAGTACAAAGGTTGTGTATTCGCGTTTTGGTTATTCGAAATACAACGACCATTCTCGTCGACTTCCTCGTCTTTCGCACACTCGCATATGCCATTCGTACAAGTACCAGATGAGCATGTTTGACCCAACTCGCAGCTTTCGCCAACTCCCGCCGTCTTCAACACCTCCGCCGACGCACATTCACTTCCCGTATTGACCAATCCGTAGAGGCAAACTAAAATACGATCAGCTGCTTTCCGAAACAACCATTTACCACAGATTCCGTAGAAGCAATGCGATTCGCCAATGCAATCAAGACCTTTTTGCGTATCACAACGACCTCCTGGTGGCACCTAGAACCAACGATTAAATTCCTGTTTATTCACTAGACAACCTCGTAGATTGCTCGTCTGCACATTCCATTGACGATCGTTTCGGAACGTCTACAACGACACACACCGCGAATACAATCAGTTCGATAGGGGCATTCCAAATTCAATGTACACATTGCGCCGGGAACCACGGTCTTCAGCGTTGTTGCATCCATTAGACTGTCCAACGCATTCGGAGAAAAGAACATTGCTTGTGAGTGAATGGTTTCCAAATCGGTTCCTTGACCGATTTGTAAACAATCGCCGCGAAACAAAGTCCAACCATCTTTACACGTACAAATATTCGATACGCAAATGGAGTTATTCAAGCATTCCGTGTTTTCCGTCGAACAAAGTTCTCCTGGCTTGGATTTTGACATTCGATCCAAATTCTAAGAAAGCAGATATGAAGAAGTTTCGGCGCTACTGAACAACAGCCCCCCAGTTGAAAAATCCCAAATTTGCATATCAGATTCGAATCTATACGTATAAAAGCGACAAAATTTAACGTGGTCGTCAGTTTCCATCTGCTGTTTACCAATGGTGTTGCACACCATTGAAAGAATTGATGCCGCCGTTGAGGACAACACGTTGGTTTCGAAGATGATGGCGCTTCGATTGTTGCCCCAAAAAATTGCATGCGCCAAGTGCGGCAACGAAATGGAACTTCGCACGCGCGCCAAAGCGAGAGATGGAGTCGAGGTAAGTTTTTGGTCGACAGTTTTTATTTTACTCTCTTAGTGGCGATGCCGCTTTTTCACCAACGTAGACTGCTCATCTGCTTCTGTTCGTAAAAACACCTGGTTTGCTAAGTCGAGGTTAACGCTGCCGGTTATTTTGAAAATTGTCGTTATGTGGGCATTAAAAATGTCAAACGCCGACTCGTTGAAGGTTTCCGCACACCATTGTCGATTACAAAAATTTTTATCGGGACTTATGCGCATGGTAAGTTTTTTTAGGCAATTTGTTCGATTTTCATCTTAGGGCTAATGATCGCATTGGAATGCTTGGAGGCGGAGAGGTTGTAGTAGAATGTGACGAATCAGCCATTAGTATTCCAAAATACCACCGCGGAGCAGCCAAAGAAACTCTTTGGATCTTTGGTATAGTTGAACGTGGTGGCGCGCCTTTGCAGCCTCGGTTGAAGATCGTAAAACGAAGACTCTTACGTCCATCATTAAAAAGCGAGTTTTGCCGGGAACAACTATTATTTCCGATGAGTGGAGGGCTTATGGTTCCCTTCGAAAGATGGGATACGATCATCGCACTATATGCCACAAAAAGAACTTTTCACGGTATGCTTCACTGGTAGTTTTAAGTCGTGCTTTTCGGATTGATGAACAAGATGAATTAGAAGTTCATACGAACACTATTGAAGAGTTCTGGTCTCATATGAAAGCACCATTTAAACGCGCTATGGGAACATCGTACGAATTGATGCCAAGCTACATCTCCGAGGGAACATACCGCTACAATAATGAAGCAGGGAAAAAATTGGTCAAAGCTTTCTACGCAGATGTTGCCGCTCAATATCAATTCACCTGCTGAATAAATCTCTCTTTGTAAAACAACTAGATGGGGGACTGTTGTTCAACTGGCGGGGCGGATGTTCAAAATCGCCGAAGTTCTTTCATCTAACTCACTTGTAATGCTTCGCCATCGTTCGATACACATTTGCTATCGACGATGACTTCGTCATCCGAACACGCGCATTGACCGCCGAGGCAGATGGAGCCGCCCATACAAGCTTCATTGTGTTTACATGATTCTCCCGGAAGAGCGGTTGTGATCGGAAGACCGTTTCCATTCAATGATCGTGACAATTTCGGTGGTCGGGCATATGTTGCGTGATGTTGAAACGAAAGTCGAGGCGAACTTATGTCAATTGCTCCAGCTGAATGAGTGGCATTAACGACTCTATGAACATTCGTGGGTCGTTGTGAATTTGGGTTCATTGGTGGTTTTGTTGTCGATCGTATACACTTTCCACCGCGTTGTACGTAACCATCAGGTAAACAGGAACAACGTCCATCTTTGCAAATCGATCCCGCACAAACTTCTCCTTTCGTGCACAAAGCTCCAGCACTAACGATTTGAACTAAACAACTGGTCGTATTCTTCGTCATCGACCGTCCATTCGAACATTCGCAGCGTTTGGTTTTGGCCGAACATCTTGATCCTGAAATTCTCTTTGAATGAAGCTGTTCAATCAATATTCCAACCTCCGCTACACATCTCTCCGTGAACACACTTTCCGTTCAACTTTTGTCGACATCGCTGTTGAATTTCCGTGGCACCGTCAACACAAACACAACGACCGGAACGACAGGCACCATTTCCGGCACAACGATCAACTCCCGCAACACAACGTGCATTCAAAGCTTTCAGTTCGACTTTAACACACGTGTCATTCTGAAGAGTTGAGTTTAACTAATCGATTAGCGGAAAACTCACTTTAACAACGAAGCCCGTGGGACAAGCGCAAATTGACCGAATACAAGACGTACCATTCAGACAAATCTAAAACAAAATTGTGTACTTGAATCAACAGGTTCAATAAACTTACATCTCCAGGAACACACGATTCACCGCGTTGTCGAATTTGAACGGAAGTTGCATCATTTAACTCCCGTTTTTCAATTTGATGTTCCGAATCAATCATGTCGGCTGATTTGTCAATTGACGTGGAGCTGCTGTTCGGTTGGTCTTCGACTTCCGTTGACTCGAATTCAATCGGAAACGAATTTGGTGTCGTCGTTGAAGCTTCACGTTTCACTCGAAGAGAATTTCTGTTGACTGACCTGTTCGCTTCTTCTTCTTTCATCTTTTCCTTATTTTTCGATTCAACAACTTCATTTAACATCGCTAAGACCTGCCGTTTTGCTAACCGTTGAAATTCCTCTTCGGTTGCCGTTGCCACACCTTCCAACGCGTCTTGTTGTTTCTCGTCTGTCGACTCGACTTCCGAGTTCTTCGGCAAATTGATTTTCAATAATGCGCTTAAGATTCGCTCTAAACTCTCCGCCGTTTCACGACTCAAAAGCGACGATTCAACGGTTCCCAGAGCGGCATCAATCGCCGCCATCGTCTCGTCCTCCTGATTTTCGCCGTTATCCATTGGATCACCGAATTGCGGTGTTTGTGGAGTTGTTGCAGTTGGCACCTCAAGGTTTGGTCTTCGTGTTTCAGCGGTTGGACAGTTGCCATTTGTCGATCCATCCCACGCACAAGCACACGATCCTTCCATGCATAGAAAACCACGTGGACATTCGCGAGAATCAGCGCATTTTAACGGCCATGGCTCAGGAGTTGGAAGTGATTGAATGTCGGCTTGAACACACTCCTCGCCTGATTGTATCAACGGAGGAACACACTGACAGATCGATTCCAAACAATGAGCCCCGGGCGGACAACGACGATTGATGTTATCGGGATCACAGATTGATCCGAGGATTAGTGGAACTGCAAACGGGGATCAGAGTTAGACAATTGTTAGGGTAAATTTGCAAACCACACAACAGCAATCAATTTAAAGGACGTGCTTACCAGGAACACAAGTTTGTTCCATTGATTTTGTACCCAATGGACAAACACACTGGCGATTCAAACACCTGGCCAATGGATAGGCAGCTCCGCATTGTCGATCATCGAAACAACCGACTTGACCGGGGAAAACTACTGAAAAAACATAATCGATTATTAACAACCAAGCTAATCACTTACTTTTCTCACATTTTCCATTGATCGGAACGCTAGTGGCTAAGCACTGACAAGTCGGTGGTTGAGTGTTTCCGCTACAATAAGCATCCGAAACACAATCCGCATTCAATGTACACGCCATTCCGACAGTTAAGCGACGATTAGAAGTCAATTGAAACGGATTGGATGGTGGTTTCGAAGTCGTTAGCGTAACAGTTGAGGTTGAAAGTGGCGAAGCAGTTGCAACAGCCGGACGATACATCGGAGCTTGAGGTCCAGGTGCATAAGGCAAATGAGCGGTTCCAGGTATTGAAACCGTCGGATAAACGAGAACTCGCTTATCGCCACTCATCGCCGATGGTAGTGCACCGTAACGAGCGAACGATTGTGAATCGGGGAAAACTAAAGAATCAACATAATCAAACCAATTCGTTCTTGCTTTACCTTTAGTTGGCTTCGTATAAAACGTGTTCAAAGCGGCCAAAGTTGTTCGCACTTGAACACATTCGCCGTTATCCAAGTCGGTTCCTGCGGGACAAACACATACAGGAATCTTCGAGTCGCAAATTGAACCTAAACTCCGATTAATCAGTTAGACGTAACTTCTTCATACCTTTGCCACAAACGGCTTCATCATTGCACAACTCTCCGGGACCGACTTGTTTTCGTGTTATTACGTATTCGACACATCGTCCTTGATGCTCAATTGCTGGCGTTACACATTGACACATCGAATTGATGCAAACCGATCCATGATCACAAGTGACCATATTGCCACAAGCCGCTCCTAATGGAACTAAAGCGATAGGATTACGAATTCGATGTTTGAAAGAACAACCTTTGGGTAAGCGGTTTTTCGCGAATTTCGGATGAACACATTGACCGTTGTAGCTTTCAAGTTCATTCGGACATCTGAATCGAACTTACAATTACGATCAATCGCCAAAAGAACTTACAAACATAACCCAACTATTTTCATACAAAAAGACCCTCCGGTACAAACTTCGTTGTTCGAGCATTTTTCTCCTTAAATCCGATTATCAATTCGCTAAATCGTTGATTACCTGGCCCAGCGGTTGTTGGCTCCAAGCGTCCGATTGTTTCTGTTGGTAGTTGTGGAATTGGAGTTGTTGAGGGCGAGGTTGCAAACGTTTCGTGTCGATAGGATCCATCAGTTGTTGATGTGCAAGATAAGGTTTCCAAGTTTGCTATGGTACCAACCGGACACAAACATCGACGTTCAATCGAATCACAAACCGTTCCACCGATACATTGTTCACCGTTAGCACAAGTTCCGTTCAAAATTGCTGAACAAATGATTGATACTAAAGCGAAATAACTCGATTACCAATGTTCAGAAGATCATCCTTGCGCTGTGAAGTTCCGTGAACCGGAGCGCTTTGTACCGCTCGACATGTTTGAGTGATGAAATCAAAGTTCATGCCTGACGGACAAAAGTTCTGTGACCAGTAGCCCATTCCACTAAACACAACGAACGTAACGATTTTACCGAACTCTTCTACCTGATTCCGATCGGCATACAACGCAAATAGGCCGCCGGACTTGAGGTTGGATAGTCGAGAAGCAGGACATCACGATCGGGATTACACGGCTGATTAGGTCCAGCAATTTGTGTGAACTGAGCGATTGAACTTAAAATCGGTAACGAAAACAAAAAGACGACCGAATTTTGTCGTTTCATTGACAACCTCATTTTTACGATTCAAGTTGTAAAAACATCAATGTTGAGTAGTTTCCTGAAATCTACAACATAATCAACGATATAGGCGTATAGGTTCAATCATTCAAAATGCTGAATCAGAAGCCTAAAGAAGCTTCGATTGGCCAGCAATAAGATGTCTAAGAGTTGGATAAGAAGTGTTGGCGAAGTCATTAGTAGTCTCACGTAACGAGCAGCACGATGTTCACGTGGTTTTGAATGCAAGAACGTAAAATCAATAAAGAACAAGAATCTGGAGATTCGGTTTTGCATTTTTGTTGTACAGTTCGATTTCGCATTTTCGTCTCAACCACTTGGCGCGAATCCACTTCGGCCGCTGATTCGAATGGAGCCACGAAGTCGCTGCTGCGGTGGGTTTTGGCTTGTTCAATGACCACAGTGTTCATCACATTTCTGCGGGATCGTTCGTCCACTTACTCTCACTGAAAAGTTTTGTGCTGATCGCGCGTACAAACGACGAGAAGTCGGCGTTTGAAAACCGTTGGCTCTTCGTTAAAAATAACCGCAGAAGAGCGCAATGCGTTTCAAGTAGCGTCGTCAGTTGGTCAGTTGCTGGGTGTTGAAATCGAGAAGACGCAAACGAGCGGATCAACGTCGCCCGAATTTCAAGTACGTCCCAACTGATCGGTTTGCTCTCTCTCGTCCACAGGCCGATTCGATCGCATGGTCCAATTAGTTGATTCGGGTATGAAATTGCTGTTGTGGAGATCGGAGAACTCGCCGTTGATGTGTGCGACAATCTTTTTTGGGAGATGATGTTTCGCTCGACCACAAACACTCACGCATCGTTTCGAACAAATCCGATCGTTCCCAACGGCTTAATCAGCGAGTTAAACGGTTTTAGACTTAAAACCAACAAACGTGCAAAGTTTTTTCGTTTAATGCGGAATTGAATTTACAAGAAAAAAGTTTACTTCTGGAGATCTATGTGTGTGCAAATACAATCAGCTAATCGATCGACTACTCTTCTTTCGTATGTTCCTGTTCGACATGCAAATATCGATCGGCCAAAAGCCATGCGGACATCGGAGCTAACCAATAGACGATGAAATGATACAAATGTGTTGCTTCACCACAATTGAATGTACACGCCCAAGCAACAATTGGATTCGCGTACATTCCTGTCAAATGGATACCTGAAAACTTTAATTTCTAAAATCAAATGATCGTTGGAGCTACCAAGAACTGTGAGTATGCCAGCAAGCAGAGCTCCGCAAAACGAAAGAAACTTTTCATTGATTCGTGGTTCCATGTAAACTTCCGCGAATTTCGATACCAAACAGCCTCCTGCTTCAACCAGAGAACCATAGAGAAGAGTGACCTGAAGCCAATCGATTGAAAAGAACAGTCGTTTCGTTAACTTACGGCCAAATCCGATTCACAGTTTTTCTCAGCAACTCGTCTATGAATCGAATGAACACCAAGACGCCAAAACACAAGAACGAGCAAATACGAAAAGTATGCAGCCGAGAACTGAGTGAGAATGAAGGTGCCAAGTTTTTGCAAAGAAATTTGCTTCTTGATGAACGACAGGATCTTAACTCCAGAGTTATTGCAATTCAATTTTCGACTCACTAATGGGCATGGATCAGCTCGAGCGTCTCGCAACACTAAAGCGTTCACCAATTCAATGAACGTGATTTCGATGAGTACGCCCTTCAGTCCGTAGTGTTCGAGAATGATGTTCACATCGAACATCGGAGCACAAACTTGAACCGTTCCGATGAACTGAAACTCTTTTGGTTTGACGGCTATTCAAACGTTTACTCACTTCATTTGCCAATTCAACATATTGCTGTGGAATTCTGAAGACACCACGACGCAACAAGAATCGAAAAAGTTCACAGAATGCGTATATGAACGAATAGAAAATCAAGGAAGCAATCCAAACTCTCATTTTGTGATCAAAAACGTAAACTCGACAATCCGAACCGCGGAGTAGTGAACGTGAGATAAGAAACGTTCGAACTGATCCTTTCGGCTTTTCACATTTTTTCCGATTCCAAACGTCAGTCAAGCAGCCGAGAGCAAATCCAGAGGTTAAGTTCGAAAGATCGCACTTGTTTTTGCGAGTACTTCGTCTCTTGATCCTTCAATTCTGAAATGTTTCGTGCGTTCGAAATGCGGAATTCACAAAAATTGTCGTCAATTCGAAGGTTTCACAGGTGACCGAAGGGCTTTTTTATCATCGCAAGTGCATCACACTTTCCGACCGTTTGCACATCAAATCGAAGGGTGTTATTATCTTTGACGTTTGTTTGTCATCAACTTGAGCAGTTTTCTTCACCGATTACTTCCATCGACAAATGATTTCATTTGAGTGTGAACTATTTTGAATTTTTAAGTCTATAGTAACTAAATGCGCATCTTTGTTTCACACCATTTCAAAGACCATTCAATAAAGTTGATACAAAAGATTCGAAACTTTAGAGTTGACAAGAATCGAACTTCTATGTGACACTCAAATTTACATCCACTGGGTAGTTTGGTTGAAGGAAAAAAGAATTCTGATCGTCCAAGAAGGAACACCCGACACAAATCGTCGAGTGTGTCAATTGACTGTCTTTTTGTTTTCTTCAGAACGAATCTTTCGTTCAACTCAGATTGCCTCTTGCTTTCGATCGTTATGTCCGTTCGTAATCCGTCGACGAACCAGCACTCTCAACTTAACCCACTGTCGCAGTTGTCGAGTTACCGCCGATTCAACGTCTCTGTCGACTTGTTGAATGTCACGCAATCGCAAACCGTTCGAAGCGAAACCTCGAAGAAACGTCCGTTGTCGAAGTATTCGAAGTCTCAGCCGATGGATTCATCGAAGTTCAACGACGAGTGAGTTCCCATTCCTTTCATTCATTTCTCTTTCGATTTCAGAAACAATGAAATTCGCAGAAGCAAACTGAAAATACGAGAGTTCGCAAAGGTACTGAAGTTTCAGAAGTGGCATCAAAAGACGTTGTTCAACTACGCGATGTTACGAGTGAGTACGATATCGTTTGTTCATTGAAATCGGTTTTAGCAAAAAGCTCTCAACGAACTCAAGGCCAAGGTCGAGCATCAAGAATTGGAGAACGAGCAAATGTTGGCGTAAGTTTGAAGCTGTTGAAAGACTTCGATTTTTGATTTTAGAAGCATTTTGGAAGCGCGTAAAAAACAGAAAAAGTCAAAACTTGAACACAACGAGAAAGATCAATCGATTGCGAAGGCAGAATCTGCCAAAAGCAAACACAAGCTGTTGAAGAAGAAACGCAACAAGTGGGCCGTCTTTGTCAGAACAATAATCGAGAGTTTTCAGGCGCGACGATTCTCGAAGTGATCTCGACGAGTCGATTGGGTTGAAAGAAACTGAACCATCTGGTGAGTTGTAAATCTGAAAGATGTAGTCTTTTGTTTAGATCAATGCCTGAATATTTCGTGGATGCCTCTTTCCGAACGAGTGCAATTGAACGACAGTCAACTGCCAAACGTGACTTTCGACGTGAATTCCTTTTAAGCGATTCTATACTTCCAATTTTTGAGTTACAAGTGTTCAGCAATGTTATCGTTTAAAGAGTTTATTTGTCTTAATAAAACGACTTTTGCTAAAAGCTCCCGAACGTTGTCTATTTGATGCAACTTTCAGTGTTTCCAAGATTACACAGTGAAGAGACCAGAGCGTTTATCGCGAAGTTGAACAAGAATTCAAAGATGTTTGTTGACCAGTCGACTGTGCGTGATAAGTTCGAAGAGAAGTGAGTTCTCACTGTTGGATTTGCCCAAGTGTTACTTTAGGTTGATGCAAGTCTCCAACGGTGAACGGAGCGGTGGAGCGCCAAGTAAAAAAGGAAATTATCACTACACTTGTGACAACGAAGGTAGTTACAATCAAAGGTATGTGTTGATTAGTACAATACCGTTAGTTGTTGTCTTTGAGCATCTTGTATCAAAGCAAACGTACAATGAGAAGAACAAAGTTGGTTTTGATGTCAACAAACTCTCTGAAAATGGATTGATCTCAATTCGATATACTTCGTGGTCTAGCGGCTTATTCTGTGCTCAACAAGCTCCACATTTGTTTAGGGATGTAACCGCAGAAGTGGTCTTCATGACATGCATCGACGAGATAATCGCTTGTGCTTGTCACACGAGTACGAAGATCCCGCCAAGTTGGAACATTTTGAGTTCTTGCGAAAGTAAAGCGGTATATGCTTTTAGGTGTTTAATTGCCAAAGTTCAGATACTCGCCGATTCACACATTCGTTTTCAAGTCGGCAAACAATGGCCGGCTATGCTGCTGTTGACTGGCGATCATGACGAGCGTGTTAGACCGTGGCACACGTACAAGTTTATTGCCGAATTGTACCACGTTATCTGCACCGATGGCGCTGATATTCAGAAGCATTAAATGCTCGCGTGAATTGGAACGGATGTCGGCCATGAATCGTATGTTTACGGTTAATTTAATCCAAAAACATTCACTTTCTAGAGGAAGACCGTTGTCGAAAAGTCTCAAATAAACGGTCGACATTTCGCATTGCTTGAACAAATTTCAAACCCGAATGAAAAGATTAGATTGAATCTTTCTATTCCCCTTCAACGCGCTTTGACTAATAAACGAATCGACTCAAATTTTTGGTGTTGAGCTGAGAATTCAAACAAAAAACTCAACAGTCAGAAGCTCGAGATTTCAATGACCGGCAAATACCAGAAGTTGATACACTAAAATGGGATAAGGTTAAATAAGATTCCGACTATTCAATCGATTCGGCAATCGCTTATAATCATTTATTACCCATTGAGTAGTTGCACAAAAATGACCCAAATATTGGAGATTCTTAACATCATTTACTCAACACAAACTACTTGTTGAAACGCCATGGAGGTAATTTGGTTCGTTTCTGATAGGCGGGATAAGCAGCTTCATTGCTAATCATCATCTGAGCCGCTGGTTCTCGAACTGGCCAATTGGGTTCGGAAGCTCGAAAATATGCGTCCTGATAGCTCTGAAAGTTTTCGTACATACGATCATCATTGGCAAAGAATTGTTTACCAGCATCTTCTCAGGACTCCAATTACTCGTGTAAATTGAACGTCCGGTCGTTGAAGAGGCGAAGGTTGAGATCGCAAGTAACAAAATGAGAATCGTTGAGCACGACATAACAAACATGTCGTCCAAGAAAAACGGTAACGTTGTCAAAACAACTGGTCCAAATAGTCCAATCCCAAATTTTTGAAACATTACTGCATCACACACGAGTATTGTCGTACCGCCCATTTTAAATTTGGGAGCATTCTGGTAATCCCCTTCACACTTATGGCAAAGAACGAAATGCCATACAACGAATTCTCGTTACAACCGTCTAATTGTTTCGCGGCTTTCCCACAAATAACCACGAGTGGGAAGACTTACACGGGCGCTTCCAATTAATCGTTTTTTGAACTCTGTGGGCAAATGTGCGTCTTCCATTTGCATTGTCTCATAAAAACACGTCATTTCTTTCGTCGATACAAACTCTCTAGAGTGTAAACAATCATCTGGGAATAAGAGAACGACGATTTGTAACGATTCATAGCACGGATTTTGCGCTTCGAATGAACGGAAGTCGTTTGGATGTGCAGTGATTTGGCGCTACCATCCTCGAATATACTCGTCAGTTCATGTGCACTTTGAAGGCGATGATAGATGCATCGCAAATGTCGCGACGACTTCGATCAAAACAAATTGAAACGTCGTTCGAATTGAGTGCGGAGCGGTGATCGTTGAACGCCATCGGCAATTCGGTTTATGAACTTCGGATGTTTGTTTCGGAACTTGAAATTGTCGCTGATTCATAAGTCTATGAGTTGATTTTACGGTCATTAACTTGAAGTTTAAAGCTTCGGAAAGCGTCTAATACAACTCGCACACGCTACTTGACTTCTAAACTCAAAGATCAGAGAAACGTTTTGTGCTTATCAGCAAAAGCGAGATTCCCGTTTTGCAATTTTAAAAGTCAGCAGTTTGGTCGCTGGTCACTTGAGCGGCTTCTGGTTGTCGAAACCAATTTGGTTTCGAGGCTTCGAACAAACAATTTGACTTGTAAGTGACCTCTGATCGTGTTTTCGATTCCAAAAATAGAAATCCACGCACTTCAAACTGCAAATTCGTTTTTCTTTTGCAAACGAAGAAGCCGCAAAAAGTATGCGAACAGCGTTACGAAATGCTTGTTTACCTTCTGCACGATACCCTCAAATCAATTGCGTGATTTGCTTATCACGAGTGAATTGGATGTTGATCAACGAAGTCATTGGCCTTAAAGTGACTCCTGTGGTTTTGTTTCTTTGCAAATTCGTGTGAAAATCGTTTTATTTTGATGGTTTGCCGAACATCTATACGTCACTTGAATCATCGCACTTGATTTCTATTCGTGTCAACAGCTCACTCTACTGAACAACTATCAATAGACCGGAGTCTACAGAGAAACATCTCTTTTGCGTTTGCTACGTATGATATTCAAAGACCGCAATTAAAGTGAATCACGTTTCCTGTTGAGCAGAATAACAACCGGAAGTGTTCGTTAAAAGTTCGCGCATACTCAGTTGTTTTGGATTTGGCGAAGTTTAGTCACGATGTCCCCCAAGTTCCAATTTCCGTTGAGCTATGAAGAAGTGTAATCAACAGATAACCGTTTCACACACACATCATACTTTACACTTCGTGTTCCGTGAAGCGTTCAAATAAAAGAACGAGGAACAAATTAAAGTTCCACAAACACTGACAGCATCTACGGACGTCAAGTCGTCGAAGATCAACGTTAGACCAACAGTTTATTCTACGGTTTACATCTGTTGCCATCAATCGTGTTTTGGAGTTTCTATCAAAATGCTTCAGTGATTATCACATGCGTTCAATCGTCCTGTTATCTCTACGCAAATTTCTGCGTTTTATTACCAAACTGCTGCCTACACAGTCCGCACGTTCGCTTCTCGTTCATTTGCACACCTTTTACTAACTCTACATCTCCAGTCAACATCACGCATACCTTCGAAAACTGCGGGTGGAGTGGGTGTTTGTGAGAAGTTCAATCGGGGTTCGTCTCGTCCACTCGACGTATCGCGTAATCGAAACTGACAGTGAACGGTGACGAACTTATTGTCACACAAAAAACAACAAGACAAAAGGATTGATTGCGTAATGTCCCAATACGTTGATCCTACGGTTTACACTTCTTGTTGGCAACTTGTTGGGCGAATCAGCGTACCGTAAACTTCCTTATGACTTGTGAGTGTAAAACTGAATATCATTACCGCTGGTTAACACACTCTATACTCGTGATATCTTTTCATTACCGCTAATCGTCACCATATGGTGTTCATAAAAAACTTATAATCGCAAATCGAATTCCAATTTCCGTTCTTCTGCCGTTCATTGCTCCACTTTCTACGTATTCGCACACGAACATCGATTGACGCGAGTGGGTGGGCGTCGTGACATAAAACTTTACAGCGCGCAGTAGAAAACCAGCGGGGGTGGAGATGATGCGTAAACGTCGCGAAAACTTTTGGGGGGGGGGGGGGGGGGGGGGGGGGGGGGGGGGGGGGGGGTTTTTTAAATTCTATCGACGTTTGTTATTACACATTTTTGATAAAAAGACTTTCGACTATTCTCTTACATTCGTTTAAGCTTCTCGTTTGTTATATCGTGTTATCAAGAAGTCACATTCGGCCTACTAATTTGTTTTTTAAGGTCCAGTCAAAATGGTTATGATCAAATCCTATGACGGCGACTCGTCGATTTCCGAAGAGCACGCGAAATGTTGTTGTTTCAATTACAATATCCAAGTGAGTTTGAGATTCAAAAACTAAAGCACAATGATTTTAGACAGCTCCACTCTATGTTTCCATCGTTGGAATGAGCATCTCAGTTGCTTTCATGGTTTTCTACGTTCTGCATCACGAGTTCATTTTGTTGTTTCCGTTGATCACGATATTCGCCTGTCATTTCTGTATGCTATTGGGCAATCGACTACGGAAAGCCAAATTCTATTCTCCAATCGTCTATTTAACGGTAAGCTTTCCAGCAACTTTGTTTAAGCGCGTTCAATTGGCAATCAGTAACCACGAGATTGCTCATTGACCTTATCATTCTGAATAAACGAAAAGGTCAATTCAGAAGCTGACAAAAGAAGGAAAACAAACACAATCGCTCGCTTCTCATCATCACCTTTGCGAGTTCTTTCGGCTCGGCAATCGTTCTTTAAAGTTGTTTTGATGGGGGAGGTCTAGACACTAGAAATTTCTTATCGTTTGCAATTAACCCAAACGCCAATTCAAAGTACACAGAGTTTAACTTTTTGGTTTCAGAACTTTTTAATCACGATGTTGACAAGCGCAATGCTATTCTACGTTTACGTGATTGTCGGCGATGCGAAACGTCGACCGATGGTTGTTGATGGAACAGAAACCAAAATGGACTTGTGGACCGCTTTTCAATCGGAGATTGTTCGCGTTCTTGTTGCTATTGCGTTGATTGTTTTTGCGTTGGCACATCGTGCGGTACTTCAAATCGCCAAAATGGACGACGCAAATCTGCAATACGAACGTTTCCAACAACGAACGGCGACCATCTACTCGTTGGCATCGGAATGTCATAGTCGAGCGGAAGAAGAAGCTTTGACATACAAACTACAGAACCCATTGACTACAGCACCGTATTTGTCGACAATCATCTCTGCGTCATCCACACCGTCATCACGCTCCTTCACGTCGTCCAATTCCTCGTCATCCTTATCCACAAACAATCAGCAATCTCGGTCGTTGATACGCGAAATGGTTTAAGACATTCTTGGACCATTCAACTCACACAGTTTCTCTTGACAACGTAAAACTTCTTTACCGTCCATTAACCAACCGTTGATCTCACTTCTAATGTACGAAGTCGTGCATTTAACTTAATAAACTCACTATGAAATCGAAATTCAAAGACCCGTCGAAGAGTACAAATACAATCAAAAGAGAAAAGAACCGACTTCTGAATAACATCAGGACTGTGCATAGATAGGCGGCAAACAACTTCTGATCGATCTTTTCGGCAATTGTGATGTCGTGAAAGAAATGAGCGGGAGTGACGTTCAAAGATTGCGGAAGTAGTGATCGTCAATTAAAAGATCAAATGTCAGAAATATTTGGATACTCTCGAGCCTTCCAACTGATTGCGCTTCCGCTTAAGATGCAAAGACTGAGTTTCGTGTAACGATCGAAGATCTTTTCAGAAAAAATTTGTCTGCGCGTCGTCCTCATCGGTCGTTAAGCGATTATTAGCTCACAAGCAATGTTTGTAGTTGTCCGCTCCAATCACTTCTTGTTGACCGTTGAGTAGCGCGCGGGTTTTTGCTGAAAATTCTTCGATTATTTTGCTCGTTGTTAGTCGACTTGTCCACTGCTCTTTGTTGTGGCTCCGAGTCGAAATTCTACACCTTGTACGAGTGACTCATAACTAATGCTCCGATTACGTTTTTGATCGCGAATCAACGCATCGATAATTCATGACCCATTAGTCCATTGGATTGCTACACAGATTCTCGATTCAACGGCTCTGATTGCGCCGTCGAAAGGCGACCGAATGCTTCGCCGTCGTGCTCATCGACTTATTGTTGGCATAACGAGAAATGAGCTGTAGCAATCGTTGGAGTGGTTGCAATAGCGTTCGGTTGTTTCTTTACGTTCTTCTACTTGGTATCTCAATACGAGATTGTGAAGCTCACGAGTCGACTTCACGATCCAAAACAGCACGTGCTTTGATCTCATTCCAACCAACCGACGAGTTGGACGCACGTTATTGCGGCAAAAGCGGGAGACTATATCGAGGTTTGACTCGATCGTATCATCAAGTCATCAACGACGATTTCAGTAACAAACAACAATCCGGTGCAATGTCGATCGAATGTTGATTGCAAATCGACAAGCGCGGTCTGTGAACCAACGACAGGATTCTGCTGTTTGATCACAAGTCCCGCAATGAGCAACGTGAATTCGATTGGATGTCCGATGGGTGAATTCAAAGTCGAAATGGCGTTTGATTCTTCTGTTCAGGTTTTCGTCATTTAAAAGCGTCGACAAGTCGTCTGTTGGTTTGTCAACCGGAACAAAAGTCGAGTTGTCCGGGTGATGCGATTTGTTTCGAGAATCCAACCCAAAAAACTTGGAATTGTTGTGCAAAAGATCCAACTGAAGGCTGTGCACCGGGAATGAGATCGGTGAAATTGGCCGACGGTTCGGCTCGTTTATGTCGACCGGAAGCCGCGAATTCGGCCGATGTTTGTCCGCACGGTTCCACTTGTCAATGGTCGTTTCTGATCGATCAATATCAATGTTGCGAAGCGGACAACGGTAACAGTGCCGGTCGATGGATTGGTCGAATTTCACTTTCAGGTTGCACCAGAGGTGAAGAGCCGGTGCGAAGATCGGGAGGTGGGATTCGTTCGTGCGTCAAAAAAGAAGACTGTCCATTGCACGCCCATTGCTCCTTCAACTTCTGGACGGCATCCATGCAATGTTGTCGTCGTGATCCGACTCGTGAGTTCTTTTCGGCACTCTTCTTTGAGCAAACAAACTTCGAAAACAGACGCAAAACGTTTGAGTTTTCATTTTTGAAAAAATGTTACTTCTTCTTATTAGTTTTTGGTTTCTAAACGTAAATGCCAACGAAAGTAAAGAGATCACAAACTCATTTATTGGCTCTAACTTTCAATCTTTAGAGCTGTGTCCCGCATCACAGATCGCTTACTTGAATCCGTTGACTTCGATACCTATTGAGTGTGTTCATGCATCCGAATGTCCGACCGGCTATAAATGCAGCAACGGTTTTTGTTGTGGAAACGTTGGCAATTGCCCACGACCCGGCTATCATCCAACTCGCGATGAAAACGGTGAGAAATCGAACTGTTGAAGTTCGTAAAGTCGCCTGTCTTAGGACGACTGCGATCTTGCTTACCGTCGATGCCCGATTGTCCGGAAGGATCGTCGTGTGAAACATCGATAACCGATCGACAACAAGGATTGTGCTGCTCGAAAAACGTTCTAACGTGTCGAAACTTCGGAACTCCATTTCCGAATTCAATGAATCCACAGATCTGCAATTTGAATGCTCACCCATCGAGTTGTCCGATCGATGCCGATTGTCAAGAAAGGTACAACAAATTAAGACAACAGAAAGTAGCTTAAGTTCCAGTAACATTCCCGGTACGAGCATTTGTTGTAAACGCGATGGATCGGTTACGAACTTTTGTCCGGACAACTGGACGTTGTTGAATGGAAAGACAACGGTAGCATGCAAACCGAAACGAAAAAGTTTTCAACAAAACGTTTTCAGTACTGCAGTCCGAACGATTATCGCTCATGTTCCGGTCAAAGTTCCTGTCTATTATCGCCATTAACTCAACAGTTTGTTTGTTGTATGCCGGGTAAGTTGTTACAACTTTTTCGTCGTCAATCTTTGATTTCAGTTCTAAAAACTGTGGCATTTCGACAGTCGGCATTACAACGACAAGTTCTACCCTTTTCTGAGTTCAATTGTCCACCACAGTACGCCGGTCCAGAAGTTGTAAATAATCGTGAGAGACGATGCAACGGTTTTGGTGATTTCAATCAGTGCAGTATTGGGTTTGTTTGTTTGAGTATCTATAATCAATGGCCTTCAGATTTGCGTGTGTTCAATCGATCGAAAGCAATCAGGTATTCATTTGCTGTGGTCCAACGGAATCCAATGATTCGCCGTTGTTTCGATGTCCGAACGCTGGTGATACCCCAGCGATCTCAGCACAAGGCGGAAATATCTTTTGCGATACGGCACGAGGACTCCAAACATGTCCACGAGGGTGAGAAGAAGTTTACGCTTCAACGATCATTGGACTATTTCAGTTCAACTTGTCAGAGTGCCGTAAATTCGTTTGGTATGATGATCTGTTGTCAATCAAATCCGTCAGTATCGCCGGTTTGTCCAGAAGGTCGTTCGGCTCAACCGGCAGCCGTTGGCTACGTACCCTGTGATACGAATCAACCAAATCAATGCAATCAGGGATTCGTATGTTTGGCATCTGTTAATCAACCAGACACATCGTTGTGCTGCTCTCGTCTCAATAACCAACCGTTGATCTGTCCCAATCAACAAGTTTTGTACAAAGTAAGAGGTTAAAGACATTGACAAAACAAGATTGTTTTTAAGGAAAATGGACGACCAAAAATCTGCAGTTTACTTCAAATCAACCCCTGTCCATCTGGTTATTTATGCCGAGCATCAGTCGGCGCTCCATCAATTGGAATTTGTTGTTCTCTTCCGACCACAGCGATTTGTCCATCCGGCTACACAGCACATCTCGATTTTAATGGAAATCCGGTAAAGAACTTCAAAAGACATTTTTCTATTCGCTGTTTAGATCTTTTGTTCCGAATTAAATCCAAACGTGTGTCCCGGTGGAAGTCAGTGTTTGGAGTCCGAGAATCAAGCTCAATTACGACTATGTTGTCGATCAAGTAATGTTGCACGAGTTTGTCCCGATGGGTTAGACGCATTACTTCAACCTGATAACTCACGACCAGAACGTTGTACTGAGCCGGGTGCTGCGTGTAGTCAGCCCGGTTATCAATGCTATTTGTCGGACATTTTGGCCGGCTACGTTTGTTGTGGTCGAAGTCAACAGTTGGCACGCTGTGCTGATGGTCGAGAGACGTATGTTCAAGATTTTGGGCGCACATTCACCTGTCAACTAACTCAACTGAATGGGTGTCCATTGAATTACGATTGTGCACCGTCAAATTTGAACGGTGTGAACGTTTGTTGTCGAACGGGTATGATCGTGCCAACAACCAGCCCGCCATTGCCAACTCCATCGCCCTACCAGCCCGATTTGCCAACATTTCGACCACCGGTTTCGGAACTCACTTGTCCAGTTGGTTGGAGTGCTTACGAGGATAATACGGGAGCTCATCATTTCTGTCAAAACGCTTTGGACAACACTTGTCCTCAAGGATTTTCATGTGTTCAATCCTCAGTTAACGGGATATTTTTGTGTTGTCGATTGGCCTCCAATTTGCGTTGCAATAATGCACGAGCAACAGCACTGTTGGTCAACAACGCTCCTCGACTTTGTTCGCAACGTTTCGTCGCAAGTTGCCCACAGGGTTATCAGTGTCAGCAATCGAATATCGTGAGTTTTATCCTTCAAAAATAGCTAATTCAAGGTTCAGAGTCCGGTTAACATTTGTTGTTCCATTGCTATTACTGGTCCGACGATTAACGGCCAAACAAACCCGTTCACTTCGTTGAATGGCGGCGATTTGTTGACGAGTCAATTGCTATGCCGCGACGGACAGACTCCCGCTTTCGTTAGTGGCAAAACTGTTTTGTGCAATTACATTGGACAACAAGATGCTTGTCCGCCAACTTACATTTGCACGCTTTCCAATCGCCAAGGAGTGAATGTTTGTTGTCATATTATTCAAAGGTACACAAACCTCGACACTCGAATAATCGCCTGGATTTTAGGTCTCGATCTCGATTGCATTTATATTCGAAACGAGCGCACAACAACGTCTGCGGTGATTCAACGGCCGCGTTGACTTACGATGGCGAGCCAATCGAATGCTCAAAGGATCCACAAGATGCGTGTCCTAAGGTTACAAAAGTGAATTGTATGTGAACAGAAAATTTTAGAACTTTGAATGTCAGCCCTCAATGATTGATGAGTACATGTATTGCTGTCAAGATGCTCAATGTGCAGTTGATGCGCGAAGATCGAGCAGCGAGGTTGAGAGTACGATTTTGCCAAAAAGATGCGTCAAAGATTCCGATTGTTCGAAGGAAGAGAAATGTGAAGAATCGTTTAACATACAAGGTAGAAAGCTTATTCTCTAATGCGACAAAAGGGTTTTTGCAGATGTCAAAGTTTGTTGTCCCCAATTCACGCTAGAGACTCTTCCATCGCTATTGGCCAATGAAGAGAAACCACGATGCATTGGACGACAAACATTCCTGCTGATGGGGAACGCGATTTCATGTACGGATTCTGGCGGCTGCCCTCCCGATTACGATTGTTCGTCGTTAACAACCACCGGCGATTCGATTTGCTGTGAACAATACAATCCGACGAACAATGTTTGTCCAGAGAATCGGTAACCATCTTATCGTTATTTCATAACAATTAGTTTCAGCGATCCTTTTCGACATGTGAGTACCGACGAACCGGCGTTTTGTGATCCCAACGACTCTACGGATTCTTGTCCTGACGGATTCATTTGTCGAAACTCGCCGTTACTGCGACGTCACGTTTGTTGCTCGCCAATTGCATTCTGTGATCCGAACACCGGCCGAGTGCCGTTCATCGACGAGAGGACCAAACAAGCGAAACGATGCTTCGAACTGACATCGACGGGAACGAACAGCGAAGAATGTGGTCACGGTTTCACGTGCTCTTCATCAACTGTGCCAAAGATTCGAGTCTGTTGTTCGGCTCCAGAGACTCATGAGTTTGTTTTGGGTGCGGCGAAAGAAGCAGATCGTGATGAATCAGACAAACAGCTGTGGACGATACTCGAAGGATAAGAATTTGCTCATTTAAACGAATAAAAAGTTATCCAATTGTTTATTGTGAACGAAATTGAGAATCAAATACGATTGTTAAATAAAGGGTCATTTAAGACATAATCACTGGATTACCTTCCACATCGGCCACCGGCAACAGCTCTTCAGCTCCGATCGTTGTTCGTCGTTTCGCAGCCGCTGAACGCCGTTGATGAAGCCACGAGTCGGTTTTTGCCGGCATTCTATCAACCATTGACAGTCCTTTTGTTTCTTTGATATTGAAATGGAAACTGAACAAGTCGATTATGGTGCAGACCAAAATCAAAGCGTAGGGCAACGGCGTCCAAATGTCGGAAAGAAAGAAGATTTGCGGCGCAATCACAACACCAACTCGCGACAAGATTTGTCCGAACGAAAACGAAGTGTTGCGAACTCCCGTTGGAAACAGCTCACTTGACAAGATGCCATTTGTCGTGTAAATCAATGTTGTTTGTGATATAATGGTAAGAATGATGATTGCTAATACGGTCCGATATTCGTGGTGTAGACCGAGTAAGTAGATGGCTATGTACAAAATGAATCCGAGAGCAATGTAGATTTCGGAGACCGCGTGAATCAGCTTTCGACCCAACCATTTGATTCGAACATCCGCCAATGCAGAAACCAAATTTAAAACGTAACGAAACCTAAGAACACAAACTCAATGTACAAATACTGTCTTACATTCCCATGTAACAAGCGTTTAAGTACATTGAACCCGAAAGTTTTTCCATGTTGAAAAGTAAACTGTAGGTTATTAACGATGCTGTCAATCTAAATTACCTTCACATTGTCGTTTCGAGTTTTAACTCACGTGCTGAAAGCAATAGCAATGGTGTAACGTGCCATTGCGACAGTATAGAACAGATGCCTAAACAATAGAAGAAGGAACTCTCACAGATGCACTAACCAAAAACTGTAACGTTTCTTGGTCTTTGATTTCTGAGCTGCAGCATCAGCTTCGGCTTGAAGCATCTCATTCAATCGTTTTTCATCCAATTTCCGTCCATCAATACGCCAAATTCGTTCGATCACCGCACGAGCTTTGTCCAACTTTTGATGTTCGATCAAAAACCGTGGACTTTCACTACAATAACTGAAAACAAAATTTGTGATAAGAAACGCAAACTCACTTACAAAATTAAAGCAACTCCGGGCAAAGACAATGCAGCCGATACGTGAATTAACGTCCGCCATTCATTAGCCAAATAGGCAACAATCGCAAAGAGAGCCATCTAAAACGAACTCGTACATCCGTATGTTTATCTTTCATTTACATTTGGAGACCATGGAATTAGATTCGTAATCCAAAAACGATCTTTCTTAGGCAAATTCTCCACCGTAAACACCAGTTGGATTCTAAATACCAAAGGAATCGTATTCTGTTAGAGTTCAAAACTTGCGCAATACAACCACCATTGAAAATGTTGATTAGGAAACGTGTGACAGTAAACATGAAAAGATTAGTGGAGAGTCCATTGATCATCATCATAATTAGACAACAGAAAAGAGCAACAATAAGGGTCGAAAGTTGATTTCCGAATTAATTGACATTCGAGTAGTGAACTTACTGGTTTTCGTCCATATCGATCTGATAGCTGTCCGAACACCGCCGAACCGATAATTACACCCACCATTTGAATGCTGATGCTTTGCTTTACAAGTTTGTTCTTAGCACAATAGTAGCCCCACTGAAAGCGAATCAATGAACTGATCAATAGAAGACCTACTTCCAAATTCACGGATTTGAACTGAGCCGAAAACTCGGGTTTACATTTCACTTCATCGGCAGCCGAACTGTTCGAATGCAGTTGATTGAGAATTGCACAACGTTCTTTCGTATCCAAACTCTCGTCGAATCGATAGCTGCCGCATGAAACGATCGTTGGTTCAGCGCCACCGTATATCATCTAAATGATTGCTATGAACGAATTTACAAACAAAACGTTACGTATATCATGTTTCCCAATTGCAGAAGAGTCATTGCTTCGCATAAAATGCAAAGTATAAAAGTGTAACGGCCGAGTACAATAAAATCATCTAAAGTCGAGTTCTCAACCAACTTCTCGGTTGTTGTTTCGTCTTCGATCTCTTCGTCATCGTCTGCTGTACGAAACGTTATTGGCGTTTGTTCCAAATCTTTCGGATTTTCCAGTTCAATCGACGATTCGCCCATTCCTGCACAAATGAAATGCAATCAAAGGTTTACAACGCAAATAACCGCAAAACGTTTAACTTCTCTCGAACAATTTCAGTTCATTAATCGATGGACTCAATGGTCTCGATTAATCGACGCTTAAGTTCGCGTGTTCGAGATTCTTGCTCGAAATTTTGCACACCGAACACACATAAATCATAACCACGTCTGGGGTACCCTGTCGCTCGAAAACTTGTTATACTCTTTTTTTCATAAGAACTTAATAGCGCAGCCACTTGTCACGTTTTGTGCTTTGAAATGACAACACGAATTTTAATCGACCTCTCGATTAAACTTGTGGTTGACGGCAAACGAAATTGACGTTCTCGAAAAGTTCAAGATGCAAACTTTGAATTCGATCGACAGTCTTGAGTTCTATTTCACAAATCTTCATAAACAACATCGTAAAGCCGTTGGCTGTCGTTCTCTTTCCCTTTGAAGAAGAACGTCGGGCAGATTCGAATACTCGTTGTGATAGTCGCTGTAGGCGAGACCTTCGAAGAAAACAAAAGCAAACCGAGAGATCACAAATAAACAACCGAAAACGATAATCTCAGTGGAAGATTCCATTGCGTACGGAATCGGAGACCAACGCCAATTCGAGTCTATATTGTTGATGAATGGACCTTTCGAAGCGCCGATAATAATCCAATAAACGCCAAAGATGAACATGCTCACTTGAGACAGAAAAGCCTAAACAGAAGATAGAACGTTTGAATGAACGTTTGCTTACAGAGCCAACAATATAAATCTTGTACAAACTCCACCATCTTGCCAGTCGTCCGAACAGCAGAAGAAGTGGGAAGATTGCAAAAACAGTATAGTAAAGAATCATGAAGTACATCTCGTAGTGTATGCCGAGAGCAATTGCTAGCGCCAAAAAGATCAGATTAAAAATGAGCACAATGTAAGTCCAAATCTAAAGTTCATGCAATCGAACTAATGAATCAGCGAACTTACACTCAAGGAAATACCACATGGACCTAGGGAGCCTTTGTACAAAAAGCAAAAAACAAAATAGCGCTCGAAGCACGGTCCTCTTGCCATCACCTAAAATCACTCAGAATGTCAACTTCTGAAGCTGGAACCTCGTCGAAGAACTTCAACTCATTGAGTAAACACGTTCGATTCTTTGGGTGCGTTATTCGATCAGTGACACTTGTGGAACGGAAATGAGAATGTTTGAGAAAAGACGTCCATCAGTTTACGTGCACGATCCTCCTCATTGCTGATAAAAATGGTTCAGCGGCCGGCCTACGAATTTTTTCATTGTTTACGTTCACTAAGCTTCACGAGCTTTGAACTCGACATGTAGGGTTTGGAATTGACGTTGTTTCTTTTCAACATTTAAAAACAAATTGAACGTTTTTTTTTGCTTTCAAAAACAACTTAAAATCATTTTTCTATTAACCGTCGGGCTTTTATCTCGTCAATCATCTAAACATCGATCGTCGTTTTCCCATTCAATTTGTTTGTGCTCGCTAAAACATTTGTTTGCCACGCCTAGGCTCCGAAAACTTCCGTTCGAATTCCCGCGTTCCGAAAACCACAAGAACTTCGATTTGCGGTTTTTAGAGTCGCGGCCTTTTTCGGGCGATCGGTCGAAAGTCGTAGTCGATTGACCGTTGGCGATGGAACACTCGTCAGCATCCACACACAACGATGGAAGTCACGAAGCTGCGCCAACCAACGACACCACCGGCGACAGTTCGTCCAACGGTATGGCGATCGTTCTCGAACCGCTAATCGTTGAGCCTCATCGATCGGTCATTCGTTTGTATCAGTGGGTCTAATCTTCTGTGTCTTTTGATTCTTCGTATTTCAGTGATGTTTCCTTCAATGTCGAAGGCGCAATCTACGAGGGTCACGGCAAATTCCGCAATTTGTTTGTGTTGAAAAAGTCGGAGCATTTCGATTGTGAGTCCTGTTGTCGGCGGCTTATTGTTCGTTTCAGTGGTCTCTTACTCACTGGGCGGTCACGAAACTTTCACATCGATTGCAAAGACCTACGATCCGGAAACCAAACGCTACTACAACGTAAAGTTTTGGTTCCTCCTATTGTTATTTACGAGTTTTAGGAAAAAAGAGTCTTCTACATTGTTTGTCACGATCTTCTACCCATTCAATCGAAAGAACGAATTGCTGACGAGTTCATCACGGCTTTGTGGTCGAAGTGTTTTGGCTGTGATTTCACTGCTCCACTTCTATCCGACGATGATGCGAACTCAGTGGCCTCGGACGATTGTCCTCTTCTCAGCGGTAAAGTTCAACAGCGCTTCAGCTCAATTTCAACGCTTTTGAACATCATGATGGTGTTACGGGACTTGGAAATCAGCAACTATATCGACCACGTGGATGTCGCCATTTCGATGCAGGAACGAAACGAAATCGAACCGCCGTCCGAAAAGCTGAGTGTCAAACAACTGATCGATCAGTTCAATTCGTGGCAACGTCGAGTTCGATGACTATCGATTTTCGTCTTTAATCTCTAACGCAGTCACTGTATCATTTTCTTTTACTGTGATATTCCAACGATGACCTTTTCTCCGTTCTACTGCTTTCTACGGTTGCTACTTCAACGCATAAGCGTGTTCAATTCTAACCTTTGAATCGCCTGTCACTGTATAATAAACGTGATTACAATCGATTTGTAGTTGACAGAAGACTTTAGCGAATAAGTTTATTGCGTTAAACAGAACAATTGAGATAGAATAGAAACCCGTTAATTGATTGGACTTTATGGATAGACGCTCATATCTTCGGTATGTTCAACCGCATAAGCCATTCGTTGACGCTTAGCAATGTCTTCTTTCAACCATTGATATGCGTTGTAAACGATGTAAACAAAATAAAGCTAAAAGTTCGATAAGTAAGTAGTGGATTGTTGAAATTACTTGAATGGCATCAATCAAGAAGACAATCCCAGCTAAAAAGATGATGTAGAGTTTTTGATTGAACGGATCTCCGTGCCACAACATGACCTTAAAGCTTCAATTAGTAGGTTAACGTTGCAAGCCGATTACCGATGCAGTTTGATACGTGGTTAAAATCAACGAGACGACGAGTCGTGGGCTCTGAAGTTAACGTGTAAAATAGGAATTGCAAATATTTGGACCTCAAAAATGACAAACGGTAGATAGAAAATCGCTTGTCTTCGATACCAACCCGCGAGGAGAATCGCACTGACCATCAACAGAAGAACATATTGCAAAAGCCAGAGATTAAAACCCGTAGCAAAGATGTAATATCCGATGCTCAACGTCGACGCAACTATTGCAGATATCGCAATGTAGTAAGAAAAGTCCTGAGAAAATGAATTCCGAATATTGTGTAGAAACATACATTTACGTGTTGCTGACCCAAAACTGTGTAATCAGAGGCAACTAAGATCCACGAAATTGGACGTGTCATCTCAGAGAATCGAATACTGCAACTAGCGCACTTATATGAACTTCAGCCACAAGGTCTAGAGAATTTTGAATTTAAAAGCCAAGGAACCAAACAATGATTCTGTTGGAGTCGTGGAATCGAAAGCCTGCAGAAAGGTTCGTCTGTTTTTGTTCTGTACTTATGCTTCAATATAAAACGACACACACGCACCAGTCATAGAAATGCAAACACCGACTTTTGGCTCGTGGGTTTTTCGGACAACACGATTGTCGCTTATCAATTTGCCGCAGCTTGACGCTTATAATACGCTCGATTGATGATAAAAGCGAACACTTTGCTTCAATAGAGGTTTCTACTATTCATCGAAAAAACAAACACAATCTAATGAACTAATCTAATAAGAGAAGACTTAAAAAGAGCCTGATTAGTCGGATTAGAAATCTGAAGTTAATGAGCGAAACAACGAAATTGAACTCAGTTTCGTTTTTATTCGACTATTAATCGTACAGAAAAAGTAGCTTTTCGAAACCGTTGGTCAGTCACGACTGTTTGTAAACATGTTTTGCCGTTAGGTTGCTGTGCAACGCGTCTTAAACGAAGCGGAAGTTTCTCCATTGACCGTTTGTTTGTAGTCCAAAGTTCTTGGTGATCTCTAATCTCCAACGTTCGCTTGTTAGTTTTTATTCTTTCGTTTGTTCTTGAACCATGTTTTCGTAAGCTCGACGCAGAATTAGCAGCACATTGCAATGCTGAACGACGATATTAAGCATGAAAGCAATCGAAAGGCCGAGTATCAGATTCCGATCACCAATCTTCAACGGCAATCCGATCCATTGCCAAACCCAAAGATCGGACGGGTTGACCCAACGATTGTTGTCGATGTAATAGAGAAACCAAAACAGGCCGAAGAAAATGCTTGATATCCACGCCAAAGCCCACTAAAAACGAAGGTGAGTTCAAGTCTCAATGTGACCACTTACATTTCCAATCACGTAAAAAGTGTATAGTCCGGGGTGTTCAGAGACATGGCCAATGAGAAGAATCAAATGAAAAATTGCTATCAAACCATAGACTCCAATGACCGTGTAGTTGATACTAAGAACGCCCAAAGTGACGGCGGCAATCGACTCCAGAATTCCGATCATGAAAACATAGATGACCGCCAACTTCAATTCTCAATTCAAAATCGCTAGATCACAGTCAAACTCACGCGTATCGGAACCATTTTGCAACAAACATATTCGTTTTCATTCTCGAATCGAACCCTATGAACGGGCAAGTGAACGTTGTGTTGATCGTTCGGTTTGGACATTAAAGGTAGTGACAGAGATCCACAAAGCTTTCAATCAAAAAGTATTCATTTAACTTAATCGAATAAGCGACACAAATAAAAAATCAACAAGTTGAGGCGTGAATTGACCTCCGAAGAATTTTCTGTGGAAAGTTTGTGACTAATTAAAGTAATTAAACCGCACCCTTCGGCCATTTTTGTGTATCTCCCGACGAGAGTGATACGCTCAAATTGCATTACATGCTCATCAGCTCTCGCGTGATCATAAAAAACGAGTTGGAAGACGCAGATAATGCGGGAGCTTTGAGTAAGATCGACGCAACAAAACTGGTCAAAGATCGTTTGTTGATTAAAATTTGTGGCCGAGTTCAATTTTGGTCGTCACTGTACGGTTATCATTTGAATGAAGGTCTGGACTAACTCTATGATTAAAGAACGAGGGTTGCAAGTTCTAAAAAACTCGTTGCGTTCAGTTATTCACTTTCTAATCAACACGTTTTCACAGCTCTAAACCGAAATTTTATTTTCTGACAACCATCAACTAAATTCCTAAACGTCAGCCATTTGACGAATATCCAATGTCTTCTCGTCTAATTCCCAAACCGGCATGTGTTCGTACTCGCTCGTTTCCTTGTTCGGTTGCACAAATTTGGCATCACGCAAATAGGAGACCAAAACTTTCAACGACTCGAAGAGCGGAGTTTTAAAGCCAAAATCCGAAATACTCCAACGACCATCAACCATCTTGTTCAACGGCAAGTAATGGAGCTAAAATGGAATTGAACTTTCGGATTATAACCATTACTCACGATTCCACGTGATGTCTTGTACGCCAACAAAAGACGACATCTTGTTAAGATCTCTTTGGTTGGGTCGAAGCCGGGCCAGAAGACCGCAAGCTCACGCGCCTTGAGAACGTAATTAATGGTCTTGGGATGCAAAACTCCGTAAAAATAGCCGTTGAAGTGAACGATTTCTAGGTCGTTGGGCAAGTGGAATTGCATCTTCTTAGTCTTGGTCGCTTGCAAAAATTGACGTCGAATGCGATTCTCGGAACAGACGGTACGATGAATGCGGCGATCGTAGTAGTTCTTCTCCGAATGCGCTCCAAAAGCCGGACGTTTTGGCCAACTGGTGATCTGAAAATCATTTTGAAGCATGAATGATTGGTTGATCTTCACATCCGATTGCTTACCTTCTTTTCATCGTCAAGTGCGTAGCTTGGCGGCGTGATAGTCAACGAAGAAATTTCATTGGCATTTTCACATTCTGTCTCGCGCAAGAAATTGTCGATCATTTCGCTCGACAATTTGCCATCCTTCGTTCGGTTTTTAATCCAGATCTGGATTTAAAGTCGTAAGATGAAGATAACCACAAACTTACGATGACTCTGTCCAAAACCTCCTCATCCAATTTAAGCTCTTGGTTCGCCTTCAAAGTTGCAAACGTCGCTTCAACGACTGTCTTGTCCGAAGATATCAATTTCGGCAAGAGTTGACTTAACGCTTTCCTTTGTTCGGAAGTGACATTAACTTTTGGCTTGACGACTGGCTCCGACAATCCCAACGAAGTGGCTGAGCTTGAGATTTTGGCCATTTGGAGCGGACTGATTTGCAGCAAACTCCACGGTTGAACTGAATTCTCTCGAAGAAAATTGAAACAAAAGTTTTTGCATAAGTAATTATTGTGTTGGAAAAGAAGTTCTCGAACAGCTACCAACTTATCAAGAGTACAGAATTTGCAATTTCCACCACTCAAGTTATCTCGATCGCGACTTCACAAACCCGTTGGCCAAACAAATGAGTTCTTCGCCAACTCATCAAACGAATTGAGCGTACAAAGCATGAAACGAAACTGATTTTCGAATGGGAATTTCAAGAACGCGACCTTGGCAATCGCTCTCCGGCACTAAACAACAAACACAATGATGAAGAAACGGAAATGGAGCATCAAAGCCAAACTGCACCTTCAGCGATCGATGACACACCGATTCAAATAGTGTCATTTTGGCTTTCGCAGGTTGATAACGATGCCAATGGACTGAGCAATACGGAATTCTCAGTCAATTGCTATCGAACGTGTTCGACAGGTTCGATTGGTCGTGAGGTTGCCGTTGGTGAGCTAAACGTTTCACGTTATTCACTGTTTTCCAGGGTTTGATTACGCGGCGTTCACTCAACATCAACAGACTTTAGCGGCTCTTGCGTGCGTAGCTGATTTCAAGAAGTTGCCGTCATTTAATGCCAAATACAAAACATGGATTGAGATTGTCGATTGCTTGCCAAAAGCGGTAAACGACGCAGATTCAACAAACGTTTTGAAGATTTGCAAAAATTCGTCACCAGTTTTTACATTTGTAAAGTTGACCCTCGCAAACCGAACAATAGCGACAAATCACGTTCGTTCGCAAAGACAGAAAACAATCATTATTCAACGGCTTATAAGTACAATAACTCTTCGAATGAATTAATGTCAGAATTGTGTTGTTCGGATCGGAAACCACTTAACGAAATGCGAGCTCAACGAATTGATCGCTCTGTCCGTCGCGGGCGTCTAATGGACTGTGGGAGCCGGATCTTCGCGGCCTATTCAACAAGTGCATTCTCACCAATCGGACAAGTTTCGATTCCGCTTTCTGTTTGAATTGGCTCTGAAACTGTTTGATTTTGTTCGAGTTTGTTTTGAATTGTTTGAATCTGTTTGAATTGTTTTGACTTGTGATCGCCGCGATTTCAAGTAAACGGTCTATTAGCCGAAGTTAAAGGACTACTCGCTTGAGCTGCGGCCCTCGGGCGTCCACCATATCGGACGCTTGTGAGACAACATTGGAATACGATTCTACGGATAGGAATCGTACAGCTCGTCTTTTGTAGTTAACAAGCTAGTAATCAGTTCGATTGACTGATTGTCGCTTTTTTTTATCTTTTTGTGTTGTCCGCGATCTAATGGATCGCGGACATAAAAGACCCGACTGCGAAGCGCCGGCCTTCAATCCCACATCTTCCGTTCGCATCAACGACGCGTTCTTTCAACACGCGAGCCGTTGGCGAACTGATTGAGCCGGGTGTTCTAATAAATTTTGGTTTACGACCAATTGACTAACGATCAATATTATCACGGTCATGTGTTCTGAATGTTTTGTACTTGTCCGCTGCAACATCGCAGCGGATATAAAAAGAGAAACCGCTGTAAAAGACTACGTATCTCTTCTCAAAATCTGTTCCTTGTAGGCGTAGAAGCCGCCCGCCGAGTTCCTGATCCTCAGGGACCCGGAGGCAACGTGCTGGTGGCTGATTCCCGAGCTGAGTGAGTCCTCAAACTTGGGTTAATAAACCTTTACTTCGCGACAAAGCCAAAGAAAACCATCAAAAACGAATTACAAACAGCAAGGAAAAATCGCGGAGCAAAAAGAGCGAGAAGCCGCCGATCCGCCAATCGATCCGATCAAATGAAAGGGATCGACGTTTTTGTGTCCGTTGCGGACACTCCGGGCCGAGGCGAAGGTTGTGAGTCAGACTTAAAGAGCGACCCATTGGGAGGTCTTCGGAAGAATAGTAACTCGAATTCCCAATGCGAAACAGAATTGAACGAGTGAATCAGATTGAAAGGTTTAACTGAAAAGAGTCGTCGACTGATTTACAATCGCTCGACGGTCCGTAACTAGATAAGTGACGTAAGTAGAATAGACCGGACGGTGAGGAAAAACCCGTAGGAACAAAAACCTCCCGTATCCCATTTTGGCTAATTTGAACGTTCAGAGAGCAAAGAAGTTGAAGCAGGTTGTAACCGTGATAAACAAACTTGGTAAACGAGTGAAATTGATTACTCATTGATGCCAGTTGTCCTTGTTGTAGGTGCTTGGAGCGAAACGAACGGTTTGTCTCGTTGGGCTCGTTGGCGTGAGTCCGATGTCGTCTGCACTTGCACGTCGACTTCGGATTCGCATTCGAATGCGTTTGACGGGTTGTGTTCGGCTCCAACACCATCGAACGGCCAATAGAGTCGAGAGAGTCGTAACCATCGAGACGAAACAGATCCACGAATATTTCATCCACGTCGGTGGCCAGATCGCTTCTAATTCAGCGATGAGTGGTAGATGTTGAAGTGACTGGGTAACCGGTCGTGCATCGAGATGTGCTTTCGCCGCTCGATGGAGGTCGTCAATCAATCTGTTGTGCCATGAGTATTGATCCGGGTGGTTCCACCCTCGAATGATTGGCTCTTCAGTTATCATGGTGAGCTTTCGATCTTCAGGTCGTTTGATCGGATGGTCTTTGAGTTGTCCGTTGTGATGATTGAGTCGTTGGTACTTGTCGTTCATCTTCAAAACGAGTTGATTCGTTTTGCACGACGCTCGGTTTTCGAGTTCGCTGATTTCCAAAGTCTCAGGATCCAGGTACCATCGTTGCAACTCGTCTAGAGTCTTGGATCGAACTGATGGAGTTGATTTGCACGTTGGTGAAGGAACGAAGGTGATATCCGGGATTTCGGCGCACAAGTGAATTTGCAAAATCTCGTCGCTGATCGTCTGAATGTGGATGGCAGTCGTATTGAATTGTCGTTGGACCCAACGACGTGGATTGGCCTTGATGAGGTCATGAGTCGCCATCGCATTCAACTCAATCAGCTTGCAGAGATTGATGATCGTCGGTTTCATCATTTCTCGGACCTCATGGATCGCGTATTGATTTCGTGCTGCGATGTCGTCGCTGTGCATCGATCTCGGCTTTCGGGTTCGAATTGCAACCGCGTAGTTCTGAGCTGTAGCGTTGAGCCGTAATCCATCTTGCCATTCACCGTCTTGTCTAACCGTAAGCATCATCTGTTCTGTAGCGCTTATCCAACTTTGGCCGATCATCGTTCCTCGTTTCTTTCCCAGACTGCGGTACTTCTTCGATTGTTCATTCGTCGGCTCCCAAATTGTCGCTTCGGTTGTTGAGATCGAGCAGTAACCTCGTTGGTATTCGCATTGACTCATGTCGGTAGCAATGGAACTCGGATGAATGTTATTCACCTCGGCGTAGATTCGAATGCTTTCCAAGACACAGTTGCGAGTCGTGACTTCGACTGGTCTTCGAATCAAACTTCTCAGTCGATTCGATGTGTAGCTGCTGTCCACGTGGTCGTTCGTTCTCCAAACCGATCCGTGCCGTTGCAGCGTTCCGAATTTGCATCGTTTTTCTCTGATCATCGTCTCTCGCATTCGGTTTTGGTCATCTCGTTGGTTTCGACTGTCACCGTTCGATCTTGTGGATATCCGTTGAGATCGGTGATCAGCTCATGCATCTGCGTGTCGTGTCGACACCGGTAACCGTTTACTTCGTACTGAAGATGATTGACTTCGAACAGCTCGAGGCTCAACGGTTCGCCTTGATCGTGTTCTGTGAACGAACACGTCGGAATTGATGGCATGATCCACAGGATATGTGGTGCGTTCTTTGGGCAAATGAACGGTTTCTGAGCGATGACGGAAGTGACTAAGAGTGCGAAAATCATCAGAGTAGGCCGTAGATTCGTCCATTGAGAGATCTTGTTTCGAGCCACGTTTTTCGCTCGTCGCTGAGGTCGAGTTGTTGCTTCTGGTGTTGGACACACTACTCGTTGTGGTCCCTCAACTTCCGGACTTGTCTCCTGTTCTTCTTGGGCCGTTGCTCGTTGTTCTTCTTGATCTTCCTGTTGCACTTCTAGCGGATATACGCTGTTGATTGCGCGTTTGATCAGATGTCCGTTTTCCAATTCGATCTCCAACGTTCTCGGGACTGCTTCCTTGTCCGTCTGGATCTTCCGAATGATTCCAGTTTGCCAATTCATTCGGTGTTGCTGGTCGTCATGAAGAATTACTGTTTCTCCCAACTTCGGCGGTCTGGTGACACAACGTCGATCGTTGTTGAATTGTCGACGATCAATGAGTGATGGTAAGTAAAGTTTTGTCCAGATCGTCCAAAATTTGTTGAGCTGAGATGTCTGCTGTTGATGAAGTTTGCTCAATTGTCTGTGAAGTCTTCTTTCCACTTCGACATTGAACTCGGGATCCGCTGTGTCGCTGATTTGATGAATCACTTCTTGTCCACCCGGCATCAAGAAGTCGTACGGTCTGAGGATTGGAGTTGCTTCATGAGTTCGAAGTAATGGACGCTTGTTGATGACACTCTCGATCTTGATCACCAGTTGTTCCGTAGATTTGAAATTCCACTTTGTTCATGCCATCGACCGAAAGAGTGCCTTTTTGACGTCTTTGATCAAACGTTCAAAGAATCCTCCGCGCCACGGCGAACGTGGAGTCGTGAAAACCCACGAGAACTTGTGGTCATCACAAAACCGACGGGAAAGTTGAGTGGATGCTGCCTTGAACGTCTTGGCGTTATCCGAAATGATGGTGTTTGGAGTTCCTCGACGAGCTTCAAAGCGATCGAAAGCGCGTAGAAAGTCGTCGGTGTTCGCTGATTCGACCAACTCGAGATGAACAGCCCGAGTCGATGCACACGTAAAGATAACGATAAAGGCTTCGGTATTTTTGAGATGTAATGGGCCGGCATGATCGACGCCAATCGTTTGAAACGGATGTGATTGAGTCACTCGACACGACGGTAATTGCGCAAAGGTCGGTTGTTGGAACGGGATTGCGTCGAATCGTTTACAGTCGTCGCAACGAAGGTAAGCAGATTTGACGGTTCGGTAGTTGATGTGGTATTTTTGTCGTAATTCGGCAAACAATGTCGACGGGCCTGCGTGGTGCAGCTTCCGATGAGTGTAGTCGACGAGTTGTGTGGTGATCGGGTGCTGTTGCGGAAGCCAAATCGGTCGAATTTGTTCGGTGTCCAAATCCGAATACTTCAATCGACTGTGACATCGAAGCAATTGGTCGAGTTCATCAATCACCATGTTTAACTGTTGACGTTTCTGGACTCCCGGTGGGCGTTCTTGTTGAGCTTTGCGAAGTAGTGCTCGTGTGGCTTCAACCGGAGTCGCTTCTGTCATTCCGTGAGTCTTGAGGTTGTCGACTGTCTTCTCAACCGACTCTTCCCATGTGGTACCGACGATCGGTTGAATAGTTGCGCCTTCTGTTTGAGTTAGGAAACACTGGAGTGCCTCATCATTTGATGCTGTCAAGCTGTCGATTTCGTTGGAGTGATCGGTCATCGGTAAGACGAGTGTTGACGGCCAATTACCAATCTGATTGACCCAACTCGGTCCGTTCCACCAAATTTTGCTGTTGCTCAGTGTTTCGAATGAACATCCTCGAGAGATAAGATCGGCTGGATTATCAGCTGTTGCCACGTGTCGAAATTCTGCCCACGAACGAACTTTACGGATTTCCGTCAAGCGATTGTGCACAAAAACGGGCAGTTTTTCGTTCGTTGTAGGAATTTGTTGAAGAACGATAGACGAATCTGACCAGATGATAACACGATCGATGTCCGGGAGTTCTGTCTTAATCAACTGTCCAATTCGACAGGCTATTGTGATGCCGAGTAGTTCGAGTCTTGGAATCGTCAGCGATGCGGAGAACTTATCCACGTGGTTCCTCGGCGCGATGCGACTTTTCGAGAAGATTAGATGGCACTTCGTTTCTCCAGATTGGTTTGTTGTTTGGAGATACGCCGCGGCGCCAAACGCATAACAACTTGCATCACTGAAGATGTGCAGTTGAGTTGAAATCGGATTGTCGACCGTCACGTTTCGGGAGATTTTCAGTTGTCCCGTCCAGTTTGTTTCAATGTCCTTCCATTGGTCTTTCAGTTCTTGTGGCAGCTCGTCATCCCATTCGGCTTTCACGTTCCACGCCTTTTGCAGTGTTCGTTTGGCATCAATCAAAATTGGAGCGAGAATGCCTAACGGATCGAAGATTCCGGCAGTTCGACTCAAGATCGTGCGTTTCGTAACCCGTTGGAGTTGCTTACAGTCGATTTTGATCTCGAATTCATCTGTTGCCGTTGACCATTGAAGTCCCAACGTTTTGCATGTCTTCGAAGTGTTCTGTGGATCGAACTTGGAGACCACGGAGTCGTTGTTTGAATAGTACTCACAAGTTCATCTTAACTTGCTGTAAGTAGGATTTGACTGCTTCGGAATGTCGAATTGCCGATTCGGAATCATCATATGTCGTGAGGAAATTGTCGACGTAAATGTTGTTCATGAGAGTGGTCATTTGACGGTTCTTGTCGAGATGTAGTTTCAGACTCATGGCTAGAAGACTGGGTGAGCAGATGACACCGAAACAAACACGTCGGAATCGGTAGATTTGGATGTTCTGTCGGACGAATGGTTGAGTCCAATCCCGTGATCCAAAGAATCTCACGACGTCTCGGTCATCTTCGTGTAGTTCCAATTGTAGGAATGCTTTTTGAATGTCGCTCGTTACTCCGATGGGTTGTTGTCGGAATCGCAACAGAATACCAACGAGTTGTGGCAGCAATAGAGGACCGCGGTACATGCAGTCATTCAAACATAGATGTCCTTTTGCAGCTGTCGAAGCGTCGTAAACTAAACGCAATTTCGTTGTCGTGGAAGATTCTTTCACCACAATCTGATGTGGTAGATAATGAACCAAACGATCGGTTTCCATGTTCGTCACTTTCTCGACGATTCCGAGTTGAATTTGTTCTTCGATAATCGCTTGATACGCCGCCTTCAGTTTGTCGTTCTGTTGAAGTCGTTTCATCAGACTGGCCGTTCGTTTAAGCGAAAATTCGAAGTTGCTGTGGAGTTTCTTTTCTTCTCTATTCCAGAGCCATCTAACTCGCAGACGTCCATCTCCCAGCTGTTGTGTCGATTCTTCGAATTGCTTCCAGATACGTTCTTCGACGGTTTGTTGGTCGTTGCTGGTGGTTAAACCGGTGTTTTCCATACTCCAAAAGTCTTTCAAAACGTTCTCGGGCGATGTCTCCTGAGTCTCGAGTTCGGGATGCACCAGTTGAGTGACAAAACTACGCATTACCGGTCGTTTGACGTCTCTTGGCTGATGAATGATAACCGGACCCAATAGACTGTCAATCTTGGCGTGATTGGTGTCGATCGTTTTGCGTGGCCATTTCATCAGCGCCCAAAACTCGTCGTAACCCAAAAGCATTTGTGGTGTGTCGTCGACTTGTCGGACTGCTTTTCCGTTGAGTTGTAAGACGATCATTGTGTTGACGATGTTTGGGATTGACCACGCCGTAAAGGAATGAGTCGATCCGTCCGTCAAAAGCAGCGTGACTTCCAGTTTGTGGCTTTCAGCTTCTTGATTGAGAGTTCCGCCCAAAACTTCGGTCTTCAATGTTCGACTTTCTTTCGGTTTCAGGCCGAGTTGTCGCATCAGGCTGTGAGTGATGTAACTCGTGTCGCTGCAGCAGTCGAGAAGTGTTGTGGTTTTGATTTCAGCGTTGCCCGTTGAATCCAACAGTTTGACTCCGACAGTTGGCAATGATCGCCCATTCTGTGTGGAAGTGTACGTATGTGCAACGTCTGCTGATCCCAACTGCTGTTCGTCGTCCGAGGGTTCTCGTAGTTCTTCTTCCAATTCGTCAGCAATGTCCTTTTGGACCTCTTCGTCTTCAATTTCCTGCTCTGTGGACGTGACGAATGTGCGTTTCGCTTTCAGCTTCGGACACAGTAACCGATGGTGATTTCCGGCACATGATGAACATTTTCTGTTGCATTGTTTTGCTTGATGATCCAATTGAAAGCAAGCGAAGCATTTGCCCAACTCTTGTAGACGCTTGTAACGATCGTCCAGTGTCTTGTATGTGCTACAGTTCGTGGAGTTATGGTCGGCAGTGACGTTGCAAAACAAGCACTCTCGATTCGCGGTCTTCGACTGTCGTGTTGTGTAGGTCCGATTTGGTGCTCGAATGGGCGAAGCTTTGTGTCGTTTGGTATTCTCGAACGTCTTTTCCACATGCTGAAGACAGTTGAGGAAACCGGTCAGATTGTAAACATCCGATCTGATCGTTTTTATTCGTCGAAGTTCGATGATCGCTGTTGAGTTGAGTTTAGCTTCCAGCTGATGAATGATTAGCGGATTGTCGATGTTGATGCCGTGATTCGCAAATCGTCGTTCAAGTCGTCGAATCTTCAGATAGAACTCGCGCACTTCAGTTACTTCAGTCAATTGTGGAATCGAGTTGATTTCGTCCATCAGTTTGCGTTGTACGACTTCAGGTCGATTATAAGCGTCATCCAATGAGGCCAACATTTCGTCGAATTCGTAGAACTTGAAGGCATCAATGGTGGTTGTCGCTCTTCCACGTACCAAACTCTTCAGGTACTGACCTTTCGCCGCACTACTTAATTGTGGAGAGTTGTAGACTGAATTGAACCAATCGATCCAATTTGAGTACTCGAGAATGTCTCCGTCAAATGTGATCGGTTCCAATTGTGGTGGTCTTACGCCGTGTTGAGCGATCATCTGTGGCTGTACGTTACCGGCGATCGAGACCGAATTCGCGGGCGGTTGAGCGCTCGTGGTTCGTGAAGGAATCGATGGCTGATTTATTTGAGTATGTTGTCCAGTAACATTTTGTCGCATCGGTTGTCGTTGGCTGAATGTCGTTAAGCCAATAGACGATGATTGTGTTTGCTGGACATGAGTCGACCACATCGGAGCAGAGGATGTTTGCCAAATCGGTTGTGGCATCAGAGAGAGGTGTTCTCCGGTTTCGACGATGGTCGGTAGGACTAATTCTGATGTATGTGATCTGGTTTGCAATTCCGGCATTGTTTTTGGCGGTGTGTGTCGTTCGTAGATCGAATTGAAATTCGACAGTGTAGTGTTGACAGTTTTCGGTAGTGAAGTTTTCGGTGTGAGCTGATGGTTAAAAGACTCCTCGGTTGGTTTTGGCGAGCCGTTCATGGACATTTGCGACAAACGTTCTTATTTTTTATCTTCAGTTAAGTCGTTTAACTTCGTTCCCAACACCTTGATTTTCGATCGAATGACTGACTGCTGTTCCTCGATTTGTCGACGAATGTCAGGTAGATCACACGTCAACAGGAATTGTGTGTATTCCTCTTCGAGTTCAGAATTTTCGTTTCGTCTGTTTTTCCATTCGTCGCCGAGTGTTTGGATGAATCCCAGGCTTGTTGTCAAACTATCGTATTTGAGTTGATGATGTTCGATTGTTTGTTGACACGAGTTAAACCGTTCTTCCAATGACTGAGTTGTATCGTCAACGAAATCCGGAATGTCTGTCGCTTGCTGTAGGACGTTCTTAATCTCGGCGACTGCGTTCGTAAGCTGTTCCTTGATCTTCTGTATTCGCTCCTTTTGACCTCGAGTTATCATCATGACGTTCGCACCAGAAGACTCTTGGAGTTGCTATTGTTAGCCGGAAGTTCTTTCGTGCGTCGTCTAGTTGCTCTCGAAGTTGTTTTCTCCTCTTTTGATGGCGTGTTCGTGCGTTCGGCTTGACTTTCATCGGGTAGGCGAGTTGGATTTGATCGCTGTAATCAAACGAGTTAATCCGTTCAGAATTTGCTGGTTCTTCGCGCGCCACAACCTGCTTTGCACTGCTGCTTGTACCTACGTCTTGTGCCTTCCGAAGAGGCTCAATTGGTGGTGTCGAGGGCGCGCGAATATGCGGTCGTTTGTCGGCCTGCGAGTCGACTACCGATCTACCTGCTCGTTGCCTCTTTGTTGAAGGAGAAGCAATTTGCGGTACTGTCGGTGATCGTTCTCGCGGCTCGGACGGTGCTGTGATGCGGGGTCGAATCTCGACGGCTTGTTGTTCGGAATGCTTTCACGTCCGACGGAAACCTTTTAGCTAATGGTCTCGTGGGCGGCAGGCAACTGATGGGCTTAAGAGAACGTTTGAACTGTTGCTCTGATCTCTGACGTCACGGTGTGGAAGGACGAAATTAGCGTGAAAATCGATGATTTTCGGAACTTAGTGTGAAGAATGACACTGCGGAACGCGCACAGACAAAAGGCTTTTATGGTATCGTCGGATGCTTCGGAAGGAAGCCGTTTCTTGCACCATGAAAGAGTTCAACGTCTCTTCGCAAAAATTGATTCCAGGAGCACCTAACGACCTCCCTTCGCTTGGAGGCCGCCAGGCGGTGTGTTGATTCGTTACCCGAGGATGGGGGTGACCTCAAACTTGGGTTAATAAACCTTTATACGTAACACGAGATAAACAAAAACGGAATACAAAGGAACGGATTGGCGGAGCGAAAAAAGGGGAGTCGTCGTTCGGAAGGAGCAATCGGAGAAAGTGAATGGGTCGATCGCTTCCCGCAGGATGATCGCTGATTGATTTGGCCGTTGATCCCTGTGTTTTGTCCGGTCGCGGACAGCTGAGTCGACCGTCGATCGATGACCGGTTTCGTGACTGCTTTCAAGACTCGGAAGATTTGAATCGTGAACCCAATAGTCGCGGTCGTCACCCAGATTCTCCAAACTGGCATCCAGCATTGCGAGAGCCAATTAGTGAGCCAATTAAGTGGATTGATCGGTTCGGGATGATTCACGACTAAGCTATGGTGTCCGGCCAATTTCTTCCATTGCGTATCGGCGGCGGACAATCGTTGTACGTCTTTGATAAGATCACCGAAGAATTTGAGTTTCAACTGATCAAAGACGTGGAAACTGATCGGGTCAAAGTCGGCGTCGTCATAGGCCAGTTGGGTCGCTGCGTGATGAATCGGATTCATTGAGATCCTCGACGTAGTTCCGTTGCCGGGTTGATACTCGACCAGTTTGGACTTCCATTCGATGATCCGAGAGTAGTCTATTACGTGGTGTTCATAAGACAAAAAGTCTCGCCCTCTCTCGGTCTCTCTCTTACTAGCGTGTACACTGTACTCTCTAACATCGCATTCATAAGAAAATCAGTTAATCATTTTGCGCTTAAACCTGTCACTTTTGGCTAATACCTGTCACCTTTTGCTTATATCCATCAAAAATTGTCAAGTATAGACCTATATAAAGGTTTTTTTAAAATACAGTAACCATACACCATCCCCTAATAAGATACAAGAATACAGTAACCGTAGTTTATTACGTAGTGTTCGTAAGAAAAAGTATTTCGAAATCGCGAAAACTCATCAATCATCCGCCTGTCAATTCTTATTACCTTTGAGCTTCAAAAACAGGTGTTCATTTTGTAAGAAAATTTTCGCGAGAGCATAACCCATGTGAGCAGATGCTTTTTGTGATCGTTTAAGTTGTTCATCAAAACAAACGCTTGCAATTGAAAAAACAATCTTTGAATAGTACAAAATTGGTGTCATTTGATTGCGAATTTTGATGGGAGTGCGAAAATTACAGCGCTGAATTGTCGTGTTTTCTTTCTACAACTCTTTAGTCCAGTTTTTGCACGCCTGTTGATCGAATTTACTATTGAAATTTGTTCTTCAGACACCAAAGTTTATTTCCTACCAGAAAGACTCGCGGCTTCGCCGCTCGCTTTCTTTACTTGTGTTTTGTGTGCGTTAAACTTGCGGCTTTGTCGCTTGCTTACTTGTAAACAATAACAAAAAATTCAACAATTAACTGGTGAAATGCACTGAAATCAAGAAATCAGAAACTTGACATTACATCGATCGTATCCCTGCGAATAGCTGTTTTGGATACATGTATTAAATACCGTTGTAACGCTTTTTAATTGCGCTTTCTAGAATGCTAATATACATATTAGAGAAACATCTTAACAACCAAAATATGTGGACCCGCATTTGGAGCAAAAATGAACAGAAAATTTCTACCAAAGTTAATAACTCCATTGTGATTATTTTATATGCTGTCATATATTGCATGTCGATGAGCCCTACTGATGCGCACAACGCTATGTTCTTTCAAGGCAATCGGCTTAACTTTCGATATGGTTTGATTAGAAAAACAGATTTTAGTGTTAATTTCAAGTCAAAAATTTACTTAGTAAAAGTTCGTATCTTGCAAAACAAATGTCAAATATGTACTCTCCATACTCCAATCTATAAGTTGGAACACTTTGTTTTTGCTCAAAACCTCAAAAGCGTCACCCCATCACCATCACCATCATCATTGCCGATTATGTTAGGGGAAACACGAACAACAAACAGACGGCAGAGAAAAAAGCAGGTGCCGTAAACAACAACAAAAAAATTATTCGGCAATTGGGACGCTTGGTTTCGGTGGTGGCTCGAGGGCATTCAATTTCTCACGTAAGCCGTTGCATCGACGCCAGTAGCGGAACCATTGGATTGTTGTGAACACGAACAATACAGCGAGAATAACGATAATGGCCCAACGGATATGATCGGTTTCAACATCAGAACAATTCTTGACGCTGAAAGGTCCGAGTCGTTGAACGTCTTACGGAAGCATGTTAGAGGGACACGGTTGTACCTAGAAATGCTTTCATTAACTTCTAAGAAGGTCAACAGAATCTTACCGATGGAATGCTCGGCATTCCGTTTCCGGAGGGCATTGAGCCCAAATACCACAGTTGCCCTTGAGTTGGCCGACGAGCGGGACGAACGTTTGTTGCATCTTTTTTTCACAACCAAATTGAACACGAATGATGTGAAAAATGGTTTTTTGGCGTTTCGTTAAAATTATGCAAATTTGTTACACGTCAGCATAATTACAAAAGTTTATTGACCAAATGAAAAACATTAACATCAGAGTTATGCAAAGTTCGTAAATAGTGAACAATTTCATTCATTGCGATTCCGAGCGAACGTAGAATACAAAAAAATAGACAATAATGACCACAAACTTCGCTCGTGGCTTTTTGAAAACAAAACGTGTTGGTTGTAACGCTAGAAAACTTGTTCAAAAAATCGGCGATTGGTTTTGGAGGTTTGTCCGCAAAACTGTCAAAATACTCGGCAGTCGACGGCGAACAAACGTAAATGGCACACCAATGACTTCCGGGCATGTGATGTGGGTCGTGGTTGAGAATGAACATATGGGGGTAACTACGGCTTCGAAGTATCTGGTCTATCGGATGGCATCCCCGAAAGATATGGCGAGTTGACGGCAAACGACTCAACAATCTTTCCATTGTTATCTCGTTCATAGTTCTTGCGATGTGAAGACAACACCTCCAAAGCCGATCGGCACAAAACTCCGAGAATCAACAGAATAGCGCCAATAAAAACGTATAATAGACACCGTAAAATTCCTTCTGGAGTAATCAGATTAGAAGGATCGAAAAACGGTAACGTGTCGTTAAAGTCCATTTTTTCAAATAATGAGGTCCGAGCTCGCTTGCCGAAACTTATCAATAGTTAGAATAGCGTCGTATTCGGCATAAATCAAGAGAACCACACCTCCTTGAGGAATTGGTTTTCGAAATTTCATTTGTAGGTTTGTTGGCGAATGACGAATCAAATCAAAAGTAGCACGGGTGTCCGCGAATTCAATCAAATTCGCGGATAGAAAACCGATCGCCTACTAAAATCGTTTATAAGCGGCCGCTTCACGGCCGTCGGTTATCCTTTTGTTTTGTAGTCGATGGAATAAATTCTCCACCGTTCGACTGCGAACCGTTGATTCACCCGCAGAGGCCGGGATAGAATTCTCGACTCCAGGGGCATTATTTGGGAAGAAATTAACCAGTTGGGTATATTTTACACTGGTGGTCGACAATGAGGTCGTCAAATCGAAACAGTAAATGTTCCAACCGGATTCAAATTGCTTAAGCGAAATGGCGTTAGAAGAATCATTGAACGCGTAACCGGTGGCCATTAGCATGTCGTGATAAGCTCTCACGTATTGTTGACCATCATCGTAATTCATTTCGTATGGAACTTAAAAAAAGAATTACGAAAAAAGACTAATTCGAACAAACCGATGGATGATCGATTCCGGCCGTTGTTATGGTAATATCACGTACGTTGTACGGTTTGAAATTGAACGGATTCATCGACTGTGCGCCATTGAACGCCGCTGTTGAAACCATGGCCAAAACGATACGCCGTGGACATTGATCACCGAAAATGTTCCCGTGAAAATCTGTTCGACCCTCGGTTATGATGAGATGCTTCATTTGTGTTCGACGAAGCGGGTATTTTGCCGGAGTTTGTTCCAGGTGTGCATGCATTGTCAACGATAGGCTGTCTATGAGATTGAAAAATTTGCAATACAAACGACATTTCGTTATTTGCAAGTTGTAAGCGGAGTCGGCGGCAGCGCCCGGATTAAAAATACAAAAGTCATCAGAGTTCGGTGTCAAGAAAATGTCCATTTCGGCACCGTTTACCAGCAAAAGATCCTGATTGAACACGTCGGCAGGTACTTTGCTAATCAGTTGACACGGTTTGCTTAAAGCAAAAATGTTGCGGCTTGAATTGAGGCCCGAATCTGTTTCGCTCTCTGCATCGGCGTACGGAAAATAGCCGACCTCACTGAGCGAATATGTTTTGGCTTCGTGTCCATTCGACAATAACAGATCGAAATACGATTTGTACGAACTCAAACCGTTTCCCGAATAGACCTCACGGCCGCCAATCAAAACTCGACAGTTTTTTACGAAAGTGCTTCCTATTGCTTGAATAGCCGCCGGTGTGTCTTTGGCTTCCAACGTTTTGCCATTGGATTTTGTTATACGGAATTCGGTAACAAAGTAACTGTCGTTAAGACTAATGTAACTGTTGCCGCTGAGAACTTTGAAAGGAAAAGGAAACTGTTCAATACTGTTCGTCGCAAGTATTTCACGGTAGTGTCCGCACTTTGTGCGGATCACGAAAGGCCAAATCCCCACCCCCTTTTTTCCATTATAAAAGCGTCGTGAACGAACGCCCCTTGCTTCTTTTTCTTCCCCTTTTTTGTCCCCTATTTTCACTTGAGCTGAAACGGAGCGGCTCCATAAGCTCAAGAGGAAATCCGACAACAATAAACTCTCTCTTTATTTTGGAAGTACGACTAAATCGGTCAAAGACGTTCAAGGCAGCATCCACTCAACTTTCCCGTCGGTTTTGTGATGACCACAAGTTCTCGTGGGTTTTCACGACTCCACGTTCGCCGTGGCGCGGAGGATTCTTTGAACGTTTGATCAAAGACGTCAAAAAGGCACTCTTTCGGTCGATGGCATGAACAAAGTGGAATTTCAAATCTACGGAACAACTGGTGATCAAGATCGAGAGTGTCATCAACAAGCGTCCATTACTTCGAACTCATGAAGCAACTCCAATCCTCAGACCGTACGACTTCTTGATGCCGGGTGGACAAGAAGTGATTCATCAAATCAGCGACACAGCGGATCCCGAGTTCAATGTCGAAGTGGAAAGAAGACTTCACAGACAATTGAGCAAACTTCATCAACAGCAGACATCTCAGCTCAACAAATTTTGGACGATCTGGACAAAACTTTACTTACCATCACTCATTGATCGTCGACAATTCAACAACGATCGACGTTGTGTCACCAGACCGCCGAAGTTGGGAGAAACAGTAATTCTTCATGACGACCAGCAACACCGAATGAATTGGCAAACTGGAATCATTCGGAAGATCCAGACGGACAAGGAAGCAGTCCCGAGAACGTTGGAGATCGAATTGGAAAACGGACATCTGATCAAACGCGCAATCAACAGCGTATATCCGCTAGAAGTGCAACAGGAAGATCAAGAAGAACAACGAGCAACGGCCCAAGAAGAACAGGAGACAAGTCCGGAAGTTGAGGGACCACAACGAGTAGTGTGTCCAACACCAGAAGCAACAACTCGACCTCAGCGACGAGCGAAAAACGTGGCTCGAAACAAGATCTCTCAATGGACGAATCTACGGCCTACTCTGATGATTTTCGCACTCTTAGTCACTTCCGTCATCGCTCAGAAACCGTTCATTTGCCCAAAGAACGCACCACATATCCTGTGGATCATGCCATCAATTCCGACGTGTTCGTTCACAGAACACGATCAAGGCGAACCGTTGAGCCTCGAGCTGTTCGAAGTCAATCATCTTCAGTACGAAGTAAACGGTTACCGGTGTCGACACGACACGCAGATGCATGAGCTGATCACCGATCTCAACGGATATCCACAAGATCGAACGGTGACAGTCGAAACCAACGAGATGACCAAAACCGAATGCGAGACGATGATCAGAGAAAAACGATGCAAATTCGGAACGCTGCAACGGCACGGATCGGTTTGGAGAACGAACGACCACGTGGACAGCAGCTACACATCGAATCGACTGAGAAGTTTGATTCGAAGACCAGTCGAAGTCACGACTCGCAACTGTGTCTTGGAAAGCATTCGAATCTACGCCGAGGTGAATAACATTCATCCGAGTTCCATTGCTACCGACATGAGTCAATGCGAATACCAACGAGGTTACTGCTCGATCTCAACAACCGAAGCGACAATTTGGGAGCCGACGAATGAACAATCGAAGAAGTACCGCAGTCTGGGAAAGAAACGAGGAACGATGATCGGCCAAAGTTGGATAAGCGCTACAGAACAGATGATGCTTACGGTTAGACAAGACGGTGAATGGCAAGATGGATTACGGCTCAACGCTACAGCTCAGAACTACGCGGTTGCAATTCGAACCCGAAAGCCGAGATCGATGCACAGCGACGACATCGCAGCACGAAATCAATACGCGATCCATGAGGTCCGAGAAATGATGAAACCGACGATCATCAATCTCTGCAAGCTGATTGAGTTGAATGCGATGGCGACTCATGACCTCATCAAGGCCAATCCACGTCGTTGGGTCCAACGACAATTCAATACGACTGCCATCCACATTCAGACGATCAGCGACGAGATTTTGCAAATTCACTTGTGCGCCGAAATCCCGGATATCACCTTCGTTCCTTCACCAACGTGCAAATCAACTCCATCAGTTCGATCCAAGACTCTAGACGAGTTGCAACGATGGTACCTGGATCCTGAGACTTTGGAAATCAGCGAACTCGAAAACCGAGCGTCGTGCAAAACGAATCAACTCGTTTTGAAGATGAACGACAAGTACCAACGACTCAATCATCACAACGGACAACTCAAAGACCATCCGATCAAACGACCTGAAGATCGAAAGCTCACCATGATAACTGAAGAGCCAATCATTCGAGGGTGGAACCACCCGGATCAATACTCATGGCACAACAGATTGATTGACGACCTCCATCGAGCGGCGAAAGCACATCTCGATGCACGACCGGTTACCCAGTCACTTCAACATCTACCACTCATCGCTGAATTAGAAGCGATCTGGCCACCGACGTGGATGAAATATTCGTGGATCTGTTTCGTCTCGATGGTTACGACTCTCTCGACTCTATTGGCCGTTCGATGGTGTTGGAGCCGAAACACAACCCGTCAAACGCATTCGAATGCGAATCCGAAGTCGACGTGCAAGTGCAGACGACATCGGACTCACGCCAACGAGCCCAACGAGACAAACCGTTCGTTTCGCTCCAAGCACCTACAACAAGGACAACTGGCATCAATGAGTAATCAATTTCACTCGTTTACCAAGTTTGTTTATCACGGTTACAACCTGCTTCAACTTCTTTGCTCTCTGAACGTTCAAATTAGCCAAAATGGGATACGGGAGGTTTTTGTTCCTACGGGTTTTTCCTCACCGTCCGGTCTATTCTACTTACGTCACTTATCTAGTTACGGACCGTCGAGCGATTGTAAATCAGTCGACGACTCTTTTCAGTTAAACCTTTCAATCTGATTCACTCGTTCAATTCTGTTTCGCATTGGGAATTCGAGTTACTATTCTTCCGAAGACCTCCCAATGGGTCGCTCTTTAAGTCTGACTCACAACCTTCGCCTCGGCCCGGAGTGTCCGCAACGGACACAAAAACGTCGATCCCTTTCATTTGATCGGATCGATTGGCGGATCGGCGGCTTCTCGCTCTTTTTGCTCCGCGATTTTTCCTTGCTGTTTGTAATTCGTTTTTGATGGTTTTCTTTGGCTTTGTCGCGAAGTAAAGGTTTATTAACCCAAGTTTGAGGACTCACTCAGCTCGGGAATCAGCCACCAGCACGTTGCCTCCGGGTCCCTGAGGATCAGGAACTCGGCGGGCGGCTTCTACGCCTACAAGGAACAGATTTTGAGAAGAGATTCGTAGTCTCTTACATGGTGCAAGAATTAGATTCCTACCGCAGCATACGAATATACTACACGATCCCTTTCTGTACGCGTTCCTCAGTGTCATTCCTCAAGTTAATTCCCGGAAATCATCGACTTTCACGCTAATTTCTTCCTTCCACACCGTGACGTCAGAGATCAGAGCAACAGTTCAAACGTTCTCTTAAGCCCATCAGTTGCCTGCCGCCCACGAGACCATTAGCTAAAAGGTTTCCGTCGGACGTGAAAGCATTCCGAACAACAAGCCGTCGAGATTCGACCCCGCATCACAGCACCGTCCGAGCCGCGAGAACGATCACCGACAGTACCGCAAATTGCTTCTCCTTCAACAAAGAGGCAACGAGCAGGTAGATCGGTAGTCGACTCGCAGGCCGACAAACGACCGCATATTCGCGCGCCCTCGACACCACCAATTGAGCCTCTTCGGAAGGCACAAGACGTAGGTACAAGCAGCAGTGCAAAGCAGGTTGTGGCGCGCGAAGAACCAGCAAATTCTGAACGGATTAACTCGTTTGATTACAGCGATCAAATCCAACTCGCCTACCCGATGAAAGTCAAGCCGAACGCACGAACACGCCATCAAAAGAGGAGAAAACAACTTCGAGAGCAACTAGACGACGCACGAAAGAACTTCCGGCTAACAATAGCAACTCCAAGAGTCTTCTGGTGCGAACGTCATGATGATAACTCGAGGTCAAAAGGAGCGAATACAGAAGATCAAGGAACAGCTTACGAACGCAGTCGCCGAGATTAAGAACGTCCTACAGCAAGCGACAGACATTCCGGATTTCGTTGACGATACAACTCAGTCATTGGAAGAACGGTTTAACTCGTGTCAACAAACAATGGAACAGCATCAACTCAAATTCGACAGTTTGGCAACAAATCTGGGATTCATCCAAACACTCGGTGACGAATGGAAAAACAGAAGAAAGTCGAAGTGAAAACGCAAGAATTACAAAAATTCGACTGAGATAAAGAAACGACTATCCATTGGTCGCTGATTGTCGACGATTAAATACGAGAAGACGGGCGATCGACCGTGGCTCACGCACTCCGAAAAGTGCTTTTAGTGTCCGGAATGAACATTCTGATCACTTAGTAGTTGATCTCTTGAATCTTCCGTTCACTTCTATAATTGATTTCGCTACGGCCATCGGAGCGGCCGTTTTCACGTGAATCGTTTTCACGATTCTCACTTTTGCATCAGTTTGAAAGTACCGTACTTCTTATTTATTTTTTCAGTGACATCAATCGCTGTACTTTTGTTGATTAACTTCCTTTGCCGCAATTGTGAAATCTGTTTTGCTGTTAACTTCCCGACTTAATCAAAATTCAAGAGTTCTGTGTGTCTGTGTGCGTACGAAACAGAAACAGGTGAACGAGCAGAAAACCAAAGATTTTCAATGGCAAATGAACGACAGATTCTCGAATGAACAAACAGGTGATATGTTCAGTACCCGAAATCCGAAAGAAATAGAATTGATACTGAAGAGATCGTTAGATGTCGACAAAAGTTTTGAGCCACAAAACGGCGGTTGTCCGTACCGTTTCTCGACTTGGCCATTTTCATGTCTGTTGACTTCGCCTTGTCGTTCAATGTCCTTCTGATTTGATTGTTTTTGGTTAACCAATTGGCGAGATGGGTGCAAAAAAGAAGTCGAAGATCGAAGTGTCAACGGTTCCTTGCGATGAAGACGATCCAGATAGCCCAGAAAAATGTTGCTGTGGAGTTAACGTTCACGTTTCGTTCAATTTGCGTTCCAATCAATCGACATTTTGTTTTAGACCGGAGCTTTGATCGTTGGCTTTTTGGGATTTGCCATGGCGGCGATCGGATTCGTAGGGTCGTGGTACATGAACAAAGTGGCAGAGTGTTTCATCGAAGGCTTCTCGATGTTCTCCTACTTCATGGTGTTCTACGGAAGACTTAAAAACAACAGACATTGGTATCTTCCTCTTCTTCTCGTTCATGTAAAGTCATTTACTTACGTAGATAATATAAACTTTTTTCTAGGCCTTGGCAATTCCCATCCTGACGATCGTTGGCGTTTTGTTTATCCTCGTCAACTTGAAGATGCTCAGAGCCTCCGAATTTCCACTTGTTATTCACCTGAAGTTCTCGCTCGATATTACCGCTGAAGGAATGACATTGACGGCGTACAACGCTGTGACCTCGTTAATCAACTGCTACTTTCTCAACGTCGTAACTCGTTCGTATTTGTTTATGCGAAGAACTTGTCCGAAACGAAAGAAAATGCGAGTCGTTCGCTTAGTTTGATCGCTCTCCGCAGTTTGATATTAAAGTTAGCAATCGCAAATTCATTTTCTAGCAAATTTAAAAGAATAAACGAATTCAGCTGTCAATCGAAGTTGATTCATAGGTATCTTAAAGAATGTCGCTAACAACATTTGTTGTCGTAGCACTGGCGGCGTGAAAGTGGGGAACACGTTGAATGTTCGGATTCAAAAGCACATCGATTATGTACAATCGTGCCCGATAAACAACACGAACAAAGTAGAACTAAAACAAGAGTTTCAAAAACAATTTCATTTGCTCATTAATGACCTGAATAAAAGATCCACAAACAACGAACATACCAACAATGACGGCTCCCCACGCTTCTGCTGAACCGTTTTTGAACGTTTCATCCGGTTCTTTTCTGCCTTTTCCGAGATAAGACAAAGCAGCAAACGTATAAATGGAATATATGATCAGACCGTAGATGATTGAAAGTGTCTGAAAACTGTTGAGTTCAGATCTCAACTCCACTTACATTCAAAACAATGTGCGGCCAATAGAAGTTTGGACGAAGCGAATTGTATCCGTAGAAAAGACACAAACTTGTGACGAACGAAACCAGAAATCCAATAGTCAATGAAGTATGACCGGCAATAAGCTCCACAACTGAAAATATGTTTTGTGATTCATTGTACTGCTCTTGACTTGTCCATTGGCAACCCACCTGTTCCAAGGCCATTTGATATGATGCCGATTATTGCAATGTAGAAGCTTCCTTTATAAACTGAAAGGCCACACAAACAAAGATAGTAGGGATCACTTTCTGCCGGAGCTACAACCATTTTGCTGAAATCAATTTGGTTACTCCACGGAAACACTGCAGATACTTTGGGACAGAATAATCGAATATAAAACAAAAACAGTCAGCAGATTGAAGTCGCTTATTTGAACAGGCGACTGAATCCGTCCAATGTCTAAAATAACAAAAGCCGTCCAGTTTGTGTAATAGAAATTAATTGTGATTCAATAATAAACTCTGGAATAAATTTAAAAATGTTTATCTATTGCCAAAAACCCGGCAGTTATAAACATCACATGTTGGTCCCACAAGCCAATTGGACACCAATCTTTCTCAGAAAAACCCAACATCTGTCAGAGCCGAATTCAGTTCTATTGTTGTTAAGCAAATAAACCTTTATTCGTTCTAATTCATTTAACAAAGTCACTTATTCCATTTAGGCAGCTATGACTCGGTCTTCGTCCATTTCCTTGCTATTCAAGAACTTGCTGAACATGTCGGTCATACGATTCGTGATACTGAGCATGTTTTTGCCTGCCATCTTCATTGGTTCTCCGTCGTTTTTTTCTTCTTTCGACTTCAGAATCGTGTGATCGGACATAAACGAATTCAACATCTCGAATGGATTACGAGATTTGTCGTTTTGGAAACCATCGAAAATCTTTGCTAATGGATTCTGGCCTTCAGCAAAATCAAAACGTATCTTGATCGCGTTTTTGTCTTCGGCATTGGAAGATGACTCTTGAGATTTGAGCAAATCTTCAAACTCATCCACTTTGTCGTTCTTTGAAGATTGTTCACCAGCCGAGTGGTCAATCATATCTTCCATTTTGTGTGCCTTGATCATGCCGTCAACTTTCTTCAACTCTGTTCGAACATCACGCATAAAAGAAGTGGTGAAACGGCGCAACCACGGAGCGAAATGATATTTCAACGAGCGAACTGATTCTTGAATTTCGGATACCAAACCGGTCACATGAGTCGACAAACGAGCCATCAATGGAAAGCAATGAAGTGGAAGTCGTTCATCAACCGGGTGCACTCTTTCAAGTCGTACCAACTGTTCTGCCCGTAGATCTTCGATTCGCACGAGAATTTTAAGCGATACTTTTGTCATTTCGCCGTTCACGTTCTCAATCTTAAAATCGCTCCAGAACGACATTTCATGCAAATTGCGACCAAAGTCCGGAGAATTGATGCGCTTTGATTCGAAAACTTTGGACAATTCAGATACATAGTTCGTCTTGTTGGGTCGCTAAAAGCAGATCTTTTCTTTGAACCTTTTAGTTCACTTACATCAACATCTGCGTAGAGCCAAACCGCATAAGATATCGATTCAATTGTCATGTTGGCATTATACATAGATTGCGCGATGTCTTTAAGATTCGATTTAACGAACATCATTTCTTCTTCAAACGACCATTCCAACAACTTCTAAAACAACGATTTGTTCGAGTACTTGGCCCACTGACTAACCTCTCTTTGTATGTATTCGACATAACCGCCGTCCAAACGAACAGTTTTCAAGTTTGGTGCAATCGAATGCAAATTGTCAGCTGATTTAGAATAAAAGTCAGGCTCTTTAATCGTTGTATTATTGCCCTTTTTTGGAATACTGATCGTTAGATTCAGAGCCGTGATGTTCTCGTAAACTATTGGAAGATCGAGAGTGTAGAAGTTCTCCAATTCAACAGGCTTCTTATCAAATGGATCTGCGTATTTCAATTCTTCTGTTGAAGGTTCTTTGACGTTTTTCTCTCCTAGATTCGCGGTTGTTGTTGCCTTGGTATCTTCAGGTTCAGTGCCTGATCCCATCAGAAGATTTTTTAGCTGTTCCGTGGAATCAAGACGTAAAACTAAACTTTCCAATTAAGAGCATGAAATCCATTAACTAACCTTCATTCGCATTGTCCATCCACTCCTTGAAAAAGTCCGCAGACTCAAATGATTCAGCAGGAACAGAAAGTAATAAGAACAAGAGACCTATAGTCGTACGTTTAAACATTTTTGTTGAACACGAAAACTAAATCGGACGTTTACAACAAGTGTACATATAGGATATCGAATGACAAGGTCAAAAGCAACTTTGCGATCTTGATCGTGAGTGCCGAAAACTCTTGTCATTTATCTCTGCATTAAGCAGATTCGTATAGAACATTCGATCTTGACCTTATTATTGTTTTTATTAAACATTACAGTAGTCAGATGTTAACAATCGAAATGAATATCATAAAGTTAACGGCCATGATTCAACACTTTCAGCGGGTGTCCATTGGTCAGTTTGCAATGCCGAACCAAACAAATTGCTATACCACGGTGCTTGTCGTGTGTAATAAGTCCAAGTTGTACGGGTGACAGTTTCGGGAGCGGTTGTAGAAGTCACGACATAAACTCGAGTGAAAGGACGATAAGTAAAAGATCCTCTTGGCACAGTCGTTGGATTAGTTCTTGTTTGTTTTTGTAATAAAGTCGTTGTTTCTGATGGATTAGTATCGTCTGTTAACCAGGGCATCATCGTTGATTTTGTTGTTTCTTCGGATTTTCGTGTTGGAGCTACGGTTGTATCAACTTCACGATCTTGGGTAGTTGAAACAAACGGAATCAACTTCAAAGTATCGACGGTTTCCGTCGTCGCTGTCAACTCGCTTTCTTGGTTTCCGCTTTTACGTTGTTTTGCCAAACGAATCAACTGCATGTCCAAATCGTTGTTGTTGTTCGAATCTGCGATTGTCACTCTGCTTCCAATACTCTCCTTCAACATTCTTTTGACTGCCCAAAGCGTGTTCAGCCACGGCATAACGTCGATCATTTGGCCAACAGTCGGCAAATCTAATCGTCCATCGGGTAAAAGTCCCTCCAGCTTTTCGGCATGTTCAAGTGGAATTTGCTGAATTGAAATCATGAGATTGATTGTTTGCGATTTGATACGGAAATAACAACGAAAATAGTCGATGAACCCATAGGTTTGGTTCTGAATCCAATCGGCATTCCAAACTCGACATATTTCTGCTGCATTCAAAAAGACATAACTCTAAATGTAATGCGTTTAATTCTGTCTGTTGCTCTTACATTTTCCATAACGTAAACATAAACTTGGTAGTTGAATTGATCGATTCGAATGGATCCATTTGTTCGTTGAAATGCCGAAACAATGGCATCCAATTGCGGACGAATGTAATTGGACTCTTCCTCGAATGACCATTTGATGTTCTAAAAACTACAACTAACAGTGATATCACAATATAACTCACTTGTCGTTGAACATTGTGAACATACGAAGCATTCAAACGAACAACACGCAAATTCGGAACTAACTGTCGAATTTGAGCAACCGATCGTTCGTAGAACTCAACTTCGTTTTGCTTTCCATTCGAGTTTGGTGGTCCGATTGTGATATTGAGCATGCAGATTCGGGGATCTTCTTCACGAACTTCGGGATCATAAAAAGCGGCCAATTCGATTGGTCGGTCTTCCAATGGGTTAGCGGCTTTCGACGTGAACTGACGATCATTGGAATCGAATTGCACATGCGAAACAGAAGAAGTGGTTCGAATGAATTGACGAATATCATCGAGAGTTCCGTCCATAAACCCATGAACATGACTAACAACAATTCCAAAGAAAATCAAGCTGCTAAAGCTCATTGCAGTTTTGTCGAACATTCTGAGAGAATTAGTCTCAGGGCCTGTTGATCAGATTCCAATCTTTCTCGATCATTTCGGTGATTGTAAACGGCGATTAATGTGATTTGATTGGTCGGCATCTTTACAAAAGATTCCCAAATCATGACGTTCCTCTCATTCATATATTTGTGAAAGACACTCCCGCTAACATGATTGTCAATGTTCAACAAAGTATCGTAACGAATTTTGACATCACACCCACGGTTTTCATTTTTGTTCTTTTGACTGCTAGGCAATTTGGTTTTCCAGAAAATTTATCGCAAAAATAACAACTAATCGTTTCGTTATTGTCATAACGACACGTGGTCTCCTGATACCAAACGGGCAGAAGCCGTTCGTCTCGACATACGCGTTCGAATTCAAATTGAGCCTCACACAACGTTTTTCGGATGCTTGGAGACGGTCAATAGCAACGTGTACTCAAGTGTAAAACAAAAGAACGTATACCATCGGATAAATTGATATTTGGAATTGCCATCAACCAAAAAATGGAAAAGGCACGACAGCAAAGTTTTGTAGAAAACTTTGACAGTTGGTCCGAATACACGGCTCTGAAGTGTGAGTTGAAGATCGTCCGAAGGTTTCATTTGCGTGTTCAGCTCTTCGAAATGTTGCTGCTTGGCGTCAATTTCCATGCAAACTTCTATGGTTTGTGTTGACAATCGCGGCCATTGGTGCTTTTGTGGTCAACTCGGTTTTCATCATCAAGGAATTTCTGCAGGTTCTATCTCGGATAATTTCAACGGTAATAGTCTCTTGTTTTAGTATAATCGTGCAACAAATATTCAACTCAAAAACACTTTGGGTTCCACCTTTCCAGCAGTTACGGTCAGTTGATTTTCCGTTTTAGTGGATGTTTATTCGCAAGAATGAACTTGAGAGCTATGTTTACAGGTCTGCAATTTGAATCCAATAAAACTGTCGGCCATGGAGTATGTCCAAGAGTTAAGTGACTTGGTACTTTCGACCTTCGTTTCATAATTTAACTCTCGATTTACAGCAAGCAGTCTACAAGTATCTCACATCCGACGGCTATCAAGCACAAAAAGATGCGAATCCTGCGAACAATAGCGGTAATGCGTCCGATGATCTCAATGTTCAAACACCGCAAAATGGAAGCAATGTTGGAGAACAAAGTCGAAAGAAACGCGACATCGACTCACAAGTCGTAACGACATCAAAGTTTTTGTTTCAAAATGAAACGACAACTCTGCCAATTTTGAACTCACGAGATCGTGCCGAAGAACAAATCTGGTCAAATATTCTGCAAAAAGAACTGGATCTACCAGATCATGGATTAGTGAGTCGAGTGAAACGGTCAGTTTATTCAAATGGAAAGAATTAACACAAAAAATTCAGTCAGAGCACATCTGACACATACAGCAACATATCTCCGTGCCTTTTGGGCGGATCTAATACAACAACCACTCCTCCACCAGACTGCATTATAGACGTAAGTCATTAAATCAAACTTTACAATCAGTTTTGTAGGTCGTTTGGACAACATCGACAGATCTTACAACAAGCACCGAATTGACAACTTCGACGGAACTTACGACGATCCCAACAACTACCGATTCCACGACTGTTCCAACAACCACTGATTCCACGACTGTTCCAACAACTACTGATTCCACGACTGTTCCAACAACCACTGATTCCTCGACGATCCCAACAACAACTGTACAGCAAACGAGTTCTAATGCTGATTCAACAACGACATTACAAACCACACAAAGCAGTTCTAGTGAGTTTCGATCGCATCATAAAAGATTTTGTTATATTCAATAATCTTCTGACGAGCTGCCTAATCAAAATGCGATGCTTTGGATTTGTATTCCAATTTCTTTTTATAATGACTTCAAACTGATCGATTGAAACACTTAAATAATGTATATCGATTCAGCAACGTCCACTCAACAGGCTACTACTTCGACCGAATCGACAAGCACTACGACTCTGCAATCAACCAGCAGTTCATGTATTAGATTGAGATTCATTTAAAAAAACTAAATATTTTGTTTCAGCTTCAACCCTTCAAACATCTCCAACGAGCACAGGTACGGTTACTTTTTCTTCTCCAGATGGTCCTCTACTCTGGAGGACCAAGTGATTCACTGATAAAAAGGTTAAGTGCTACAGTGATAAGTAGAAACTAACGACTCGCGCTTCAATCACTGATCTTGATTGTTGGACGAGAAAATTAATTTATTGAAAGTAAGAAAGACATGCTAAGTGTATATGGCGAGTTGAGCAGTTAATTTGGTCTTTTCATTTTGTCGATAAGAGTGTTGAGTGCGCGATCAGCCAAACGCGGTAGGAATTCTTCATGAGTTATGTCGAACAACAGAGCTAGGAACCCTTAAAATATAAAACATATTGGATACTAAAATCCACGACTTACCGTTTTCGAATGAATATGCAGCAAAAAAACGCACTTTCGAATAACAGACGATTGTATCCCAATTCAGCATGCGACATTTATTCATCGTTTCCCCGTTCAGAACGATTTCTTTGTTCTTCACTATGCCATTCCGAAACGAAGTTATCAGTTCGCTGACAGTTTTATTTTCGATCTAAAACATTTTCTGTGCTCTGATTGAATTTGTGAACTTACTACGATTGGCACTCTTTTTGTGGAACGACCGGTCCCGACTCCCTCCATTGAAACGAAAGCGGCGTACTCAACGAACTCGAAAGCCTCCAACACCTTGTCCATCGCACAATTCAATTTCAGGAGCATTCGATTGTCGATTGATGACTTTTCGTTTTCGACTTCATCCGCAAAGTACTGCGAAATCAAACCTTAACATAACAATCAAAGCATGGAAATGGACAAATTTAACATACCAGTGTTTTCATTTACCGATTCGTCGATTCCCACAAGAGAATTGATCGATGCTTCGTCTACAACATTCGGTTTGACTTCTTCGCCGGTGGCGGAGTCAACAGACTATCCAATTCGATCGGATGACCTTCTAACACGTCGACTATTATTGAAGAATCTTCACGACTTGTGTTTGCCATTAAGACTGCTCGAGAGGTTTCAACATTGCTAGTAGACAGCGCGTCGTTGCTTGTTGATCGTTCTTTGTGGAAACAATACCAAGGCGATTTCTTCTTTTCTTCCAAGATTAAAGCTTCAAGTGCATTGATTTTTCTGTTTGCTGCGTCAATTTTTTCTTCGAAGTTTGGATGGTAGATATCGAGAGCGTCTAAACACACGTTAACTAAAATTTAACGTTCAGATTACCTCGCATGGCCTTGAGATTAACCATTTCGGTTTGCAATGACCTGCACAATCTATAAAACAAATTAACCGTCAATATTCAGATTGAACTCACTCGCAGAGATGATATTTCTTTGAGTGTGTTCGCGAACAAATTGAACAGCAGGAAACGAATTCATCTTCGTCTGTTTTCCCATTCTCCCGATTGATGATAGCCCGCAACAAGTTGTTCGAAGAATTCGCCACGATTAGACCTTCAATTTTTTCATCGGAGATGAGCTCGTACACGCGTCGCTTGTCTTCTTGACTTGGTTCCGTTTTGGCATGTAGTAAATTCAATTCTGGATGAAACACTCGGATCACCATTGCCTCGATCTCGAACGATTCTTCTTCGGTGAGTCCGGCCACAAGGACGGCGGCTTTGATTCCGTGCGAATTGAAGGCTGCTTTGAGTGCTCTCTGGACGGTAGCATCCGGTTCCTGCCAATGTCGCTTGCTGTCGGGTTGCAAATCGGAAAGTCGTTGGAATAATCGTCCGAGTGATTTAGTTTTAATAAATAGTTGATAAGCAACGCACGATTTTCCCACGTATGCACATTTCCCGTTTGCATAAAAATCCCGTACACGTAGAATCTTCGGTTGTTGTTGAACCATCTGTCAAGAAACGTGTTCACGCTTCGAAACCTTTCATGCATTTGCAGCTCCAGCGTACAGTTTGTAATTGCCCCGATGAAAATGTGCTCCAGTCCTTTCCACGCGTTTCAATTGCGTGTTCAATGCGCTCTAAATACAACGAAATGACTGGGAATATTCGAATTTTACTTACCAAACAAATTTCGTAGATTTTCGTTTCCTTCTCGCACATTCGCGTCTTGGTTGTCTTCAACGCTTTTTTCCGATTGGCTCTCTTCACGTTGTCGCTTGAAGACCGATTGTTTTTGAACCCTAAAATTGTGATTAATCTAATTGTTTACACTGAACATACCATTTCTTTTTCTTCGATCAAAAAACCGAGATACGGAAGGAGCTCGCTGATAGGCGTATTTGCGTAGTGGAACAAACAATCTTTTATGTGTGAGCCGGGGTTTCAGAATTTGCACTAAAATTCGATCGAATCGTATTCCGTTCCAGGTTCATACCTGTGAACGCGGGATTCGATAACTTCGCCTGTTTAAAGAACGTATTCCACTTTGCCGCTTTTCGACGCCGTACGTCGTAATGCGGATGCTGATGATCCCATAAGACCGGGTTTTTTCACGAAGTCAATCGGCTTCAAATTTCGTCAGCTGTTAAATCCTGATGACACAGGTCGGGAACATCTTTCTAGAAGAGAATGTTACTTAGACTTTTTACTTCTAACTTACGCTCCTTTTCACATTCACCTTTATCGACACAAAATCGACCACAAAGAAGTCGACCGAGAGAGCGTTGGCCCAACAAAATTCGCGTGTTAGATTGATTCAACATATTGCAAACAGTTGAGTAAACGCGCTTTTTCAACTACGAATTCATGTGTAGTCTGTGGTTGCGTTTGCGACCAATAAAATTAACGTTTAGTGGGACCATAGAGTTAAAAAATACAATCCTTTGAGTTAATGGATTCTAGCTATGCAAACGTCGACTGATTCCACGACTGTTCCAACTACGACTGATTCCACGACAATCCCAACAACGACTGATTCCACAACTGTTCCAACTACGACTGATTCCACGACTGTTCCAACAACGACTGATTCCACGACTGTTCCAACAACGACTGATTCCACGACAATCCCAACAACGACTGATTCCACGACTGTTCCAACTACGACTGATTCCACGACTGTTCCAACAACGACTGATTCCACGACTGTTCCAACTACGACTGATTCCTCGACGCTTCAAACAACGACCTCAAGTTCATCTCTACTCACCAGTCCATCAACTTCCACGCTTCAAAGTACAACATCCAGTTCTTCTTCAAGTATTCAAAGCAGCACTCCGACAACTACAGAACAAACGACTACTGTATCTACCACCGTTCCAACAACCACTGATTCCACAACGATCCCAACAACAACCGTACAGCAAACAAGCTCTTCCACAAGTCCCACGACATCATTGAGTTCATCAACTAGTACAATTCCATCTAGTACATCTACTAGTACCGTCACTTCAACTACTTCGACGTCTACGATTCCTACATCAACCCAAACATCAACAACTGTCTCTTCGTCTACAGTATTTATTACGTCTTCGACTTTACCATCGACTCTTTTAACTTCAACCCAAAAGAGCTCGACACAAACAACCCCTAGTACAATTTTGACATCGACAAGCACTCAAAAAACTTCACCAACCACTTCGTCTACTCAACTCAGTTCAACTCCTCAAACAAGTACCGTAAAGACAACAATCGCGACTTCTACTCAACCCACGAGCAGTTCAAGCAGCACAACACAAACAACAACCTTATTGACATCGTCAACTCCTCAAACTTCACCTTCAACTCAACAGACTTCAACATCAACAGAAAGTTCAACTGTAGGGCCTAGCTCGTCTATGAGGTCTACGAGCGGCTTCATCAGTTCAAGTCAAGCATCAACGAGCGATTCCACTTCTATGCAAACAACAACGTTCATTTCGTCGACTCCACTTTTGCCGTCTTCTTCTCTTGATCCAACATCTTCAACTCAATCTAATGTGTCCGCTACAGTGGCTTCCACTCCTTCAATTCTGACTACAACACCCGGTCAAACGACGAAAATTCAAACCGGCACACCATTCGATTGGACTCGTTTTCCGGTTCTTCAATCAACCGCCAATTATACGACCGCTAAACTGAATTCATTAATCAACTTCTTTGGTCTGAACATGTCATCATCGCGTATTGCATTGGAGTCACAGGTACAAGATCGAATGCAACAGATCATTGCCGACATGGATCCGAACACACGTGAAGCTTTGGGTTATAAACTACGAGATTTGGTTATTTCCTGTGCGTTCAATCAAATTCCTTGTGACTACGATGCGTAAGTTTATGTCAATTTATAGACAAACACAAATCTTTAGTGACTTTCAAACAATCACTGATCCTGATTATGGCAATTGCTATACATACAATTATAATGGAGCTCATAAAACCGCCCGAAGTGGAACACAATACGGTAAACTAAACGATAAAAGAATATCAATAGCCTTTTAAGGTCTTCGATTAATTACATTCAGTAATGTCAGCGACTACTTGTATTCTTCATCACAAGCAGGTGTTCGAGTCACATTGTCAAAACAAGATTTTGCTGTATTCCCCAACACTTACGGTTACAGTGTTTCTGTTGGATCTTACGTTGCTGTTCCCGTACAATACGTGAGTTTCGAGTTCATATAATTGACTTGTGTTTAGAATCAAATCGAACGTTTGGGTCATCCCTACAATGATTGTACGAAAGAAGACGATATGGACAATCAAATTTACAATGGTTCTTACACATACGAAGGCTGTTTACGTACCTGTTTCCAACAGAAGATGGTTGATCTTTGTGGTTGTGCGGATTCACGTTTCCCGAAACTATCGCCAACAAACGTTTATTGTGGACCGGCCAATGAAACCTCGTTCGTGTGCTATCAAAACACAATCACAAATGATGGCGATTACACAGCCGCTCAAAACTGCACTTGTTATTCGGCATGCACGTAAGTCTACAAGTGCAATACTGTAAGAAGCAAAGTTTAGGGACCCACAATATGTGGCTCAAACGACAACTGCCGCGTATGTTTGATTCAATTAACTTGTACGAACAATAAGTTTAGATGGCCAGTCTATTTCGACAACTTCACTTCCGCTCAATGTTACAAGTATTATCCGGGAACGGATGTCGATTGTTTCACTGCTTATTCCCAAAATGCGGTTTCTATTGATGTTTTTTACGCTGATGGAGTTTACGAAACGACCACAGAATCACCGAATATGAGCAATATGGATTTGTTTCGAAACTTGGCCGGCGCTGTTTCTCTTTGGGTTGGAGCATCGTTGTTGACGATTTTCGAGTTGATCGAACTGCTTCTTTACATTTGTTTATCGGATGGTTGTTGTCGAAGAAAACGAGTGAGTGCACCCGACTTTGATCCCTATGGAGTTCCAGTTGGAGCGGATGACATGATGCCGCCGATAGCACATACAACTGATGCAATGAAGTGAGTCGAATACTATTTCTTATCAATTCGTGTTTCTAGTAACGGTTCTTTTGCAATGGACAACGATTCCAGTGGCTATGGATCAAGTGGCTATGTGCCGATAGAAGGTGCCGGAAAAGCTCAACCGATGCCAAGTCGTTTTGTTTCTGACTAAATCACTACATCAACCTTATTGACAATTATCACGTGTAGTCAAAAATAGCCGGTTATTGATCTGTCATTCGAAAACGAATCACACATATTTTCTTTGTATTTTAAACAACGAACAACAGTTAACAGCTTATAGGATATTGAAAGCTTAGCTACGGTTTGATGAGATGGAAAGTACGAGGTTGTTGACCAGTTGAAATTGCACATGAATACCCGGTATTAACAAGAACTAACGTCAAACGGAGTTTGCTGCACTACTACCGCAGTTCAAATTCCCATTTCGAATACACGCTGCTGGAGCATTAAAGAGTTGATCTCCATTGAGTAGTTTCAAACGACCAATAGAGTGTAAGGATGGAGTTGTAGTGAAAATTCCCAACTCGAGATAGACTTTGATTCCGTTCCATATGTTAGTCGTAACAAAATATCGGTCGTTCATTTCTTTACGAGTCGTTGAGTGATGAAGAATTTGATACAACAAGGGAATCAAAGCTCCCGAATTCATGAACTCGTCGTTCATGTGAGCAAAGAAAATATATCGAATTGAGTTCACTGAAACATTGTCAATTAACAGTGTTTTTGTTAATAACTCACTATCTCGCGGTATTTCATTAGTATGGCTATAAAGTCGCCATTTCGTCCTACTCAAATGTCTCGTGAAGGCCTGAATGTTTGCGACAAGATCCAGTAGTTCCGATTGTAAAGCTGCTGCAGTCTAAAGTTCCAATATAGGTTAGAGTTGCAATAAACGACTTACTTTTTGTAGTGGAGTGAAATGATAGCCACCAATCAACCAGAGTATATCCAAGTGCGGAGCTGCAGTTTGTAAGTTTGCCACGGCCCGTCCGTATACTTGATCTGGAGTTCCCAATTGCGGATCGGAGCGAAAGAACGAGAGGCCCAATTCAGTCAATGAATATTGTGGAACGATGTCGTGTTTCTGTGCCAATTCCTCAAAATACATTTCGTTCCATCGATAGATCGCTTTTTGACCGTATTCAAACACTAAAACTGCCGAATCAAATCGAACCATCCAAAGACAAACTTACCTAGTTCCCGACTTCTTTTGGGTCGAGTTATGTTCGCAGACTCGGCATCAACAAGAAGACACAACAGTAGAACGACAAGTTGCCTTCGTAGGCCCATTGCTAAAACAAAACACGACAACCGAAATTGGAACGCCGTCGTGAATGTGAAAATGACCGGAAACTGTTTCGACCTTTTATGTCGTTAACAACGTTTTCTCTCAGCGCCCATCAACTTTTTTCATCGTGAGATTTGCGTTGAGACAAAACGGCACCGACAATGTTCCTTCGCTTCTCCTCGCCCACACGGTTTTTAATGTTCGTCGCGATTTGCGACTTCCGTTCGTCGGATTGCGCCAAAAGTTGCGAACCCACAAAGAACGAGAATCGCAATTCAACGACGAAACGTGAAATCTTTTCGGATTGTCGATGTTCATTCGATCGAGAATGCCGTTCAATTTTATGATTTCCGATCGTCAGAATCCGGTTGTCGTTCTCGATTGCTCCGGATGTTGCATTCTCCAGATTCTGTCATTGATGAGTAAGCGGATACCGAACACGAAACGGAAACGATCCTCCCAAACAACTTCCGCTTTCGCTGTTGGAGATCTTCGTGACGCAAAAGAAGCTATCGAATGCTATCAACTCGATTGCACAGTTGATGTTGTAATCAGTTTTTATTTCACAGACGTCACAATGAATGCGAATGACTGGTTGAGTTCAAGCACATGACTTCGGAATCCCTCGGGAATTCAAATGTCAAGCTCATAATTTCGAATGCAAGCAATGAAATTTGCAGGCTCTGAAGTGCCAGCGGCTGTTCAATTGAACCAACAACATCGATGGTCATAAAACATCACATACATTTCAACGTAATTGCCGTTTTAAGCACTTCGGATGATCGGTTGTTGAGTGTTTAAATTTGAACACCACCACTACGGTTCGAACTAAAATGTATGACTCATCGTTTCAATCCGATGATCTTCGTCTGAGTGTCTTTGGGTGTTAGAGCGAAAGTGTTTGCTCGGCCATCGCCTTTCTCAGCAAAACCTTCTCACGATTTTGTTCACGACGTTGATGGCTGGAAAAGCAAATAACCTTCTTTGCATTTTATCAATCTTTTCATCAGTTACAAACGCCAATCGCTCGTTTTTACGAACCTACTCAACGGTTTATACGAGTTCGCATAATTGATTCTCGTACTGTTGCCAATTTTGAGCTCAAAATAAACTTTTCGATAGAGGAATTACCTTCGAGTTTAATATCGAATTGAACGTCATGACGATTTTCAGCTGCTCGAATGATATTTTCAACTAATCTTTTGAACTATAGAATCAAAAAAAAAGTTCCGTTTTGTGTACTTTTTATACCCAAGACCTTTTGGTCTAAATCACCTGTCTCCCTTCACCCATGGTCTTAATTAGAGTAAACGAACCATTTGGACTAATCCTCATTATATAGTTGGTTTCCAATTCGCTTCAAACGAATTCGGTTATCTCTCTTTGGCACTGGTTTTCGTAGGTTGCCGTGGAGATTGGTGGCATCGTTAACGTGATTATTGAACCGTATACGAAGGCGTGGTCGTGTTGTTTACATGATTTCTGAGCTTAAGCCGACCAACTGAACAAAAGCACATGGATTAAATTCATTCCGAGTACACGGTCATGTTCCATTGGCCGTTTTCTTTTCATTCACTTCAAGATGTTTTTAGCCTCCGCAATGAAACGAAAATATCTTTTATACGGTACTTAAGTTTCAGGTCCTCAATCTGCATTACTGAGCTATGGCTTTCGATAAACACTTTTGTTTGTGTGGTAAATTCTTTCTAATATCGAAACGTAACTAGTGTATTTACAGGCGTCCACGTAGACAGAGCCACGCGCTGGATTGCCATTCTGTTCATTTGCTTACAAGTTATGTCGATCATCAACTGGTCAATGCAATTGAAAAATGATAGCGGATATCGTCGCGAACAATCGGGTCCAGTTCGAGCGTTTTATCGCTACGGTGCTCGTGGACAGATTTCCGCTCAAACCGGTGGAGCAGATTCGGTTTTGTATTCGGCGATCGCATTGATATTCACAACTATGGGTGAGTTCACAGCACAAAGCAAATGACTAGAGAAGTTTTTAGTTCATGTTGTGCTTCTTTATGGTAATGTAAAAGGCAAAGCAATCTGCTACCTTCCGTTCATTGTCCTTAATTCAATTGGAGTCATTTTGGCGTTTGTGATTTCGCTGATGCTCGTCGTATTTGGTGGAGCATCGGCGATGTTTGTCGATGAGGTCGTGAATTTGCCGATCGAATCGAAAAACGAACAAGCAATGCGGCAGGTCTTACCGATGATCGAAGTCGGAGGACATGCGATGACCGTTTTTCTTTTCATGGCAGCTGGAGCGATCTTCTTGGCTACGATCATCCAAGCTTATTTGTTATCGGTAAGTTAGAAGGGGATTAGAAAACATACTAAATACGAGATTATCTTGGAGTCTTGATTACAAAAAGAGCTTAGTCTCCGAAGTCAAAAATGTTTAAGTGTTTTTTGAAAGTCTGCGGGATAAAGATTACCGTATGGCGCTTAACAAACGATTTAGGTGGTTTTCCGTGGCTATCGATACTTGCGAGAAAGTTCAACCCCAAAGTTCTATGGTAAATTGATGGAAGAAGAAACAGAATCCGAAGTTTACGTTCATCGTCCGACGATCGTCAAATTTGCGGAATTGGAACAAAAGTGAAAAACAGCTTTCATTGTACTCATTTTGAACGTAATCAAAACGTGTGAATACGCAGAATCTCCAAGATATTTTCAGTGTTGATGTGAAAGACTATCTTGTATATAAATGAATAAACAATTCAAGCGTATAAGACGAAACAAAGTTGAATATTCGATCAATCGGAAAGCTATCCAATACGTGAATATCGAGTTTCTTCGAACAAAATAGTCGTTGTTTTCGCTAAGGAAACTGATGAGTCACATTTAAGCCTCGTTCCGATACACTTATGAGTCGTGGTTCGCTGTTCATTCTAACCTTCGCTTCTTTACTTCATGGTTGTCATGGCTGCTCGAATGCATAATCAACGAGTTCACATCGAGTTTCCATGGCAGTCAGAGGGAGAAGCCGTTGAATTGATGGAAAGCGCGTTGCTTTTTCTTCCAATTCGTGAACCTTCGAATCCTCAAATGTTCGCACCTTGAACCCGATTGCCTATCCTTTTGGCGCTCCTTTTCCGGAAGTTTGTGACCAGTGGATTTGCGCTCCATTGTTCGCTTTCAATTGCTCTTTTTCGTTCACAAAATTGAAGACACGCAACGGGAATTCGCAGTTTTCGCAAAAGCGTGTAAAAAAGAGGACCGTGGACGTTGAGATGCGAACTCTCGGGCGAAAATGAACGTGAAATTTTGTTTGCTCAAAAAATGTTCTCGAAGCGTTTTCTTGAAAGCTCCTAAACAAAAGTGCAAAGCGATGATTCAAACGATTTTGCGTGGTCGATGGTACTAATTCGGAGGTTTCCTCATTTTAATCGCTCACTTATCAGCCTCGTGTCTTCCGATCGACGGCGCTTCGAACTCGTTGGTTTGTTCAGCTGCCCGTTCGGCAGCGAAATTTTACCGATTTTGACGTGGCAGTTGAGTTCACAAGCGTTTGGAATTGCGGATTAAACTCTTCGATGTTCGACAGTTAGTTGATTGTGTAATCTGTTGATTTCGGACGCTTGAAAGTTGGAGCTCATTCGTGGCTTTTTAACTCGTGATAAACACGTTCATCGTTTTTACAAATCCATTTCAGAACTCAAACCTCTTGCAATGTCTTACTATGATCCAACGAAAACAATTTTTTGTTCCTCACATGTTCATCAAGTGACCTTTGTAATCGCCGTCATATCGGTCGCCTTACAAGTTTTCTGGTCTTTGAACCAAGTGATTTCATATGATAGTGTTCGTCTTAACGGATATCATCATCATTCATCCGCGTTCTCCGTAGTTTTGGGCATTTTGCTTGGCTTCTTGATCAATGGCACCTTATTGTACGGAAACTGGAAACGACGACCAGGTAACAAAGTCTCTTGTTAGCAGGCACTTTCTTCTTGTTCCAGGTTACTATTGGCCGTACATGATTTTTAACGTAAGTATCTTTAAACCTTATTGTTTTATTTTTCACTTTTATAGGGATTTCTGTTGGCTCTTAGCGTGTTCGGTGGCATCTTCGTTTTGATTTTTGTCATGGGTGTTGGACTCTCGAAAGGCTTTGATGGAGTGCAAGGTTACCACGAGTACTATGTTTATGGGCAAAATGCGAACGGAACAGTGCTCTACGGCGAAGAACATCCGTTGAATTCGTACAATCGTAGCGCCTTCTTCACGACTGCTTTTTTGTTCAGCATCTTCTACGCTTTTTCGGTCCTCATCCAATGGTATTTATTCTCAATTGTGGTTCGTGATTACAAATATCTTCGTGCTCAAGAGAAGTTCGTCGATACCTACGATCAACTCGAAAAAGAGTTTGAATACGCGCCCAATGAGAAAGACGCTCAAAAGATTGTGGTCAGCGCTTAGAATTCGAACACGACCGATTTCCCATAACGCTTGTATTATTGTTATACTCTTGTACTAATTGGTTCTTGAAATACATTAAGAATGTACAAGGGATTTGCGACATAAAACGTACACAAAGACATGTAACCTCACTTGACTTCATCGTGTCTCTGATCAAATTGACATGTAGATTTTGAAGGATTCGACTATGTGCTTCACTTGATGCTCAGATCGCTACATGACAGCAGCGAATGAACAATACGTTTAAAACACTCCTAATATCGTGTTGAGATTCTTCGTCACTTTAAGAACAATTCCAACAGAGCTACTGCTACATTCATTGTTGTATGTGCAAGAATGATTTTTTGATGTTTTCATTGGAAGCAAACTGTTAGTGAACTCAAAAACCTATATCACGACTGAAAACTAAATCAGAGTTGAGTTACCAAAACTTACCGTCTCAGTAGCTTGCTCATTCAACGCAGTAACCAATCTAAAGAGCACTTTGTAAGTTCAGATTTCTGAACAAAAACATCATCGTCTTCTTCTTCAGCTTTGGCAAGTATCGGTTCGATAATGCATAAGAAGGTGATTTAGTCCTCTTCTCGAGCCACCCGGTCCAATTGTTGTTCATCAAACTGGCTTGCAAGTTGATAAATGAAGAAAGAATGTCTGAATTGAAAGTGTAAACATCCACTAAAATTAAGATTGATTGAAAAACATCAAGAGAAAGCAAAATTTGCTACGGTATCTTAATTTTGTTGGTTGTAATGGCAAAGAGTTGAACGTAGAGTTGAGCACAAGAATCGTCGTCGGGAGAACCTTCTTTTAGCCACAACATCAAGTTGAATGTCCGTTGCCGATGACTTGAAACATTTGGCTTGTCCAACAACGAAAGCCTTTAATCTCCGCGGGATGTTGAGAGACGTTTCCCAACGAGCGACAAACAATCGTGTGGTTTTTGCACTTGCGAGTCTTATGCTAATTCGAGGAAAACTTTCAAGTTGACTGTATGACTCCGAACACTCTTTAATCATTTCTTCTTCGGCAGTCCGCTCTTTACTTCTACGAACTGAAGTCATGAACAACAAGCGCGACAACCAATTTCAATTGCAAATAAAGCCACTAATCGATCGTATTGTCTTTGCGAGCAAGAAGTTGGGCAAACAACAGGTGAAAGTTCAAATCAAACTCACCAATCCAACGTTCTACACCGTAGCCTTCAAAATCAAATCGACCAGCAACGTCATGTTCCGAGTTCGCCCGGTCTACGGTCTGTTGAAGTCCAACGAAAGCATGTTTGTCTTGGTAAGTCGATTGTCAAGTGCAAGAACTCATTTCGACGTTTCAGCTCATCTTCAAAAACATCTTGTTTGTTCCACCCAATGATTTGCACTACTTCGCTATCTACACGATCATAGTCAACAATAAAACGAAGGACGCAAACGAGATCTGGGACGAGTACAAAGGCGATCCGAGTGGAATCAAAATTCTGCCGATCGATTTCGAAGAGAACGATCCGAAGATCGTTAAAATCAACTGGGAAACCGTTGACAACGAACAACCAATGGCTGAAGTATGTGGTCCTATCAAAATGTAGTTTGAATTTGCTTTTCAGATGGAAGACAATACAGAGGATACGAAGAAGCAACTGGAGAAGAAGAAATCAGATATATTTGAAGAGATGGACACAAACCGCGACACTCAATAGACGATCGTCCATTGTCTTCTGCAATAAACTCAAAGTTTTCTGATTGAAAAATGCTTCAAAGGAAATGGTTGACTTGTAAAGCGCAAGAAAAGAGCTATGAGAGAAAAGACCGTTCACTTGCAATAGTCAGCTAGAGAGCCAGAAGACAACCCGCCAACTGCAATGACCCATCGCTTTCAGTGTTCGTTGATTCACACTTCTTTCCGCTTCTGCTGCTTATTGGCACGGATTTTTAGATCCAACAAGGTATTTAAGTGTTCTGAGCCATTTCGATGTGTTCAGAATCTCAAATTTTTGGCCTTGTTCTTGGGGATATCCAAGAACAAAATCGAACATCTAATGTCAATGCCTAAACTTAACTCTTGGATTTCGATCAATGTTTATCGGAGATAAACGGAACAGCAATCCAACTAACCCGATTTGGGTTTTCGACTTGGCGATGGTTTGCGTAAAATACGGGATGTTTCCAGGTGGTCACGTTTCTGTTGGGCTTCACGCATCGCTCGACGTTCAACTCGTGAACTCAAACGCATCGGTTGCAATTTAACAGCAGAGAAAATTTGAGCTTCTGGAAACATAAAAACTAACAACAAGAAAATGAGATACACTTACCACTGGTTGCTGAAGTCAGCTTTTTTTCGTTCTTAAAAAACTCTAGGTCAACGAAATTGCTGTGAACACTAAAAAGGAAAATGAACGGAAAGAACTTTAGCACTTACTTTAAAGTTTCATCACGAAGATGGTTTGGAAGTTTTCCGCAACGAGCAAACATCTGATGAGCATTCAACACACAAACTCTCCAGTTGTCCAAATCGCCAATCACAACCTTCAGAATAGTGAGCAGCTAAAGATCGTTAGTTTCGTTTTTGTAAGTCAACTTACTTGTTTGCCTTGTGGCAACTTCTCAACTTGATGCATGATAAAAGCACGTTCTTCATCTAATAAACGTCCCATTCGAATGCATTGGAACAACGAAGCAGCATGAATAAGACGATTCTTCGTGTCTTTCAACCATTTCACCGCCATAATCGCCACTTCGACTTCCGAGTTTACCGCCAAGTCACAGCTAAAAACATCGTTCATTCTAACCGCTTCCAATTCTACCTGTCCAGTATTTCAACCAATACCGACGGCGAAATCTCCGAAAACTGTGGCGACTCGCAAACTTGTTTGATGTTCGCTTTTGCGATATTCAAACTATTGGTGGCCACATCGTCGGCAGAATTCATGATCTGTTTGACACACAAGTTGCCAACAACTCGATCGAACGGTGAATTTGAGTCGACAGCAACTTGCTAGAACACAACTTGGTTTCTTTCAGTTGAGCAACCTCACCTTTTGAATCAACGCCAAAAACCCGTCCAAATGCAAAGCACGACCCAACTCCAACAACTCGCCAACGATTCCATTTGAGTGGACCAAAACTCGTGGATCGAAAGCTTCGGCGTCGTTCAAGAAGTCGCGCACGATCGTAACACTTATCACATCGTATTGATTCAAATCGAAACGCAACGGCGCCGCATTACCACGCGGTTTTCGGCCTTTGAAACGCGACGAATGTCGAGCCATGAGTTCGTAGTCGAGGAGCATATCACCGCGATTCGTACGAAAGATGATCGGCCTGAACTCTCGTTGAAAGCAATCACATAACGAACTTACAACGTATTCCATTCACGATCGCTCAACACCGTCTCGCGAGTCGAATGTTGGGAGCCCGACGCGTTTCGACTGCTCGTCATTACGTTGCGAACGCAAAATGAAAACTTCGTTGAAGACTTCTTGCACGTGCATTTCTATTCAGAATACCACACTTGTTTGTTTTGACGTAAAAACATTTCAATGAAAAAAACCCCCTTCATTTGCCATATCCTTGTAAGCTCTTTGTGTTTTGCGATAAGTTAATTTCGGTATCTGAAAGCATTTCAACGTTTGTGCAAAATCACATAACAAAGACATCCGTTTCGCTATCCGCTCGACGGTTTGCCTCAACAGCTTTTGTTCTCTTGCGATCAAAACAGTCGGGACTGTTTGTTCGAATTAGCCAAACAACGTTGATTGTCCATTTCGTTGGCTGACGGTCTTGCTATTTAAATTCATTAGCCCTCAATGGAATCTGTAGTCTCGTTCATTTCCTTTCTCGATACTTTCTGTAGTAATCAATTCCGTCCGGAGATTATCCGCTTTTGATTGCTCGTCCGTCCGTTGTTTCCGCTTTCACGCCTCCACATGTTCCTATTTTGATTGTCTGGAAGATTGTAGGTCAAACCAAGCAATCAATCAACGCTCTTCGAAAAGATCACTGAGCGTTTTTCGTCCGCAGCTTCTTACCAATTCAATCGCCTTATCATTGCCGTCGCTCGTTCCGGTTTGCGCGCAAATCCAATTGAACAATTGAAAGGCGATTAAGCGGATTTGACGAATCCAAAAACAAAAACTCTCGGTTGGTACAACTCAAATAGGTTTCCATTTTGCTTTTCCATCAGCGCGATTCATTCGATTTAAACGACTGAACTCAATTGGTCGAAGTTGTTCTGGTGTTTGTACTATCCACTGAATGTAATGCGCTGCTCCACTTTGTTCTCTGTCCTTCTATTGACCTGTCTTTTTGCCGTCACTCTTCAAGCTCCAACACCCAAGTCCTCGGAGAAGGATGCTGTCGTGAAGAAGTCGCATAAATCCAAAACCGAAGAAGTGAAAATCGCCGAGAAAGAGGAAGACGACGAGTTGGTTCCTGCAAAAATTGATGGACCAGCGACCATTGAACCGAAATCAAACGATGGAGATGATGGTGAAGAAAAGATCGTGACTATCAAAAGCACCGAAAGCCAAGAAGTTATTGTTGCTAGTGGAAGTGATCCCGAACAATCGAGTGAAGAAGCCAATTCCGAATCAGCTAACGAGAACTCGAAAAGCGTTGAAATTGACGAAAAGGATAATAAAAAAGTTGCTCGTGATGTTGAAGTAAAAACCGCTAACGATGAACGATTGAATCTTGCCGAAAGGACAACTGGCACCGAGACAGGCACTGACGACGATTCTGATGACTCGGACAGCGATTATAGTTCCGATTCTGATAGCGACGATTCGGACGACGATAGCAATGAAACAGTACGTTCATCCGATACGCCCAGTGCTGATGTCCCAATCAAACAAAGTGTTGAAGACTCGTTAGAGAGCAGTGGAGCTGAAACCTCAAAAGAACAATAATCATTGTTGTCCATTGCTCTAATTTGTTGTCATTCATTAGCAAACTAATAAACAAGTCGCGTCTACTTGCTCTTCGGTTGTTGCCACAATGAAAAGAAATATAGTTTCTTTAGGAAATGTGTGAATGAGATTGACCGTCGCACGGTGATTTACGATCTCAGAAGTTTTCTCGTGCCCTGCAACAGAGAGAACGCGGTCGTCAACAAACGGCGCCGGACGCAACCCGAAAACAAGCGGAGTTATCATCCTGCACAACGTTATCAGATTTTGGATACGAAGACAAACCTGGGAGCCGTTTAAGGACGGAGACAGCGGTTTCTACGCAGTATGTCTTCATTGGTTAACAGTTTACAAACTGATTTGGATCTGTTCAGCACGTTGTGATAACAAAACGTGCTACGAACGCAAACCAATTCTCCATGAGTAAATTTTGATTACGGTGAGAGTTTGGTGTAACTTTCAGACATTTGTCGTTATGTACGAGCGGAAAGAAGTGTGCGGAGATTCGTAAGGTCCAAAATCTGATGGAAGATTGAAAGCTCAGCTCGCTGTTCACTGACGAATAAGTAAAATCTGCAGGTCTCTACGTTTTGAAATGCAATTTCTGCAGAATACTTGATTCGACACAACGAGAGACTAAACTTAATGTTGTTTGCGTTACTCGGTTCATCTTAGAACTGAGTGTGAGAGTTTTCGTTCATTTGCGTCGATAACTGCCATTGTTTGATTTTGTAGCTTTGCGAGAGAATCCAGACTTGTGCATCGACGTTCCGTTAAAGTTGGATCTAGGCCGAACATCAGGTAATAAGGCGATTCATTCGTCGACAAGTGCATGCTTGTGTTGTAACAGAGAGTCGCTGCTAGCAGTACTTCATCGAACTCTTCGGTCTTCTTCTTCAGTTTGCTAATAACATCCTGAAAAGTACGTCCAACAGTTCCATTTCCGATGCTGTGATACGGCACTGTGTTGATTCTCTGGATTCGCAACTAAGTCGACATTAGGTTCCAAATTTCTGATGATAAGTACCGCGCAGTTTTTGTCGGAAAGGAAGACGGCATCTCATATGTAAACCAAAATGAGTTTTTCAATAATCGTTGCCGCGATCGTGACCGATTAGGCATTCGGCAACGAAATCGACACGACGTACTCCGTAAACGAGTCAAACGCATTTAAGATGTGCACATTCCCTTTCCTTGTGACCGGAAACGGCTCGCAAAGATCGAATCCGACTATCTAAAACGTTGTCCTTGTCTGCCAAGGGACTAGTGGACTCGCAAGGAAGTTCACAACGTAACTGACGAACAACTTGCAGCGATTTTGCCAAATGTTTCGGCCATTGAATTGCAATTCGCAGTCATTGGTCGTTACAACTTGGCTGAAGTGCTCAATTTTGTAAACAATCTCTTTGCGGGCCATTATGGAGCTCGCACAAATTGCATGCGTACGGCAGTGAATTTCATTGAGCAAATAACAGCACGGCAACTCGATGAATCAGATTTAGATAGCAAATAAAGTTCTTGGGCGAATGGAATTCTTGAGTAAAAGAGTCAACGACTTTTCATCTGTTTTCAGTCGAATTCCTTAATGAACAGAAGACGCTTGAATCTGTTTTCGGTTTTAAACTACTGACTTTGGAATGTGATGAATGGGTTTACTCATCGTTCACGACTTGTTCATCTTATACACTTACTGCTCAGAGCTCGATTGTGTCTTCAAATTTCTTTGACGTTAAAAAGAATCTTTCTTCTTCATAATAAATACTCTCGATCACTTGTTGTTGTTCACTGTAGACGAATGAATTTACAGGTCTTTTATTCGGAATACAATCTATAAGCAATGAACTCATCAACATAAAGTTTATTATGCATTAGAATCAAACCGGAAATCTCCAGTTTTTGGTCACACTTCGTCGTTAATTATTAGTTGACTTAATATACAAGACTTAAAACTCGAGTGTGTCTCTCTTCTCTTGCTTCTTTAATTGCTCTAGCTACACAAACTGCAAGAGTAGGGGCACTCCATTTGAACGGCTGGATCACTACACTTCTTCTTCTTTGCGGGCTTGAAACAGCTCAAAGTTGTGTCTTTGCAACTGTTAGTCGAATCTGGAAGATGATCGTGCGCATCACACATTTTACAGGCTTCAGCGCATTGAAGCAACATCATAATAGCATAGGTCTAAAGGAGAGCGGGTTTTTGGGAACTGAATTCAAACTCACATTACTCTCACAAAGACGTTTGCTACTCTCACAGGCAGGGTGTAAGTTCTTGCATACTTAAAAACAATATTCATTATTTTACACAAATTCTTAGTACCTTTTGGTTTATTGGTAGTTGCAACGGGTGCTGCTGTTGCTCCTCCGGGGTTGGTCGTAACAACGGCCGGTGCATTAGTTGCTGGTTGTGTGGGTGCAGGCGCTATAGTCGTATCGTCGGCTTCACAATCTTCATCATCAATAGGAGTCGCCACGTTGGGGACGTTGGTAGCTCCTAATAGTGCCGCAGTCGGTGCTTGTGTTGCTGCTGGTGCTTGTGTTGCTGGCGGTGCCGCTGGTTGTGTCGCTGGTGCCGCTGGTTGTGTCCCTGCAGGCGCTATAGTCGTATCGTCGGCTTCACAGTCCTCCTTAAAATAATCATATACACATGAATAAGATGAGAATAATCGTTGAAGTAAAGTCAAAGAGAATTAACTCACGTCGTCTACAATGGCGGCTCTTGTCACAACCAACAGTCCGGTTACGAAAAGCACCACGTAGAAATGTAAACGTCGACTCATCATACCATCTAATTTGCAAACTGAAAGCTCAGTTAGCAACTAGCAAAGGGTTTTGTTCACTTTGCCGAATCGACCGGATATACGAAACCACGCCTATTTCATGCGAACCGATCGGCCACCTGCTTCTTTTCGATCAAATGCTTCGATTTCACTAATTTGAACGAATGTTATCGTTGTTGAGTTTCCGGTTTAAATTGGAAATCTCATCCACTGGGCGAATGTTTACGTTTCGAATGATCAGTACATGTTCGTCTGTGTCAATTGCGACTTTAACGACATTGGCCCAGTTGTGCAAACTTACCATTTGAATCGTACGCTGCTGTTTACAAGAAGCAATCGACAACGTAAATCACGTGAATTTTGTAATTTACGTGCGTCAGATTTCACTCCGAAATTGGAGGAGGCAATGCGGTGAACATGTTTGCACTTTGTGGTTCGCAGATCAAAAGCAATTTCCGCTCAATTAGCAGATACCGCGTTCATGATCTTCAAAGGCTAATTTTAATACTACCGAAACATTTTGCAGTCATAAATAACTTTTTTATTGTCGCAAACATGCGGTATGTACAAACAAGCAGTTGACGGAAATAATTTACTAGCGAACTATTGGATTTCTTTAAGTGTCCAGTTAGCCACCACATAGTGGGTTGTAATCGTCCATGACGACCATCGTTCGTAAGTCCAACGATCGAGTGAACTCCTCGGCTTCCACTTGGGCTCTCTTCTCTTCCTCCAGTAGTCGACATTCGAAGTGTTTGTCTTCTTCGTTATCCGAAAAAGCGACAATCAAACTGGCCAACGTGGCGGCACAGAACGAAACAAAAAACATTGTTCTTGAACTGCAAGATCGATGGAGTTATTCGCACAAAAACAAGTGGTCGGAAGTATCTGAAGAAGTTGAAGTAAACAGCTGGACAATCGATTTCAAGCACGTCGTTAATCTCGATCATGAACAAAAGTTTCAATTTTCAACAATGATCTTAGATGAATACCTTAAGCACACAGTCGACTGAAATTTCTACCACCGTCCAACAAATTAGTCAGAACACAAGTTCGTACGGCGTTTTAGTCTTTGCTTTATAGTTTTTCTGCTAATCGAATCAGGAAGTTTGTGGAATCGAAACAACTCGCGAAACTTAAAAGAACCGCACGACAGACGGCAGAGATGAGTGGGATTAACTGTAAGATACGTTGGAAACGAAGGAACACCCAAGCGAAATCAACAGAATTAAAACGAGGGTGTGCAGGTCGTTTGTAGGAACTTTGTGTCAAGTACAAACAGAAGACAGTTTGTAATAACAATTCAGGTTCAGAGAGATATTGGAAACTCTTTACTCACTTCCTAGAACCTTTAAAAGTGCAAAGCAAACCGAAAATTTGAAAAATACAACGCAAAACCACAGGGTTCAAATCGACAAGAGCGGAATTCGTTTCCGTATTCCTCTCGGTGTCCTTTGAAAACAAAATCGTTAACTTTAACGACTTTATTTTTTACCCATCACAAGCGATTACTTAACTTACGAACCTGAAAACTCGAAGACTATGATCTACACGCAACATTTCTTACACTTTTACTTTCAAAGTCAACCAGAAAGCGCTACTGGGCGCTGTTTTTGTGTTATCACATTCATTTATCTTTTCTGTTTATTGGAAGCACGAGGGGAATAACACACGATCAGAAGAAAACAAGATTGCGGTCTCGATGCAAAAGACCACGTGCTTTCGAACGCGTTCTTTCGATTCAATTCTGTTGCAATGATTAGTTGCAAACAAGCGAAAGTTCGTGATAAAATTTTAGTTACGTGTTAACCATTAAGTTCACTGCAGTCTATTGAGATCAATTCTAAAATCTCTTTGTTTGCAGTTATTGTCAACTAGATGAACGGTAATGTTCTTCGACCATTTCGGCCTAACGATCGCTCTTGTAGCTTCTAAATGAAAAACCACGCAGTTAACAAGAGCACTGCGCAATGACAAAAACGTGTGTAATCACATTACAACAAAAATTGCAACCCATTTTGTTTGCGTTTCGCAATCAAAGACCTCCGACCTGACCACCCATAACGTACAAGCGTTGACAGAAACTACCGCTCAGTTTACTGCGCTTTAATTCGATGAACAGATTCCCCGCGTAAACAGAAAGTAGTCATGATCCCACTTAATGCAATTAGACATTCAACAAACACTCGCCGATGTCTAAAGGGCAATCAATCATTCCAATCTTCGAAACAACAATCATCGGAGAGTTTATTTATCGATTAAAATGATTGACGAGCTTTAAAGAACAATTGAAGAGATATGAATGTAATGGTTAATTGTCATGTACAAAACGGCAAGTGACTTAAGTTCATGAAATTGATAAAACCCGATAGAATGGGAAAAACGTTATAGCAAATTTTACATGTCGAGAACTCTCACAATTTGGCCGACTGTTTTAAACGACCAGCAGCCTCCAGAAGCTGTCGCATTTCTCGAAGTGCTCGTTGCAATTCTTCAGCGAACTGTCGTGCCGATGTTTGAGTACACGAATTGTAAGCAGTGATAGTGAAGATAATCGAAGTCTCTCGTGGATTATAACAACAACCGTAGCAATCCGGCGCCGATGGTCCGAAACCCATTTTGGTTTCGCGTTCCGTTGGCACTTGACTGGTCGAGACTTGGAAGTGATAGAGCCGTTGAACTGCGTGCGATCTCAACAGCTCGGGAATTGGCAATCCATTTTCGAGAGCAATGAGTTTAAGACCCAAAATGTGACGATCCATTCCATTCCCTGAACACAACTTCGATCAATAAACGTTGTGCATTTCGCTTACCATTCATTGCCATAACCGAGTAGTTTTTGTGTGCTGTTGTTGCACGAATCAACAAATCGCAGAGTTCGACATTCGGTTTGGTTCGTAGAGAACCAGCGAACTGCTCAACGAAAGCAGCTGCTTCCTGACCGGGCGATCGAATGGTGTCAGTTCGTCCATCGACGAATTGTCGCAACGTAGCAGTTTCGTATGTTGGTGGCAAGGAGCCATGAAGTCGATAGAAAGCAACTTGAAAGGCCAATTGAATGAAACTATCGGGACTAATTCGAGCCATTTTCGGAACATTTTTGCCAAAATCCGTGAAATGCAGAGACTTTACTTCGATATCAGCTGCTGCACTGAAAAAACTTTATAGTTGAAAAACACGAACCAATAAGCTCACATGTCCAACTCGTGTTTAGCTGTTTCAATCGCTTTTCTATCGTCCTCATTCAAACTCCACTCCAATTTCTCAACACCGCTCACCGACTCGACATCAGTCGTAGCGGGGAATTGGTTTCTACGTCTAAAGAACAATTGTTATGTTAAAATTCGAATAAAACGCTTACAATCCATTTTGCAGGAAGTCCAACATGTTTGCAACCTAAAACAGGTAAATGGCTTTGATATCTTCAGCGTTCATTTTCTTAAAGATTTATCAACTTTAATTGTTGATAATCCAAACATATTATTGAGTATACTCACTGGAGGACCTTCAGCGGGTGTGTGCTCGTATGTGCACCCGATGTCACCGTTTTGATTCAAAAACAACTGAACGGTCTTGTCGAACCATCGGTTGATCGCATTCTCGCGAGCTCCGCCGCCAAGTAATGCCTGATGCATCAACGTCTCTTCGCGACTATTACCCGGTCGTGGTTGAACAGTTCGATCGAGAGCCAAAACAAAAAGGGAATCGACGTATTGTTCAATGTTTTTGGGATGACGTTCTAAAGCAATAGGTTGACGAATAACTACTGTATAAACTCACCTTCAAGTCGTTTGTATACTGCAGCCCACTCTTCACGGCCAACTCCAGAAACTAAATTTATGGGTTCCGGATTTTGCTCATTGGATTTGGACAAAACTTCAGAACGTAAAAGCTGTTGAATTTGTTTGATTCCCAATGGGTTTCCTTTCTTGTCGTAGACTGGAAACCAGAAGGTCTGAAATCAGTTTAGGTACAGGGAAATTTTCTTCAAACTGACATGTCCATTTCGTGTAACAAAAATGTGTTTCGAACGCCGTTGATGTCCGTAAACCAATTCGTCTTTTGCGTGTCGAGGAATTCGCGTTGTTCCAAACAGATTCTCGTATTGACTCATGTCAAAGGGAGTCTTGGGGCTTCCATCTTGTTTCAAAGATTTGCTGAAAAAAAGCACTGAAAAAAGTCAGAACGACAACTAACCTTTGAATAAGGTGGTAATATTGCAAGACGATGTGAATAACTTTTGCAGCGTATTCCAATTGTCCATCTTCGCCTTTGAATGGGAACGTTTCCAATGTAATTCCTGGACTTGTGACTATTGGCAATGGAGTTCGTGCTTCAAGATATGCAACATTCAACCACCATGGAGTTAACTGAAGAGAAGAATGCTACAAGCTCAACGCCTTTACATACCCAATTATTCAACTTTTGAGCTCGTTCTTCCAAAAGCTGCTGCAACTTATCGCCTTTTCCTTCACGTTCAAATTCTGCTGCCAATCGTAAGGTCTCTTTGAACTGAGCGGTTGTCTGAACGGGTTTAGCAAAATGAACGAGTTTGGCAATTGTATCGTGTAGTTTAGGCACAGGCAAACGAGGGAGATTGGTTTGATATGCAGCTGAAACAGAGTCAGTAGACGTTTAAGAGACGATGTTATTTGATGAATACGCACATCTTTTAGACATCTTCTATACAAGAAAAAAACAACCGACCACAAAAAACAAACAGCAGAAACTAATCAGCTAAACAGCTGCAAGTATTTGAACTATCCACTTACTTTTATGTGCTACGAGTTGTTGATCAGTTGCGACGGCTGTTGAGCTTTTCCGATTCAATTCCAAACTGACGGCCGCTGCCGTTTTCGTCGGTCCAACGATCGTGTTCGCGTGCTGTTTGCCCATTACTTGTCGTTCAGAAGTGACCAATGGCGATGAAAGTGCAGCGGTTGCAGAGAAGCGACGTTGAAGCGAAAGTAAACGAAGTGGAGAAGCCACGGTGATCGACTGAAATCCGACAATTACTACGCATAACTGAGCTTACATATGAAATAGATTACAACAACTATTCGGTGGCAAACTTCTCGCTTAAGCTTCTTTTCATTCTCAATAAAAAGACTCTTAAGATTTTTGGGTTTTAAAAACGCGCGAGTAATCGGAAAGAAACGAACGAAACTACGCGGTTTGTGTTCGTGCACTTTTCGTAGTCAATTCGATCAATGAGATGGTCAACGATGAAACCTCAAAAGTTATAGTGAGTGCGAGCGATTGATAAAAACAAGCGTACACATTTGTCCTTAAGTCCTATGCTAAGTACGTTAAGAACCCAATGACCAACAAAATCGAAACAGTTCACTTACTAGTCGTCTCATTGTCGGCGGTTTAGAGCCCGTTGATAGTCAATTTGGAGCTAAAGATCTCGAAAAAGACGAACAAGAGCGAATGGCTCAAACGTTCCTGAATCACGAGCCCCTTCCGGCGGTCTCTTGCTTCGAATGGCCAAATGGTCAAACTCAAAAACCCAACGTGTTCATAGTCGGGACTCTTCCGAGCAAAAGTGTTCGAATCGCTCGTCGATTCAGCGAGAACTTTGCACTCAACCGAAAAGCTCAAAACTCGTTCGTTTGCCCATGCACATCGCGCGTTCGCTGCGCACAAAAGACGGAGTTTCAAGTCGTAGTGTGTAGTGGACATGAAAACGAGTAGAGCTCGAACGCGAATTGATACGAAATTAGACAAAACTAATGCGCTTTGACTAACGAGTTTAAGTTCCGCATATGTAAACTTTTTAAATGCAAAATCTTACCGTAGATCTTGTGTGTGCAACAAACGGAGGACAAAGTTCAATTATTTCCCGTAGACCTAAATGTCTGTTCTAATGAGTTCAAAAAACTGCTCATCCTATTGATCCATTTGTCTATCTCATTGTCTGTTTTTTGAACAATCCACCTGTTCAACGTCATCACACGTGCCGTCAGATGTGAAGTTCAAAGGAGAAGAAGAACAACAAAACATTTTATCCTTGTGGCAAACATCTTCGAGACTTTGGACTTTATCCTTCGACTAACAAAACGATTAGTTAGTGCCGATAACTTTAGTTCAATGAAACAGCTCTTGATAAAAAGAAGTGAAATCCTTGAAGACTATAATGAAGAAGATGAGTTTAATGATATGATTAGTTGAAGAATCATAAGAACATAAGGATAACCATAAACCTTCCATTTGCATGAGTGCAAAAGAATACTCTATGATTCAAAAATTTGCATTTTGCTGTTGAGCAAAAAAGTTCAACTTCAATTCATTTCGTTGTTTTCGTTTCTTCTCGTCTCTCGCCTTCGCCAATTTCTCTCTCAGTCAGCATGCTTCAAGCGCTTATCTTCTTCTTGGTCTTCTACGAAATCTATCGGTGAGTTTAACGAACTGTCAACAGCATAACCTTATGCTTTCAGTTTGAACTACTGCGTTGAGTGTAGTGCGTCTGAGGGTCGTCAAGCCGATGCTCAACAACAACAATCGTTGCGTTCGGCCATCGAGAAGTCGGAACATTCGGCGCGTACGGGAATCGGCAAATCGGAGCGTTCGACTCGCTCTGCTGTTTCGAAGAAGTCGCGTCGTACCGAACCAGTCGGCAATACGCTTTGAATCTCGTCTTCGAATTGTGATTTGCTTTTGAAATAAAAATGTGCTTTTAACTCTTGTTGTTAAACAATTGAAAGTCGAAAGACAATACGTTGACGCTGAAAGGAACCGATTCTTGCTACACAGACTTCACGAGACGAAATTCATCGAATCCAACAGTGAACTCGATTCATTTTACTTGTCATTAAAATGGGTTGTGGAGTGGAAACTAACAAAGTAAACATCAACTTCCACAAATTCCAACATTCAACATACCAATAGGCTCTTTTGCAAGTAATAAATCGACGTTGTAGGAAAACGAGGAAAGAGTTGTTATTGTTGCAAGTGCTTAAACAATCCAAATCCCAAGTTTCTTTCACTGACAAAACAGACGGATTGGTCTTTGCTTTCGTAACTGACCACACTAGTCACTTCTGCGAAAAAATTGTTAACGACCATTTTTACAAATAACGAGCGGCCAATACCCGAAGCAAAGATCTGACTCCTGAACTCAGAAATGCACTTGTCTAAAGTGACGTAAAATGCTGTTACTAGTACTCGGTCATTAGTTTTCGTTGTGCCCAAAACATAATTGACGTTGAGAAATCGAAGATTTGTTAGAACACAAATACTTTGTTTACCAACACCAATGTTTAACCAATTGAATTTGATGTGTCTTAAAACGAAAGACTCAGCACTCATTTTGAAATTGTAAAACTATCTTTTGCTTCCATATAAAACATCTATTGCAACAAATATCAATGGTCAGCTGGTAGAAATCAAAAAGCGTTAATATCAATCTCGTTTACTTGAAAAAGACGAAAAAAACCGAATGAAATGTTAGTCGAACGCACACTAGTATCTTCCTTTATTGTAAGATCATTGTCGAGAAACTTATCATCCCGTCACTGACTCCGAAGAGACAAAGAACATTCGGATGAAGGTAGTCATTGTGAATTAGTGCTTCTTTTATCGCCTCATCGATAGACTTTGAACTCGACGCACTCTTCAAAACTTTGATTGCTATATGAAATTGTCCGTCCAATTGTTTCAGTTTTTCTTCGAACACTTCGCTAAAAAGCAGTCTGGTCATTTTGTTACTTGTATTCCAACTCACCCAAAAGCACCTTCTTCGATTTCTTCTTGAATGATGTTCTTTCGTCCCAGTTCCCAAAATTGACGTTTCACTGCTCGGCCCAACAGAACTTCATCCCTGTTCGCTGGTATCATCTGATGACGATGGAAATGAATTAGCTCGAGAATCGTGTTCTTGTAGACGTTGCAATCGAATGTAACTCCTCGGTTCTCAGCGGACAGAATCTTGATGTCTTTGATTTTTTCATTCCAATAAACGTCAATGACAATCTAAATCTCAACATTACATACGTTATTCTTCTTGTCAACTTACTCGTTGTTTATCCGAAATCTCGTATGTACTGCAAACCAAATAGACGTCATTTTGTTTGAGAAGCGTAGCAGCGTCTTCTATTGGAAACAATCTGTGATACGCAGCGCCTTGTATCAAACCCTAAAACACGAATTCATGTCAATCAAGTTGAACTTACGACAATGGGATTGTTTTCTTCTCTCTCAGATTCCTCGTTTTGTCTTTCAGGTTCGACACTGGACGTTGGAGCTCCTGTGCCGTTTTGCTGTTGAAGCGGTGGCGTGTTCTCCTCGTCAGCCATCAAAACGTCGACTTTCCAATTCGACCGACTGACAACTAAATGATCAACTTTTTGGTCTCTTTCCAACTTCCTTAAAATGCAAATTTCAGATGGCCATCTTACGCTAAAAAATGTAAATTTTGTTTCTGTTGTTCGGTCAAAAGCCATAGAATTGACTGAGAAAGATTTGCGCAATTCAAACCAACGCAACAATTAAAAATATTTTAGCCGCTAAGAAGTCAGCTAAAAATGACGCCGGACAATTGATGAAAAGCAGTACTTCTGAGGTTTTTTTTTCCAAGGGTTATATTTACCAAATTTGCATGCATTGATCTACAGGGTGTTTCAGTGAACAAGGACGTTTTGAAATCCAAATATTAGGTTGAGGAAATTATCCTAACAGCCCCAGAATGCCAAACGTGTGACATTTTCTTTTACCCAAAATGTTAATGTTTTAAAAATTTTCCTGGATTACCGGTTATCTTCAGTTTTTGTTGTTAATATTGTTTTTACTTCAATAGAGCTGGAACGCGAGCAAATTTGACTACTACTCCACTACGAGTTATCCAGGAAAATTAACATTTTGGGTAAAACAAAACGCCACACGTTTGGCATCCTGTGGCTGTTGGGACAATTTTTCCTCAACCTAATATCTCTTTTCAGAGTTGACAAATTTTTATGCGGTTTTTTGTATCAGGTAGCTCGAGATTGAAATTTCTGATAGAAGTAACTTTCACTTCTTCAATTTACTGCGAAGATCACAAAAATGGCCATTTTCCGAAATTTCTCATTTTTCCCCACATTTTTTTGTGGTTAGTTCGAAATTTTTGGAACTCGATTTCGACGCTTAGAAAAACAAAAAAGGTTTTTATTGGATTTCAACGTGCCAACCGTTGTTTTCAACAACTTTTTCAATACGATTTTTGTATTCATCAATTGCTCGATCGATCATCGCTTGATCCAATTTCCGAAACTCATTTTTTATTCTTTCTTGCAATTGATCCAAACTTGCGGGCTTCATTCGATAAACCCGGTCCTTCACATAACCTCATAGCCAAAAATCACAAGGTGCGAGATCAGAACTATAGGGCGGCCAAGCAAGTGGGGCGGGAATTTGAACCGAACCACATCCCATCCATCTGCCTTCGAACATTAAGTGCCCAATGTGGCGAAGCGCCATCTTGCATGAAAACAAGTTGTTCGAAGGATGGCCACTTTCCAAGACCGGAAGAACGTCGTTGTTGAGAAGTGCAAAGTATAAAGTGCCGGTGATGCTCGTCCGTGTGAAAAAAGGTCCGACAATATCTTTCTTTCCAATACCTGCCAGACTGTTAATCTCAGCGAGTGGAGTGGGTATTCGCAAAATCTTGAGTAAAAAGCATGAGTGAATAAAAAAGTGCGTTCTCACCAGTGAGGATTTGATTCGCTCCAATACCTGAAGTTCTGATGGTTCATGCGGCCGTTGATTTTGAAATGTGCTTCGTCCGAAAAAACAAGATGTGTTAAGAACTCAGGATTGGAGTTAATCAAGTTGAGCAAGTGAGTAGAATGTGCGATTCTTGCTTGCGCATTTTGTGCAGTAAGTGCGTGTGTTGCCTGCAGTTTGTATGCCTTGAAGCCAAGCTCCTTAAGATAGAATGATTAGTTGAGCAACAAACTTAGAATCAAAACCTTTAAAACACGGTGCACAGATGCTTTCGATGGCATTCGCTCGCGTGATGCAACTTTTCGAACAGATTCATTTGGTCATTTTGAATAATCAATTTAACTCTTCGGACGACTGCTTCAGTTCTTGCCGTTCTAAAGTGAATAACAAAAATAACGACATTCTTCCAACATTTTTGATCCTCCTCGAATTTGTTCGTGTTGACCTTTTTCTTTATATTCAGACACCCATCGTTGAAAACTATTGCGACTGGGAACTGCAGCCTTGGATGATAAGCCAAAATGACGCTGAAATTGCCGTTGAACAGTTGTTGGACTACGGGTTTCAACAAAACGAAGAACACAGAATGCTTTATGTTCATTAGACCATTTCATTTCGAAAATTTCGAACTAACCACACAAAAAAAATGAAGGGAAAAATGAGAAATTTCGGAAAATGGCCATTTTTGTGATCTTCGCAGTAAATTGAAGAAGTGAAAGTTACTTCTATCAGAAATTTCAATCTCGAGCTACCTGATACAAAAAACCGCATAAAAATTTGTCAGTCTTGAAAAAAGATATTTCAATTTCAAAACGTCCTTTTTCACTGAAACACCCTGTAAATTCGAGCACGGGGCACACAAAAAGCTGACTGACATTGCAAAATGGGTTATGTAATCCTTGCGGTAAACTAAACGTTTTGCGAATCAGTGTGTGTGCATTATTCCATCCGTAGACATCGAACTGCGCGTAAAAATGAATCTTTTCGCGAAAACACCTTGTTTTCCCAGTTGTGGCGTGTTGTTCGGAAATTTTTTGGCAAATAGATTGAGTAAGTAAATTGAGGGTGTTCGATCAGTTTAAATGCTATTTTTGTACGGATGGACATTTGGTTTTTAGAGCTTAAATTTATTGAATTCTAGGGAATTTAAGAAGTTTTTACGCGGCTTACAGTTTTTATTTTCAGGAGTTTGCTGTTTTAATTTAAAGCTGAAAATTTCTAGTTAATCGTATAAGTTATCGGGATCTAAACGCTAGCATTTTCAGAATTCAAAGATAGAAGTTAGCTTATTTGAGTCGGGTTTTGGATAATGTTAAAAAATAGCCGCTTTAGGAAATTAAACTGTCCTCATTTTTAGATTGTATTAGTTTTTGAGCTTCCGTATTGTTCGTTTTATTTGATTGTAGCCGAATTCTAAACGTTTTTACGCGTCTTTGAATATTGTAAAATTATTCATTGAATTCTAGAGCGCTCTGTCAATGCGCATCTATCTTTAGTTACAAGACCATGAAGGTAATATGAACGGTAAGGTGATTCGCTCTCTTAGCAATGAGATTTGTTTCAAAAGATAATTCAACCGAAAATTAAACGCATTTCTCTAGGCAACACATAAGCAATTGCAAGAAGAAGTGAAAAAGGTCTTTTTCACGTTTTTTGAACAAAATTTCCGACATCACAATGTTAAATTACTTTTATGGCTGGCCGAATTTGCTAAAATGTTTTGAAAAGCGGGGTGGAAATTGCTTTAAAAAACAAGGTTTCATTAATCGATGACTGATCTGTTCTGTTTCAAAAGTACTCCAACGTCGATGTCTGAGCAAATGTTGTCAGGCGTGCATCCAACATTAACAAGTTTGTTGGGGAAGAACAATCTCTCACTGCTAAAGGAACTCTTGCGCTGATCGAAGTTATCACTGAAAACAACTTTTTTGTTCCCTATTACGGATTCTTAGACGAAATGGCGCAAATTTGCCGCGAAATGAAAGAGCACCTCGGAGGTGATCTTACTGCAATAAAATGGCTACCCAATTTCACTTCTACGAGCATTTGAATGCCCACAAACTTTTCAAAGACCAGACAACATTTTCCGTCAAGTTTGGGCACAAGATAAGCGGAGTTCATTCCGGATGCACGGCAACAATTCTCTACGACGGGACTAGCAATCTGTACAATATCAAGACATGTCACATCGGAACTGCATGAAAGTCAAATGCTCCTACAGCTAGTTAATCTTCATCAAACTTAAATCATCACAGCATGAATTTATTGAATCAACAAAGTGTTTCAGACTTTCGTGAGGTCTTCGCGTATGTGTTGTTGAAGGCAATTGGTCTCGTGCCGCTTGAGGCGAGAAAACGGTAACTCGTCGGCTCGACCTTTCCCATCATTTTCTTTATCATTTACCTTTGTTTTGAGTTGCTCAATTACCGTATTCGTGTTTTCGTAAATTCGTATTGCTAAAATGGTTTATTAACCCAAGTTTGAGATCAAATAAACTATCGACCAATCACACTTGGACTTACGTCTTTTGTCAACAAGCCTCCAAAAGGAAGACCCTTCTTTTGGAAGCGCGACACTCGGTCTAGAACGCCACTTCTACGGTCTGGTTCTGAGTGTAACGTCTCGTTATGAAACTTTCTGATTGTCGTTTAGTTTCGGCTTCGCCCTCCCGAAATCACGCAACGTGACGCTACCCACCAGTTAAATCAGTTGTATTCTTTGTCATGAACCCGAGAGGACGCTCCTATATTTTCCTCTTCTATCTCCCAAGACATCGTTTATTTCCTGATTGTAGATTTAAAAACCAAATTTTAGTGAACAACAGTTTTACTTCCGAACGCACAATCAAGCCAATCATTATGGTTTTCGGATATATATTTGGACATCTTGAGCGTTCAAGTTGACGAGCCACTCTCAAGTATTCAAGGATCAGGACGCTGAAAAAACGATTAGTTCGACTGACAAGTTAAATGCCCCTAATCGTATGTACAACAATTAGACGTCTTAGATAACAAATAAAATCTAGCCCTCTTGACCAAAAAGCTTACCGTGCATTTTTTGCCGTCATCAATTCTTCGATGTGATATGCAACAGCAACCTTAAGTTTCAGGTCCATGGTGTTGGACGTGGGGCTCTTTCGTCTCTTGCTTGTGCTAGTCGTCCTTAGTCTTTGCTTCAGACTCGCGACTTTCTTAGCTTCTCATTCCGTTGGTTTGGCACACTTCTTAATTCAAACCAACGTTTGATCACCGACGCTCTGATCGCAGGCACCACAGTCACAACGACACTGAAGGACATGAATTTAGACAACAGCAACGGTCTCTAACAACGAAATCCAGATTCATTCTTGATTGTTTCCTTCAACGGATAACCCAAGACACACGTTCTGAAAACCAAGAGATCAGTTAACAGCAGAGATTTGGTAAACGAACCGTGCTACTATCGTCAAATCCCGTTCTCGGTTTTAAGTTTTTATGCCGATTTTAACCTTGATTTGATATCCTTTCCAGTACGCTCGAAAGTCGGATCGCAGATGGTAAACAAACGAGTAGTGAGACTCGTGATATCCGATCCAGCAATTTGAAAACGATCGACCGAAGAAGTGAACGAGTGTGTCGTCTCACCACGACCAAATCGAAAAGCCGGAATAAAAAAACGTTTATTCCTGCCTCGAAAAAACGATAACAAAAGCGCCGAGGCGAAAAACGGGGGATTAAATAGGAACATTACTACAAAAGACAAACTACAAAAACAAACTACAAAAGCAAAATCGATGAACTGGGGATCGCCTTTTGGCCGCTCGAAGCGACACTCCCGGCCGCGGGGTGTCGGGCCGAAATTGAAATTTACCCCTTAACCAAAATTTAACCAAAAAACAAATATGACTTTAGGTAGACCGCGGCGAAGTCGAGCTTCGTTATTCCTCGAGTGTACTTTCCACTAACTGGGCCGCTCGGTGCTTCGCCTTTCGTGGATATTGGCCACGACTCGGCACTCCAAACTCGATCCTCTCAATCGGGTTCTCTTCACTCAACTCTTCGCTTGTCTCCTCTCCGAGTTCCAAGGGGTACAATTGATTGACGGCTCGCTTCAGTATCTTTCCGGAGGGTAGACGAAGACCGACGGTCCGGCATTTTCCGAGTGGATCGACGAACAATTCCGTTATACGCGCGAGCTTCCACAATCCTCTTGGCAACTCACTCTCACTCACCAAAACGACCTCTCCAACTCTCGGCACTCTTCGAACAAACGCTGACTCCTTCTTTTCCTTATTCTTATGAAACAAAGTCGCAAGGTACTCTCGAATCCATTGATGCCAAAACTGATCCAAACGATGTCGATCCGCGTCAAATCTCTTCTTTAAAGCGAGTCGGATGCCCTTCTCTTCAGTGAAGTCCGGGTCCTTCAAAACCTCGTCATCTTCCAAAGGATCTTCGTGTATAGGGTTGCCCTGAGGCCGAAGAAAGTCGATGGGACGGAGAGCCTGGAAATCGAGATCGTTTGGGACGACGAAGAGAGGACGCGAATTAATCGTTGTTTCAATACGCGAAATGAGTGTCCAAAATTCCCAAAACGTAAGTCGTTTCCGTCCTTGACATCGTTTCAACGAATTCTTGACGTTGTGAATCAGCCGTTCCCAAGTGCCCCCTCTCCATGGCGCCAACGGCGTGATATGCAGCCATTCGCTGCCCGCGTTTCGAAATTTGTCATTGAACAATTTTGCTGCGAGTGTGAAATTGGTGGCGTTGTCACTCCAAATCCGTTGGGGTAATCCTCGAGCCGCGACAAACCGATCAAAGGCGAGGACGAACTGTTCCGTCGTTGTGTCCTTGAGTATCTCGAGATGGATGGCACGAATCTTCAGGCACGTAAACAGAGCCACGTAGCAACCTTCTTCCTTCAAGTGAATAGGGCCCAGCAAGTCAACACCTGTTATCTCAAAGGGACGACCCACTGATACACGATCACGAGGAAGATCCGCAAGCGGCGCGCGAAAGGGCTTACCGCTGTATTGTCGACAACGAAAACAGTTGTGAAGAGCTTTCTTGACTTCTGTGACATTGACGAAGTATCTTTCCCGCAAAGTCGCCAGAATCGCCTGAACACCCGAATGGCAATCTCGTTCGTGGATGTGTATGACGAGGCGTTCCGTGATCTTCGCTTCGCTGGGCAACCAAATCGGATTCGCTCTGTCGTACCCTACGGACGCTTCCGGTAGACGAGAGCGACAACGAACCACTCCTTCCTTATCTTCGAACATCCGATAGTTGATCTTCTTCTTTTGAGCTGGTGGGTGGGCGTGCTGCGCCTCCTTAATTAACAGCGACGTGACTCTCTGAACCTTTTGCCTCAAGGATGATTTCGGCGTCTTCCCTTTACGAAATCTTTCGACTGCCTCCATGACTTTGACTCCGATGCGAATCAATTTGTTGAAGTCTCCTCGATTAGGATCGACAAACGCGAAACCCGTTTCCCTTTGGTTTGCTACTAACGAAACTGATTCCGAAACCTCCACTGCTGACTCGTGAGCACCATCCCGCGCGATGATCAATGAGCCCGGCCACTTGTCTTTAGATTCGACAAGAAAACTCGGGCCGTGAAACCAAATGTCTGACTGCATCAATTCCTTCAAAGAACAACCCCTCGTAAGTAGGTCTGCCGGATTCTGACTCGTATCCACAAATCGAAATTCTGCCCGTGTGTTGTACTTTCTAATTTCATTCAAACGGTTTTGTACGAAGACGCATTGTTTGTCCTTCTTGTTCTTGATCTGATGAAGCACGATTTCTGAATCGGTCCAAATTGTGATGTCTCTGATGTGCTTAACCTCTGTTTCGATGAATCGTGCAATACGCGTTCCGATCAACACTGCCATGAGTTCTCCTCTGGGAATCGTGAAGTTGTTCTTCCTTGGAACGATTTTCGTTTTGGCGTATCCCACCTCCGCCCGCGAGTCGAAACAAAAAAAGGCGATGGCCCCGTAGGCTAAAGAAGACGCGTCGCAAAAAACGTTCAAGTCGATTTCTTGCTTAGTCGAACCGGAGAGCTGCCGAGGAAACGTGACGACCTTCTCTTCTTCTATCAAAGAGTTCCATTTGACCTGTAGTTTGTCCTCCAAGGCGTCATCCCATTGCGTACCGTTCTTCCAAACCTCTTGTTGAAACGTTCTCCATTTGACCGTTATCGGGGCGAGGATACCTAGGGGATCGTAAAGGGATTGGATGTACGACAGAACATTTCTCTTAGTTATTTCTTTCGACCAATTTGGAATTCGTAGTTGAAGCGAATCGTCTTTCACATCCCAATTAAGACCAAGGACCTTTACTTGCGATTTCGTTTTTCGTCGGGATTCATTTCCTTCATAACCTCCGAATTGTTGGCAAAATGTTCCCGCAGATTGAAATGAGCACTTTGTAGCTTCTCTTTCAACCGCTTGGAGTCTTTGATCGCTTCTTCCACGGAATCGTACACTTGGACCACGTTGTCCACGTACGTGTTAGACAGAGTCTCTTCTTCGTCCTTCAAATGATGGTGGATCGTTAGTGACAGAAGAGTGGGGGAGCAAATGACACCAAAAGCTACCGATGTGAAACGGCAAATTTGTAAGTTGTCGAAGTCCAAAGGCTTTTCCCAGTCTCGAGGAATAAAGAAGCGCACGCAATCCCGTTGATCTTCATGTAAACGTATGGAGTGAAAGGCCTTTTCAAGATCCGAGACGACGGCAATGGGTCCCATACGAAATCGAAGAAGAATGCCGACGAGTAATGGGATACCTGGTGGACCTTTGTGCAATTGGTCGTTTAACGATGGAGATCCACGTTTGTGCGCACTTGCGTCGTAAAACACACCGCATTTTCGTCGTCGTCGTTTTTCCTGGAGTATATACCGGACGGTGCGGCATATAGTATTCGTGACCGACGACTCCTTTCCAAGTGACCTTCTCTATCGTACCTCGACGAAACTGATCCTCAAAGTCCGCTTTGTAACCTTGCAACTTCTCCTTATCTTGACTCAAACGCCTGAACGTGTTTCGGGTTCTGTGGAAAGCAAGCTCGAAATTCGTTGGCAATGGTCCGCAATTCTCCTTCCACAACCAATCAACAGAATATCGTTTTGTCTCCGGATCAAACGTAGTTGTTTGTCGAAATCGTTCCCGTATTTTCTCGTCCGAATCTTCTGAGAGCTCCGCCGAATTTATTCCCAAATTCTCCAACATCCAATAGGCTGCCACGTCCGTTGGCTCCTCTTCCTCCTCGAATTTTCTCGAAGTCAAAGAGATTGCCTTTCCTGAGTAACTGAGGTTCTTCTTCCCGCGACCCGTGATGATTGGTCCCGCCTTTGAGTCAATGAATGAGAATCCGTCAGAGGTCTTTGTTTCCTTGATTCCCAAAAGTTTCCACACGTGGTCTTTCCCTAACAGAAGTTGTGGTTCAACCTTCTCCGCGACAACCGATTGTCCTTCAAACCGCACAAAATCCAATGATGAAATGAGCTGTGGAATTGCGATTGCCTCTACTGCCATCTGATGTTGTCCCGTCCGCAACTGGAATTGCACTTTGTCTCCTTGGATTGGCTTCGTGACCTCTCCGCCAAAAATTTCGGTTTGAAACTGATGAACACCTAACGACGACGATCCCAAGGATTCCTTTACCCTGGATGTCAAATACGATTCGTTGGCCCCACTATCAATGAGTGCGTAAACCCTTTCCGCTTTTGAGTTTCCTTCATTGTACAACTCGACCTGGACGACTGGTAGAAGAGCTTCCGATGTGCGGGCGATGAATGATCTATTGACCGTGTTCGTCTCCTCCACCGAAACTCCTTCGTCTTGTTGATCTTCGCGTTGGAACGAAACCGCTGCCGTCTGGCGATTCTTCGGAAGCGGAACCTGATTGGATCCTGAACCCATCGGCCGAAAACTCAACTTTGCCGGTTCTCCTTTCGTTTGGCGCTGACAAAGACTCTGATGGTGATTTCCTTGACACAATCGACACTTCCGGTTACAGTCTTTACACAAATGTCCCGGCGACAGACATTTAAAGCAACGTTTTTGTTCCTGAACAATCGACTTTCTTTGTTGAATATTCGAGACACGTTCACACTCCGAAGAAAAATGTCGTTGACCACAGAAAACGCAGTTGAAGGTACGCGGTTGAGACGTAAAATTTCCCTGTGCCGGCTTCTTGTTCGCTGGCGTTTGCAAGTCCGAATAATGCTCCGTCAACTCCTTGACGTCGATATAAGCCTGTAGGCGGAAAACAAGGACTTCCAGATTCCACATCTTCTGCTGGCGTTTGAACCACATGAGATCGAGGAGTACCGGTTCCGGGAGTTTGCGCTGGATCTCTTGAACAATCAACGCTCCGTCCAGCGACGTTCCTTGTCTTTCAAGTTGACGCCGCAATCTTTCGACCTCCTGAACAAATTCGCGGAGCGAGCGTGCCGAATCAACAGGTTTTCGAAGCTTCAAAAGTTGATCCAAAAGATTCGATTCGATAAGCTCGTTACGTCCGAAGTTTCGTTTGAGAGCCTTAAGAACTTCCGTGTAGTTTTCCGCTTCGAGACTGAACGATTTCGCAAGCTTGAGTGGCTCTCCGGCAAGGCTTCCAATCAAGTACGACAGCTTGAAAAGATCACTGATGGGCTGCTGTTCTACGAGTTGATCAAACATCTGCATGAAACCTTCCCACTCCTGTGGCTTTCCATCAAAACAAGGTAACTGCAAATTGGGGAGCGGAAGCCGAGGCACGCTGACTAGGCTGTGTGAACCGATCGAACCCGAGGCGTTGGGATCTACTGTCAGCGACGAATGATTGAGTCCCGCTCCCGTGGAGTTGAAGACAGCGTCGAAACGATTCAAGAAAACGCGCGTTTGATCGATGGCCGTTTGTAGATCGTCTTTCAAGTCGTCCGAGTCGTCGAGCGCTTTGGGGATGTCCCGTCCTGGCGTTGTCACCCACTCCGCTCGTACTTTTTTCTTCTAATGGCTCTTCTGCCAATTTCTCCCACTCCTTCCAATCTCGCTCAACTCGCTCTCGGCGCTTAGTTAATTTCGTGTGCTGGGCCTTTAGTTCGATTAATTTCAATTCGCAATTTTGACGATTCATCAGTTCGGACTGTCCCGGATCTTCCTCGAAAGGTCTCGATGTCTTCCAGGCGTTGATTCCATCGTTCAACTGCTTCAGTGCCAACGCGATTCGCGAGCGCAGAGGACCAGTTCCGGATTTCCACTCTTTCGCCATACTTCACTCGACTCGAATTGTCTACGTTTTGTCCCACCGAAAGTTTCCCCCTTTCGTTCCCTCCGGCCCCGTCCCGTGAGTTCGCTTCGAGCAAACTAAGCGATTACAAAGATTTTTGGAGGGGGAAGGAACCTAAACGACAGTAGGGCAAAATGATATTTTGACGAAAAAGCGGGTAAACCGACTTCCAATGTCCTTGACCACCGAGCTTGTCCAGAAGCTTGCTAGCACCACCGAACCACCGATCGAGAGTCGAGTAGATGACGAACTTGCGTGTGGATGAGGTACTTGACCAGCGAGAGAGCGAACCGTTTTCCGAGTTCCGCTCGAGATGAAAACCACCGAACCGCAGAGTTGACCAACTTGGTAGGGTACAAGTAGGATCAAGTGTTCTTCGCTTGTGAATCTTCCAACGGATTCGAGTCGGGCTTCCAATACTCCCAACCGATGAACCGAGCTCAAAATAACCTCCAGCTCTTGGTTACCACGAAACCCCAAAATAACCTCAGGTTCCAAAGACGATAGATAGAAAATCAATAAAACGATAGACCGAAGTGTGTCGAGTAACTAGACTGAACACTCAACGTAGAACGAGAGACGGCAATAAGCCACAATTTGTATTTGAAATCATATTCGATAATTTCACTGTTTAGTGTTTTCGAGAACTTGCATTGACTATAGCTCGGGAACCAGTGACCCTAGAAGCGTGTGATTAACAGGACAAAAACAACCACTCATGAACTCTAAACCCTGTGAATATCGGCGTATTCCAATCAGCCAACAAGCTAAAATACACAACACCCCCCATTCCCTTTTATGACATGTCCATCGCGCAAATCGATGTAGCTTAGAGATTCTGGCAACAGTCATTGTTTATATTGTGTTAGTAGAAAGCTTGAAAGTCTGGCTATTGATTGTGCGTAAACTTGTAGACACCGGATAACTGAGAGAAAAATGAGAGGTCTTCAAAACCAAACAATCTGTCGAAAATCGTCCAAAATTGCAAAAGTTTGTGCAGCTCTTACCATTGATGATGGTGAGCTCTTATTTGGCACTCTCATTGACAAGGTTGAGAATTTATAATTCCGAAAGTTTGGAGCCTGAAGTTGATCGAGAACAGAATTGCAAACATAAATATACTCAGAAATCGCTTAAATTTGATGACTTGGCTTTATCTAGAAGAATTGATCTTTTTATGTTGTAATTTTCACACACAACTAAACACATTACAAGCATCAATTGGTGTAATTTGGAATTGATGGGCGCATTAGTTTTGGAAATCGAACTGAAAATTTGCTGACCAGTCAAACTCCACTACTACTTGTCGTTTTACGAGAACAACGAAATAGTTGGAAGTGTTATAGAAAGTATGGTCCATAGCCGGAGTCCAAATAAGTATAAAAGAACCAAATAAACTGAAGGATTATCCAATAAAATTCGAATCAGCCAACAATCTATTGTTCAATTTCATGTAAGAATATGACCTGAAGCCAACAGCTCAGTGATTGTTGACGTCTTGGTAGATGTGATTGCATTCTAAAGGACGCTGCCAATCTCGTTCAAATTCAAAATCACCTCGGGGAAAGCCTGGAAGCGAGAAAACAATCTGATTGGAACGCCGATCAATCAATAAAATTGTTCTCTTTTGTCTACCGAGAGATGTTAACCGCCTTCTCTGTTCCTATCACTGGTAGCGACTGCCATATTTGACTGCGGGTAACGCCTTTTGCAGCTTCCATGGTCTCATTCGAGTAGCATATAAACCCTGGAATGAGTCCAAACAGTCACTCCATCGTCTCATTCCTTTCCTAGTCATTCCTTCTCTACTCATTCCTCTGCTCTTCTCTCCGCTGGTCGATCAACGCACTATTATCATACACTGTTCACGTTTCAACTAGTGTAGGATAACAGTGCGTTGGATGACCAAGCGGAGGAATCGAAGAGCAGACTCCTAGTCCAACTACTCGAATCCTTTGACCGTTTCGTTTCCGTCCTCACTTTACTTTTCAGTTTGTGCGAGTGTCCGTGGGTGTGAGCGGGAATGGAATAACGATTATTTTGATGCCAATCTGCTTTGTTTTTGAACTCTGCAAAGACTAGTTGGTACGAAGATTAGACGAATCAAACGAACGTACACGCAAAGGCCTTCGAAATGTATCAATCAGAAAGTAGGAACACCTCCTTCGTCTGAATGATCTGTTTGTTAACTCACTTCAATTTCAGCTGTCGCACTCGTCGACAGATTACTTTCTGTGTCGTTTGTTGGAACCGCTTTTGCCATCCTTACCTTTAATCGCGAACTATGAGACAGGAGATCTTCGATTGATTGAATTGTTGGTTGCGAATAAGCTCTTCATGACTGTGAGCTCTGGTGTTGAGCTTAACAATAAACAAATTTTATGGGAGCTTGTTTCCTATTGTTGGTTATAAAAACACGCTCATTCCGAGTTTTTCTTTCAATCAATTGTTGGGCTCTTCGAGTAGTTGGGGTTTCTGTGTGTCTTCTCGAACTATAAGTGTGCAGCGACTTGATCAGGAGTTTGTGTCAAAGTCGACAAAATGACTGGCTCCAAACAACCAGTTGAAGATTCTTTGAGGACTACAAAGTAAATTTCAACTGTTAACTTTCTACTTCATCTATTACTTCGAACTTTCAATTCTACATTTGAAACATGGACCTGTTGTCTCCACTACCATCTCCGTAAGCAAGATCATCCAAACAACCAAGACTCGTGCAAAAACTGATGTCACAACCAAAGCAACGATCGAAGAGCCAGCCACTGACGACACTCGTTCCGGCATCTAATCTCCACTCATCCTCTTATGTTGTTCTTACCTGGTGTGTGAATAAACTTTTATCCGGCTTTTAAGAATTTCCTGTAAGTGAGTGTTTGAAAAAGAATACAAGTGAGTACTCGTGTTTTTGATTCACTGAGCTGAAGTTGACTGGAAACAGAATCGATGCCATGATTGCTAGCACTTGATAGTTGAGATCAACATCGTCACAACGAAAATTGAGTTCACTTGTTGGAAGTCGATATCCGCTGATTGCTTTTGTTGTCTCTTCGAAAGCCGTTGCTGACAGATCTGCAAGTGTGAAGTTGTCGCGTCCCTTTCTATAAACACGCTAAAAATCCAAAAGAAAAAGAACGCGCATAAATCGGACATCCACGGGCAATCAGTGGCTTACCCTTTTCTTAACTCAGTCCGCTTGCGAACGCTCCGGCGCCCACCGCTTTGTTTTCTTTTTCTTACGATATCGTGCTTTTTTCATATATTGAATAAAGGTGTATTAATCCAAGTTTCAGGTTGACACCCCACATAGAAAATTTGTGGCATGTCTTCAAAAAAGGATGTTAATGAAAACGTAAGTCAGTCATTTAAACATGAGAAATACCGTTTTTTAGGTCGGAAAAGAATCGTTGGATGAGTCCGATGAGCCAAGTGCGTGTAAACGTCGTCGATTGGACAAAGATGGACCTCATGTAAACGATGTGAATGCAAAGGTAAGAAGTTTCATAAGTCCTATTTTTGTTCCCATCTAATATCTCACGGTTGAAATTGAAAACTGCAATTTGACAAGTTCGAGTCGAATGCACGGAGCAATTGGGGCTTGGGTTTGTGACTTGGGAAAAAAGACAGAACGTGGATCGAATAAACGACGCTGATACCTCGGTTTTTGGATGTTCAGTTTGCCTTTCCTTCCCTGTGATCGGACGACCGGTCGTGATTTTACCTACTTTTTGTCGTCTTCAATCTCACAGATCTGATCTCTGAACTATTGAGCTTTTCCGAATACCGCATTTTTCCTATTAATGCCCCAAGGGAGCCTATTTTTCGGAGGTGACAAAAAGGCGAGGCTAATTAGGAAGGGTGCTTCTACTAGAAATTGGGATCAATAGGAAAAATACGGTAAGTGCGGCGCCGGGTGTAAAGGTGTAAAAGAATATCAGTGTTGACAGACTGTATAAATTTCCCTTTCTGTCAAATAACACAACACGAGTTGCCGTTGGCAAACAAAGAGCAAAACTGTGGTTCTAGCTTTCATTCACCCAATGATGGAGATTGTCTTGATCAGTTGTTCAACACGTGCGAGCTTTGACAAGACAATTACTCGACCTTTTCACTAAAACTTACACAGTTGTCCGGAACGTTGCTTGTGTTTCATAGTTCGGTTTCAGAGTACGACAGCAAATACCGATAGCTTCATCTTCAACCGCAGAAAAAGGAACTTGCGATTCGTGCCAATTATGCACTATTCTTTCGATGGCCGGTTTTTTTCATCACTAACTACTCGTCTGTTGAAGTGATCGATGTGCTCTACATGAAACAAAAGTAAGTTACAAATACCATTTTCCACTATGGTTTCTTTGCTATTCAGAAGACTCAACTTCGATTTTTCATTAGCAACAATTGATGGAAAACCGTTGAAAGATCTTTTCGATGTGCTAAATTATTGTGCTTTTGACTTGGAGACATCGCTAGTCCTGTTTAAAAGTGGTTTTCTGACTATTATCTGGGAACTGGAGTCACAAACTTCGAACAGTCAACTGTTGTTATCAGGCGGTCAATCAGAATTTTGAATGGTTTTGATGGCTTCGACCGCGCACGTTTCTGTCCAAAATCTTATCCAGCCAATCTGGAAGATGGCCTGATCCTAAAATTCTATACGGAGTTCGAAAGGATGTTGATCGATCGATGTTAAAGTGGATGGTTAAATGCAACTTCAAGCTACACAACTAGATATTTTGTCAAGTGGATCAGTTGCGACAGTCGATAGACAATTTGCGTACAGTGTAGAACGCAGACTTGGACATGATGAAGGTCAAACAACAATATCATCTGTTGAGTTCATCAAAGAGTCATTTGGAACTGGGGAGCTGTCCAGATGTCCAACGATCAACTGGAAAACTATCGATTTCTTTGTAAGATTTTTTGTTTTGCATATTTTCATTTGTACATTTATAGGCATTGTAAGCGTGGTTGTCGTGTTGGAAATCGATTTTTCATTGCTGTTTCAAATTCGACCAACAAAAGTCATTTTTTCGCGTTGAATTTGGACACATTGGAGTGGAAAGACACTGGAATCATGCTGGATGGTTATATTCAAGCTATGTAAACTGAGAGAGAATGTAGCTTGATTACTTTCATGGCAGGCGATCATTACGTTTACTATCATCACTTCGAAGTCGAGTAAGTTAGCCGGCTTGAACGATCTAAAGTTGTGTTTTCAGCAAACCAGACTCGCTATCCACTGGTGCTTGGAACAAGTTGACGAGCTTAAGTGATACCCGACCAGACGCCTACGACTTCATTCTCAGCAAACTTCCGACGAATTTCAGACCACCGCGTCCTATTGAGCACTCTGTTCCACTTGATTCTCAACCATGATAATTTCTTGTGCTTTCAGTAAATAAATTGTTGTTAACAGTTGTGAAAATGAAATTCGATTCTGGGATCTCAAAGAAACCGAACGCAAACTGAGATTTTAGGCATTAACTCACATGAAATCAAGACAATGAAAATGCTCAATTCAAGACCTCGTAAATTAATCATAAAACAAAAACATTTGCGAAATTTCTGATCTACTTGCTTAAAGTGAATCGATGATTGTTTATTGAGTTGATCAAAAACACAAGTTCAAACGTGCGAGATACAATAATTGGGAAATGAGTGATAAAAAAAGGCCGAACTGCTAGCTCGTCATTGAAGCCAACAGCCGGACCTTCGTTTTTAGTCCAACTGCTGACTCGTCGTGAAAGTCAACAATCGGACTAAAGTCTGTATGTAGCGGATACAATAATGAAATGGACGAAAACAGATTCATCCGATCAAAGGGTAGTCTCAACAGATCGCAGTGTAAAGACTGCTCTGCTGCTTACAACCCCTTGACCAGTAGTCAAGTCGTATTCAAGCGATCTTGCACCCCGACATTACACCACACAAAGTCGTATGGAATCGACAACCAAGCGGTAGTTAAACCACGAGGCAAGGCCAACTATGGGGTTTGAGCTACGCCGCACGCGAGTGCAACGCATAAGAGTACCGCCCGACACCGGGGCACGAGAGTATTGTCAACCTGACTAGACGGGCTTCCAACTTAGAGGCATTCAGTTGTAATCCCCCAGATGGTAGCGTCGCACCAGCGTCCGATCGGACGAGCGCATAAACCAATTGTCTGAACCTGCTGTGTTCCTCTCGTACTAAGCAGGATTACTATTGCAACAACGAATTCGACAGTAGGATAAAACTAACCTGTCTCACGACGGTCTAAACCCAGCTCACGTTCCCTATTAGTGGGTGAACAATCCAACGCTTTGCGCATTCTGCTACGCAATGATAGGAAGAGCCGACATCGAAGGATCAAAAAGCAACGTCGCTATGGACGCTTGGCTGCCACAAGCCAGTTATCCCTGTGGTAACTTTTCTGACACCTCTTGCTGTAAACTTTACAAATCAAAAGGATCGATAGGCCACGCTTTCGCGGTCTGTATTCGTACTGGAAATCAAGATCAAGTAAGCTTTTGTCCTTTTACTCTACGTAAGGTTTCCGTCCTTACTGAGCTTACCTTAGGACACCTACGTTACTGTTTGATAGATGTACCGCCCCAGTCAAACTCCCCGCCTGACACTGTCTTCGGCGCGGGTCGTCCGTTCGCACGAACTTAACACCAAACACAAGCACACCGCGAAGGCGTGCGTTTCCCGTCTAACCGAATAAGTAAGGAAACGATGAAAGTAGTGGTATTTCATTGGCGTGCCGAAACACTCCCACTTATGCTACACCATGCATGATTCTTCACAAAGTCAGACTAGAGTCAAGCTCAACAGGGTCTTCTTTCCCCGCTGTCTTTGCCAAGCCCGTTCCCTTGGCTGTGGTTTCGCTAGATAGTAGTTAGGGACAGTGGGAATCTCGTTAATCCATTCGTGCGCGTCACTAATTAGATGACGAGGCATTTGGCTACCTTAAGAGAGTCATAGTTACTCCCGCCGTTTACCCGCGCTTAATCAAATTTCCTTAATATAACATTCAGAGCACTGGGCAGAAATCAGAGACGGTCAACGTCTTTCGAAGACCATCCGTCTCCTCTGTTTTAATTAGACAGTCGGATTCCCCGAGTCCGTACCAGTTCTAGATACGCTCGTTAAGCGTCTACCGCAACTCGCCGACAACCGCGAAGCCGTCGGGAGCGAAGCCGAAGCCTTCCACCGTCGGACCACGCCACTAGCCCACGCGGTCTTGCGACCACGCAGTCACGGACGCATTCCAACGGCCTCACGCAACGACCCGATAGACCCGAGCTCTAGAGCCAATTCTTTTCCCAAAGTTACGAATCTAATTTGCCGACTTCCCTTATCTACATTATTCTATCAACTAGAGGCTGTTCACCTTGGAGACCTGCTGCGGATATTGGTACGAACGAGCGAGAAATTCATCGAGCCTCCCCTGCCTTTTCACGGACCACATGAAGCACTCGGAATGGCGCCGTAACCGCGCCACTCTACAACCCCAACAACCATATCTCCGGATGAACCGATTCCATGGTCACGCGAGTTTAAACCAGAAAAGAGATCTCTGGTCCGGGCCTCATGCAGCGTCGACAGGTTCGTTTGCGTTGCCGCGCTCGTCGACGCCGAAGCGACGACATCTCCTCGTCTCGATGCGGGAATATTAACCCGCTTCCCTTTCGGCACACGCGACGCAATCCACAAGTGGAAGTTGAACGTCGCCACTTCAAAACCAGCCTTAGCCTGTGCCTTAGGATCGATTAACCCACGTACAATCACTGTGCACGCGGAACCCTTCTCCACTTCAGTCTTCAAGGATCTCACTTGAATATTTGCTACTACAACCAAGATCTGCACTCGTGACGGCTCCAGTCGAGCTCACGCTCCGCACCTTCGACGCCATCACGACAACCTTCCTACTCGTTGAGAGATTGGGCACCATCTCAAACAACGGCGAGTATAGTATAGGTCCTCCGCTCCAGCGCCATCCATTTTCAGGGCTAGTTGCTTCGGCAGGTGGGTTGTTACACATTCCTTAGCGGTTTCCGACTTCCATGGCCACCGTCCTGCTGTCTATAGCAACCAACACCTTTTATGGGGTCTAATGAGCGGAGAGTCTGGCACCTTAACTCGGCGTTTGGTTCATCCCACATCGCCAGTTCTGCTTACCAAAAATGGCCCCCTTTGGAGCACATGCAATCAAAGTCGCGTGTTCAAATCGAGAAACACCGACATCATAACCATTTAGAGTATGAGAATAGTTTGAGAATAATACATCCCAATGACTCTAATCGTTCGCTTTACCGAGTATATCTGCTTCGATTGTGCACCAGCTATCCTGAGGGAAACTTCGGAAGGAACCAGCTACTAGATGGTTCGATTAGTCTTGCGCCCCTATACCCAAATCAGACGATCGATTTGCACGTCAGAACCGCTTCGGACTTCCACCAGAGTTTCCTCTGGCTTCATCCTGTTCGGGCATAGTTCACCATCTTTCGGGTCTCAAAGCGTACGCTCAACCTCCGCAACAGAACAAGTCCTAGTCACGGGGCGATGTTGCGCGCCGGACGTCGAAACGCCCAACGCTCACATCGTCGACATCCAATGTCTCACTTTCATTACGCCTTTGAGTTTCGCAGCTCAATGACTCGCGTACACCTTAAACTCCTTGGTCCGTGTTTCAAGACGGGTCGAATGGGTGACCGACTATACACCGAGTCGAGTGCCGGGGCAACGAACGCCGATCGTAGGCCGCGGAAACGGAAGACACATGTGCCATCCGCAATCACAACTCACAACCGACGCCCATCGCGAATTCACCCGCACTCCACAACAGCGAGCCAACATCACCTGCTATCCGAACGCACAGGATTCTCGAGTCCGAAAACCCGAGTCCTCTATACGCCCTTCCGGCAGCGACATCGACCCACTCGGCGCACTCCGCACGCAAATGCATCCAACGAACACACAACAACAACACTCCTAGACAACCTTGCGGAATGTCGTCGAAGCGATTGCAGTGTCGCGGGATTGAATACGCACAAGATACGTCAGCTCCATTCGCTTCCATTATATCGGTTTCACGTTCTCTTGCACTCTCTTTTCAAAGTGCTTTTCAACTTTCCCTCACGGTACTTGTTTGCTATCGGTCTCGTGGTCGTATTTAGCCTTAGGTGAAGTTTTTTTACCACCCGCTTTGGGCTGCGTTTCCAAACAACCCGACTCCCAGAGAAACGAATTCGTCGACGCCGTTCGGCCGTACTGGTGTGAAACCATCTGTGCAGCCGCTTTCCAGCGAAACTTGGACCAAACACACGCCGACGATGCTCGCTCTCCAAACGCTACACCGACACTCGTCCGTCAGAACGAGCGTCTTAAGCGCTGGGCTAGTCCCTTTTCACTCGCAGTTACTGGGGGAATCCTTGTTAGTTTCTTTTCCTCTGCTTACTGATATGCTTAAGTTCAGCAGGTGGTCATACGCAACTCAGGTGGATTTCAACCAATCAAATGGTCAGTGTCATCAATCGCACTGCCGACATCCGAACAACAACTCGCAAAGACCTTCTCAATAACAGCCAAGCATCTCAATTGTGGAATCAAGTCACTCAAAGCCGTACAGATCAAAAGCCAATCGAATCATGTTCCTTGCACATGGACATCGTTCGAACAGTACTAACAACGTAATCACAGGCCTACTCCGAAGAATACGCCACCAAAGCGAACACGTCAACTGCATTCCGTGGGGAAGAGTCGACGATTCGATGGCGAAAACCATTACACAATGCATTTGGCTTCCCTTTCCATGAAAACACCCTGAGCTGCGTATGTCGAAGGGCAGAACCCGACGACGCAATATGCAATCGAAAACAAGGCACTCGTAATATCTGTAATTCGTGCTTATTAACGCAATTCACTGCGTTCTTCATCGACCCACGAGCCAAGTGATTCACCGACATAACTTGCTCGATTAGTTGGCATTGAATGAATTGAAAATGGGTTGTTGGTTCTGGGTGCCCGACCGGGTCATCAACTCTAACACCGCCGAAGCGGTGTCTACTATTGGACATCGTCGCAGCCACGGACGTGGAACACAACTGCTCAATCCAACATAGAGGCCCAGAGAAGCCGTTTGTGAAAACTGAAATCTCATTGAAGAGACCAGCGATCGGGAAATACCGAGTGCTTCACGACGACGACGACCGTCGAATATCCGCACCACGGCACTCCCAACTCGATTGTTTGCTTCGATACCTGATCTTGCAGCAGGTTCACCTACTGCAACCTTGTTACGACTTTTCCCCGGTTCAAGCCGTTGCGATTAAGCCACTTTCCAGCAAACGACATGCCGAAACATGAGCGAACGCCGGTCCGTGGATTTCTCGAAACAACTCAGTCCCGGGGAGCGACGGGCGGTGTGTACAAAGGGCAGGGACGTAATCAATGCGAGTTGATGACTCGCATTTACTTGGAATTCCTCGTTCATGAGTGAAAATTTCAACACTCAATTCCAGCCATAATAATATCTCAACTGTTTGCCATCTCCTCTCGGAGTAGGACAATCACGCTGATACCACCATTGTAGCACGCGTGCGGCCCCGAACATCTAAGGGCATCACAGACCTGTTATTGCGCCATTTCTTGAGGCTAAGAACCACGAATCCCGCTAAGAAATGATCGTCGACAAACGAATCATCGACGACGCACTAGTTAGCAGTCGGCGTCTCGCTCGTTATCGCAATAAAGCAGACACTTCGTTAGCACGAACTAAGAACGGCCATGCACCACCATCCACCGAATCATGAAAGAGCTATCGGTCTGTCAATCCTCACGATGTGCTGGCCGGGTGAGGTTTCCCGTGTTGAGTCAAATTAAGCCGCAAGCTCCACTCCTGGTGGTGCCCTTCCGTCAATTCCTTTAAGTTTCAGCTTTGCAACCATACTTCCCCCGGAACCGAAAGACTTTCGTTTCCGGAAACCCGCTCGCTTATGAACTCGAATCCACAAGCGAATTGGTAGTTGGCATCATTTACGGTCAGAACTAGGGCGGTATCTAATCGCCTTCGAACCTCTGACTTTCGTTCTTGATTAATGAAAACACTCTTGGCAAATGCCTTCGCTTTAGTGCGTCTCGCTACGGTCCTCGAATTTCACCTCTCGCGCAGCGATACGAATGCCCCCGGCTGTTCCTGTTAACCATTGTTTCAGCCGACAAAACCAATAAAACTCGGCCGCAACCTTGTTCCATTATTCCATGCACCGGTATTCAGTCGTAAGACCCGCCTTGAGCACTTAAGCCGTTCAAAGTAATCCTGCGCATCACCGACCCGAAGGCCCGAAAACGCGCAAAATACCGCCCACGAGTGACGCCCGTTAAGACGCACCCCGAACGGTTCAACAATCCAACTATGAACTTTTTAACCGCAACAATAATTCTATGTATTACGAGAGCTGGAATTACCGCGGCTGCTGGCACCAGACTTGCCCTCTCGTAGATACTCGTTAAATTGTCTACATTGTACCCATTCCAATGTCCGACCTCAGAGAGAACGGACTCGTTATTTCTCGTCACTACCTCATCGTATTGATATTGGGTAATTTTCGCGCCTGCTGCTATCCTTAGACATATTCGCCGTTTTTAAGGCGGATTCTCCGGAGTCAAACCCTGATTCTCCGTTACCCGTTAGAACCATGGCAGTCCAATACACTGCCAACCAGTTGATAGGGCAGATACTCGAATGAAACTTCGCCGACACAAGATCGTGCGATACGCAGTATTATCCAGAGTTAGCAAAAGGACTAACGAATAGTTTTGCTCCAATAATAGCACTGCAACCCGAAGGCCGCAGCTGTTCGCATGTATTGGCTCCAGAATTACCGCAGTTATCCATTTAAGTCATAGAACAAGTAGATTATATCTGTTGTAATGAGCCGTTCGCAGTTTCGCTTTATAACGCTCTACTTACACATGCATGGCTAAATCTTTGAAAGAAACACATCAGTTCAGCCAGGATCAACCAGATTAGTGGGTTCGCCATTCGAAAATGTGCTCACTCACCGCGACTCCTCGAATGCACTCGATTCGTCGCCTCTGCTCACCGGGAGTCCGAATTGCTCGGCTCCCACAATCAACACCATCGCACTGCAAGATCCCTGGTCGTTCGCACGACACTCGTCTCACTGCTTTCTCGAAACCGAGCACCCACCGCTAGGCGGGCGCTCGTTCGTCTTTTCACTCACAACCGCCGTGAATTCGAATAAAACCATCTTTCGACCGTGGAGCGCACCAGTCGACAGCGCCGAAGAGCTCTGGACACTCGAAAGCATCGCTCATCGACTGACTGCCAACCGGCACGCAGCATTCAACGGGACCTCTCAGCAAACGCCGATTCTTCCCTTCCCCTACGAAATTGGAAAGATCTTCTCGCCCGTCAAATAACCGAACAGCGTGCGCCTTTTTCCGCCCGCCAGCGGAGCGCTCAAATTCGAATGCGTTTCGGATCGATAGCTTCCGATTCTCGTCCACTTTGCAACTCAGATTGTTCTCCATCAAAAGACCTTCAAAATGAACCCTCACTCGACTATAAAAAACCAAAATTAACATCTCACCCGCCTTTCAACTTTAAAACGCTTCCTTCATTTCGTGCATTTCATTTTGATTTGACTCTTCGTGACCACGAGACTGCTTGCTGCCTAAATTTTGTTCATTTTGATAGTCTTTTTTGTGCAGTTTACTCACCAAACTTGAATCACTTTCAACGTCCGCTCATTTCAAACTGAAAGACGACATTCAAACTCACACTCCAATTTCAATGTCCAATTCCAGTCTACAACTTCAATTCCCAATTTCTAAACCACCTTTTAGTCAATCAACACCCGTGATTCAGTCGACTGATTGAAACTGACGTTCTTTATTCCGGCAACTACTCGCTCACTCGCTTCTTCAATCGAGTCTTCTTTTTCTGCCCGCGAACGAGTGCTCTCCATTCTCCCAAACAAGTGCTGACCCGATTCCTGTCAACGAGCTCCTTTTCGACACTCGTTTCTGAGAGAGCAATCTCCAACTTTGCTGAGAACATTGATGGAACAGAACGGCGAATGAATGATTATGCATCTCGATTTGACTCAAAATCTCATTCACAAGCTTCTCATCCAAACACGATGACTGTTTGTTATCTTCTCCATCCTTATAATTCAACTGCAATCAACAGATAGACTTGGACTTTGTCGGGAATGACATGCAAGCAGTTGATCGAACTACAAAGCGAGTGGCTCGTCTGATGGCGACATTCAATCGAGTGGTTTTAACCGAAATCGGCCTGTTGCTGCAAACAACTCCATCTTTTGATTACGTGCATTTGAGATTGGAAGTTTTGTTGACTAATAGTTGGATTCCAGTGCTACTGTTTGGTTACAATTTTACTATCTGTGGAACCGGGTTCTTCCTACGAACTTCAATTTCACATAGCTTGATTGATTGCAGTAAACAATTTAGAACATAATCTGAATGTAATTAATGGAAGTAAATGACTTGAAAATGTAACAGAGAAGAATGTCAACTATCAAACATCAAATTCCGAGGAAGGTCAACTACCATCGACTGTAACTCAAGAATCAGTGACTGTATAAGCTTTTAATTAACAGAACAACAACAACCATTACTGGGTTCTAAACCCTGTGAATATCAGCGGAATCCAACCAGCCAACGAGCTAAAATACACAACACCCTCCGTTCCCTTTTATGACACGTCCAGCGCGCAAATCGATGTATCTCGGAGATGTTAGCAACAAGCGGCGCTTATATTGTGTTAATAGAAGGTCTAAAAGACTGGCTATTCAACGATCCTAAACTTGTAGGCACCGGATAACTGAGAGCAAAATCTGAGGTCTTCAAAACCAAACAATTTGTCAAAAATCGTCCAAAATTGCAAAAGTTTGTGCAGCTCTTCCCGTTGATGATGGTCATCTGCTATTTGGCACACTTATTAATGAGCACGTGACAATACAATGTTGAACGTTTGAAGGGCAGAGGTTGACCGAGAATGGAATTGGAATCGAGAATACTCAAAAATTGAGACGTGTGAAGTTGACTGTTAATTGATGATTATCACTTGTGTTATACTTCCTAGCATGATTGCCGAAGCAATTTTTGCATCAACTTCTTTTGCGTTTTGAATTTTGGTTTCGGATTGTGTAGAAGGTCAAATAAACGGTTCAGTTTTCTGTCATTACTTCGACTATCAGCCTCATTCAAAAAAAATGGACGCTGTCTAGTGAGCCTGCTAATCCAAATGAGGTCAAAATGTGGCAAATGGGCCCTGATTCCCTTCATGCAAACCAGTCCTGTTTTTACACTCGTTTCTATGAGAGCAGACTTCAACTTTTTTCTGAGAACATCCGCGGGAATATGAAAACATACACAACACACAGATGCACAGAATATCTGGATTAGCTCTAAACATCATTACAATCATATAAGCGTTCGATAATCACAACATTAAAATCGCCGGTATTTCCGAAGACTATAAGTTGTGCCTTTTGATCAGATTTTGGCCACCTGCTGTGTGATCCAATTTAATCGACGTTTACTTTAATTACCGTACATGCTCCATCCACAGCAAGAATACCAGGTTTCCAATGCATTTAAGGGTCTGCATTCGATTTGATCGTTTTGTTTCTGACTTTGTTAGATCGGCAAACAAATTAGAAATCGAATGTCTTCCATTTACATTTTCTATTCGGTTTGAAATTCTGTGCAGTGTTGTTCAAATTCACTTATTGATCACTTGGTAACCGCTGCAATGAACGTTCTTGTCTTCTTTCTGGATTGTGTGATCGCGTTGTTGACTGGCGGCCTTCTGATTGGTTGCATTTGCGAAGTGAAAAATGTGAGTCGTTGATTTCTACTTTGTAAATCAATCGCTTCAGCAATCAAAAGCACAGAAATTGACCGCCGACCAACAATCCAAAACTCGTCTAGCAACTAAAACGAAAGTCAAGAAGTCTGCAGAATCAGACCCAACGATCCAACTCGTCAGCTCAACAATCACAAACCGCCGAACCATCGTCTTTCGTCAAGGAATCGAAATGGCGTTTGGGTCGCATCTTGCAAAGTGGAAGTCAGGAGTCGAATGAAATGAAGAAAGAAAACAAGCCAGCAATCAAATCCAGACTTCCAACTGCGCCTCCCGAATTAGCAACTTCGAACTACGTATTCAAAACGCCGCCCTACGCGTACCAGAAAAGGATCGTTGGAAAGTGCTTTAAACAATCGCAAACCGTTCGAGTGCCAAGTACGTTGAGTGAGTGATTTACATCATTTTGTATTTCAATTAAAATTTTCAGAAGTCGAAAAAACTCAAGCGAAGGAATTGCGATTGCATGTGCCAACTTCTTTCGCAAAGAACAAGTCAACGGCTGGACATATGCCGACTTTCGAAGGCAAACTACAGCCTCTACCGACTACCACGGCTTCCCATCCACAGATCCCATCGACTCCACCGCCAACCGCAAAAACCGAGCAGAAGAAAACAAGTGGATCGTCGAAGCAGGACGATGAGAAGACTATCAATACCGAAGAGTACGTGGGCATAAACGAGCAGTTAAAGGAGCTGCGCGACGAGAAAACTCAGCTGTCAAATCCACGTGTTGTTGACGATCTCGACGATACGAACGAGTTCGCTGATGACTTGAAAACGGACATGAATAAAAGTGAGGATTAAATATCTGGTTGCCAATAGATAAGAATAAACAAAAATTCTTGGATGATAATTAAGTTTTTATGCATTCATATCTACTTTTAAAAGAAACTATGGCTATTGAAGATGGTCCGAGCTCTTGGCAAGTGCAAAGATCGTGAGTGTATGTCGATCACTTCTTTCATTTATTTGTAGATCTTCGTTTTTGTTCTTTCACGCAGTCATGTTAAGGTGACGCTTTAAATTTGAGTCCACGCTCTTGACCATACGATAATACGACTGGTTCTAGTTGCCGTTAAGGTCAAATTGTAAATAGTGAATGTGGCAAAAGATGGCGGTCAAGTTTGTGTGAATGGGAAGTTTTTGTTCCACCCTGGAACCAACCACACACCACGACACTACACCACTACTCACCTTTTCCGGTGAGTTTTCAATGAAATCAATAACGCACTCACATCAGACCGGCCACACCGACGATTGTGCTCACGAGGGAAGGCTCATTAGCCACCACGCGATATTCACGCATACTGTATGCCAATGCTCGTTTTTGGTCGACGTCCGGACGCTTTTTTGGCAAGTGGATGCGCTCTTTTTTGATTGCCATTCTGGTCGCTCTCCAATACGAGTTGATATAAGATTTACAAATCACGCTCCAAATCGTTTTACTGATTAGTCTAGTGATTAAGCCGTTGGCTTTGTACCTTCCGGTGCAAATCCAACAGCGTCCAGCGGGTTCAGCGAGCACAAGCGGGTTCGATTCCACAAAGCGGTCAAATCACAAGAGATCAAAGGCAAAAAAGGTTAATTAGATTAGATTAATGCCGGCCGGTTGCATTTTTTCGATTCGTTTTGCAATCGTTTGTAATGCTAATCAATTTTAAGTAGTAGTTTGATTAAATCGGTTGGAGTATTAAAGTGAACCGGAAAAGTTTACTGCGACAACAATTAAAGATGTAGGTGCGCTTGGTCGGAAGTAAAGATGCAATGAAAACAATAATACTGCTCGCAATAAGCACATTTAATAAATGCTAAACGGGTACATCTCTTGACATCTTTCGATCAATTGGTAATTGAAACAGTAGTCAGCTGGCTTTTGGCATCTTTCCGATCGTTCATCGACGTACCCACTCTTGGACCAACCACTAGATTGCTCAAGGAAACAAACTCGAGCGCACTTGTCGCTCATAACTCGAAGGCGATCCAAAAAAGTCAAGCCTACTCGCAAAATGTGCTTGCGTCCGCTTGGCAAAAAATCAAAAATTGCGTCCGCGCATCGCCAAAAAAACGTCCAAAAAAGCGTCCAAAAAGCACGCAATTTGCGTGGAACTTCAAAGACCCATAAGTCTACGCAGGGTACGGTTTAGCAAAAACTGATAACACCATCAGATTCCTCTTGAAAAGGCGCGTTTTTTGGCATACAGTATGCGTGAATATCGCGTGGTGGCTAATGAGCCTTCCCTTGTCAGATCGTTTTTGTACCAGAGGTTGTCAGGAAGTCAACAAAACTGATGGGTAAGCGGAATTCTCTTCTTCTATGAAGCTCTTCTTTTCGCGCGGTATTTTCGCCTTTCCCTCTATTTCTCTGACAGTAAAAAGACTGCAATCAAGTTTGTTTTTATACCAGTTATTTGCTTGTGAAAGTTAGTTACAGGTGATATTCGAAAGGAAGAAACTCAATTTATTAGCTAAGGAGTATAATTGGTGTAGAAAGAATTCACAAAACATATAACTTTTATTCAACATTAAAATCATTATTCCATTCACGGTCCCACCGACGGACACTCGCACAAACTAAAGAGTGACCTGAGGATGGGACCGGAACGATCAAACGATCCGAGTAGTTAGACTAAGAATCTGCTCTTCGATTGAACCGTTTGGTCATTTTACGCGATAATCCCACTTACTAGTTGATAATTGAACAGTAACCGTGGATTATCGCGTTAATCGAACAGCGGAGAGAAGAGCAGACGAATGAGGAGAGAAGGAATGAGACGATGGATTGACTGTTTGGACTCATTTCGCGCGTTTATATGCTACCCGAATGAGACCATCGAAGCTGCAGAAGGCGGTACCCGCAGTCAAATATGCAATGGCTACCAGTGATCGGAACTGAGAAGGCGGTCGACATCTCTCGGTAGACAAAAGAGAACAAATTCAATAACGATCGCTGATCCAGTCAGATCATTTTCTTACTCCCAGACTTACCTCGCGGTAATTCTGATTTTGAATTTGAACGAGATTGGCAGCGTCCTTTAGAACGCAATCACATCTACCATGACATAAACAACTATTGAGCTGTTGGCTTCAGGTCATATTCTTTACATGAAATTAGACCGTAGATTGTGAAGTGAACGCAACGAAATGACAAAAATCTGAACGAAACTTAAACGCCAACTTTTCGTTAAGAAATTCCGTTAACGGAAAAACGGTCATTTTTTTCACTCAACTTCGAATAAACGATCCTAAGGTTGTTAACAACGAACAGTGAATTTCAATTGTGAGAACTTTATTGAGAACATGTAAAATATTGTGACTAATTGGCGGGAAGAAGATGATCCTTTTTGCTACAATTTACTTTGCTATTCACTCGGATTCATCGACAAAGGTGGTGGAAACGTGTGATTTATAAGCACAGACGTTAAAATGGCCAGCAATAAAACAGCTTACAGTCAAGTCCTAAATCTTGCTAGTCGATGATAAGGGCGTGTACGAGTCCAACGTATTATGCAATAGTAGTTGGGAAGTTGAAAGTACGATCAAATAGCCAACTTACTTAGATATTCAACAATTCGGCGTGGCAAACTTTTCAAATCCTAATGTTTTCTTTCTGTTGCTGTTTAAAACTCAAATTTACGATCAAGGTAAAGAACGTCCGCGCTTCGGTATGTTTAAACGAACCAAAGTGTTTAATCAAATCTTTACTTAAATGTACGCTAAGTGTTAGGGAAATTCGGAAAGTGACCACGATGCAAAGTCTCAGTTTCATTAGCTCGGAAACTTGGCATGAAGAGAAACAATCAAAAGGTCGATTAAGTAAAATCGTCTGCCATCTGGAAAATCGTCATCCAAAAGTGCTGAAGATGGTTTTTAATTGCTGAAACAAATTCGTTTGCTGAACTTCGGCGTGTGAAATCTTGTTTTTTGGTCTCGGAAAACGACCCCTGAGGTCTTTTAGTCAGCGCGAACACTCATAATTTGTGTTAAGATGATTCGGGAACGTTGTTTCGAACCCACGAGTTTACTCTTCGATTCACCACGCAACGGTCCTCCACACTCATCACGCTTTCTCTCGGCGATCGGACGCTTTTTTTGCAGCAAGAAATTCGTTTCGCTCGTTGACAAGCCTGTTAAGACGTTTTGCGCAAACGACGTGGTTTTTGTTTGCTAAAATGGAAGACAACGAAATCCGATGCCGAAAGTGACTGCACGAAAATCGAACACGTCGACGGCGTTGAGGACAAAAAACGTACTTTCGCTGATAATTTTTTTGTTTGCTCTTTTGGGCTTTCGATTATGAACGTTTTTTGTTTGACTTTCTACCGCAACGACGCGAAAAGTTTCGGCCGACGGCGAATTTCGATGTTTTAGATCACGTTTTTTGTTTTCCAATCTCAATCGACGTCATGCGCTCCACGGGAAACGTAAGTTCGAATTGGGGGATTTGAATTCGATTCGTGGAGCTTCATTTTCAGCGACGAAGTTTTCAGCGACGGCGAATTTTGTTGACCCAGAAATCGGAACCGTCGGATTTGCCTGAAGATCACGTGGTTTCCAGTCCTTCGGGTCACGAACAAAACAGCGTTTCGTATTTCAGTTTTCAGCCGCCAATCGTGAGTTCGAATTGCGCGGCCTTCTGATCTTCGGATTCCAGTCGAAAGAGCCGCTCTCACCGGCCGCCAACGTTCTCGGCCGCGTTTTTACGTTCAACGATTCGGCAAACCCAAAGACCGTGGAAAGTCTACGACGTTCGCAGAAAGGTTGGTCTTTTCAACCACGTTTTCGGTGTCCGGAGAAGTCCTTTCGGTCGGTGATTATCAATTTTTGTGACGCAAAAACTCCCGTTCTCTTGGACTTAAAAATTTTGAAGTTTCCGGAAACTTTTTTTGCCGAAATTTGAGATTTTGACCGCCGGCAAAAAGCGCCGAGTTGTCGAACTAAACAAAGAAGAACTAATTCATTTTCTACGCCAATTTGTTGTCTACGTGAATTCGTCATATTTTGAATGCGCAAAGAACGTTTTTGTTCTACGAATTTTAGCCACTGGGGTCCACGGGACGAAGCCGACTTTTTGTCTTTTGCTTTGCGTGGGTTTCTTTCACCAAAAACGATAAGTGAAAGAAAATTCGAAAAAAAAGAGACGACGATTTTTGAGTTCACGCGTTTTCGGCGGCGCTTTTTTTGCGTCTGCGCGGTTTTTGGCCTTTGCGCGGCGAAATGAACTTTCGGTTTTTGGCAACGTCATTCTAATAACTAAAAGTAAAATTACGCTTTTCGCCTGCGGACACACCAACTCGACGTTTCTGTTTTTGGCACGATACTAACAAAAATGACGCGGATAATCGTTTTTACCGCACGATACGAAGACCGAAAGGTGTTGGTGCAATTTTGTTTACGGGCACTTTGCAATAAACAGACGCAGATCACTGGCGCTCAAAATCATTTGGCTTTTTCAGGCAAACAAGTGAGAAAAATGACCAAAAATGATCGTGAGTTTCGATTCCTTCAGTTCGTTTCACGCTTTCTCTTCAGGCCGTCGGTCGAGTATTGCACAGACAACAACGTCGGGAAACTCCTTTGCCGATACGTGAGTTTTCGGGTGCGCATTTTGAGCCAAAAGTTTCTTTTTCTTCAGTTTTGCACCCACGTCCACAGCTTCTTCGTTCTACACGTCCGTGAGTGGCGGTAATCCGCAGACGAACAACGCGATTTTGAGTTGTATATCTTCCACGGCCAATCAGAACTCGCCAACACAAACCAAAAACAACAGACGCAAAGCGGTGATCACCTTGAATCCTGAAACTACCGAGGTGAGCGAATCGATGTTCCTTGAACTTTTGTTTTAGATTTTGATCGCAAATGACAATCTGCGTCGACTGTTCGCTTTGGATCACGATGCAATCATCGGCAAGAAACTCACACAGATCTTTCCACCGCCCGAAGAACAACCCAACGGTCTGCATTTTGCGTTTTTCGATCGAAACGGCAAATTGAAATCAGTCTACGGAAAACCGGTAAGTTGTGGGCGTACTGTCGGCTTTATTCTGAAAGTAATCCGTCAACATAATGAGCGATCAATAGCTTGTGGATTAGTTCTCAGATACAGGAAGCAATCCGACGTCTTAGAACTAATCCAGCACAGTCTGCTCGTCTTGTTACGTATGAGATTATGAATTAAGCCCTTCTTCAACATATAGTTCGTTTTTTGAAACTTCTTTATTGTGAGAGAGTTTATAGGTTGATATTCGAACTAATGGTGAGCTCTCGACCGTTTGTTTATGGTCGTACGCACTTACTGCCGCTCCACAGTCAACTGCTGGTCAACAACGCAGATCGGCGGTGCGTTTGGACGATAGAAAGTCGAGTTTTGTCATTTAGATTCTGAGTAGAAGTCCATCGGCCTATTTGCCTAATTCGCCACCAATTCTAAACTCCACACTTTTACGGTGAGTTTTAAGTTACTGGTTGCCAATTAGGCGCAATTCGGCGCCATTTAAAACCCCGCAGACGGCTTGCTCTTTGGTGTTCAGGTGCTCCGGAATTTGATTTTCTTTGGCTTTTCTCGCAATTCCTTCGGATTACTCGTTAATCTTTTCTTCCGCCTTTTGAGTCCTCGCGTTTGATTCGGATGGTTGTGGCGATTCTATTGCGTCTATTGCCGATTTGTGGCTCCAAAAGGTTGGTTTCTTGATTGCGAACATGTTTCCGTATCGTTGGCTGGAAATTCGAAAATTTTTCTGGCCAAACGGTCCTTCCGACGAATTGGTCTTTTTTCTGCGTTTCCCCTCCCGGCGGTCATCCGCTGACCAGTCGGTTGGTTGCCTCGAGGCGCCGTCAGCTGCTTGGCAGCCGGACAGTCGAATTGTGGTCGGCAGAGTGTAGACGAAGCGACGACGATATGCGGTCGGATCGATCGAAAGAAGCGGTCACTCGGCGGCTTTGCGCTCTCATTTCCGCGTGCCAGTCGACGACATGAGTTGCCAAAAAACTTTGACCTTTGCGGTCGATTGGAACGATGGGGTTTTCACGTTCGTTTCGCGTGGATTTAACAATTCGGGACGCAGTTTGTAAACGCGGAATTCGATACCCGAAAGAGAATGTCACGACGCAGACGCGATTTTGTTTGCGCGTTTTTTTGTCGACATGACCGTCCCGGCTTTTACACTCACACAGAATGCGAATTGACCTTTGGGTTTCGCTCTACGGTTGTTATCGAGAGAAAAAAGGATCTTCGGATTTGCTTTCCAATTTTCCGCTTCGTCTCTTTTTTGCCAAAACGCTCGTGTGGAAAAAGAATTCGCCGGTCGGATGCTTCCAGAAGGAAAAGTCTTCTTTTTTCACGGACTTTAATTTCGCAGCGATTTTAACTTTTCTTTCATGTGAATGTCAGCCGGAGGCAAAAAGACGACCCGCACAACTCACGACCGACCCAAAACGCTCGTGTCTCAGCGCCGATCGTCGCCCACCCAAAAATTTTCGAAAAACCTTTTTGCAGTTTTGTTCTCGGCGTCTGATTCATCTTTTTCGTTGTTGTTGAGGCGAAAGCTTCTTGCGCTTTTTTGTGAAATCCGTTTCGTAAGATTCGCCGACTTTTCTTTTTGGCGGTCGAGATTCCCTCCGAAACGGTCGCCCACACGAAGACAAGTCGACTAATTAGCAGCAATTTCCGTGGTCTAATCCACGCAGAAAACGAGTTCCGATTCGAACGAAAACGCAGAGAACGGTTTTTGGCGTTCGAACGTTCGTTAATCCTTCACGCCAGTGTTTTTGGGTCAATCTTTTTGTTTTCCTTGATTTTCGATCGTTCGAATTCCATTTCGCCGCGCGTTTTGAGGCGTGAAATCCCAAAAAAGTTGTTCTGTCGACGTTTCCGTTCACGTCTTCTCGACGATTCGACGTCACGCGGTTCCTCTTCTCTATTCGTGTATCACTCCACTTTGCACGAATCACAAACAAAAACAACAATTGCGCGTTTTTTGATCGATAATTTTCCAGTTTTTTTTTGCCATTAGCAGACACGAATTGTTTTTTTGCGCAAAAAATGCAAATTCCCGATGTTTACACCGCGATCATCGGCGTCCGTTCGGTTATCGACCTTTCTTTCGCCCCCCGAATGCGAGAAGAAGAAGAAGATTGTGCGCAACTCGACCCAAATTGCGTCCCCAAAAATACTCTCAACGATCGAAGCGAATGTGTCTGGCGGACTGGTTTGCGGAGAGACGACGACGCATGTAAAGAGGATTGTTGTCTGCAGGCTGTTTGTCGTGGAATCCAATCGATTATTCAAAAAGCTCCTTTTCCGCGTCGTTATCATTACACTCGTGTTTGTGGTTTTGCGCACTTCTTCTTTTGGCCATTTGGTTGTTTGCGTCTTTTCTTCGCCAGAAAAATGTCATGACATTTCGCTGAAAACTCGGACGCTTCTTACGCAACCGATTGATTTGTGTCGTTCGAGTTACGCGTCATTGATGAAGAGTTCTTTTGCGTTTAGCGCCCTTCACAGCGCCGGCCTTTTTTTATCAGACGTCATTTTCCTGATCGTTTTCCCAGCGCATCATCGAACATTCCGCGGACGGCAAAAAACGTGGCAAAAGATCGTTTTCGATCAGAGCAACAAAACGTTTTCCGCACAGTCTGCGAATTCGCTCTGGGGCGACGATCGATTGGAAAGAGAACGTTGAAGTGGCTCTAGAGGTTGTAATCATTTCGAGGGCCTAAGAGTTGTATTCAGCTAGAACTACGAGCGCCATTTCAACGTTCATTTCATCGACGACTCTCCGCACTCAATCGTCTGTGAGTCAAAAACAAACGTAGGCGGACGTATTGACTCACGTTCTCCAATACGCATTTTAAATTGGACGACGCAAAAACCTTCCAATCGGTCAATTGCGTGGCCTGTGAATTCGAAACGACCGGAAATTCGCTTCAATCAGCTGATGATCGTTTTCATTTCAGTTTGCCGTTCGATTCCAACAACGCGAATCGAAACGCGAATTCGAAGTTTCTGAACGTTTTGCACGAGGAAGAGACACCGAAGAAACGTGCAGCGCCGAAACGCTCGGACTCCGTGGACTACGCCGATTATCCGCCCAATCTTGCGAACGCTTCAACGTCTTCTACCATCACAACGACGTTTGATGCGCCGAAGGCTTTCGCCAGCGATCCAGCTGTCAAAACGACCCCCCAGTTGCGCAAAATCTCACCGTTCGTGCGCATGGAAAGCCAAGACGACGAAGAACCACCCGCACAAAAATTGGGCGCTGTCCAACGCTCCTTTGTGAGTTCAAAGGTCGCTCAAGTGTACTGATAGTAACGATTGTAGAGAAAGTTTGATTTTGGCGATCTGAACTGCACATCCACTCCTTCGATACCCACGACTTCGCAAGCCGCGTCGCAGTTTTGTGATTGCAAAAATAGTGAGTGACATCAATCAGTTAGTGTCGAGTAATCGAGAGTTTTCAGTGAGGAACACGGCAATAACTCCGTTGAATCCACACCACAATGCACAACACTCGACCAATCACCATTGTAACGACGCTACTAACTGTCGTTGGCTCATCCTCATGGAGCCTATTAACGCGTTGCACATCAACGTGATTTTGGGAGCTGCCGGACGTATCTTTCGAACGGACGATTCGTTTGCCGCCGTTTTGGGTTACGATTGTACGAATCGTCTCTTCGGAACCGAAATTCGAAGACTCATTCCCGGACTCAAAACTGGACCGGAAGTTAGTGGCCAACAACAGCAATGTTGCGGTTGTTCGGTGAAACGCAACGGAATTCCGTTTTCCGCAATCGTTGTGGTTGAATTCGATAACGACCAGAATCCGATTTCTTTCGACCTTCAAATACGGTCACTGGCCGCCATTAACGGTGTGCTCACGATTACCGATACGGGAGTTATTCATTCTTTCAACGAGAATTTCTTGAACGAACTAACGGGACGCGAAATCGGCAGTGAATCTACTGTGATGGTGAGTTTCTTTTCAATTGTTGGGTCTCTGTGTGGATGATTGAGCTTATGAGTTTAACCTTATTTCATTTGTTATCATTTCTGTTAACAGTATAAGCATTCTGGACATCAATGATTTTGGGAATTTGAATTCAATTCTCGATTTCAGTTGATCACCGATATTCTTCCCGGCTTCTACGAAGCCTCAACATTGGCATCACTCAACGCAGAGCAATCGGACGCCGCGGGCGGCGAAAAGAACGAAACCGTTCAATCAGAAGCTAGTGAAGAAGAGCAGAGCGAACGCAAACGTTGCAACTCAGTGCCTACGATTCAAGTTGGTGCTTACTATGGTCTTGCGAAACACATTGACGGAATCTTGATTCCCGTACGATTCGATGTAACACGTTTGGACGCTCAACCGCGTCTGTTTGCCGTGGGCATCGGATACGAAAGAGGAATGGACTACGGAATCAATCAGTCAGGCGAAGAAGTCGTTGTACTCACTCGACAGTCGAGCAGTGAAGCCGAGTCGGAGGACTTTGAGTTGCGAACTTTGCAATTAGCAGATCCCGACGACGAGAAAGAACCGGCCGGACTGGAGATGCGTATTCACGATGTGACTTTGAGTGCCTTAGCTGACGAATCGAATGAAGCGGTTCGCGGCAGATACTCCGCCTTCTACGATACCTTCCAACTCATCGGTAATGGTACGTTCGGATCCGTGAAATTGGCGGCTCGCAAAGACAGTGGACTTTTGGCCGTGACAAAGTTCGTGTGTAAGGACAAAGTGCTTCCCGAGTCGTGGGTCCGTTCGACTTCGCGCGACGGCAAAATGATTCCGATCGAAGTGCACTTGCTAGAGACTTTGAATCACAAAAACATTGTCAAAGTTTTGGACGTTTTCGAGAACGACAAATACTATCAGCTGGTGATGGAGAAGTTGGGATGTGGAATGGACCTTTTCGAGTTCATTGAAAGTCATCCGGCAATGGACGAAGAGTTGATTTCGTACATCTTCCGACAGGTTAGAAGAGAAGTGGAACAAAGCTAGTGGTCGCTTTTTCAGATTGTGGATGCTGTTGAATATCTGCATCAAAACTTTATTGTGCATCGGGACTTGAAGGACGAGAACGTGATCATAGACGGAAATTTCTGCTGCAAACTCATCGATTTTGGATCGGCAGCGTATTTTGGTCGCGATATCGTCTTCTCAACTTTCTGCGGAACAATGGAATATTGTTCACCGGAAGTGTTGACTGGAAACAAGTATCTGGGTCCTGAAGTCGAGATGTGGTCAATGGGTATTCTTCTGTATACGTTGGTCTTCTTCCAGAACCCATTCCGAACACCGCAGGAAACCGTCCACGCCGACCTGGAGATACCGTGGAATATTTCGGAAGGGTTGTTTCAAGTGATCAGTTCACTGTAAGTATCGACTCTTCAAATCGAACTGAACCGCTTTTTTCAGTCTCACTCCCGATCCTAAACATCGAGCCACAATCACCGAAACCAAAAGCCACTGGTGGGTGCAACAGACGGTTGATCCGAGTCGCTACAAGTTCCGCGAAGTTGTTCGAAATTCAGGTATCACTCTCGTTTGTTTCTCAACCCTTACACATGTGTTTCAGAACGTGCTCGTGTCTCTCCACCGCTCTACGTAAGCGATTTGCATAATCACTTGAAGAACGCCTCCTCATGCGGAAACCTTGCAAACAACTCGACGGGAATGGAAAGCGGATCCACGAGTTTGCAGCCACAGGAGTCGGGAATCGTTTCAGCTCGTTAAATTTCTTTCAATTTTTGATCTTTTCACTTTTTCTCTCGTTTTCCTATCGCTTAAAACGCGTTGCGTCTTTCGACAAAAATTACACCCCGCATCAGTGTTTGTGTCTTCCATTTCGTTTCCTAGATTCACGTCTTTCACCAGATTCTAACCCAACACACTACGGGCTTCTCTTTGGATTCTGAGCGAGCTTCCGATCCATTCCACTCGTTCGCCAATTTTAACGCACGCGTTTTTGTTGAATAAAATAATTTGAGAAGTTTATTCGATCACCAGTTCACACAACTTTCGTAGAAGTCCAAACGATGACCAGCAACCTTGGAAAGGACCATACACTGTTTCAGAACGGCACAGCCTTTCGAACACGTGAATTTGGTCCAAAGTTTCGATCTCTCGGCGAATTCCAACAGCAATTTCGAGTTGATGGAGACGGTTTTGGCGGGCACAATTCCGTATTCGACCCAACAGGTTTTGGCCACAAGTTGTTCCACTGGTACGCAAAGACCCGACGTTTGATAGGTGCAACGAGTGAACTTTGGTGAAATGAATCCAATTCCATCGACTGTTTGATAAGAAGCCAATCGTCCAGTTTCGATATCGTAGATCGCTGCTGACGGATAGGCGGACATTCTATATCTGCAAGTGTGTATCATTTGGAGTATGTGAGTTGTAGTTCGAGTTTTGTTCCTGTTGTGTTTCCGAATGTGTTAGATGCGCAAACAATACTCGAGAGTTTGTAGTCTTATTCGAAGATTCAGATTAATCAACGACTCCCTTCTGTTTTGTAGACGAACAAAATACCACGTAATGCGTCTTTTCCGACTACAAACTTCAGCTCCCCGACCACCCGACATTATGAAAACAACGCAAAAACCGAATTGTGAAAACAAAAATGAAATCTCCCGTCTGTTTCAACGGAATTACTTCCGAGTGGCCTTTCAATTTCAACATACCCATTGAACTAAACGTTTAGCCCAACACTTTTGAGTTTAATCCGATTAAAATTACTAACCTTATCAGTTCGGAATCAACATCTAGACTTTGGCAGGCGAATTGGTCACGAAGAATCTCTTCGACGTCTTCCGCTTTCAACGAACCGAATTCAAACCCAACAGGCAATTCGATTGGCGAGTGTTCCAGGATTTCTCGTTGTTTCGTATTCGTGTAATAAGAAATGTTCCGCTCGTCCAGAAGTTTGTGCGGATGAGATTTGTGAAGATTGAAATGTCTCTCCAATTGCAGTGCGATTGTCACTTCGGTGCTGTAGATGACCAGGAACTGATGACTTTTGACCAACTCATAGATTACCACAGCCAACTTCTCAGCGGCAGGAATCGTGAACTTGCTATCGTAGGAATTGGATTCCAAAACAATTCGATTACTAAAAGATCAAAAGTCACGTTAAAATAAAGAACACAAACTGACCTTCGGTTGGCTATCAAGTGGACTGTTGCGAACATTGCGTTCATTCCCGTGACACATTTGAAAACCTTCAGTTCGCTTTCCTTCATCAAACCTGCTTGATGAAAGAGAAGAGAAGTGCGAAGTGTGTTGAAGCAGATTTGGCCATCGACTTGAACGATCTGATCGCCAAACTCGGCGCTTGAAATCTCGACAACGTCCAAAAGAAGTTGCATTTTTGCGTCAAAGAAACTCAAACAATCATGAGTTTTATATAAAAATGGCAACTTAATTGAATTCGATCAACGACGTTTAGTCAACTGCACAACTCAAAGCACATAGATTTTTCTTCTCATCCGCGAAACGACAGCGGGGTGGAGCACGATCGAATCGAAAATACAAACTACAACACAGACTCGGGAACATTTCGAGTGAGCGGAAACTTCGGGACGGAAGAACGATACGAGCAGCTAACAAATGGGCGACATCGTGACTTAAATCATCTGCTCGTTCATCGAAGAAAGTGCACATGAACTTCTTCTTAATTGCAATTCGACTGAAACGTTAAGTCTTTATTGTCGAATAATACGGTTGTTTGAGTAAAGTGTTCTTCCGAAAATATTAGTCGAGACTTCTCTCATCTGTTGACCTTCTTTTGTCATCAAAAGGCGACCCGGCAAAATCCGAATGTGCGAAACTTCTGATAATCATCATCCACTTTCTGTTTGATGATTTCACTGTCGAACTCAACCGCAGACTATAAACGGCTACACGGTAGCAGGCGAAAGCTCTTCACACACCAACAGAGACGTGGAGTTGAGTCTTCCGAAGAAAGTCGGTGGTTGTCAAAATGTCGCAGTATTTTTGGCGCTCATTCTTCTTAGAGTTGATTGTTGAAAATGTTTTCTAAAACCGAAATGTCTGGCGGATTAACTCGTCCACGTTCCAGCAATACTTCTGCGACTCTTTCATCGTCTACGATCTCAACGAATCCCGCCGCTCAATCAACAGGTTTCGAGTTTTCCGTCTTTCACTTTTTTTGTTTTAGTTTCCACCGAATCAACCAATTCATCGACACTCACTGAGGAAGAACAGAAGGAAAAAGTTCGACAGTTCGATGACCAACTCAACGAAATGAGCTCGGAAGTGGAGGTCTACAACACGATCTACCAAGAAAGCTTGGATGTCTTGAATTACTACGATCGTTTGTTGTTGGAGAATCAAAATCGATTGGAGACATTCAATCTGGAGTTGAACACTTTGGAGGACGAGAAAAATCAGTTTGCTCACGACACGAAACAATACGAAGACATGATCGAAGCGGCCAATCAATCGATTGTCGATTTGAAGCAACAGGTCCACGAACTCGACGATTTGACGTCGACCGGTGAACAAAAACCGTTGAAATCGATTGCTGAACATCGACATCAAACGTAATGCTCAAATCCTTTGTTCGTCCATTGATTTGTTCTTTCAGTCGCATGACAGTCAACGAAGCAAACGATCAATTCAACGAAGTGGAGAACCAGTTAAGCGAAGCCATGGAAATGGTTAGTTTCTTCGGATTGGCCATCTAAACGTCGTTTCAGTTGGCAGAACTTCAGAATACCGAAGATCGAATTAAGGAGTCAGAAGTCGAAACTCCCGATGGGGTTTTGGGCGAAATTCGACGTATCTTGAAAATTCAACTCGCGAATGTTCAGAAAGTGGAAACTGAAACCGGTAATTCCCATCGATCGAAAGTTCATTTCCTTTCGTTGTTTCAGATCAGTTGACAGAACGCGTCCAGCACACTCTAAGTCGATTCAAACTCAATCAGCAGACGTGATCTCAATACGATTTTTCGTTATTTCGATTGTTGCTGATAATTTATTTGCAGATAAAACTACAAACTAATTTGTATTTAGGGTTGTACTTTCTGCCACATCTTCTCACTATCTCCCACGTATAAGACCACTTCTTTTCCGCCATCGTAAACGCATTCATTCTTCATGAGTTTTTTGTTCTTGTAAGCGAAACGGGAGAATGGAAATTGAACTACGGGTTCAAAACCGAACTGAATAGTTACCGTAAGATTTGTTGAAACAATTGTCTTACCTTAATAGCCAATTTATTGGATGCCACAGCTGTGCAGATCGTCTGACAGTATCGATAGCCTTTTTCTCTTGTTAACTTCAACGTTTCCAACCACAGGTTGTAGCCGATCTTGCAGCCGCTATAATCGGGCCTTGCAGTCAACATATCGAAAACAACGTATTCGTTGTACTCTTCGGGAATCAGTTGCGGAGTTATGGAATTCATCCAAACGGCTAATGCTCGCATCGCCTTTATAACAACATCTGAAACCGATTGCTGGTCCATTAGCTCAGTGAAATCGTCGGGAATTTCTGTTGATTTCGGTTTTCTGTCTTCCTTTTTTATCGGAACTACTTTGTTGACCGATAGCCCACACAAACGATCAGAATCCACAGCCATCACGACCCATCCCTGTTCGATTACTTCGGAACGCAGACGAATGAGCATATGATCCATATCTTCTTTTTTGCATTGAAAAGTTCTATGCAGAGTAGTCTGTCTGAAGTATTGATTCTTCAAGAAATCCTTGACAACTTCTTCGTCTTCAGGAACCGCAATTTCGTAGCGAATTCTGCGATCCAAGCGTTTTACATCAACTTCCGATAGTAATCTTCGATTCGCTTTAGATAAACGATAAGCATTGATGACTTGAGGCTAAAATGCTGGGATGTTTGCTACTTCAACTGTTGCAGTTACCGGATCTTCGGCTAAAAGATCATCAATTTCCCCCAACGATCCGACCATCAAGTTCAGTTCTGTTGCTCCGTCGTGCATTTTGGTGCCAAAAGCCGGTTTACCATTTTGAATGAACTTTGAGTAGGGAATCGAAAAGGCGATTTGCATTCCAAACTGAAAAATATCCTGAATAAACAAGCAATTGTTCTGCAGACCTTCTGAGCGATTCGTGTTGAGCCAATAGCTGTGCAGGTGCTTGTGACGTGTGTGAAATGAGACGATTTAGCCAAACGCAACATCTCTTTCCACAATTTGACTCCAATTCCATTTCTACAAAACCAGTTCAACGGCATCCGATTAGTCTGATTACCCTTGGTATTCGGGTTTAACACTGAGCAAATCGATTCGAAAAAACTGTTCGCAATCTTCGGGCAAGAAATTTGAAGTAAAAGATTCGATCTCTTCGATGATTGTCGACATCGCTTTTCCACTCTCCACCGGTGATTTCGAGTTTGCAATTACTGGAACAAACTTAACAATCATACAATAGAGAGTACTTACCTTCCGTGTAGTCATCCAACAGCTCACAAGGTTTCTTCTTTTTGTCGACCTTAACAACGTTCGCTGCCGCCGCTCCAACAATCTCAAAACAATCGCTGACGATGATTGTGAACGGTCTCGACAGCCACATTTCAACTTCCTTCTTGTGCCACTCACGAAGATCCTCCGCGCTGATTCCTATTGCAACATCCAACGGTTCGGTTTTGCGTGTAACATCACAAATGAAATCCAAAAGTGCAACTTCGTCTTCCGGCTCGGCGATTTGGAATCGAACTGTCGAATGTAAACTCTCGACATAAAAAGATTCGTTTAACGTTTTCCGCAAACGAACGTCCAGAAAATGTCGCTTAGGATCAGAGACGACCATTTCAACCGAACTTCTGAACAAAAGTAACTAGTCGCCAAACACGTAAACTTGTCGGCTTTTTATTGTCTTGTGGAAGCAGGTTCCCGACTTATAAGTGTGTGAAGCACAAAAACTAAACACTGGGCAAGCGAGTGCCTTTTGCTTTTTTTCGTTCAGTTTTTGTGTCCGTAGACTAATCGAAACAAAAAAAGTGGTCGACGGTGTTTCTGTTGGAAACTCGACACTCGAGAGATTCCTGGACCTTTTACACAAAACTGCACCTTGAAGTTTGAATGCTAATATAATGACCTAGAAATTAAAGAACATACTCAATTGATGCAAATTGGTTACAAGTTTTAGTACCTTAAATAACCACGGTATTTGAGACAACAGAACTTGCTCTACACTAATAAGAAACTCAAATTCAATGAAAAGTACCATCTTTTAAAGTATGCAATGGTTGTTGAGGTCTCAATTATTGTTGCCATCAAACAGCTCATACTCAAGCACTTGTGGGAAACAAGCTCATCAGTTCATTTGCATGTACAGAATTTGAATCAGGGCGAAAAAGCTTGTCATTCGATTCAGTTTTTTGTTAGAATTCAGTTGTCTTTGACATGTTCGGTCTCCTTCTGCTCTTCATTGGACAATCGATCATTCATGTGTCCTGTAAATTGGCGTTGTTGGATAATAAAACGCGAGTTCAAACCAAAGATACAATTTGATTTGAAGGTTTTCAGCGTCTTTGATTATGGAGATCACATACGATATTACGGTACGTTTATATCACCAAAAACTCAATTTACCGGACAAATCAACGTTTACAATAACGGGTTTTCGAAGTGAGTTCGACACACCTACTGGTATACGTCACATCTCTTCAGTATCAAGTTCTATTTTGCGAGCTGTTTAATAGAAGCAAAATGGAATAAAAGCGACTCCAGAAAAGAATTTCAAATTCGTGAGTGGAAAGTTAATGTTTCTGGGCTAATTCCTCTTTAGAAGACAAAATTCTGAACGATTTTCCAGTGTACATCCAAGTGGAAGAGACCCGAGTGGTTTTTTCTGGTGAAGATGATTACGCGTACGATTGTGATATCGGTTTTATTGAAACTGACGACAACACAAACTTTGCGATTAAAGTGAGTGTTAGTAATTCAAGACTTGTTAAGGGACTAGTGATCGAGTTTGTAGGTTAAACTGCAGCTTTCAAACCCAAGTTTGAGATTTCAGGACGTTCCATTTCTGGACGAACACCCTAAAGTCAAGACTAAGAACACAACAATCAAAACTGAAACGAAGAACCAAGAGGGAATTCAGGCCGAACTAATTGCACTTTTCTGCTTCATGTAAGTAAGTTAAACTCATCCGATATATCAGGTCTTATTTCAGTGGAGTTTTGTTTCTGTTTGTAATCTTCATAGGCGTTTGCTGCTGCTGTTCTCGTTGTTCGAAAAAACGTCCGGTTGACGAAGACGATGACACTGAAAGCGAAACGGAGTACTCTACTCACCAGAAAACAGTCAAAAAACCGAAGAAGAGGAAGGTTGCTGCTCAAGGACCAGTCTTGATTCAACAACCACCGATTCAACAACTACCGGTTCAGCAGTTACCAGTTCAGCAGCTACCGGTTCAACAAACACCGATTCAACAACTACCGCTTCAGCAGTTACTAGCTCAGCAGCCAACACCACAAATAGAACAAGTGAAAATGGATATTCCCATGTCTAATAATACGCCAGATCAGTCAGCTGCAGTACAAGCTTCAAGCACCGAAGTATCAAATAATCTTATGCTCAACTTCCAAGTAAGTGCTGGTAATCGAAGCGCTTATACCGGGTCAATTGAGTCGCAACAAGGAACTGCACAGTTGCCGACTGAACCGCAAACACTACCAACAATGAATGCTGCGAATCAAGATGCCTATACGCTTCATCCGAGCAATCAACAGAGCTTATCAAACGTCCAACCGTCTCAATATCATCGAACGGTGTGAACTTTGTTAAGGGAAAATAAAATTTCTTCCAAAATCCATTTGCTAATAGCGGATTGTGGACTTATCGGAAATCAATTGCCGTTAACACAAAGCTTACAATTCACTTATTGTAACAGAAGCGTTAAGCTTTGGACTTCTATTGCAATGTTCTCTCAATGACCACTAAACTTCCGTATCGATTAACATGCCAATCGTTTTGCCACACTCGACTTCCGATTTCGTTGATACGCTCGATTTCTGTTGTTTCTTCCTTTCAAACTATTCTATCTTTTCAACATGTTTCAACGCTGCTACATCAGTCAATCGCAGCAATCATCTTCTCGACCAACCACATCCGCTCATTTTGCAAATGACACGCAATCGCAACCATTGAAGAATGTGAAGTCGATTCTCAAAAGTGAGTTCGTACTTCCACGCTCCGTTTTAGCAATGAAACTACACAAACAGTAAGTTCATTTTTGCTATTCATTCGACTTCTGATTGTTTGCAGCGTCGAGAACATTCGCAATTTTGTCGCTAAACTCAAGAAAGTGCAATCGATTGTGCAGTTCCAGAAGATGCAAACCAAGTCGTTGTGTCTCGTAATCGCCAAGCAAGTGAGTAACACAATCGACTTCTCATTTCGATTTTAGCAAGAAGATTACGTCACACTTCATAGCGCTCTGGATGCGGCGATGCTCAAACGCAAGCATTTGGAAGAGTGAGTTTCGATTATTAGCATGTACGTGTGCTTGAAGCTCCGAACCAGTTGAAATTCACAGCCACAAAGATTTTAAAAGAACTTCGCCTTTCAACTTTGACGCACAAACGCCCGCAGAAACAAGAACGATAAAATCAGTCGAGAGTTTCAAAGTCAATTGAAAACTGGAAGCCAATTGACGCGAACTAAAATAACAAATTCACAAGATCAAGCGAATGTCTCCGTTGGCGACATATCGTCTTCACGTGCGCTCTGTCCTTTGACTTATTGTTTCGATCGGACCGCAAGTTTTTGCTATAGAGTTGTCCGTTTCCTCGAATCTTACGAAATTTCGTTCGATGGCATCCGTTTTCTTCATCCAATTTTCCCACGTTCCTCCACTTGTTGTCCGCGTGGAAATCTTATTTCCGTGTTCTTTGCCGAGTTTTCGAGGCCCACAATTCACGAGCGTTGGTTCGTTGAATAGAAGTCAAAAGATTCGTCACCAAACTGTTCATGGACTTTCTTTTGTGTGTTTCGTGCCAATGAGTGGCTAATGAGTTCGAAGAATCGGCGCGTTCAGTTCGCACTTATCAGCTTCGAGATCTGAACTTTGCGTATCGAAACTACGAACACTTCACAAGCCCGAATCAACCCGGCGAAGATCATCGTTTAACTTCGAGTTGGCATTCGAAATTGCGGAACGGGTGCAGCAACGTCGGAATCATCGTCCATTGACCTTGACGGACGAACGCGACGAGCGAAGTAAAATCGTGAATTCGAAATCTTTTACCTGTCGCTTGTTGTGACCAACTCGCCGCTGATGACGAAAATTGGAGCCATCAGTTGGCGCGAATTTGGGTTGCAAACAACGTGACTCTCCAGTTTGCTTGCTCTACGCTCTCAAACAAAACAATTTGATGGAAAGTTTGTTTCGATCAAAAATTGAATGCGAAAGCGTTGGTGTCTTCTTTCGTCCCTTTTTGCGTGGGTACAATATCGAACATCGCGGAACGTTCGAACTTTTTCCCGTTGGCCAACTCGTCGTCGTATTCTCTTTTCGAAGGTCCGTTTCTTCGTTTTTGTTTCACTGTTTTTCCCTACGGATATCTGGCCGGTTGTTGCGTTTGCTCGTGAGGTCAAGTTCTTGGAAGTTTTATTGCTGTCGAGGTTTCGTTGGCACGTTTTTGTTTAATTGAACTTTCCAGCCACCAAATTCGAAAGTGTTTGATCGTGTGTTTGTAATCAGTTTCTGTTACACGTGGCGTGACAACCACACACAAGTTTGTTGCTATCAGGCCTCGACGCGAGCACGTGGTTGATCGGCGAAATCGGATGATTGCTCCGAGATCTGAGTTCCAACAGTCACTTCGCTTATCACCAACAGTCAACTTTATGTTCCCGTGGAGCATGATTTGCACGGGAATCAGTGACGAGAATGTGCGAAACGAAGAATCACACCATTCTGCCGTCCCCCGATCAATTTCTGTCAAATCGAACGTTTAACACAAAAAAAAGACGATTTTCGCTACGAACCTTTCGGCCTTCGCCTTTCGATTGTTCGTATAGGAACTTTCAGAGCTTATCATTCGTTGGCCGGGAGTCTTCTGATTTGAGCGGCTGGAAACGAATAGGGTGATTCCTGCTTGTTGATTCACCGAGTGGAAATGATCGTTAGTCTTATTCGGGCGAGGTCTCTTATCAGCTTGACCATTGGCCTTTCACAAGGATATCAATTTGATGAGCAGAAGTGAATTCGGGATTTGCATTCGATCGTCGATTCGGTGCTTCGAAGTCAACGCGAGTGTTTCGATAATCGACGAAACAAAGAGCAAACGAGTCGGTGGATTGTTCCGCTTCAATCTCCGGACATTTACAACCGTGTATTGTCGATTTCAGTGGGCAAAAGCGAAAAAGAATGTCGACTCGTCGGTTTGGTTCAAAAGTTGGCTTTTCGATTTTATCAAAATTTCATTTACGATCACCATCTCGGCGCCGTCTTAGACCGTAAAGCGGATCTACGTGTTCAATTGTCCAGATTACAGTTTTTTCGACTGCTGCGAAACCCGAGGCAAACGAGCTGATAAGCCGGAGCCGTTGCCTATTAGGTTTGTTGTTTGTTCGATGAAATCAAAGTGGGCGGTCCATTGAGTAGGGTTGTGGACTGAGGAACTGAAACGAATAAATTGACCAGTTTTCTATGCTCTCACTTCTGTTCGATGAGTAAATTGGCTTCATTAGTACTGCTGAGGTTGTCGATTCGAACGAATGTTTCCGCTTGACGAGGTTGCCATCTCTCACTTTCCGTCTCGCTTTCCGTTGGGCGCATTCGAGTTCGGCGACGAGTTCGATTTCCGCGTTTGGATTTGGCCAACGTGGATTAACAGTTTTGTTTTGTGTGAACAGCGGAATATCGATTTCGAGCATCACGTGCATTTTCAAGCAAATTCGCTCAACTTTCGGTTTTCAGATTCCAATTGGTTTCTCGTCGACCAACTTCGGGTCCATTTCGCAAACTTTGGATCGAAATGTCCGCAAAAGCGTTGAGCGAATACACGGGCAAAGAGCTTCTCTATCGCCATTTGGACAAACTCGACTTTGTCGCGAAACCACAGGCCGTTCCGTTGAGCGAATTCTCCGATTTCGACGAAGCAACTCGTAGTGTTTCGTGGATTCAAGACGGACAGAATGGCGTAATCAAACCCGATCAGCAGATCAAACGACGTGGCAAACATGGTCTCGTCAAATTGGGCTCCGTCAATGAATTGAAGACGTGGTTCAATGAAAAGAAGGGACAATACGTTCAGGTTGGACGTACTCACGGTCGTCTTTCCCATTTCATTGTCGAGCCGCTATGCAAACACAAAGACGAAGAAGAATATTATGTTGCTATCTACAGTCAACGCGAGCAAGACGTGATTTTGTTCTACGAGCAAGGAGGCGTTGATGTCGGCGACATTGATGCAAAGGTTTGTAGCTGAAATTTCGGTCTTTTTCTATTCGTTGTATTCAGGCACGATCCAAAGAGATTTCGGTTCAATTGAACGACGATGAAATGGCACTCAGCGATGCCGACTTGAACACATTGGTGGGCGATAAGGTTCCGGCTGCCGCCAAGAAGTCGGTCTATAAATTTTGATGGTTCGTTTACTTTTCGTTTAGATTGTTGGTTCAATTCATTCGTGAGACCTACAGAATCTACAAGGAGCTCTATTTCACTTACATGGAAATCAATCCGATCGTTGTCACCGGCGGTCAAGTTCACATTCTCGACTTGGCAGCTCGTTTGGACGAAACCGCCTTCTTCTTGTGCTCCGAATTGTGGAAAACTCGCAAAAACGAGCCCGTCAACTTCCCGGCACCGTTCGGTCGTGATTTATCAAAAGAAGTTCGTTCATTTTCAATTGTTTTATCGTGACTATCTAATTGCAGGAAAAGTACATTGCTGAGTTGGATGCCAAAACCGGCGCATCGTTGAAGCTCACGATCATCAATCGCAGCGGTCGAATTTGGACGATGGTTGCCGGCGGTGGTGCTTCGGTTGTTTTCACGTGAGTTATCAAACGGAAAACAATCCATGACCGGGACTGTTTTCAGAGATACGGTTTGTGATTTGGGTGGTGCAAGTGAATTGGCCAACTACGGCGAGTACTCCGGAGATCCGTCCGAATCGCAAACCTTCGAATACGCGAAAACCATTTTGATGCTGATGACCGAAGGGCAAGTGAATCCGAAAGGAAAAGTTCTGATCATCGGCGGTTCGATTGCCAATTTCACGAATGTTGCAGCGACTTTTAAGGTAAAAATAGTTTTCCCAATCAACTCATTAGTTCGTAGGGCATCATTCGTGCATTGGAGACCTACGCTGAAAAACTTAAACAACACAACGTGACGATTTACGTGCGTCGTGGAGGTCCGAACTATCAAGAAGGATTGCGAATGATGAAAGAAGAAGGTACGAAACAAATAAACAGACGTATACTAACCAGTGATGTTTAGGTGCTAAAATCGGTTTACCAATCTTCGTTTACGGTCCAGAAACTCATATGACTGCAATCGTCGGAGCTGCGTTGGGTGTTCGGTGAGTTGTTGGTTGTGAACTCGAATCTGATTGGACGTTTATAGTCCGTTGCCTGAAGCTGCTCATGCTCCTCACACGACTGGTCAGTTTTTGTTGACTCCCGAACGTAACACTGCTGGAACCGTTCGCACTCCCGAACCGCCAGCCAACAGTTCGGCTCAAACCGGAACTCCACAACCCGGAACCAAAACCTTGGGTTCCTCGCAAAATTTGGCCACTGCAACATTGACCAAAGCATCAGCTCGTTTACAATCACTGTTCGATAACAACACAAAAGCAATCATTTGGGGACAACAAGCGAAAGCAATTCAAGGAATGTTAGATTTCGATTACGTTTGTTCTCGCGCGACTCCATCGGTTGTTGCCTCAACTTATCCGTTCACTGGTGATCACCGTCAGAAGTATTATTTCGGACAAAAAGAAGTTTTGATTCCTGCCTACAAATCGTTGGAAAAAGCCTTTAAATCGCATCCTGATGCCTCGGTCATGGTCACTTTTGCTTCATTGCGCTCCGTTTATGAAACCGTTATGGAGGCTCTTGATTTCTCACAGGTATGTTAGTTGGCAAACTCGTCTGAATCGTCGTTTCAGTTGCGAGTCGTGTGTATCATTGCCGAAGGTATAAGACTGGAAATATTGAACATTCATAAGATTTTTGTGTTTTCAGGTGTTCCCGAAAATCAAACTCGAAAAATCATCAAGGTATTTTGTGCTCTTCAATGTTCACTGTATTTAACATTGTTGTTATAGAAGGCAAATGATAAAAACATCGTCATCATTGGCCCTGCAACTGTTGGTGGAATCAAACCGGGATGCTTTAAAGTGAGTCGCGATTGTAATTTTGACACCTTCGAGTTTTTAGATCGGAAATGCTGCTGGACTTATGGACAATGTTTTGGCCGCCAAATTGTATCGTCCGGGAAGGTAAATGAGTTTGAATTGATGTCAATAATCTTTAATTTCAGTGTTGGCTACGTTTCAAGATCTGGTAAGTTCAGTTTTCGGTCGTTTGTTATCTTCAATAATTGGAGCATTCACTAATGGTTTGTGCTTAAGGCGGGTTGTCAAACGAATTGAACAACATCATGGCAAATCACACCAACGGCGTCTTCGAAGGCATTGCAATTGGTGGAGATCGGTTAGTTAAAAGTCACATCCTTCTTGAACCTTTCTTTAGTTATCCTGCTTCAACATACACTGATCATGTGCTGCGCTATCAAGACGACGATCGTGTCAAAATGATTGTGATTTTGGGTGAAGTCGGCGGTGTCGAAGAATACAAGATTGTCAAAGCATTGGAAACGAAACGAATTACAAAACCGGTAGTGGCGTGGTGTGTTGGAACATGTGCTGATTCGTTCGAATGTAAGTCACTTTATTCTTCGTGTTCAATGTCCTTATACTTGTATTCCAATTGTTTAAAATATTACATTCTAAAAGTCTAATGTTAACGGCAAAAAGAAGAAATGACTTTTGGTTAAAAGTTTTGGCAATTACAATGAGTTTCGCAAAAAGATGAGATCACGAGTCGACTGAAGGGATGAATAGATTGGGAATTAAATAGGGGAACAATTTCAAAATGGAACATTCAATTGTCGTCCTCGTGATGCGATTCGGGAGTTAACTCGTGGCCCTCTTTTCGAATCTTCTTGTCCTTCATCCGACGGTTTTGAAACCACGTCTTAACCTGTAAATAGAACATCAGTAATGGTTAGTTGGTTAAAGAAAGTAGTCAACTAGGTTTTGAGTAATAAGTTAAAAGGTAAAGCAACTAATTGTACTGCTAATTAACCGACCATTGAAACTCACTTGTGTCTCAGTTAGACCCAACTGTTGGGCTAATTCGATTCGTTCGGGAGTCGACAGATAACGTTGGTGTTCGAATCGGTTTTCAAGTCCTTGAAGTTGTAAATCCGAGAAAACGGTTCGCGCTTTTCGTCTTCTGTACGATTTTGACTGATGACCAAGAAATCCGTTGGCTGCGCATAAACGCAGAGCTTGAGCGTTGATAAGGTCCCAAGCTGCAAAAAATCAATTAAGAACAATGTCATCTTGACTATTTTACTTAAGAGTACTCATTATCTACTTTCCACCTAATCAATCGCTAGATCATTACTTCATTATGATCGAAAAGCGACACTTTTCTTGCCAACAATAACTACAAGTCAACTGATCGAACAGTGTAACTCAATAGCCAAGTGGTTAGTTCGACGGAATTTAAGGTCTTGATTTGAAATCGAAAAACACCAATTCCAAAGTTTTCGGTTGAAACACGAGACCAAAAGCAAACGACTTCTAATACTCGACTCTTGTTCTTTCAAACTCCAGAGCTCAAGAGTTGAATTGCAAATCGGACAATTTTTATCGACTTTTACCACAAAGTATCTATTCGATTACCTGATGGAAACGGTTGAAATGCTTCGGGAGCAGTTTTGTTCCAAAACAAAAGCGGAGGTAACGTCAACTGCGATTTGGCCACCTGAACCGTCGGCTTCGATTTCTCGGTTTTATCGCCAGTTAGAAGAGTTTGAATAGAAAACTCACTAGTCATTACTGTAAAGTGAAAGAGCGAATGGCAGAAAATTTGGGTGGAAAGGCCGACTAATTGGTCGGCTGTTTACTAGCGGGACTTATTGTTCACTAAAAACAATTAAATTCACCACTTCCTTTCAATAATTGGAGAAAGAGACGAGTGAAATGAAAGAGCTACCGTATTGTCTGCTCATTAGTAATTGGGAGTTTATCGCCGTTCAACCTAATTGGTTTACATAAGCGGCACGAGGATTAAAGCCAAGCAATTACTTGGAGCCAAACGAACGGAACAATCGATGTGACCTTCACGCCGATTCTGATTGACGAGTTAATCCCAACGCCGTAGTGTTTGTTCTATTGGATTGACAGCAAAAGTTGATGTCTCCAATTTGCATAGAGTCATTATTTCCCGTCGAACAAGTTTCAGCAACCAACAGTGTAAACTAATAAGCAGCAACAATAATTGACTTCTTGAATGAAGTCCACGAACCGCCAAGGCCTTTGAAATGTAAATCAAGAAAAAAACAAACTTAACTCGCTACTTGACATCAAATCTTTTGTTTTAATCGATGAATTCGTTTTAGCGCCCGTTCAATTCGGTCACGCGGGAAGTGCAGCCAACGCAACTCAAGAGACCGCAAAGGCCAAGAACGATGCACTGCGAAAGGCAGGTGCTCATGTTCCATCTTCGTTCGACGACTTCGGTTCAACGATCGAAAAGGTGTATCAGGAACTAGTTAAACAAGGTGTTATCGAAGTTCAAGAAGAACGACCACCACCACCAGTTCCAATGGACTACGCATGGGCGAGAGTATGTCGATCTCTTTCTTCGTCGATCAAACTAACTTGTCTGTGTTTATAGGAATTGGGTCTTATCCGCAAGCCGGCTTCTTTCATGACTTCGATTTGCGATGAACGTGGCGAAGAATTGCTTTACGCCGGTGTTCCAATCACTCGCGTACTCCAAGAGGATTTGGGAGTTGGTGGCGTGTTGTCGTTGCTGTGGTTCCAAAAGAGATTGCCGGCTTATGCGAACAAGTTCATTGAAATCTGTCTGATTTTGACCGCCGATCATGGTCCCGCTGTAAGCGGTGCTCACAACACGATCGTTTGTGCTCGCGCCGGAAAGGATTTGATTTCGTCGTTGGTCTCCGGTTTACTGACCATTGGCGATCGTTTCGGTGGTGCTTTGGATGGAGCCGCGAAGATTTTCAGTGATGCCATTGATCAGGGATTAAGTCCAATGCAATTCGTGAACGAACAGCGTCGTTTGGGCAAATTGATTCCCGGAATTGGACATCGAGTCAAATCGGTATGTTCAGCAGAACGTCTTTGACAATGAATTCGATTCAGATCAATAATCCCGATCGTCGTGTTGAGATTTTGAAGAAATACGCTCAAGATCGTTCGGTCTTCAAGCAGGAAACACCGCTTCTCGATTTCGCTCTTAAAGTCGAACAAATCACAACGTCCAAGAAACCGAATCTCATTCTCAATGTCGATGGAGCGATTGGCGCCATTTTCGTCGATATTCTTCGTGAGTTCTCCAAAAGACTATTGAATTAGTTGCAGTCGTTTAGGACACTCGGGAATGTTCACTCAACAAGAAGCCCAGGAAGCAATCGAAATCGGAGCGTTGAACGGACTTTTCGTTTTGGGTCGATCCATGGGCTTCATCGGTCACTACCTGGACCAGTGCCGATTGAAACAAGGACTCTATCGGTAAGATCGCAATACTCTAAAACGTCAAGCTCAACGATCAAACAACTTTGACTTGTTGAATGGTAATTGATCGCATTTTACCACCTACTTTCAGACATCCGTGGGACGATATTTCTTACGTGATTCCCGAAGAAAAAAGTGAGTTAGACGATCGATTCAGTGGTTGAGCCCGTTTTGTGACTTTGTGCTTAGTTTTACCGTTTGATAGATTAGTTTTCACACACACGTTGCATGTCGTTCTTCTGCACCACTCATCCGTTTTATTCACTTGTCTTAGTGTTCTTTTTCACTTGATGACTTTATCGTAACGTACTTCGTTTTAGTTTAAGAGAGGAATTAGACGTTGAAAACGAGACGATTATCAGCGATTGACTAATCGTTCAATTTTTGAATTCCCGTTTATTTATTCGCTTTATTCGACGAACATTCTGTGGTTTGCGTTCTCTTAATTATATTAAATCTTCTTCGATTGAGTGTTGTGGTTTTTTACTTTACAAATATAACAAGAACGAAGATGGTGATTGAATTGCACTATGCCACGAGTTAGAATGCGGTTAAATACGTTTGATAGGGTTATTAGCGCTACACGTCGATCATCTTCGACCACCGAAACCGCCGAACAGGCGATTGAAGTCGAACAGCGGGTGTGGAGTGCCGCCAAACAGACCAAGAATGTCGGCACCCGGAGCGGGAGTATATGCTGAAATACGATCGTTTTGACTTGAAGATGCTTCGAAATTACCGGGCAATCTTGCGGGCGTAACTGCTGGTGCTGGCGCAGTGAACGAGCCGGTAACACGTGCGGGAACGAACGGAGCCAGAGTTGTGCCAACCAACGCTCCTCGACCGTTGCCATTACTCAATGGCACTAATGTTTCGGGGGTTGTCACGACCTGAATCAAGTAAATCAAACGATTTACATGCTTATTCATAACCTACCACTTGTTGTTGTTTAAGTAAACGAGCGGGTAAATCCAAATCCGGACGTTCGCCGGCGTATTGCCAATCGTAATCCTCCAAATCCTTGAGATAGGCGATCACCGTTGGGTCACGCGTATCGACAACAACCGGAGCGGCCCAAGCGCGTGTTTGTGGGACCTGTTGAATGAATCGCGGTTGGGACTGGAAGACGGGTTGTTGTTGGGCAACTTGCAAAGGTCTTGGACGAGGCTGTTGATTCGGCAGTTTGTTGTTGGTTGGCAATGGCTGAGGTTGCTGACGATTCGGGAATTGTTGTTTGGGTTTGTAATTTGAGTTCGATGGCTTTTGACCTGATTTAGTTCCACCAAAAAGAGCTCTGGACAAAGCGGAAATGTCGAACAAATCGGTTTTCTTTTGTTTTTTCGTTGTCACTCTGTTGCTGTGCATTGGTCGAACTGTTGATGTGAATGCGGCAGTTGAAACATGTTTGGCGTTGGGATTTGGACGTAGCGGAAGTTTATTGGAGACATTTGCGTCGTTCCGTGGTCTCAGGTTTACTGGTGGTCGATCAACTGAAAGGCTGGAAATCACAAACTTATACGCTTGTCGTTCTTACTAATTGATGGCTGAACCACCGATTGAGGTCGTGCATTACCCGAAACGAACTGTGGTTTAGAAGGCAAACTCGGTTGCACGTTTGGTCGCTTTGTTGTTGTGAGTTTCGAATTGACAGTCGATTTTGCTTGTTGATCCATTTCTTCGTCATAAGCGTACTCTTCTTCTAGTAACTTTAGTTTCAACGTGTCATCTTCGTTGTCAACTCTTGTGGCTCGTTTCGGTCTTCGACCATTCAAACCCAATGCCTGAAATTCGATTATAAACAGAAAACTACAAAGGAAAACTCACTCCTTCACTTCCGTACGAAACAAAGTTCCCGTCTAAATCGTAGTAACCGTTGTATTTCGATTCGGGTTGTGGTGGTAGTTCGGGAACCGGATTGATGTTGTTGTACGGATCGAATGGATGGGCCAACTGAGGAGGAAGTGTTGGATGAAGGAAAGGATTCTGTTGAGCTGGCAACTGATGCAATGGAATGAATGGAATAAATGGACCGAAACGGAAAATTCGGTGGGTCGAAGATGGCGGTGGAGCTGAGGTGGAGGCTGCTGAAAGTTTTCACTGTTTGCAATTGTTGTGATCTTGTTGTGGCATTGCACTTTGACTTGTCTATCAACCAACTTCATTTTAGCAGCCGAGTTGAATGGAATTCCATCAACTGGTTTACCATAAACTGCTCTCAACCCTAAGTCCCAAAAAAACTCACGTTCTACACCGGGTATTGGCGGAAGTCCGTAGAGCGTCTCTTGTGCCAAAATCACGACTGCAAACGACAAAACTAACGACGCGCTCAACCAAAACATCACTTCCACAAACTTTCTATAAACAAACTTAATCTCTTAGACTCTGTTTAATAATCACGACACGTTCAAAACGATATTTGTGTAGTGAAATGTGTCCTAGAAGTAAACAGCAATAAACAAGTTTCTTATAGCAAATAAGAGTTGTTGGCATCAGTCCAAAAAGGGACAATTACTGGAACGAAGGAAAAACGCTGAAGGTCAATGGTCTCAGATTAACAACGTGCTTATTCGGATAATCGCTTCTGACTTCTGAGATCATCCAACAGCGCGACGGAACGGAAGATGCGCTAAAAACAACTGAACGCTCAAACGGCATCACATTCGAAAAACGTGAATTGATGCGCTGCCACCCGCTGTGATCCACCAAATGCCCCCGAGCGGACGGGATTACAAACTCTTTCTGTTTGTTCCTGTGGCTGTTGGAGATCGGCAATTAGAAACGAAAGTGATCCATTGATGCGAATCGTTCACTTTGATTCGATTCTCATGGACCGTTGACTTTGTTTTATCAACGGCTACCCATCGTCCATGCTCTCGACTAGAAACGATTCGAGACGCAATACAATGGTTACAAAGTCGATTATACGAACTTGACGAGATGCACTTGTTAGCGAGAAAATGAACAAAAGAATCAAAATTCAAGTGGTTTGCTCTTACAATCCGTAAGAGCAATTTCTTGAACTCGACACCCCAAATGAACATCATCGTGAAGAGTCAATTATGCGACACAATGCACAAGAAGGTGGTCACCAAAAACAACTAAACGGATTAACATAGTTTGGCTCAACTACTTCAATTCTCCGAATACTTTTTTCTTAAATGACCACTTAACAAGACCAATTGAGATTCATTGGCTAACCCACTTTTTTGACGCATCGATCATGATAACGAACGAGATGAACGAAACACGTTCGTCCTGAAAGTTGCGTTTGTTGTTTCATTAGCGAACTCGTAATCAGCGTGAAATCTTCGGCGTACACGTAATCCACAAGCCTCACAAATCGACAACGAGATGACCAATCGTGCGCAAGAAAAGAAACAGCGGATGTCCGACTGAATAACAAAGGGATGTGGAGGATCGCTTAGAATCGAGTATTTTCAATGGAAGACGTGAAATAAGCTTGGAATGAACGTTCGATCCAACGAACTGATTGATAATCGCTTATCAGCTATCTGAGCAATAGCCAACTTGGTTGCATAAGCTTAAGAGGCTAAGCAATGTAAGCACTCGGATCTGTGGTTGTCATCAACGGTACTCGGATGTTGCAGCGGAAATGCAATTAAACCGCGAAGGTCCGTGAACATACGCCGACAATTTTTATCGCGCATCGACGGACGGTGAAATTGCTGTGAAACAATGGAGGAGAAGATGAGCATCCAAAAAAGTGGACTTATTGAGCCAGCGAACGTCAAAACAATCGCTCGTATTCTTTGTTCGAAGCTAAGTTGCCCAAGAACTCGAAAATAACCACCGACATAGATCTGCAAAAACGTGTTAATGAAAAGGAAATCGTGTCAACAAAACCAGTTAGTTAGCGAGCAAAACGTTCGTTTAATTTTCGCGCCGTTTGACTTCTGTTGCGCATCTTCACGATTGCTCTTCCTCGATGACCATTCAAAGTTGTGAGTGAAGCACTAAATCAATTTGTCAATCGATTGATGTCGTTAACAAACCAAACATTTGACTTAATGTCCTTTCTGATTAATAGACTTAACAGCTGGGAAGCTTTTATTGTACACTTCAAAAGAAGTTCAACTAAGAGACAAGTCGAGTGAATGAAATCTGCTGAGTTTTTGCATCGACGATCACGCAATAAGAATTCAGGAATCGGGAACCGAGAAAAACGTCGTTGTCTGTTGGCAAGTACCTCAAACTCATCACATCCAACGCACAAACGTCACCAATTTTCGTCGTATAATCCGTAAAATCGAGGACGATATTGGCGTCATTGACTTTCAACGTGAGTTGAACAGCTTGATTACAATCAGCCATATCTCTTTCTAGTTCCTCGTCATAATAAGCGCCAATTGATTTGTAGAGATTGTCGTAAAGATCGGCCGGAAGATAGATTGTATAGAAGTCAGGACTAAGTACTGTCTAAATGTCAGCAAAGTCAAATATCCAAAAGAAGCTGCTCACCTTCCACTTATCAGAAATCTGATATTTGCCAGCAACTCCTCCAGTAAGCGCAAGTCTCCAATCACAATCACTGCCGGACAATAGAACAGACAGAAGTGAACCCGGGCATTTGACTTGATCATAACCGGCAAATGTCAGTTCACCAATCGTATTTCCGGTTTCGGAGTCGATAGTTTCGTTCATCCAAAATTCCAATTTGCGAGTTTTTAACTACGCCCGATTGAATTGCTTGTCCGAAGAGTGATGACTTAATTGTTTCAGAGATTGCAAGACCGAAGACACCAGAAATATCATCGCAGTTAGTACAAACCGGACCACCTAATGCGTCGGCTTGAACGAACGTTGCACTGTGAATGGTGATTCCCGTCCCACTCAACGTTATTACATCGCTGCCAATGAAGCCGGAAGTCCATTTTCCTATGTCCAATTTTGTCCCTTCGACTGATAGGTTTGGAATTCTCCGAGTTGAAACGAATTTTAATTGGAGATTCAGAATACTCGCAACAGTATTCACACTCAAAACAAGTGCAATCTACAGACTTTTGAATACCATTTGGTTCAACCACTTACGTGAATGACAATATTCCTTGCATCCAGGCTCATATCTACAGGTATGATCGGCGATCCACGTATCAGCAACAGCGGTGCTTACGGCCATCTTGAATTTCTGTGATCGTATTCCAATTTGGGTTTGTACTAAAAAAGAATAACAGAAGTCACTGAAAAGTAAACTCACCTGCTAATGCATAGTTATCGTCTTTCACCGGATCATCAGCGTCATTTGACTTACTCTTCGGATTGATAAGTGGACTAAGAAATGCAATCACCGTATTCAAACAAAAGAATAACGTCAACAAAACATAAGAGTTCATTTCGACTGTTGAATCATCTCGACTTATTCCCGTTTTGTACACCGCATCACCGGAATCATCAATTTTTATCAGTCAATACGTGATCGTTTCCTTGTGCAACAGTAGTTGTTTTTCAGCAAATGTCATCAAAATCAACGAGAACCACCACTCCATCGACTTCTGTGTTCCCAACTCCCCGAGTCGTTTGCGCATAATGAAACCGAAGATCAGCGCCGAAGAAACGGTTTCGACGGCTATCAAGAGCGAAATGTAGCTTCCCAAATACTTATATACAGCGAACCCCGTATGATACGAGGACGCAGTCAATGCATTCGGTAACAGTTGCAAACGAGCTCGTTAAAAGAAGTACAAATTGTTGACTGCTGGACAAAAGTTTCTGTCCACTCGGGATGCCGCCGTTCTGTTCAATGCAGACGTCTTTCTTCTCAAAAAATTTTAACAATCAACTTCGAATGAACTTAAGGAAAACTTGTGATGACGTTCGATCGATTTTTTGCTGCGTTTTCGATTTCTGTCCAAAAATCTTCGTCACTAGTGAACTGCCCTCTTGGTTAGATTTTCAATGCGATTAGATAAAAAAATGTTCCTAATTATCAATAGATTAAGGTTACTCGCCAGTCAACCAGTTATTCAGGACCGTTCCAGGAAGTTTCTGACGATTCTCGCGCTGTGGATACTCGCATTATTCTGCTGTCTTGTCCATTTTTCGTCGAGCCGGTCTTCCCCCATGAATGCATTTTGACGGTCGTTTAAGTAGGCTTTGCAGTTTTAATGTTCAGAAATGCGAATAAGCTCGATCTAAAAGAATCCAAGAGCTTAACGTAGAGGAAATGGTACAAACTGATTCTTCCATAACTATAATAACTAAAGCCCCCAGTACCATAATCGCAAGAACAAGAGTGTGGAATTTCTTTGTTACACATGTCAACCACATTCTATATACATAATCGTTTATTGTCATAAGCTGGAACAACAGAAAGATATACGTAATTAAGCGTAAAATTTAAGTTGGAATATTTGTCATTGTAACATTAAGCGTACGAATGTTCTTGTGTGCTGAAACCAAAAGATTGTCATTTGTAAACGTAAAACACAACTTACATCGAATAGTTAAATGCTGTAACGATAATGATGTGGTCTATACCGTCCACAGCTGCTGTCCGATGAGCTCGAAGATGACGAGGAAGAAGAACTTGACGAGCTGCTGGAACTTGAACTGCTGTCCGAACGTTCACGATGATGTTTCTTGGGCTTCTTCGGAGCTGATTTCTTTACTTTGCTCAAATATGGACATCCCGATGGACCGGCGGTCTTCTCAGCTCCAACCACCGGGCATGCACTAGCAGCTGGATGAGAAGGAGCCTTCTTTTTGTGATGATGAGGCCCATGTTCGCCACGTCCCGGCGACTTTGATCGCATAGCTGGACATTCAGCCGCTAAACAATGATGGAACTTGCGAACCATTGGACTGGGATGACGATGCCGGTGATGCAAATGATGTGGGTGATGTCGATGCGGAGGGCCGTGTCGATGCGGGGAAGGGGGTCGATGCGGAGAAGGGTGTCGATGCGGATGTATTGAACGTTTTATAAACGGACAACCAGCCGACTTTGAATGACTTCGATGCTTCCCTTTCTTGTGATGGTGCTGAGGTCCGAAGGAGCGTTCAGTTTGAAGAAAGGCACGAATACAGGGACAAGCACTTGGTTTCATTGTTTGAGCGTCGGAAAGTGGGTGCGGTTTTTCTGCAATCAAAAAATTAAACTGTTGAGTAATCAAACGAGACTCGTGAAAGCGATTAGTGAGGAGTGGAGTCAAAAACGAAGTTGCTGCGGTTAATACAGAAAATGTTTATGGAGCAAATCAGTTGAAAGGAAAGAATTGAAATACACTTGTAAAGACCGGTAATATCTTTTGTTTGGCCAACTCTAACGAAGTTCATTGAAAATGCAATCTCCACGAGCATCTTGTATCACCGTGAAGAGGAGTCAAGGAAACATCGACTGAGGTGTCATTGAGACCATCTTGCCAAAAACCTCAGTTCTTACGACAAAAGAGATTAATGTCAGTTGAACTTCCGAATCACGTAAAACGAAAATTGAAGGACCACTCCCGTTGTCAACGTTTGTTTTCTTAAGAATCTTGAAAGCAGTTGAGTTTCACGAAAAAAATGATCAAACGGAGAGCAAATGACTGATCACAACCATCAACTCCCTAGTTTTTATACAACAAAATGGTCAATAAAATCGAAAACACATGTGGCGGTCCAACGGTTATTCGAAAGTAAACTCCGCCTTACAGTTCACTTTTGATGAACGTTTTTGTGCGACATGGTGCTGAACTGTTACGTAATTTCAGGGCAAACATCCCGATGAACTTCGAAATGACGAGTCCAAAAACGTTACACTCGCGAACCAAACTTCCAATCTGCTCCGAAAAGTGCAAAGATCAACAACAAATTTCGTCACCCACTCGAAGTTCAGTCGCAATGCAACGTGCTCTTCTAAACTTTTTTGATCTCCCTTTCGATTCGAATACTCTCATTTTGTTTCCGATGTTTCGCAAGAAGACAAAGTTGGGAGTTGGTTTGAAGGTCTTCGATTATTTTAGGAGCTTCGCGGAATTCAAACCCTGTGATCTTAGGAGTGAGTGTTCAGCGCTCTTTTATTGACAACGATAAGCAGCAAACAAAAACATTTAATGGAAAGTTTGGGTCGTAAAAGTGTTAGGGGTCCGGGAGTTGTTAACATGCTTATGAAATGATGATAAGAGGGCAGAAGTCAAATCAATTCGCAAAAACAATCGTCAGTGTCTTTCGGTTCGTTTCACTCGTTTCAGCGGCTTAGCCGATTCGATCCGATCGTCAACACGTTCAGCAACAAAATTGTCGATTCCTTCCAATCGTTTGACCGGCACTGTGCTTGCCGTGTAATTGGAATAATCGGGACAGTTCTCCGATTTGCCTGAAACAACGACCGTTCAAATCGACTTCCACGAGAACTCACACTTCGAGTACCATTCTCTTCCGCCATAGAACAGAAGAGCCCACGTTCCGGTGGCACAAATGATCACAATCAGCAGAATGCAGATCGCCGGAACACACGGATGACATCGAGTTCGCTTACGCTCATCCTCCTGCACGTTGTTGTGAGCCAAATTGAAACCGAATTTCCGCAGAGTTTTCATTAGCAAAAGAAACGAAACGACGGAATCGTTTTGAGTGTAAGTCGGGAATCGAAACGCGACATAACGATCGCTGGAGAGCGGAAACAATTTGAAACATTTCTGCTCACAAATCGAAATTTGCATCTTATCAATCGACTGCAAGCATGTGGAGAGAATTTCAAAAAAGCTAGTGACTCAACCGAAGAACTCACAGATCAAATAGAAGCAATAAGCTTTGGATGGCGAGCACAATTTTAATCTCAACATTCAAGAGATTACCTTCTTCGATGAAGGAAGTGAAGTAAACGAATGTGAGTCATCGTGCTAATGAAATAGAGCTGATAACAGGAGGATTAAAGTGTTGAGACTCTGAAGCCATTGGAAAGCTTGTAGATGCGATGATTGCGTTTTCTTTCATAGCCTCAATTTCGCAACAGTTAACGAGTTCGATGATTTGAGATTGCAAAAGATCCTAATTCTGAAAGCATAGATCTAGTGATTCATGTTCCGGACATCTGATAGACGATGGGATTCATGCCTCTGTTCCACAAATGATGTCTTTGAAGTATTTCGCAGTAGACATAGCATCGTTCAGCTTCCTAAAAGAGAACTTAAGAGTGATTGAGTTTTTTCAACAAGTATTTGTTGAACTTTTTTAATGTTTTTATTTCAAGCAAAAAATGGGATAATAGACATTCTATTCCCACGAATTGAATTCTGGAACGTAAAAGGTGCTCTTGAAAAGCACGAGCTAGTTTGAAAACTTACATCAATCCGATTGCTTGTTTGTTCTATGAAGCGGATTAGATAGTTGCTGGAGCCGGCGGTATCTTATTGTTTTGATCTCCAGGGCCTGGAAGATTATGAGCGATAGTCGGCACAGCTTGTCCTATTGGTGCTCCTCGATTTCCGTTCGGTGGAGTAACCGCTTGTGGCACAACATTCTGCTCATTGTTCGGCGTACTGGGTGCTGGATTAGATGGTCCTGCGAAAATATTCTGTAAACCGACGTATTATCACTTTCAATTTTTGATCACTTACTCCAGGAGAGTTCGGTTGATTTGGTTCTTTCGCCTTTCTGACCTTTTTCTTGTAGGGATTAGGCATACGCACCGGTCTAGTTTCAGGTAGTCCTCGATGCGGAGTGTTCGGAGCTGCATTTGCATTGGGTGGTCTTCGATTCGGATCGGGTAGTCCCGGTCCCTGGATGACTGCATTACCGTTTACATATGGAATACCGTTCACAACTGGTATTAGATTGTTTGTTACGTGTGAGTCATTTTCGTAATGCGTGTCGTTATTCGGTGGCGGCGGTGGACTATCGAAAGCCGGTTCTCCTAATCGAATGTAGTCTCCTTGTGGAATTTGAAGTTGCTGTGGAGCTTGTTGTTGTTGTGGAACCTGAAGTTGTTGCGGAAAGTGAAGTTGTTGTGGAGTTGATGAGGGTTGCGTAGACGGTGTTTGTGGAAGAGGCATAGAGGCGTTCATCCGCGAGAATCGGTCGTCTTGATTTTCGCCATAATCACTATCGTCCAGTTCGCGTTTGGAACCGCCTTTGCGTTTTCCTTTGCCCTTGGCCTTGCGTTTTCCTTTGCCTTTGTCCTTGCGTTTTCCTTTGCTCTTGCGTTTGTCCTTGTTTTTGCCTTTGTCATCTTCATCGTCCTTTTCGTCTTTGTGTTTCGGACGATACCAAAACCAATAGACACAGAAGCAGATGATCCCCAAAACACCGAATACACCGCTGAAACAAGACTGTCATTTTAGTAGCTAAACTTGAACTCACAGAACGCCGAGTGCAATCCACAGGGGAAGCAGTTTTTTCGCTTCCGCGGCTGCCGGTGCCGATTTGTCCTTGCCACCTGCTCCTTCTGCCTTCTGCGCGGTATTATTTTTGGCCTGTGGAGCGTCCTGAAACATTTGACGTTCATTTCGCTTTTTGTTCCAAACTCACGAATTCGATTTTCAAGCCGGGAATTGCTTTTGCGAGTTTGACATTGATATCGATCGTATATTTGTCTTCAGCACCGGTGAACTTGGGTGTGCAAGGTTTTGAGGATACGATATCGTCATTGTGCATGAAATTTATTCCGTCTTCTTTCACTTCAAAGGTCGGATCAAATTGCATCGTCTGATTAACTGTAAAGAAAAGTAAAAATCACTTCAAATTTTCATTTACTGAGCTCGTAAAGAAAACCAGTTCCTGATTTAATCATATTTCCATTGATCTTGCAATCGCCAAAATTGAAAATGACACTGAAAACTAAATGCAAGTTAACCTCAGTATTACTTACTTTATAACGCCGGTAGGGATGTTGACGTTACTTGCTGTGAAGGTTCCCTTGAGCAAATAGTCATCCGTCTCCAACGTTGCTTTACCGCTCTTGGCCTTCGCGTCAAAAACCCTGAAAAAGTCTTTGAAATAAATGCCAGAACTTCGATTTAAACTCACGTTTTTTCTCCGTCTGAACTGAATTGACCGGACACGAGGACCATCGAATGTCCGATGAAGAGCAGAAGAACGCCGAAGCTGCGAAGCGACACACCGGAACCCATCGCAGAGCCGAAATCGACCCCACTGAGCTCCGACGTGAAACGAAGCCAAATGACAACTTTTGGATCTTTCGTTAACTCTAAATTGGTGATTCGAATATGCAAATGAGCTCGTTTTAAATTGCCATTTATGCAAATCTGTGATGTTCTTTTAGCAATGTTCCACATGTTCAGGTGATGACCTTGATTAACCCGATGTTAAGGCCTTTTGTGTGCATGAGTATCAGCCTGATTGTGGGCTGTAGAAGGCAAGAGCTACGCGAACGTTTACTTGTTAGTTCAGAGTTTGCAGCAAATGGAATCAATTTGCACACTGAACAGTTGGAGCTCAATCGGTGAACTTGTTCTGCTAATCAATGGATCGGTAAGGAAGCTATGAAGCAGAGCAGCAGGATACTTTCTCCGACAAACGGAATCGTACAACAGAGGAGGTCGTTGTAGTTTGCTAACAAGCGTTCTGATAAGCAAACAGATCTCCAGTCCACCAACGCTTCCAACAAACCAATCAAGAAGCTCACTTGCTTGGAATGAGTTCACTCGTAGGAACTCCAACTTGACAGTCCGATTGGACTTCAGAAGCGATTAAATCAGATGTTGTCTTCTTCAGATGGATCAACTACAAGAGAATCGAATTTTTGTTTATTTGAAGTTAGAAACGGGACATTTAATCCCACAAGTTAAATTCTGGAATGTGAAGATTGTCCTTGAAAGACATAAACTGGTAAAACTTACGTCAAATCAACTGTTTTTCGTCCTGGTCCTTGGTGCCTCTATTGCACCGTCTGTTTCCCGTTGAGTTTCGGACGGTACCAGAACCAATAGACACAGAAGCAGATGATCCCCAAAACACCGAATACACCGCTGAAACCAAACTGTCATTTTAGTAGCTGAACTTGAACTCACAGAACGCCGAGTGCAATCCACAGGGGAAGCAGTTTTTTCGCTTCCGCGGCTGCCGGTGCCGATTTGTCCTTGTTACCTGCTCCTTCTGCCTTCTGCGCGGTATTATTTTTGGCCTGTGGAGCGTCCTGAAACATTTGACGTTCATTTCGCTTTTTGTTCCAAACTCACGAATTCGATTTTCAAGCCGGGAATTACTTTTGCGAGTTTGACATTGACATCGATCGTATATTTGTCTTCAGCACCGGTGAACTTGGGTGTGCAAGGTATTGAAAACACCTGATTTTCGCGGCCAGTGAACGTTATTCCGTCTTCTTCCACTTCAACGGTCATATCAAGATTTATTGTGTCATTACCTGCAAAGAAAAGTAGAAATAAAAATTACTTTACATTTTCATTTACCGATGACGTACGAAATAACTGATCCCATTTTACCTATCTGTCCTTTGATCTTGCAACCGCCGAAATTGACAGTGACACTTAAAACTGAATGCAAGTTAACTTCACTATTACTTACTCTATAGCGATGTTAGGAATGTTGAGGTTACTTGCTGTGAAGGTTCCCTTGAGCAAATAGTCATCCGTCTCCAACGTTGCTTTGCCGCTTTTGGCCTTCGCGTTAAAAACCCTAAAAGTCTTCGAAATGCATGCCAGAACCCTGAGTTGAACTTACGTTGTTTCCCCGTCTGAACTGAATTGACCGGACACGAGGACCATCGAATGTCCGATGAAGAGCAGAAGAACGCCGAAGCTGCGAAGCGACACACCGGAACCCATCGCAGAGCCGAAATCGACCCCACTGAGCTCCGACGTGAAACGAAGCCAAATGATAACTTTTGAATTCTTTCGATCTTCGGTTAACTTCAAATTAGTGATTCAAATATGCAAATGAGCTCGTTTTGAATTGCTAGCTATGCAAATCTGTGATGTTCTTTTAGCAATGTTCCACATGTTCAGGTGATGATCTTGATTAACCCGATGTTAAGGCCTTTTGTGTGCATGAGTATCAGCCTGATTGTGGGCTGTAGAAGGCAAGAGCTACGCGAACGTTTACTTGTTAGTTCAGAGTTTGCAGCAAATGGAATCAATTTGCACACTGAACAGTTGGAGCTCAATCGGTGAACTTGTTCTGCTAATCAATGGATCGGTAAGGAAGCTATGAAGCACAGCAGCAGGATACCTTCTTTAACAAACGGAATTGTACAATAGAGGAGGTCGTTGTAGTTTGCTAACAAGCGTCCTGATAAGCAAACAGATCTCCAGTCCACCAACGCTTCCAACAAACCAATCAAGAAGCTCACTTGCTTGGAATGAGTTCACTCGTAGGAACTCCAACTTGACAGTCCGATTGGACTTCAGAAGCGATTAAATCAGATGTTGTCTTCTTCAGATGGATCAACTACAAGAGAATCGAATTTTTGTTTATTTGAAGTTAGAAACGGGACATTTAATCCCACAAGTTAAATTCTGGAATGTGAAGATTGTCTTGAAAGACATAAACTGGTAAAACTTACGTCAAATCAACTGCTCGTTTTTTCGGTCCTTTTGCTTGTCCTATTGAACCGTCTGTTTCCCGTTGAGTTTCGGACGGTACCAGAACCAATGGACACAGAAGGCGATGATCGCCAAGACAATGAACTCACCGCTAAATAAGAACTGTCATTTTAGTAGATGAATTCGTACTCACACAACTACGAGTGCAACCCAGCCGGTACTGAGTCCTTTACCGCATTCACATTTTCCATCGTGTATTCCTTTCCGTGGCGCATCCTGAAAACACTTGACGTTCATTCCCGTTTTCGCTTCAAACTCACGAATTCAAATTTCATACCGGGAATTCGTTTCTTGAGTCTTACATCGACATCGATCGTATATTTGAAATCATCAGGGATGAAAGTGGGCGAGCAAGACATTGAGTACGCGATACCGTTGTATTGCGTGAACGTCATTCTGTCTTCTTTCAGTTCAACGGTCAGATTAAGAAGCACCCCGAAATCACCCGCAAAGAAAAGTAGAAATAAAAATTACTTCAAATTTTCATTTACCGAGGTCGTAATAAATAGCCTTTCCTGCTTTTCCCATCTGTCCTTTGATCTCGCAACCTCCGAAATTGAAAGTGACACTGAAAATTGAATGCAAGTTAACTTCAGTATTACTTACCTTACAAGGCTGTTGGGAATGCTGACGTTACTTGCTATGAAGGTTCCCGTAAGCAATTTGTCAGGCATCACCAACGTTGTTTTAACGCCATTGGCGTTCGCGTCAAGAACCCTGAAAGTCTTCGAAATGAATACCAGAATCCCGATTTGAACTCACGTTTTTTCTCCTGAACATAATCGACCGGACACAAGGACCATCGAATGTCCGATGAAGAGCAGAAGCACGCCGAAGCTGCGAAGCGACGCACCGGAACTCATGGCAGAGCCGAAATCGATCCAACCGAGATCCAATGAGAAACAAACTCAAATGACAATTTTTGGATTCTTTCGATGTTTCGTTAACTCTAAATTAGTGATTCAAATATGCAAACGAGTTCGTTTTGAATTGCTAGTTATGCAAATCTGTGATGTTCTTCTGGCAATGTTTCACATGTTCAAGTGATGACCTCAATTATGGACCTTTTGTTATCTAATCGTTGTTCTGGGGACTCGTTGTCTTATCTTATCGTCCATAGCATTTGAAGAAACCAATGAGTTTTGTTTTGTCGTCCAATTTGGCGGTTAGAATGTTTGTTGCGTGTCTTATAACTCTCCTGTTCAGTTATATAAGTCGATTGGAATGCAAAGAAACAAACGGAAAGGTTCTGATCATTGGACCTCTGGACACTGGAACTCACATGCTTTCGATGTCGCCGTTCGCTGTCGAGTAAGTGAGTTCGAGCTTCTTGTTTCTATTCGAACTCACTGGCTTCAGGTTGTCGAAAGCCGGCTACAACGTGAGTATCTTCGAATGGAACTACACGCCAACACCGCGTGATTTGGGTCCCGATGTTGAGGTCTTTCACGTGCACGAGAATCGATCGGATGGTGGACTGTGGAAAGCGAGAGCTATGCAAACGTTCACTCGCTACTTCACCGGATGGGCTTTCTTGCACGCTCTACCGACTTTCAACGAACAGATTCCACGACTAATGGAGCTTCATTCGAACGTTGTTCTCGAGATCATGAACAGAAAATGGGACCTGATTGTTGTTGACGAGTTATTTGCGGTTCATGGAATGGCAATGGCTGCATTCTTCCGCAAAGAATACGGAATTCCCTATGCAATCTATGCCACGACTCAGATGACTGCTGTGGATTCGATGTACTTTGGATTATGTGAGTTCAAGCTTCACTTCAATTGACATCGTTTTAGCCAAAAGCTACGTAGCAGCTCCCTACTTCATTACTCGTGAGGCCGCTCATCCAAACGAACTTTTCGATCAGCGCAAATTTTGGCATCGACTTGTCAACGCGTGGGATTCATCGATGGATTTGGTCGGAAATGCTCTTTGTAAGTCGAGATTCCAAGTCGTCGACTACTTGAATTGTTCAGTCGATTGGCGTTTCGGAACCAACGGTTTCTACTTTGGAATCGACAATTTCGAGTTTAGTCGATACTTTCGTGGAGCTTCACTTGTCATCACCGACTACTATACTCGTTGGGCGTTTCCTATTCCTGGTCAGTTTTGTGTGTATTGAATAACTCGTGTGTTCAGAAACAACAAAGTTCCGGAACATGGCCACGAACTGCAAGGTCGCCAAGCCACTGCCCACTGATCTGTTGGAGTTTGTTGAAGATCCGAAGTCCAAAGGTAACAGAGACTAACTGTTGTGTGTCCAATGGTCTTCAGGAACAATTTATATTGCTTTTGGAACAGCAGTTCAATGGGAATTTGCTCCAGATCGAATTCTGAATGCGTTCTTTACAGCAATCGAGCGATTGGCCGTTGACTACCGAATCATCTTTGCTTACAACGGAGTTCAGAGGAATGTCAGTGACAACATCCGTTTGATTCGTTGGGCTCCACAGTTCGATATTTTGTCTCACGAACAAACTCGAGTCTATGTAACACACGGCGGTCTTAAGAGCTCGAAGGAATCGGTTTGTGCAAAAGTTCCTGTGGTTTACATGCCAGTAAGTCTTACGATCTTGATTCTAAATTTCTGTTCTAGTTGTATGCCGAACAAACTTACAACATGCACACGGCAGTTACGATGGGATTTGCGTTGCCGTTGAACAAGCACACGGCCGATGAAGTGACCGTTGAGTCGGCTATTCGTGAGGTTTGTTCTTCCAACCAAACTAGCGATCTTGAGCTTTAGATTGCCGAGAACAAGAAGTTCAAAGAGAACGTCGTGCGAGCTCATGAGTTGGCTTTCGATCGGCCGATTAACGCGGTCCAAGAAGTCCTACAAGCAGTCAAACGAATCATAAAGTCGAGAGGCAAAGGACGAGCGGGAAGAAGAGGAATCGACTTCGACAATCAGTCCGGTCGAGTTCGCACTCATCAGCATTTCTATTTGGACTTTCTGGCTTTCGTTCTCGTTCTTTTGTACGTAGTCTACAGGAAGTAAAGACATCAATGGTACACCTAATGAGTTTAAAACACAAGAAAACGGTTTAATTTATTATAAATTCAAAACAACAACTGTCAACAGAGGGAATAGTTGTACGTTCCTACAACTTTGAATGCTAAGAATGCACATTACAAACAAGAAGATGGAGAATCAAACGTACGATTCAAATCTCAACGGTATTCGAGTTCTCCTCATTAGCAGCACTTTGACCGAAATACGAATCGTCAACTTCAGAAGCTCTCAAATGAATTGAAGGTTATTTCAGCTGATCGAATACTTACGTTTTATTCACAAGAGCGCTTTTGCTCGTATTTATCAGCAGAAACACGCCAACAGCGAGAAGTGTAAAAAACGCCACGGCAAAACGAATTCGATGGATCCAAAAGAAGTCGACTCCTTTGTTGAACATAACGACAATCCAGTCTTCACGTTTCCGATAGCGACGTGGCATGTTACGACGCGGAAAGTTGGAACGATTCAAAATCGGACGACGTTTCATTTCGAAGACAAAAACCGAACCAACTGAACAGCAACAAGACAAAATGGAGAATGAAACCCAAAATGAGTGTATTGACTTTATTTGACGTTTACGAAAACAATGATACCCTGTGAGTAAAAAACAAATCGATTTCTTGATTATGATCGTGATAAGTAAGAGAAAAGAGTCTTGATAGATTGATGGCCGGAAGGGAATGGAGTTTGTGTTATTGGAATCAAACGGAGATTTTAAGTAGTTTTACGACTATAAGTGATGAAGAGAATTGGAATGAATGAAAGGACTTCAAAGCGATTCGCGTGTCGAATCGAATTCTCGTGGAGACGCTTGTTTGTGGTATTGACGTAAACGATGCATACAAGACAGTCGGTATTGGGGTAGAATAGTGACCGTAAGAAGTGGATTGACAATCTGCAATCGAGCATTAAGAGTCATTGATGGTTTTAGAACTCACCGAATTCAATGAGACCATGTAAATTAGAATCCAAAGGACGAGAATCGTCGAACATTGAGGAACCTCCGTGGGGTTTAGCATTCGAGTGATTTGAACGAAACGATACGGTAGGAGAGTAGCGGCCGTGAAAATTGTGCTCATGAAAATGAAGTAGAAGGTTCGCATTCGAGTCATGAACACCGAGTTGTGTCGCGCTTTCGAAGTGTTAGGAGAACAAAGAAGTTTCTCTAAAGACCGTCTGTTAAGCGAATTCTCAAATGAAGTCATCTGACCTTGACTAATCTGTTTACGATGAATTGACATGATCTTTAAAATGTAGAGAGCAACGATCAGCGACGTCAATGTGGGCATAACAGACGCAATCAACAGGAAGAAGATGTAAACGTGCAGTCGATTCGGTGCAAACCCGAGCTGTTGACAGTACTCGCCATTGCATTGAAACGAGTTGACTGCCCAAGCGAACGCAACAAAACATGCACTTCCGATCCAACAAGCCAAACTAATGCCCACAGATCGACGACGTGTAAAGTATTGAGAGTATCTAAAGGTCAACGGATTAATACGTGACATCTAATATTCGAATTGTCAGTACAATAATTTTTTGTGGACGTGCAGTTTTTCGTAAAATTTGTCCACGACACTCTCGACTCTTATTTCCGTTTCATTTGACTAATTTAAGTTCAGATGAAAACGAGATTTCCGCTCTGATTTCGTGTCGACCACCTAGTGAATTCATCGAAAACAATTGCGGAAGTTTTCCTAAACAATCCCACTTAAAGTCTTATGATTGCGTGCGATTGCAGAAAGAACTTGATCTCAAATCTTCAAGTCAACAAATCCGCAAAGCTCATAACATTAAACGTTTGAGCAAATGAAGGAAGTAAGTAACCACTTTGTTGCTTACCGTAACGGAAACCGGAAGTAAACGAGCTTATCGGCATTCATCAGAACTAACGAGAAGCTTGAAACGATCAGTGAAATCCAACACAAAACGTGCGAACTGAGATAAACGATTCGCGGCATCGTTCCGAGCAGATTCAATCGAGACACTGAAATTGCAAGTGAGTTATCCGGGAACTTCAATCGAAGAAGCTTACAGAGTTCTTGGGGATAAACGAGCCCGGTCAGAATGAAATCGGCAAGAGTCATGGAGAACAGAAAAACGTGGAGACATTTGTCGGCCGTTTTACCACGAATGTGACGATAAGCTCTGGAGAGGACGTTGAGCTGAAGGACGGCCGATGCCAAAGTGCAGATCAAAAGCGTCGCATCGCCCAATTCTTTGAAATGCAAAATGAATTCGACTGAAACCACATTTGGATGCAAACATGCGGGCGATGGCTCGGGCTCAGATAGTGCCGTCGAATTCGGGTCTTCAGTGAATTCCATTAATAGGTAAGATGTCAATTGAGTTGTTCAATCGATTGTCGTTCAATCCAACTGTAACACTTAGATGAAAAGTTGAACAGAAATCGGCCGGAAGATCACGAGTTTAGAGACCATTTAGTTGAAAAGACGATCAATAGGAAACGGTCGAAAAGTACTTTATATTCCTGAAACTAACTTATCGGTCAGCACCTCAGTGTACCTCTATGGTTGCGCGAAATCACAAGAAACAAAGATAAGCAAACTCAAAGTTACGAGTTGAGTAGAGAGAATAATGCAAAGCATAGAATATAACTACTGAGTCTAATAATAAATTCAGATTTGTCGTCAGTTTGCAAACACCCAACGGACACTTTCTTGGTTAATGAACGACGAATCCAATTCCTAAGACCGCCTTCTCTTGAACTTATTAGGCCGACAAGGGTGGGCGTTAAAAACAGCAAACCAATGTACTTTCCACCAGTGAATGTTATGTCCGTACTAAGGCATGAAATGCAACAAGAGCAAGGAATCATAACTGAGGGTTAATCTAACATGTTAACGATTAGACGAATGACGTTTCTATTGTCTGCTTCATTTCGAACATCCAAGCGATGAAAACATGGAAGGTAACCACGATTCCCGGAACGATATCGGGAAAAAGCGTGAGAGAGAAGTGGAAGTTAATTACAAAAATGCAATTAACAATGCAACTTCCTCGACGTCGAGATTTTTATCGAAAAACAACTCCAACGGCTCGTAAATCATTGGGCTGCCAATTGTAGGAACTAAAATCGCGAGCCCGTTGCTTAAGTGCTGTAACAAAGTCATGAGTCAAAACGCAGGAAACGCGAAAAAACGCGTAAAATCCACTAGTCCAGAAATTGAGTCTCGAATGTCCTCGTAAACATGCTCGTAAAATATCCCGGATTCGCCCTTTTGTTGTTGAACCGGTGGTCGACAGGAACGATTGTTGATGTTGCGCCCGGAAGCTTCCTTATGAAGTCTCATGAATGCACTGGTCATAACTCCTCGGCTCCGCCTTTCAATTGCACGTATAAGGTTGAAAAAGAAGATACGAAAAAAATTCCTGCAGTTCCACTTCCCACACGATTCTTGACCGGAGCTGCCAGAAAAATGAGCTACGAAACGATAATCGAATCACCTCTGCTCACGGTTCTCTGCTCCCGCCGTTTCGGGGAATCAACGGTCGAGTCGAGGGCGAGCGGAAGGCAGAAGTCGAAACGAATAAATTGACCAATTTGCGTCGAAACGTGCGCAACCACGAATCCCACTTCTTGAATACCGTCAATTTGGCTTCGACCTTCGAAAAGTTTTCGTTCGAAATTCGGTTAGAAGCTTCGCGAGTAAAAGGCCACCCCGCTCCTCAGAAGACGTTCTTTTGTGATTCTCGCGCAACAATAAAAACACAAATTCGATGAGCGTACGAAGACGAGAGGTCATTTCCAGGAAGCTATTTTTGGCTTTGAAGATTTCGCCGCCTTTACATCTTCTCCATCTCTTCGAACGTATATCGTGGATGATTTACGACGAGTAATCTGTTTTCGTTCGCACGTATTCCAAGGCCGTTGATTCATGGCTTGTAATCCACGCGTCACTTTTAATCAAAACGTCTCAGAAATCAGAAACGAGACGGGAAACGGAAAAACAACGTCGCCCTTCCACGTGCTCATAATTAATTCACAGCCTTCGGCCGAATATGGGACGAACAGCTGAGAAGTTGCGCGCGAGACGTCTGAGCCCAACACCGCCGATGGCCGTTGGACACCTGCGATCTTTGAGTTTGGGACGAAACGAATTGACGTGATGGAGATGAACATAATGAATGTTTTGGGAGACTTAATCGACGATTCTTCGTATTCTCTCGACTGTTTGTCACGTTTTTACCTGCGACCTCTGTCTCACACACACGATTCCCCTACGATGTTAACGAACACGCAAATTGGACGACAATTAGCGGAATTCCTTTTAAGACAATTCGGAATTCAATGCCATTTGCGTCATAATTGAACAGAACAAGTTTTTGTTATGAAGTGGCACTTATAGGGACTATAAATTAGGACCAGGATTTGTAAGCAAAAGAACGACCGTAGACAATTCGGTTCTAATCCCAGGATCATTCCGACTGCAAGAAAACGATTGTTCTCTGCAACCGAATGGATTAAACGAATTGAACTGTCGACTTAAAAATAATATCGGGGATGCGATTTGAACTCGGAACCGTTGAGTTTGAAGACCAACAGTTTAATCTAACCCACGACTTCGACGTGCAAACTCCCCCAACGGTTTCGATTCGGGTACGAAATGACGCGTGAGAAAGGGGAAACGAAAATAAAAATCGACACTTTGCAGATTCACATTTCCACCCCCGAATTTTGAATTGGAAATCGAAACCCGACAGTTTCGGGTCTTTAAACAAAACTACCAATTTGGCTTTCCATTAGAAACGTATCTTCACAATGGGCGTTTCGATGAGTCCAAAAGGTTTCCGACCTTCGACAAGCACCTGTGAAGCCACTCAATGACAGTTTTGATCTCCGGATTTGTTGGTTACAGAATCGTTTTTTTCCTTCAATGATCAACCGAAAACCTTCGAATACAAATAAGAAGGCTCTTGAACCTAATTGGCTGACCAGAGATGAAGATACGACACAAAAGTTTGTGTCAACCGAACTTCCGTCTTCTTTTCGGAATCATCAATGTGATTGACGGAAGAGACTTTGTACTCAATTGGCAGCCTCAGGCTCAACCAATTTGAGCGTCATTAGAACAAACATAAAAACAAAAATGCCGACGGCGATTATCGAACTCGATCGTACGAACTCCAACTCGCGTCCGTGGACTTGGGGATTCCGACTATGTGAGCCGAAGCGAGAGACCCGACGGTTGATGAAAAATTCAATTCATGAATTTGCCGTTAAATCTAAAGATAGCAAGATTCACGACTTTAGCAGACGAATTCCTTAGGATTTGCGGAATGGATAATGTGTAAGAAGTGGAAAGATTGATGAATCGTACAAAAATACGAAACTTTGTATTCGAATTGTAGTTTCGTATCAAAACCATATGCAAAGTGCTGAAGACAGAAACTATCCTCACATATTGACGGCTTAAATAAAATGGAAGACGCGTTAAAATTGAATTCCAATGAGTTATTCAGATGGGAATTCATGTCAAAGACCGACAGCTACGGTACTCATTAACAATCTGAAGACCAAGAATGAGCGCAAAGTCTCATGAGTCAATTTGCAATTCCAATCGATTTTGTTTGATGGGAAAACGTAAACAAAATTTGGGATTAAAATACAACGACCATTTGGCCAGTAACGTCAATTGCAAACCCGTGGATGTTCAGACAAAAAGTTTTGGATTACGGGATCGAGAACTCTTACCAAAGATTACGAAGTTGTTTATGCTCCTTGTTACATCGAATATTACAAGGACAAAAGTTTTCTGGCATGGAAAACGACTGGAGAGATTCACAGTCGAGGATTCGAGAGTATCAAATGACTGCTCTTAAGGTTAAAAAGCTCGGAGCCAAAAAGATGCTCTCAAGTTACGTTTTTAAAAAGTTATGATTCCACTACCATGACACAATGATTTCGGGTTCAAATTTGCATTAGAAGCAAAACAGTTTTCCTCGAAACTTAAAGCAACTTCTTTTCATTCGTTTCCCTCAACTGTTGTCGTTCTTCCGCTCATTTAATAGTCGAAAAATGATGCACGATTTCGAAGTCGTGATGCTTCTCGTCTACATTGCCGTGGCTGTTAACATCGCCGTGATTTTGATTGGTCTGATCTTCGCAACAATTATATTCGTTATGACAATCAAAAAGGTCAGTTGGCTTCGACTAGTGGATAACCAGTTGTTTTAGACTGTTCCCAACTTGGCTCGTTTGATTACCGTCTTGCCGACCGCTCTTGAATGTTGCAACTACGCTGAGGTTCCAATTGCGATTGTTGGCGTACTCACCAGTTACAAACAAATCGCCGTGGAGGATTTGGCAGCCGAATACATACGTGAAGCTCAACATCGTCGCGCGTTGGTTCTCGAAATTTTCCAGAAAGATCCGATAACCGACCGTTTCATCGCCAATTTCCCGTCCAAGTTCATCGCTCATGGCTATATCGGCGAAGAGCTGTTGACACCGTTCGCCGCAAAAGCTGGTGCTTGATTTCACTCACGTTGTTGAGACTTTTACGAGAATAAAACCAAAACTGAATGACGAACACTTTGGTCGTATGTTCACGTCAAACAAACGGAGTCACTGGAAAACATCGAAAAGAAGTTTAATGGACCGAAGTTTAATCTTTTGGTCTTTCAATTCGATTAGTACAATCGTCTTTATAGTCATCAGTTGACGAGAAACCGATGACCAAAAAGCAATAAACTGAGTCTCTTCACTCATCGGATTATAATGAGAAGTAACAATCGGAATAGATGTGTAAATTGATGCTCAGAATCAGGAGTTGGAATGACGGCAAAGTGCAAACGAAAGGTGTTGACAGATTTGTTATTGTAAACGAGTCGTGTACAAAAGAACAGAATCGTAAATCTCACGATTATAACTGGAAAAGACGCGACCGAAAACTTTTTTTCTCTCCGTCGTCTTGACCACCATCGAGTTTCCAAATTCGGCATCTCGGATCTTATGACCAGTGGGAAAATTGGCAACCAGAACAAGTGGGTTAATCTTCACGTTTAATGGCTCAAGAAGTCGAATGTTTTCGAGAGCCGAAATTGCCGTCATTTACATTCGAAGTGGTAAACATTAATTAGCGAAAGGTGTAGAACACAAATCACATGTTCGAAATTATTGGTCGAAGTTTAGAGATCGAACATCTGGTGGCTGCGTTCTTTGTGGTTCAAAACGCATCAATCAAACCTTCCAAACTGACATCTTGAATTCGTTTGAAAACGTGGAATTGAAGAAGAAGGTGGTTGACCGTATGATACTGCCGGTTAAGTCGATTTCATAAGACGGAAGACACAAAAATAGAAATTGCACGCAACAAAAAGGATTAGTGAAAGACGTGCGTGACATTAACCGACAGGTCAATTCGATGGCTAAAGATTGGAATCTTTGAACGAACGTCTTTCAAGCATTCAGACAACTAGAGATGTGTACACGTGAACACAAACGAAATAGTTCGAAACTCCTCGTTCTCGTAAACAAACTCTGTGGATATAACAACGGATTTCGAGTTAAAGACTTCGGATTGTGAAAGGGATTACGAGGATAATAGGGGTGTCAACAAGAAAATTTTCGTTATAATCAAAACTCTTCTGCATTCGTCCTCTCCATTAACAACAGATGTTGCTCGGCGTCAAAGAAGCTCCAAAAAGTTAAACAAACAAAACGAAAAGTTGCAATCAAAATAACCGTGAGCTCAGAAGCCTCCCGAACCGTTCTCTTCATGGCCCTGATTAAAAGCCACGGGTTTGCTGGTTTTTGAGACTTTAACGCGTGGGTTAGTTTCCGAGGTTCGAAATAAAGTCGGCGGTTTAAATCGTGAAGACGAAAGAGAGTTGTGAAGGGCAGAAATCGAAGGAGACGTTGTGGCTGAATGCGTTGATTCTCGGAAAAAACCATCTGCTTGTGCTCGTTGAGTGGCTTCGAAACAAAAGAATAAGTAGACAAAACTTTTGTGTTTGGGCATTTCGCGAACTTCAAGTTCAATTGTTCAAAGCCAAACTGGAACGGTGAGAATGGGATCCCGATTCGAAAGCTACCATTTCAAAACGGTTCATACGTCGAAAATATTCACGTTCGGATTACAAAAACCCTTTCCACTTTTCACGCGCAAATCAAACCCGTGAATCGACGACGAGTCGCGAATTTTTGTTTGTTTACTTCGCGGCGTCGAGAAGACAAAAAACTTTGCTCTCGGCTCATTTCTGCAATTTCCCGCCACAACGTCTGATGAGAAGTGTTGGGAAGAGGATAAAAATAGAAATTAAAAACAAACCAACGGACGCGTGAAAAGAAGTGTGTTGGGGAACAAAGACGACCGTCGTTTAGCAACCACAAGTCGAAATCTATTCTTGGATGGGAGGCTTCACGATTCTTCTGGCTGATGAATAATGAAATCGAGGACAATTGTGGTCAACATCGGTGTTGAAAACAAAAGAGAATCATCGCAAAGTTGACGTTTTGATTGGTAAGTGGCTTAGTCTCTCCTGGCTCATTATCTTTTTGGTCGCGATTATGAATTCCCACAGAAGAAGCGTAATTATCCGGAATACTCTACGCCAATCCACCGATGTTCTTTGGTCGTTTTCGTTAATCCACGGACCACTTTTTTGATTTGAAACGGCCCATTGAGTTGTAAAAAGCAAACAATCGAAAACGTTCGACAAAAAGAAACATTAAAAGACGGTTGCAGAAAACTTTTACATTCAAAGGCAGCGATTTTGTAATGATAATTAGAAGCACTGGAGCGAAATTTAACGACCAGGTGGTACTTCACAATAGCCATTTTGATGCAGCTTCCATTCAAATTGCATTACAGACATTTGAGGTCTACGGATAGTTTGCTTTCGAAGATTCACCGTTTTAGTTCACGAGGTTGTAAATCAAATGAAATTGTTTGCTCGCTGTGAGTCACGATGTTTGATTGCGTGAAGCGAACAAAACGTCAATCAATATGAAGGTGAACCAGAAGGTTATTTCTGAACACCGAACTCAAAATAGCAACCTCGATTATAAACCACAACATACGAATTTCTACTATCCACTGATTGTGAACAAATATTTACGGTCAGCACGCGAATTCGTACGAGTGACACGAACCGTAAGGTTAACGAGTTTTATTGATTGGATTAAAGCCGAGAATGGACGTCTAATTACATTGGTCCATCAATGAAGTTGGTTACAACGACAACGTTTGGAAGCTTCTTGTTAGCGAGCTGACAATCGGTTCTGAACATTGTGAACATCAAACCAACTCCCAAAAGAATTGGAAAAGCGAATTGGCCAAACGGTTGCGATTTTACGCCCAAAATTCAATTGTCATTGAAATCGACGAGCCCAAAGGTTTCGTATTGATAAACGGATTTGCGAAACAAAATTCAATTTCTAGAAGAGCACGAGGTTTGCTGTTCGTAATCGAATCAAAACATTTAGAGACGGTGGCCTATCGAACATTGTTGGATTGGTCATTTGTAGTCGATAGTGTAAATGAACACTTGTTCAATCAACATCGAATTATCATTTCAAAAAATTTGACAATTACCTTGAAGCCAACTTCGTTAAATCTTTTGACAACCAATCATAAGTAAACAGAAATTTATGCATGAGAGGTAAAGCCTTATTTATAGAAATGTAATCAACTATATAGACTTCTTTGGAGAGTGAGCACCTAGACGGGAGTCATTGTTTGTTTCTTCGCCAAATTCTCAGCAATTTGATCGAGAAACTCGAATGTGTTCAAATAGTCAGCACGATCGACACTGAAATCAGAAACGTGAAAAGGTAGCAGGAAAACAACTCACTTGTTCGTCTTTTTCACACAAATCGCCAAGTCCTTGGTCATTTTTCCGGATTCAATTGTCTCGACGCAAACTGCTTCCAAGTTCTCAGCAAACTTCTGAAGCGCTTCGTTTTCGTCGAGTTTCGCACGATGTAATAGTCCACGAGTCCAAGCAAAGATCGAAGCTAAACGCCAAAATTGTAGGAGTATGTTCTGAAGCAAACTAACCAATCGGATTGGTAGACGTTTCTTGACCTTTTTGATGTTGTCGATAATGACGAGTGACTGTTCCATGAGCAGCTTCCGATTCAATCGTTTTACCATCCGGACAAACCAATACCGATGTCATTAGACCAAGAGAACCGTAACCTTGCGCCACCGAATCCGATTGAACGTCTCCATCGTAATTCTGGAAACAGTCAAAATACAAAAAGAAACAAACGATCACTTACTTTGCACGCCCAAATAAAACCACCATCCGATTTCATCGCCTGAGCAACCATGTCGTCGATTAGACGATGTTCGTACCAAATGCCAAGTTTCTCGAACTTATGTTTATAGTCACAATCGTAAATCTCTTGAAAGATGTCTTTAAAACGTCCATCGTATCTCTTTAGTATCGTATTCTTTGTAGACAGGTATAGTGGATACTTCTGATGGACCGCATATTCGAATGAGGACCTTGCAAAGTTACGAATCGATTCATCGGTGTTGTACATCGCCAGCGCCACACCACTTCCGTCGTATTCATTGACCTTGTGAACAATCGATTTGCCACCGCCCTTTGGCTTAAACGAAATCTCCAAAGTTCCCGGTCCGGGAACAATAAAATCCGTGGCTTTGTAGACGTCACCATGCGCATGTCTGCCTATGTGAATAGGTCGTTCCCAACCGCTGACTAATCGCGGAATGTTCCGACACAAAATCGGAGCTCGGAAAACCGTCCCACCCAAAATGTTTCTTATTGTTCCGTTCGGCGACTTCCACATTTCTTTCAACTTGAACTCCTTTACTCGGGCCTCATCTGCTGTAATGGTCGCACACTTTATTCCCACATTGTATTTTTGAATCGCTTTCGCCGACTCAATGGTCACTTCGTCGTTTGTCTTGTCGCGATACGGGAGTCCAAGATCGAAATATTTGATGTCGATTTCAAGGTATGGATAGATCAGCTGAAAGAACAACTAAGAGAACAAATGAATAGTAATTGAGTACCTTGTTTTTGATTTCCTGCCAAATGATTCGCGTCATTTCGTCGCCATCTAAACCCATGGAATCAAAAGCGATCAGCAATCGAACTCACCCAAATCGACCACCGGATTCTTGACCACAATCTTGTGAACATTTTGTCCGGGAGACGGAACGTTGGCCAACGAGCGCGTGGAGGTGACGAGCACGCGACTGAGTGGAGAAATTCGCTGCATTTTGGCGGTCAAAAACCTAAAGATTAAAAGTTGGAGGTTTGCAGTCACGTTTAAGAGCACGAAATGACCTTGAAAACACGAACGACTGTTTTCATTTCAACTCTCGACTGCTGGCCATTCAATGTCGAAGGAGCATTAATCAAGCGCCGACACGTGCGCTGCAATGACGAAAAATCTTAGTTGGAGGAGAACTCAACTGTTCATCATCTTTGCGCTGATAAGAAAGCAGACCGCCGAGTTTACGTAATCGAAAATGATTTCACGTGTCGTCGATTGGGAACTCCATTTTAATTGGTCAGTGAAAAGAAGGTCGAGATTTAAATGTTCGAAAAATGAAAAAAAACGTGACCGTTGAACGACCATGTGACGACCGTTCCGTTTTCCCTTGTTCCTATGGTTGTTTGCACGTTGCAAGCACGCGGAGCAGAAACGTTCCTGCGGGCAGCTGCCGTTCCGAAACATTCGAGGAAATTGGCTAAAGAATGAAAAACACAAACCTAAAGCACAAAAACATTCTCACGACCATTCCCCGATCATAAACTCATTAAGAGCAGGTAAACGTCAAATCGAGTAGTCAGTGAACGCAACGAACCACCGATGAGGATTAAAACTCGGTGGAAAATGGACCCTGAAATCTTTTGACTCGAACGCTAACTCTACGGAAACAGTTGACAGTCTTTCATGGCGTCAGTTTTGCTCGCCGTCGCGTCGTTCCAGCTTTTTTTCGCGCCGCGTTCTTCGTGCCATTTCAGTCGGGAGTTTGTGGTAGAAACCTGAGTTTGATTGAAAAACATTTCGGTTTTGACTTTAGATTTCGGTTGCCGTTGTTCTGTGCATTGCGGCAATGAGTACGAAAAACGACGACGGGGCTGAGTTGCTGGAGAACGAAAAGCCTGCGGAAACGAATGGAACAAACGTCGAAATTGCTGAAACGGAACAACCAGAAACGTTCGTGGAGTCGAACGAACAACCCGAAGGATCGAATGAGCCCGTTGAAGATGAACAAGAAGACGAGCAAATAGATGAGGATGAGGAGCTCGAAGACGAAGAACCGATTGTTGAGGAGCCAAAGGCCAAAGTTATAACACAAAAAGATCATAAAGTTTTGTATTCGGATCCTAGTTTCGCCGAAATCTGCTCGTTCTTTAACACCTTTGGTTCAGCGTTGGGTTTGAAGTTCTCATTTGAGAAATTGGAGAAAATGTTGTGTACATACGAAAACGGAAAAGGTGAGAGAGTTTGAGGAGAGCGATTTCGATTTCTATTTTCAGTCACTCGGGAACTAATTGATCTCCAGTTGTCGTTGATGCGTAAGGTCTACATGAAGTGGGCGAGGATCGATAAGTTTGAAATGTGCATGTGAGTTGATTGATCATTTGGTTGAGTTGGATTGTCGATTTCAGGGAAAAATTTTGCGAGATCTCACCCGCGCTGGACGCGGAAATTTCGTTGGAAATCAAACGTTTTGGTTACGACGATTTGCCCATGAACGGAAAGCTTTCGATTCTGAAAGCACTGTGTGAAAGTCAATTTGACTATAATTACAAGTTCAAGGAGACCGTAAGCATTCGCTTATTAGTTTTGATTTCGATGTTCTTTAGGTTTTTCACACGTTTCATCACTTTGAGCTGCGCTTGGCGCCCATTGGATACGATCGAAATGGCTGCGGTTTCTATTTTCAAAAGGATTTCGATTTGAATTTGCGCGTCTACTCAATCGAACCGGACGATCAGTCGGGAGCAAGTTGGATGCTAAGAGCGAAGTTTGTTTTGGCATTCAAATTCCAATTCACGTGTTGATTTTGCAGATCACTCAAAGAACTCTACAGGTTGATTCAGGACCTAAAGAATCCGAACTACGAAGCAAAAGTCGAAGATGAAGATGTGGATTTGGACGAGGACAACATAGTGCAAAGTATGTAGTTTATTTTCGGTTATTATTGTCATTATTGTTTAGCTGCTGATGTCTCAAAATCGAAAGACGAAGATAGCAAAGACGCCGGTGATGCTGCAGAATTGTCGATTGAAATGTCCGAAGCAGAAAAAGAGCTGATTCAAATGTTTACGAAAAAGTGCACGTTCTGGGATGTTTTTCAAACTGACGATCAACTCAACAAGGTGAACAGAATGTCTACAAAGCTTAATGATTGTATGTTTAGAAGGTTAAATTGCGTGAGGAAAGAAGGAAGAATCGTGAAAATGCCCCCAAGACAGTTCCGATTGAAAGTCAAAAACGTGAAGTAAAAGAGCAAAGCGAAGAGGTTGAGGATGAACAAAAACCGACGGAAGAAGCACCTGAAAGCGAAGAAGAAGATCTATCAGCGTTTATGGTAAGTTATAATTACAATATGCGGTCGAATAGACTATTGTTGTTGACACATTAAAGATCAAAGTAAACGTAACTTCTGTTTCAGGAAGATCGTCGAATTTTGCCACGTCGAAGTGCTCGAAACAATGCGATCAACAACTTGAAATCTTTGCTGCCAACTCGACGAAAGCCTAGAGAAGAAAAAGGCAAAGAAACTGTCGAAGAGAAATCGGCCGAACAGTCCGAGGAATCGAGTGAAAACGAAGATTTCGAATCTGACGACGAGGAGGAAGAAGGCGGATCAAGTGACGAGGAAGTGAGTTCTAAGTGAATTTAACAGCTTCAAAATCGCCATCGAAATTCTCAAGTATCGGAGATAGACATATTATCGATTCCAGTTACTTAAGTATTATTTAAATTTTGTCTTTTAGTTTATTGGAACTCCGAGCAGGAAACCGGGCAGAAGAAAACGGTAAATGTTAAATTTGCTTCAGATTTTAACTTTTCGTTTTAGAAAATCCGGAAAACCCAAAGCACCACGAAAACCTAGAAGTGCTCCAGTTTTGGAAAGGAAACGTGCACCAAAGGTATTCGAATGATGAATTCATAATCTCAACTTCTTTGTTTCTAGGCTGTTGCATTCGACGAAGAGTCGACGGATGACGACGAAATTGAGGAGAATCAAAAGGAGCGACGCAAAGCTACGGAAAAGACCTTGTGTATGAAGTGTCACAGCTCCAAACGTCCGGACGTTGTAAATCACAAAAGTCAATGACAGCTCCTAATCGACAATTTTGCAGCTTTTGCTTTGCGACATGTGCGACGATGCTTGGCATATTTGGTGTTTGAAGCCGCCGCTTCATTTCGTTCCGCCGGGCGACTGGTTTTGTCCGAAGTGTCATCACTCAATGCTCATTCAAAAGCTGTCGTTTGCGTTCATTCAACTTCAGGAGTTGCAGCAACAGAAAGAAAGAGAAGAACGAGAAAGGCAGATCGCCGAAGCGGAGTTGAAACGTCGCAACGAACTGCGCACTCAACGAGGAATCGATCTGAGGAACATAATCGCCAAACAAGTGAGTTGAAGGCACAAAACCCAATCGGAATGCGTAACAATCTAATTGAAATTCCCAATGGCGTGGTTGAAAAGTGCGCGCAATAAAAACGTCAAATTACCATAAAAAGACGTTGCGATTTTTTGGTCCAAACGCCGGCGCTTCGCGATTCTTGTGTTTGAAATATCGAAAAAGAAAGTCACGAGTTTTATCGCGCCGTTTCTGTCGAACGAGCGTCCGCTTGTTTTGCTGTACGTTTCGTTGTTGCAACGCGTCTTCTGGAAACACGATCGGACGCCGCAAAATGGCAAATCGTTTTCGCTCTGTTGGCATTTCTGTTTGCTTATTGATCAGAAACGTGCACACTCTGACGAGGGACGTTTAATCTGCAATGAATAACAACAATGTAAGTTGCTTTGTGGCCTCTTCTTGCTGATTCATCTCTTACGTCTTGGCAGCCAATTTCACAACTCCGAAACGATTCACAATTGTCAGCGAATTGGCCGTTAAGGGGAGGGGGACGAGAAGTCTAGTGAACTGAAAGAGCAGTTCGTTTTGGTTGTGGAGTTTTTTGGTCCACGATTTGTGTCTCACGTTTTTTTCGTTCCACTCCAACGCGACGAATGTGTCATCCCCAAAAAAACAACATTCCCTTGTTGTCTTGTTGACGAAACGAGTCGTTGGAGGTTCGTACAGAGCGTGGATTTTGGCGCGCTTTTCCCAGTCACGCCTTCGAAATGCGTATTCGTGTGGCCGTCCAATCGATTTTTGTTTAACAATTAAAACGCCCTGGCCTTTGCTCTCGACATTCACGATTCGCACGGTCAAAAAACGTTTTCGAACGCTTCCGGCGCAATAAAAAGCGAACACGTGAATTCGCGTTTTCATTTTCTTGTTGTTTATAGGAATACGCTGACGAATTAGAAGATTCGCCCGAAGAGACGGACGACGGACAACGAAAGTCGAAGCGTCGCGCCTTGAAACGTGTGTTGAAACGGACGGGCGGCTGGCGAGATTCGAACTCGCATCCCGTTGGACCGGTTATGACCATTGCCGAAGGTCGTTCAAGACGTCAAGTTCACAAAGTCGATTACAACTTTCAAGCTTACGACGAGCAGTTACAAGAGGCCATGGACGCCATCGACTCACCACCACCCAATGCACAAAGAGGTACGTTCGAATTGACAACAATCAGTTCGTTGATCTTGTTTTCAGACGAACGACCGAATGGTTTGGGTCGTGGAAAAGACATGGCCAACATCTACGAGGCCGAGGAGCGTCGTCGTGGAAGCATTGACGAGAGTTCGGAACAAAACGATCATCAAGGCGGTGGTGATGTACCGCAAAACAACGACGATCAGACAAACGAATTGAACGGTGAAGCAGCTGAATCGGAAGCACCGAAACGACAAGTTGGGCAACCGCCAAAAAAGAAAACTCGCAAATCGACGAAGAAACTTACCGATTTGGATCTGGACAATCGAACCGAGTCTTCAGATTCCGAAGAATTCGAACCATCAGAAAGTGAATTAGACGAACAAGAAGACGACGTTCCATCAGAAGATGAATACATTCCTTCGGAGGAAGAAAGACGACGGTATGTTTCTTTTTTGCTGTCAAAGAGATTTTCTCTTTGTTTAGCGGTCGATCAGGTGGTGGACGAAAAGCTCGAACTCGTTCGGACGATGAGGTAAGGAATTTGACAAACTTTACAACCGAACTTCTTTTTTCAGTTCATTAATGACGAAGACTCCGATTCTGATTTTAATCCCGGACGTTCGAAGAAACGTGCAGGTACTCAAAAACGTAAAGTTGGTGGTCGCGGTGGTCGTGGAGCAAGTAAGTGATTTTCTTTCTTTCTATTGATTATGACTCTCCTCTTAGAACGTCGAAAGTGGAGTGATAGCGAAGAGGAGACTGATGAATCAGACGCGAACTTCGAATCGGATTCCAGTTTCGACGATTCAAAAGCTCGAAAACGTAAGGCTCCAGCAAAGCCGGCAGCTAGAAAATGGGATCCGAAAGGCGAATCGTCGAGTGAGGAAGAGGAAGTTGAAATGGAATACGGTAAGCCAACATACGTTTTAAAAAAGCAAAATCCATTTCAGACGAAGAACTCGAGAATCCACGACCCTCACGACGTGCGGCCAAAGAAGTCAAAAACAAAATTGCCAGAATTGAAGAAGAAGTTGAAGATGAGGAATTGGAGAGTGATGAAGAGCCCGTAACTGGAGATTCAGAAGTCAAACGAGCCGTCGGCCAAGCACCACAACATCGGGCTCCAACACGAAATTCGGCAAAATCAAAGAAATCGGACGACGAGGAGTTTCAACCGAGTGATAGGTGAGTTATCTGAGAGTTTTCAAATTGAAATTCGTTTCATACAACAATTTCTTGGTTTAGTGAGGTCGATGAAGCCGAAGAGAACGATGAAGAAGAAGAGATCGAAGAAGAAATTGCTCGTGAATTGAAGGATAAACGAGAAAAACAGAAACAACGAAAGATTTCCATTTCGGATGAAAGTAATGGCGAAGATGAGAAACCAGTCGCTCCAAAAGCTAAACCAATGGCGAAAGCAAAACCAATTCGCAAATCCCCATCCAAACCGAAGGTGGCAAATCGTAAATAAACACAATTTAAATTGATATTTAAGGTCGTTTCATCTCCCGATCCACCGGAAGATCCGATTTTGAGTAACAACGGTTCACCGGTTGCAGCCAAACCCCGTGGTCGACGTCCTTCTCGTCCAATAGTCAAACCGCAAGTCGAATTGAAAAGTCCGCGGTTGGCTCGTAAACCGCGTGGTAAGAACTCGACTGCTACACCGCCTACTGGATCACCTGCAACTTCTGTTCCATCGACTTCGACGGTCGTTCATCACGCTCCAGCCGCTCACGCTGCTCATTCCTCGACCGGTCCAGTGATTTTGCCAATTCAACGATCTCCCGTGGTCACATTGCCTCCACAATACGTCGGTCAGCCCTACGCTTTACCACCGCATGTTCGACCTGTAACTTATGTCCAACAACCGCCGGCACATATTATCCAACATGGCCATCCATACGAATATTATTGTGAGTTGAATTGTAGATTATAATTGAACATCTCTTTTTAGCAGCTCCGCCTCATTATTTGCAACCTAATGGACCACCACCGACTTCACAGCACGCATATCAAGCTGCTCATTTGCCATCAAATTCGTATCAATTTTACACGATGCCGTGAGTTCTTTCGATCATTAGCATTCTATTTGCAAGGTTTTAGCACTTACACAGCCGCTGATCAAAGTCAAGTTACTCAACTTCAACCGATGCGTTCCGTCGTCGATCCGGACAGTTTGGGTGGAGCATTGGCCGGAGCCATTAATCCTGATGCACTTTAATTCTCACCTTCATGGTATATTTTGTTCTAATGATCTTATTTGCCGTTTTTTGCTCAAATCTGTTAAATATCAAACGGCCAGTTTGTTTTCACTTTCCTTGAGATTCTCGGAGGGCAAACGGTTTTGTTTATTAAAATAAATGTTTAATATTGACCACATTCACGTATTCGAAGTCTTCAATTCTTCACGAACTTGCATCAATGCAACTCCCAACAAGTTTCGACCGCGCCACAGTTTCGGATTCGCAACCTTCGGATTGTTTTCGCCCATTCCTATGCCCCAAATGCGATCTCGTGGAGCTGCTTCAGCCAACAACGCGTTGCCAGTTCCGATCAGGAACTCGCGAAGAGTTTGATTTTGACCGAACTTCTCTCTTAAAACTTCGACCATAATCTTAAAATTGAAGTCAGAAATTGCCCTCGACTTTCCGTTTACATTCAGCGAGATTTGATCCCACAAAGTCTTGTCGAAGCCGCTGACTTTTCTTCCAAGCATTTTGCAACGTTTCGGATCCGTTTCACGCAGAATTGCCTCTTTGGATTGATCGTCTTTGAACTGTTTTGCTTTGGAGTACATGAACGCTTGTTCCGATGTGTAGAACTCGTGACCTGAAAGTCGAAATCTCAATTCGAAGATTAAAAGTCACGGATTTTACCATCGAATTTGAATTTTGTTTGAAAGAAATTACTGAAACAATAGCGATGTGTATAGAAGGGCATTATTGGTCTGCCATCTTGCACCGATATGACTTGCTTCGGAGTCTGCAACTCGGAAGTCACAACGGCGCCAACGTTCATGTTGATTTGCAACTGATTTGCCAACTGTGGTTTCTTTCGGATCCAACTTTTGCCATTAAGCGAACTCGTCGATCGAGCCATTGGTAAGATGATGGTTGCGAAAGCGGAAACGTTCGCTTTATTTGTACTCAGCGGTGTCACTCGCATAAACCAAATTCGGTCATTAGTTTACGCCCAGAACGCATAGTTGTTTGTTCTTCCATCAATTGAAGTTGCGAAACAAAATGGTCAAAGTCGAAAGCTCGTTTCGTTTGAAAACACGTCGAAATGCTCCCTCTCGCTGAGTCACTTGTTTCTTTGCTCAGACGTCGCTTTTTATTCTTCACTGCCCTCCCCCCACACAATTTCAAGTTCACGTGATTGCGAAATTTGGAATCAAAATTTAAACAAAAGTACCTTATTTCACAATCGGAAAGTAAACAAAATAAGTTCATGTATGACCTTTAGAATCAATTTGAATCAGTAATCTTCAAAATACTTTGTTCATATACTCAGTACCATCGTTATGGTTTCGATAACAAAGGGCATCATGCAAAGGTTATGTCGGAAGCCTACAAGTGGCTTGTAAGTTTACACAAACAGCCGACAATTTAGTACAATCAATTGCCAAGAAGAAATAGCTGTGGAACTTGTTTTCAATGTCAATCGAAACTTTCTTGACGCGCGAAAATGAAGTTCAATGGTCACGTCTGCATTGTGGACTTTGAGAGAGTCAGTTGAAATCATGCTTCTAATCACTCGGAAACCTTAAGATAAAGAGTGAAACAATTGAGTTTAAAAGAGTCACATATTAGCCAAGAAATAAACTCAATTACTCAATCCAAAGCTTCACTTCAAATCAAGCAATAGGTACAATAAACGTCAATCGTTCCATTCGCAAAACAACATGTATTTCAATGTCACCAGAAAACGTGATCGATTGTTGGTAACATCTTTGAGTACAAAGAGAAAAGCGGTCGTTCCAGGAATTGAATTCATAGATTCGGTTGCGAAGACATTTTCGGTTTACTTTACGATGAGTTCGAGAGAGTGAGACAAAAATTGATTCGTCAAGATCGAAATCGCGACTTCGGAAGATTTTGCGGCATTTCCGTAGACTGATTGGCGATCTTCAATTTCGCTTATGAGTCTCCTGTGGATTTTCGTCAAGGACAAAGAAAATAGTTTGCTGTTAACTTTTGAGTAACTGAGAAGAGTAATTAGTCTCCTAGTTTTGTGTAATCAATTTTCGTTTGTGCGGTCAAAACGAACACTCGCAACTAATTACGTGGTTGTTTTCAGCTGAAATGACGATTCCGATCGCTTCTTCATCGACAACAACCAATGAGTTCGGGAGGTTGACAAGAATCTGGAGTGCTGTTCTCTACGGCAGCTGTTCGTTTACGATCGTGTTTGCCAACAAGTACGTACTTACGAACTTAGGGTAGGTTCAACTTGATATCTAACTAATTGATTGATAGTTTCCCGTCGTTTTTGATTTTCGCATTGTTTCAAATGATTTGTACTGTGGTTTGTTTGTCGTTGGCATCCGCCTTTTCGTTAGTTCAGATTCCTCGCTTCAACTCTTCGATACCCAAGAAAGTAAGCGGGTTTATTTCGATATATCAATCGCACTTGTGTCGTTTAGATCTTTCCATTGCCATTGTTCTTTTTCGTCGGTTTGATAACCGGATTGGGTGGAACACAACGGTTGAGTTTGCCAATGTTTACGGCTCTCAGGCACACAACCATATTCTTGACTTTGTTGCTTGAATGCGCAGTTTTCGGGTTTGATCCAATGATTAATCCAATTTTGGGCTCTTAATTTCAGATCATATCCATCGGTTGGTGTTAAAATCAGTGTTGTTTTGATTATTGGAGGTTCACTGTTAGCTGCTGCGTAAGTGAGCAGTTGATTGGACTCATTGTTTTGGTTTTCGTTATGACTTAGCTTTTGATGCCGAGGGTTACGCTTTGATTTTTGTGAACAACTTTGCCACAGCACTTAATGGAATTTGTTTGAAACAGAAGTTGGATTCTAATGTTCGTTTGTGAAGATAACCTCTGACCGGTTTACTTTTAGGAGCTGGGTACCTACGGACTGCTTTTCTACAATGCTTTTTTCATGATTCCGATCGCCATTGTGATTATTTTGTTTACAAATGATCTGGAAAAGGTAAACGATCGGAAGGTCATGTAATAATTTGAGTTTAAGGTCACTTTCTTTTTCACCATTTCCAATGTTCGATTCTTTGCCCTTGCGGTCATGATCTCGACCTTCTTTTTCGGTCTTCTGCTCAATTACTCCATGCTCAGATGTACGGAAGTGAATTCGGCACTAACAACGACAATTGTTGGAGCAATAAAAGTATGGTAGTTAGACGACAACAACGCCAACTGTTAAGTTCAGAATACGGCCATTACGTACATTGGAATGTTGGCGAGTGGTGACTACGTGTTCCAAATTTTCAATTTCCTTGGTGTCACACTCACAGTCTTCGGTTCTGTTCTCTACATCTTTGTGGTCTTTGGATCGAAACCAACCAACGAATACAAACTTGTAGCTGTGGAGTCTAAAGGCTGAATACCATCGATTCCTCAGTTGTGTTTTATTTTCGACAGAAAAACTTTAGGAAAATGCGGCAGTTAACGAGCAAAACAAAGTTACAATAAAAATCTTGGAAAAGCAAAAGACAACCAGAACGAGTGGATTTACCGGGGAGGAGGAGATACAACAGTAAAAGCGACTGTACAAAATAATCGGTTTATATCTTTTCTTTTGGAACACGTTTTGCCGAAAAACCGCCGATGTTATTCGAAATGCGGACGTTGTGACGATGTGAACAAACGGCGATAACACCGGCGGAGGAATTGTCACAAAAATGCATCAGTTTCTCCTTCTTCCGTTTGACCTTCTGCTTCGACAGTCGAGTTCGAGTTGATGTTCGATGAGGGGCCGATGCCCAAATGCGGAGTCGGGTTTCGGGAACCCAACGGCGAGCCGCCTTGTTGTTGAACACGTTGAACTACAGCTGCAGATTTACGACTCGATTTCTTTGCTTTCTTCAACATTTTTGCCTGAAAGATTCAAAATGTTTCGATTACAACTGGTTAATCATACTCTCAACGCCGATTTAAGGATCGTTATCGAACCGGGTGGTTGGATGTGAGGTTCCCCTTAAATTAAGTTTATGCTTGTAAAGTGGATTTAGAACTGACCATCCACCTGAACAGGCCACTCATCTCTTGTAGTGATTTTGATCTGAAAGTAGTGAGTGATCAATCGGTTGCAATCCTTGTTCTTACACTTCCGCCCTGCGCAATTCGAATTCCCGCAGCAACTTTGGATTGAATTAAGCCCAAACGTGTGATGTCAGGAATTCCAACGACTTCGAGCATTCCGTCCGAATGAGTTGGTTTCTCTGAAACGCATCAGTCAATTCGAACATATCACTACGAGCTGAACGTACGAAATCCAGACTCTTCTCTTGCCGTGCCCCATGGATTAGCACCACTGCCCCAACTTAGCAGATTCAGAATGACTATTCCCTCACAAGCCGGCAACTCAACCGGTTTACCGTCGACTTCCAATTCGATTCTTTTCCACAGATCTTTGCAGTTGCGTTCGAAGAACACTTTTTGCAGGCCAATTTTCACATATTGAGTTTTGTTGAAGAGCCGAGAACTAAACTTCTCGGGATTCGCATCACGCTAAATGACAATTGCATCGATTGGAGTGTTGTTGTGTTACCTTGTTGTGAAATTGAAGACAAACATCTGCGTCGATTCCAATTCCGAAATAGTTGTTCATGATGATCATCGAAGTTTGATCTTCCGGATTACTCATCGTCTGATCGATCTCTTGATTATGCTCGTGAGCACTCGAACTGGTCGGTTGTTGTTGAGTACGTTCCTCTTCGTGAAACACCACAGCCCATCGATCCAACTGCACTTCTTCCGCTTCGATCACGTCCTGCAGAATGTCGATCGGATTCTCTTCACCCGTGTACCCGCCACCCCAACGCAATACACGAGCTAAATCGTTACCCGTTCCCAACGGAACCACAGCACAAGGCGGTGAGAAACAAGCAGCGTCCTAGAAGAGATTCGATTGATCGAATTGAAAACTCACTTGTTTCGCAATATCTAGACATTGCAAAACCCATCCAATAGTTCCATCACCACCAGCAGCCAAAATTCGATATTTGGGAATGTTGCGGAAAACGTAGAGACTGAAAACTTCCGTCGATGCAAGCAAACTGCATTGAACTCACCCAACCAAAGGTCCACCTTTTAAAACATCGAAAACTTGAAATGGATTCAGAAGTCGACGAAATGCAGTCATCAATTCCAAACCCTGACAGCCGCCGGATTTCACGTTCACCAAAACCAACAACGGTTCCACATCCGGAGGCAACATGTGAGTTTGAACATTGGGTAAACACAAAACAATCAACTTTTTATCTTTGTGAACAGCGTTTTGAAGCCGTTGGACGGCGGCAGTCGCTGCTTTCGGAGTGTTGAAGGTGATGATCAGAGATCCGTACTCAAAGTAAATCGGACCAATGGCTGTGAAGGGTTTCTCTGAAAACAATCATATAATGCTCCAACGTTTCGAGTACAAACCTTTGGCTCCGAGAAGCTTCAACAAAATTCGTTCGTATCGTCGCTGTTGAAGTGATGGCGGCAGATTGCCAACAAAAACTGCGTGATCTGAAAACAACGAATTCGTCTAGATCAATCTGAACTAACCATGTGGGTCTTCTTTCTCTTGAATGTAAAAGCGAACCACGTGATAGCGACGAAGTGAGTCCTTCAAACTGAGCGTTCAAATTGCCGTAAGTATGCAACTCGCCTTTCTCAAGTTTCTAACCAATTGCAACATGTTCTCCTGCGGATTTGCGGTTCGTTCAGCCACTCCACGCTCCAATGAGACCTCAATCAAATGGTACTTGTTCCATGTAGTTCCGTCCATTCCGAAATCGTCCAAAGCACCGCTTAGAACGTCTTGAACGAGAGTTTCTTTGGTTACGGTCATTTCGGTGAACGTGACGGGAATTCGCAGCCAACCGCCGTAGACTTTCACGATCGCTTTTTCGGGATCGTCGCGATAACGCAGAAAGATTTGTGCTCTTTTACCATCCGGACGTTTCATGTTGCGCAGTGGAATCGGGTCTTCCAATGGTTCTTCTTCGTCGCCAACTGAAAGAAGTTTACTGTGCAATCGATGCGATTGCAAACCTTCGAATGGTGCCTGAGTCACGTAGTAGTTTTCGGCGTTGTCGTTGATATGAAATCTGCGCATTGCGATGTCGCGAATTTGCTCTACTGAAGCCATTTTTGGTACACTGGCCAATCGAAAGACCTGATTACGTTGAGAGTTGTTGCCGTCGTAAATGCGCAGAATCTCGTGATCGTCCCGTTCTTTCTCTTCGCCAAATCCCGACTGATCATCGGCTGTGGTTCGTGAAGGCGAAGAAACTGAAATCGAAAAGTCGATTAAACAGCTGGTGATCAGACAACCGACCTTTGCGACTGCCGTCATTGTTGGCTTGGCCATGAATGTTCAAAAGTTGTTCCATCGGCAATTCGGTACGTGGTATCGTGACTGAATTTGGGGGCAACATGATTTTGCGTAGGATACCAAAATCGCATTCTTTTTTCACTTGACGATAACAAACGGCATGAGCCTAAATGTGAGTTGGGAATGCCGATGATTAGTTTGTTTACCGTCAATGTGCACCATTCGCATTGCATTCCCGTAAAGCACTCTAACGAGTAGCACGGTTTCTTGCAGACCACGCATTTCGAGTCTCGAGGTACGTTGCCTTCGCGCATATGATGATATTGTTTATGAGAGACTTTGTCCAATGACGGTACGAAAGTTGCCGCTTCTCGACAATCACTCACAGCCAAATCCTGACATTCGGTATGCACGTAGTACTCACAAACTTCGCATTCAATACTCCAAACATCGTCCGTTCGTTTACGACAAACACAACAGAATCGGCGTTTGATGTTCTGTTGGGGTTCGGACCACGTATGTGCTACCGGATTCTTGATCAACTGCAACGCCACACCGCTGCAATAGGAAACAACGGTGCGAAGACAACGATCGTGACAAACGAAATTGCAAACTGAAAAGAACGACATTCGAAAAGTCACGATAACATGCTCACCTTCGCAAACGTATCCTTGTGATAGCATACCCCATATTTTATCGCAACAGTGATGGCAGTACAGCGGTTTACCGAACGTCTTTTTAACGAAGTAGTGACCGTGGTCGCGGCCCAAAGACATTAAGTTCGCGTCCACGTTATGACCCTCGGCAGTCATTTCGCTTTGACTTTATACGCACGACGAGAAGGCGGAGAAACAGGTGCGCGGTTGTGTTGACGACCAGAAAGGCGGCACCGTTTTCTGGCGGATCTACAAAAGAATATAGTGATTCGAAAGGTATGGAATCCGCGAACTCACCAGCAAGTTGCGTCGAAGATCGAGATGAGTGGTGGACTTCAAACTCAACAACACATGGAGACCAACGAAATGAGCGCTGAAATCATGATTCTCATGAAGACGTGAGTTGAAGGTCGCTGAAACGCGATTGACGTTCGATTTCACCTGTTCAACTGGAAACTTCCTATTGGAAATTACTCGACCAAAAGTTAGTCCCGATTTGACAGAGAAAACCGTAAAGTCGAATTCCCGGCTACACGTGCAAACTTCAAAAACTTTTCTGTTTACGCGAATCGCTCAACGCGTCTTCACCTGCCCGATTCTCGGACTACAAAAACGCCGATTTCCGCATCGTCCAAACGCCAACGAACCCACGCAATGGGAGGCGCAGAATTTCGAAAAGTTTCTCTTTTTTTGCGTCTTTTTGGATTGTGCGCAGAAATTGGATTACCTTCAACGGCCAACTGCAATCAAAGACACAAAGCGCGCGAAACAACCTTCTCTACAACGTCAGTAAGTGACTCTTGAATTGGATCGTCGAGAGTCGTTGTTTGGCAACATGTCTTTTAATGACTTGCGGGTTCCTTATCGTTGATTAGTAGTCCATCGTAATCACAAGTAGTCGTCGAATTGCAAGCTCTCGTTTTCATCGACTTTTACCGCAACGTTTCCAAGCTTCCGGGCGCGCTGATCCACCGGGTCACGTAATGAATACGGTAAGCCGGTTGTTCGATTTTGATCCAACGAAGCGGAAAATTCGACTTTTACGAAACGAAAGAAAATTCCACGGATTAGGATGTGGATTTAACGTCGAAAAATAAAACGCACGCTTTTTAACCCAATTATCACGACTCTTCACGTGCGCACAAAAGTTTCCGTTTTGGACGCGAACAAAAACGCGAACGACAAAATTTTGCGCTCGAACTGAAATCCCCAACAATGCGCCGGCAAAGATCTTCGTCGATCGGGCCGTTTCGGTGTATGTGTGATGGAAAGAAGGTGGCGCCCGAAGAGTCGATTAGCAAAAAACGATCTTCTTCAAAAACGCCTCCCACGAAGAAGCATTTTTGGACACGATCGAAAAAACCATCGGACCGCAACGCAAAAAAAGACAAAACGATCTCAAACGTTAAATTCGAGAGCGGACGGCGCATTTTGGCCCCTCGGAACAACACAAAACCTAATTCAATTTCGTTTTTGAAACGTAAAACGGCGGTTCCTTTTCCTCTCGATTAAAAAAATGATGAGCTTCGAAACCGAGGGGGGAAGCGGGCACACGCATTTTTGATTTGAATGCGCAAATTGGAAACGGAAGTCGAATGGCAATTTGAACGCGAATAATCGACGAGTTTCAATTTGCGTCTCAAAATTTTTGGGGTTTTGCAAAAAAAAGAATTTTTAGTGCCGTCAACCAAAATTACCCGGTTATTGGTGTCGTCGAGCCGAAGAGATTGTTCCATTTTTTTGGTCCAAAATACGAAAATCGAAACAAAAAACGTCTACGCATTGAAAGGAGTTCAATTTTGAATCGAAATTAAAATCCGCGAATTTCCCCAGACGCCTTAACAACTTACGTCTGGACCCGTAGATTAGACGGCAGAAGAGAAGTTCGGGATCATCGCGCTGACAACGAAGCTCAACCGCCGAGCCCAAACAGCTCACGTAGTATTTTGGAACATCGACGAGGACCACACGATTGCGCAAAGTCTGTCCGAACGTCTGAAACAAAAACGACGAGTAATCAGCTGGTCGAATCGGAGAACCGACGCGTCGCGAAATGTGGGCGAACGAAATTGGCGATTCGTGACCAAGCAACCGGCACGGAATTCAAATTTCGAATCGCATAACAGAATAGAAATTAAACGCGAAAAAGTTCCCCAAAACGGCAAACTCTGAAGTAATTTCTTCGTCTCTGAAGCCTCTTCTTCCTTTTTTCACGTCCATTTGTCGTCCAGTGGCCATAAAAAAAGGAGGGGGGAGAAAGAGACACACACGACCGACCGTCTCTTATATAACGTTTTTGTCTCCGACCGTTGTCCAGAGAGTTTTCTTCTCTCGGCCACTTCTTTCTTTTTTGCCAAAAAGTCGTAGATGACGTTTCGCTTTTTTGTTGTGCGCTAAAGCTTTCGCACTAATTGAAACGCTAACAGTCGGTCAGAACCGCGTTTTTGTGGGCAGTCAAACCGTCCGGGGACGGCGTGTAGTCGTCGACGAATTCCCGCGCCTTTTTTTGAAGCTCGAAGACGAACGGAAGTGAAGGATCAGGACATTTGGCAGATTATGCGGCAACAAATTATAAACGAAATGAAGAGGTGGAAAACACCAAATTGGCCACGAAAAAAGAAGAGTAGGCAACGTGCATCAACACAACAAAAAAGAACTTTCGCGTCCAAGAAACGACTCCCAAAAGACCGGGTGTTTGAATCCGCCCCAAGTTCAAAAGAAAAGTTTGTGAGATGAGTGACTTGCCAACAAAAAAATTAATCCGCTCTCCTATTTTGTACGTAATCACGCTCCTCCGACCGTGTCTTCGCCGAGCATTCGGATTTCTGAAGATAAGGAATGCGTTTGCTTCACTAGCTAATTCTCAAATTGGTCCGTTGCGGCCAATCAAGCGCTCATTTGCCGGAAGTCGTCGATGAAATGAAGGTTGAAATGGCCCTCATGGTTTTAACTGAATGCAACTCTGTAGTCATCTAAATGGTCACGATCTTCGGAGCCACTACAACGTTCACAAACCTTCAATTCGATCTTGACACTTCCTTAGCTTTCTGATCGTTCATTTGATTTACTGTTCAGAGTGTGCGGTTGACAGTAAGAAAAAATTGTCTACAACAAAAAAAGACGATACGGTTGGCGGAAAAATGGGCACAAACAAACCGCTAGTCACGTGTGCGTATTCGAATTTGAACCCAAAAACGTTAAAAGCCAAAAAAATCAAAAAAAAAAACTCTCAAATTGCAGCCGGTTAAAAGGAACGTCGAAAAAGCGCGGATATCAATTTCAAGCCAAAAAAAGGGACAACCGAAACCCACGCAAAAGAAGTGCGCATCCAAAATCACGATTCCAACAAAGACGCCAAAGAAGACATTAAACGACTTGGCAATGAGAATCGAAAAGTGTCGACAGCAAAATGAGGAGCACGCAAAAAAAAGAAGACAAGTCGGTTCATTTTTATCGTCAAACGGAACTTTTTGGACAAAAAACGCAAATTGAAAGGACGGCGAGCTGCAGACGACGACGATCAACGACGCGCGACATCGCGAAAATCTTTGCCGTGTCGTTCGCAGTCGACTGTCAAAAACAGTTGTCGTGTGCCAAAGCCCAAAAAACGAATCCCGCTCTAATTGAAACCTCAAAATATTCGTTAGACGAGATCAATAGAAACAAACGGGAAAGTTCAGTGCGAAAAGAAGATGGAGAGGCTTCTTTGTTTGTTGTGCCGAAAGCCAAATTGCTGTTTTTTGCTCCCCAAAGAGACCGTTGGCACGACTTTTGATATCCGTCTTTCTTCGTTCTTCCTTTTCGGTTCATCAGCGCGCATTTAAACGCATCGTCCCAGTCGAAATCAATTCCAGAAGACCGGAGCTCTGGAGTTTGAAATTCAATTGAGAAAAGTGCTAGAAACGTTTACCATCGAACAAAGGGCTTAACAGACGTATGAGTCGGTTGAACAGATTGTAACAAACTAATCTCTAGCTCAGATATCAGGACTTTTGACTCAAACATTTGAACTGAAAATTGTTTCACAAAATGTTTGAAAAACAGGCCACAAATCGGAAACTTCAGATGTGCAATTCAACTGAGCACTGCAAGCGATTAAGCAAAATGCACAAAACGTTCATTTTGATTGTAATTGGCAATTCCTACGGCGTGAACGGCGGATAAGAGACGTCTGGTACAGAAATTAGTATTCTGCTTAGTTATCCTATCAATCCAGCTCGAGGCTTTGGCCCCCGTGTGTTTGCTTATCTCATTCGTTACGGTCCCGAAGTCTTCAGGTAAAAATTTAAAACAGGGATCTTAGAAGTTCAAGCTTTTAGCTTCCACAATTATTACTTTTGAATTCCAATTGTTGCGCCAATGATCGGCGGACTGCTGGGAGCTTGGACGTACATTGCACTTATCGGAGCACATCTCAAGGATCCAGTAATTGTCGTTGCCAAAACAGAACCAATGACCTTGAAAAATGGAGCACCCAACGAATTACAACCACTTAGTGAGGACTAAAATCGATCCAATTGATTTCACGTTACTTGTTATTACTTTTTAACTTGTTCGTTAGACCTTAGTACACGCATCCATTACATTCGTGTTAGTAAATTAAATAAAATAGTCATTTAATGACAAAGAGGATTTGTTGGTTTTTTGCGCTCGCTGTGTTCCTAGAACCGATGATGCAAAGAATGTGGGAAGTCATCCGAAATGATCTTGAGTTTCTTAGCTGTGAATACTAAGAAGTCAAATCAAGTGAATATTATATCTATTGACTTTGAATACTAAAGTGCGAGCTAAAGCAATCTACAGTGAGAATGTCAAGCTCTGCATGAACCGCGTCTTCCAATGTATACACTCTCAAATTCATCCTCTATTTAAAATTGGCCGTTCATTACAGATCAAAATTTATTCGTAAAAAGCAATTACAAGACTTCACTTTAGTACTTTAGATCTTTTTTTCAACTCGAAACTGATCGTCGTTTTCTGTGACAAGGCCGCAAAACGTTCTCTGATTTGCTGCTCAGTTTCTATTAGTTCTCTGAAATTAAACACGTGTTATCGTCCAGTCATTGTACACCTACCCAGTTATTTTGTAAGTTCCGGATTGTGGAAATGGACACTTTTGCTTGAAATTTGTGGGCAGTCGGCCGATAATGGACTTGTAAGCCGACAGTCGGGCATCGAAGATGCGTTTCAGTCGAAGCCAAACCAAATCAGAAAGCTTCTCCGGTTGACTGAAAAGAGTTCCTCTTAATTCTGCAGTTTTGATTTGAACTTACTTGAAGTTAACTCGATAAACGTTGTATTTTGATGGATCATTACCAAGTGTCGCCACCATGAGCGGTTGGCTACCATCACCACCAATTGAACATATGGAATCAAATTCGATGTTTGTTCTTTTCCACTCCAGTGTCTCCAAATCTAACGATGATATTTCATCCTTACTTCGAATCGGCGATGGATAGTCGCAAACAATAGTCTTCCAACACAACACGTGAAAACGGGTACTACGCTAAATCGTCAAAAATGATTATTGCGCTTCACAAATGCAACTTACTATGCATATATGCTTCACGATCTCATAATTCTTGGTTGGCTCCCGTACGTGTTGGCCGTTTGAAAGTGAGATTTTGACCAAATCGATTGGTCGACCAGAATCGGTCTTACTCCGGTTTTGGTAAGCCAAGCCGTAAAGAAAGCCATCAAAAAACCCAAACACTTTCACTCCTACAGGAACATCCAGTGGTAGTGGAGATAATTGGAGTTGGTCTTCACCTTCCATTTTGATCGTAAAAAACTGGTACTGAGGACTCATAGCTCTAATTCTCAAAGCCAATTCAGACAAGTTCTGTGGACGAGATAGTGGGAACCATCCGTCAAAATAGTACTCATAGTCGACCGGCACTGAAGTTGTCTTTCTGACAATGACCAACGAATCTTCGAGATTGATTTCACCAACTCCCAGATACAAGGTATACGAGTCACAGAACTTGAACAGGACCAGCATTGTACTCAAGTCTGATGCAAAAACGCTCTCAATCTGATATCTTTTGTGCGTTTTCAACGGAGATCCTTCGTTAGATGCTGCTGAGATATCGAGAAAAAGATCCCTAAATAAGAAGGTAAAGAAAGTGGCTTGCAAGTTTACCTTCGTTTTGAGTGGAATAAGTCGGCAATAATGATGGCGGAAGACTCGAAACCAATCAAAAAGCGACCATCGAAAGAATGGTTAAGCCTGCACATGGACTGCGGGATCTGGCCCATAAAATGACGCTCATATTTCGTCATAACATTTTCTGTCATTGTTCTAGTCGGAAACGAACTTTTGACAGTATCACAGAATACCTGCATGTTTGAATCAATGAAGAAAGAATGTCCGAAATAGCACGAAATCGATTAATGTTGTTGAAACACGAACAAGAAAAGGGAATTCGCGCAAATGTTAAAATATAAAGTATTTGGACTAAAAGTTAGCATATGAAAAGTGATAGTGTTGGATTTTAGGTTGTGGACTCTGCTAATGACCTACCATTCAACCCTTTTTCAAGTGTTTTGATAGACCTATACTCCTAAGCTCAAAGCATTTCAAGTAGAAGAAAACCACGGATTCTTAGCGAAGTTTCAGCAGACCGACTTATCACAACAATAAACAATTGAAGGCCCAAAATTCTTATGAACAGGTTCTCTATGGGTGCCAAAGTCTGCACTAAGAATGACGACTAACAAAAAAAACAAGTTGAAGGAGTGCACAGAAAAGTTATCGAAGAAACAAGAGATAAACGAAAATAAGTGGGTTCTTCGATTTTTTGGACACAACACAAAGCTGCATTCGAACAGTCTTCCAAATTCTCGTTCCAAAATATTCATAGCTTTAAAAGCGCGTTTATTGTTGGAAAAGACGGATCTCCGGATCCCATTTGACTGCTACGAATATTCTCGCAAAAAAGGAAATTGACAGCGTCCAATTTTGCGCGACCAGCGCTAACGCCCACAACTCAAATGACGCTTACCTCTGGCAAACTAAGCGTTAACGATCTTCGGACCGCGAATACGAGCATTAACTTGTTGAACTTGTTCGCGTTTAAAAGCAGATCATTTTTTATTTACTTACAAACTCACGTCGTTAACATTGGCAGCACAATTAAAGGCATAATCAACGCTTGCTGACTGTCTGTTCCCACCAAGCCTTCGATCAGAACAACTTCTGATTTGTTGGTACAACAGCTTATGATTGAAAAATTAGTTTTATTGCAAATTCAAAAAACAAAATTAGAAATGATTTGAAGTCGACGTTTTCAAAGTGTCCTTTGGCAGATTGACCTGCACAAATTTGTCGCTTAAAAGCCAAAAATGTGAAAAAATAAAGCTATCTGTGAGTTCCCACCCAACGAATCACAGAAACCAAGTGAGCTTGGAATCGCGATAGGAGATGTGTTTCGCCGGAGTGTTTAACGCCAGTTTTCGAATAACGTTTGCGAGCGTCAGTAGCGACAAGTTGGTCTTCTGCACCTCCTAAAATCACGAAAAATGAACGAACAAAAACTGCGACTCACTTTCAAGCCCTGTTCATCCACTCTCGAGACTTTGGCATTCTCCGTTCCGGCCAAATCGACCAAATTCAATCGACATCTGATTCGACGAACATTCTGCTTCTGCATGCTTTGAACCGTCAGAAAGATGGTGATGATTGAATGTGATCGGGAACTTCGCTCATTCATCGCTATTCTGGAGACATGTCGACGTTCGTTCCCAAGTTTGATGAGCCCCATCACTTCTGTGATATTCGTTGACAAACAAACTGTGGCGTTTGTTTACGTTCGACGGTCTCTTTCTAATTGCGGATCTTTGGTTTTATCTTCGGATTGAGCAGATCGATGAGCTCTTCCTTGTACAACTCGACGAACGGTGCTTTGATTTGGTAGTTGAAAAATTCGTCTCCCGACTGAAATCCGAGAAATAAAAAACGACAGAAATTGAGCCCACCGTCTTCCTTCGTTTCTTCAACTCATTGGAAACGAACTGAACGGAACGCGGAATAATTCCTATTTTCGTTTCGAACTGCGGATCATCGTGATTCGACTTCTAAGCGTGTTCATGACTTGATTTCAAATTCGATTTCTGCATCAAGCGAATCGACTGATCTTTAATTAACAACGTTAATTACTCTAACGTTGCGTACTTATTCCTGCAAATAAGAGCAATTGAAATCAACTGCCGTCATCGCTGCAGTCCACTTACAAAAGCCGAATTTTGAAGTATATTTTTAACTCCAGTTTAGCTTCCGATCAACTTCAGCTCTTCAAACTATAAGCATTGTATTTCCACGTGCTCATTAATAAGTGTGCCAAATAGCAGATGACCATCATCAATGAGAAGAGCTGCACAAACTTTTGCAATTTTGGACGATTTTTGACAAATTTCTTGGCTTTGAAGTGCTCTCATTTCTCTCTCAGTTATCCGGTGTCTACAAGTTTACGCACAATCAATAGACAGACTTTCAAGTTTTCTATTAACACAATATAAACAATGGCTGTTGCCAGAATCTCTAAGCTACATCGATTTGCGCGATGGACATGTCATAAAAGGGAATGGGGGGTGTTGTGTATTTTAGCTTGTTGGATGATTGGATTCCGCTGATATTCACAGGGTTTAGAGTCCAGTAATGGTTGTTGTTCTGCTAATCACACGCTTCTACATTCAATAAAAGCTATCTTTTTGGATAAACTAAACAGTGAAATTGTCGGGTGTGATTCCAAATACAAAAGAGTTCACATTTCTCTGTCAAAGAAACAATTGTTTGGATTTCTTAAAACCTTTGAAAACCGTCGGACACTAGAATGATTAGAAGCTCAGTATTTCTGGATAGTTAACCAGATAACTCCATCGAGCTTTAGAGCTTCTACAAATACGATGGGTAGTCGAATACCAATCCACAGATACGTAACGAGAATAGCTAATTCAGTTAGAAATTTTGCATAATTAGTGATTCAAATGCTAATTTCGGATCAATTTGCATACTCACAAGTCGATTTTGCAATCAAAATCGTTGGAGTCGTCAGTCTTCTCGTTTCTTCTCGTCCTGTCCAGTCGCCTTCTTTTTGCTCCCATTTTCCAAATGAGTTGGGTGAGTCGGCTGGCTCTAAAATCGCGTGTTCTTTTTTCTTACTCTTCGATTTTAGAATCGCTTTTCGCTCATTATGTTTATGAATTCGTGTGTTATCTTCGGCGACAGCGTCTGGTACTATTGTCGCGATAAATGGTTTCTATGCGTCGGTTTTAGTGCCGATCGAACAGCTGTGTAAGTCCTTGAACTGACTAAACACGTTATTCGATTCTTTGCAAGGAGTACAAGGGCCCTTGTGGGGATACAGAAACACTCTCGATGTAGACGAAACAAAGGAAGTTGGTGATTACGTCTTCTGCTCAGGAGAATCTCATCAGTCCACAAAGGTAAACGACTAACTTGTTTTTATAGTACAGATGTGTTTTTAGAACTGAATTTTCTATCGATGGTTGCTCTATCAATGTTGACTATGTGCACTCGTTCACTTCTTCGGTCGATCGTTTTCAAATTGCTGGATCAGATATCACGAGTCTCAGTACTCGTTTGTTTACCATCTGCGATCCGACTTTCGAGCGTACTGGAAAGGATATCAAATCAAGGTTAAAATCGGGATAAAAACTTAAAACCGAGAACGGGATTTGACGATAGTAGCACGGTTCGTTTACCAAATCTTTGCTGTTAACTGATCTCTTGGTTTTCAGAACGTGAGTCTTGAGTTATCCGTTGAAGGAAACAAACAAGAATGAATCTGGATCTCGTCGTTAGAGAGTTATCTAAATCCATGTCCCTCAGTGTCGTTGGGACTGTGGTGGCTGCGATCAGAGCGTCGGTGATCAAACGTTGGTTTGGATTAAGAAGTGTGCCAAACCAACGGAATGAGAAGCTAAGAAAGTCGCGAGTCTGAAGCAAAGACTAAGGACGACTAGCACAAGCAAGAGACGAAAGAGCCCCACGTCCAACACCATGGACCTGAAACGCGAGGTCACTGTTACATATCACATCAAAGAATCGATGACGGAAAAAAATGCAAGGTAAATTTTTTGTTTTATGAATCTTTTGGTCAAGAGGGCTAGATTTTATTTGTTACCTAAGACGTCTAATTGTTGTAAATACGATTAGGGGCATTTAACTTGTCAGTCGAACTAATCGATTTTTTCAGCGTCCTGATCCTTGAATACTTGAGAGTGGCTCGTAAACTTGAACGCTCAAGATGTCCAAATATATATCCGAAAACCATAATGATTGGCTTGATTGTGCGTTCGAAAGTAAAACTGTTGTTCACTACTTTATGACTACTGTTGGCTTTTATTTGTACGTTGATAGTCGACTTGAACAGAACTTTTCGTCGCAGTTTCTTGATATCAACATTCCAGTGTTTTTGATGGACTGTCGAAAAGAACATGAAGTTTTTAAAACGTTCCAGTAATTATGTTTGCGAAAACAGCTTTTATTATCGGTCATTTAAACAACACAAAAAAGCAAAATGGATGAACTCAGATTTTCCTTGAACAATTTCAAACGTGGCAAAAAGCGTTCGTCACTTGAGATTCCAAGGACGTCTCCGATCCATGTACTAATCAAGCTCATCGTTGCTTAACTTGCCAGATCGGACGGGATGGCGTGCATTCAACGAGATATGGACGAACACATTTGACGAGAGGAGATTGGAGGTCAAATGGCAACTGATAGCTGAGCGGTTGGTTGGTACTCAACCACAAGTCTCCCTACTATCTAGATTACATTTATGATCGTTAGCGTCTATTCTTGGTTGTATGAAAGCCAAAGAAATGGGAGACCAATTGAGATCTCTGGCGTCAACTCTGATAAAGACTGTTCGATTTGTTGGTTGATAACTCAATAGCCAAGTTACTGCATCTCATTAAACTTGGAACCTTATTTGCACTACAACAAATGAAAGAAAATCCAAACGTTTGAATGCATAGACTAATTCAAACTCGAATAAAACATTCTAATTCTTGGATGCTTTACATCAATTACTTGATCTTTCATTTGCTTTTTAACAATAAGAACAATTGAATGCAAAATTAGAACAACTGCCTTGCACTTTGAATCAAGAATTGATATTAGTTCGACACTCTTCGACTTCGTTGGTGTCATTGAACGCCGATTTGAATCGGTTTCCCATAATCAGTCGGCTAATAAGGCCGCAGGTCCTTCTCGCCACTAACTTATGCGTTACTGAATCACCGTCACACCGACTCCTATAAGTAACACGGATAAAACAAAAGATTTTTGAATCGCAATGCTTCTTCATTACTACGAGCTAACTTTGGTATCGATAGGTGGACTCAATGAGGCCCCTTACGTCGAGTCGCCGCATCCCCTTTCGAATCCCGGTTTTTAACGTTAGCACTACGACGACATCTTTTTTTCAATCCCACCAATCCCATTTTATTCTGAAATCTGTGTAGTTAATACTTTTTCGTTTCAGCAATATTACAATGTCATCGGCCAACGCAACAGCGATCAAGAGCGCTGCCGCCGCAAAGTCGAACAAAGCGAAGGAGACGGGATCGGCCAAAAGTCCCACCGTTGAAAAAAACGGTAGTTATCAAGTAAGCAATTGATTTCATATAGAGAACACAACTTGAGATTTCAGATGAAACAGCCGGATGGAACACGAAAGTTCCGTTCGAGACGGTTTCGCCCGACCATCTCACCGTTAGTTCGCGGCGATGCTGGACGGGTTTATGGGCGCAATTCATACGCGCCATACCGAACCGACCAATCGTATGGAACGATTGACCAGCGGGCGACCGACAACGCTCAACAGACGGTTTCAAGTTCGAAACCGTCTCCAATGGCAGAAATCGTCTTCGAGTTCGACGAAGCTATCAAAGAACTCGAGGCGGAATATCAAGACCAACAAAGGTTTTTTTAATAGTTTTGTAATATGCCCCGGTTTCATTCCCCCGCAGTCATTTGCCCCCCGATTTCATTTTATTTTGTTTGTTATCCTTTTAATAAAGCCAATAATTTATTTCAAGTTTATCAGTTAGAAATAATTAGATCATCAAAAATATGTCACCAAAAAAGGAAAACCACGAACTACTGATTGATTTTACGTGAATCATAGATTCTCGAACTTTTGCTTCAAAAGTTGGACGAAAACCTGAAAACAAGAAGGTCAACAACTATTGAAAATTAGAGAATCAAGAGCTGAAAATAATCATTTTGCTGTCGAGCAGAAACATTCGATTTCAATTCATTTCGTTTTTTTGCTTTCTTCTCGTCTGTCGTCTTCGGCAAATTCCTCTCTCTCAACCACAATGCTTCAAGCGCGCATCTTTGGTCATCAGTTAAGTGTACGTTTTCAGTTTGAACTAATACGCTGAGTGTCGTGCCTCCGAAAGTCGTCAATCCGATGATCAATAACAACAATCGTTGTGCTCGGCCATCGAGAAGTCAGAACGTTTAGCGCGTACGTGAATCGGCAAATCGGAGCGTTCGACTCGCACTGCCGTTTTGAAGAAGTCGCGTCGTACCGAATTAGTCGGCAATGCGCTTTGAATCTTGTCTTCGAATTGTGATTTGCTGTAGAAATAAAAACTGCTTTTATCTCCAACTGTTAAACAATTGTAGTCATAGAACGATACGTCGACGTTGAAAAAGACAGATTTTCGCTGCACAAAATTCACGAGGCAAAATTCATTGAATCCTACAGTAAGTTTAATCGATTTCAGTTATCAGGAAAATCGGGTGTCGAATTGAAACCGACAACGCGAAACGTAAAGTTCCATAAATCACGCCGTTCAACAAATCAATCGGTTCTTTTTGCAAGCACCAAATTGGCGTTGTAGGATGACGAAGAATTACAATCGTTGCAAACACCCTAACAATTCATATTACAAATTTCCTTCACTGCCAAAACAGACGGATTAATTTTTGCTTTCGAAATTTGCTATCGGTATTCAGCAGAGTTGAAGGTATTGTGACCAACTTTAGCTTGCTAAAAGCTCAGACCATCTTCAGTAGCCATAGTTTCTTTTAAAGTATGATATGAATGCATAAAAACTTAATAATGATCCAAGAATTTTTGTTTATTCTTATCTATTGGCAACCAGATATTTAATCCTCACTTTTATTCATGTCCGTTTTCAAGTCATCAGCGAACTCGTTCGTATCGTCGAGATCGTCAACAACACGTGGATTTGACAGCTGAGTTTTCTCGTCGCGCAGCTCCTTTAACTGCTCGTTTATGCCCACGTACTCTTCGGTATTGATAGTCTTCTCATCGTCCTGCTTCGACGATCCACTTGTTTTCTTCTGCTCGGTTTTTGCGGTTGGCGGTGGAGTCGATGGGATCTGTGGATGGGAAGCCGTGGTAGTCGGTAGAAGCTGTAGTTTGCCTTCGAAAGTCGACATATGTCCAGCCGTTGACTTGTTCTTTGCGAAAGAAGTTGGCACATGCAATCGCAATTCCTCCGCTTGAGTTTTTTCGACTTCTGAAAATTTTAATTGAAATACGAAATGATGGAAATCACTCACTCAACGTACTTGGCACTCGAACGTGCGATTGTTTAAAGCGCTTTCCAACGATTCTTTTCTGGTACGCGTAGGGCGGCGTTTTGAATACGTAGTTCGAAGTTGCTAATTCGGGAGGCGCAGTTGGAAGTCTGGATTTGATTGCTGGCTTGTTTTCTTTCTTCATTTCATTCGACTCCTGACTTCCACTTTGCAAGATGCGACCCAAACGCCATTTCGATTCCTTGACCAAAGACGATGGTTCGGCGGTTTGCGTTGTTGAGCTGACGAGTTGGATCGTTGGGTCTGATTCTGCAGACTTCTTGACTTTCGTTTTAGTTGCTAGACGAGTTTTGGATTGTTGGTCGGCGGTCAATTTCTGTGCTTTTGATTGCTGAAGCGATTGATTTACAAAGTAGAAATCAACGACTCACATTTTTCACTTCGCAAATGCAACCAATCAGAAGGCCGCCAGTCAACAACGCGATCACACAATCCAGAAAGAAGACAAGAACGTTCATTGCAGCGGTTACCAAGTGATCAATAAGTGAATTTGAACAACACTGCACAGAATTTCAAACTGAATAGAAAATGTAAATGGAAGACATTCGATTTCTAATTTGTTTGCCGATCTAACAAAGTCAGAAACAAAACGATCAAATCGAATGCAGACCCTTAAATGCATTGGAAACCTGGTATTCTTGCTGTGGATGGAGCATGTACGGTAATTAAAGTAAACGTCGATTAAATCGGATCACACAGCAGGTGGCCAAAATCTGATCAAAAGGCACAACTTATAGTCTTCGGAAATACCGGCGATTTTAATGTTGTGATTATCGAACGCTTATATGATTGTAATGATGTTTAGAGCTAATCCAGATATTCTGTGCATCTGTGTGTTGTGTATGTTTTCATATTCCCGCGGATGTTCTCAGAAAAAAGTTGAAGTCTGCTCTCATAGAAACAAGTGTCAAAACAAGACTGGTTTGCATGAAGGGAATCAGGGCCCATTTGCCACATTTTGACCTCATTTGGATTAGCAGGCTCACTAGACAGCGTCCATTTTTTTTGAATGAGGCTGATAGTCGAAGTAATGACAGAAAACTGAACCGTTTATTTGACCTTCTACACAATCCGAAACCAAAATTCAAAACGCAAAAGAAGTTGATGCAAAAATTGCTTCGGCAATCATGCTAGGAAGTATAACACAAGTGATAATCATCAATTAACAGTCAACTTCACACGTCTCAATTTTTGAGTATTTTTTAGATTCTAATTCAATTCTCGGTCAATCTCTGCCCTTCAATCTATCAGCATTGTATTGTCACGTGCTCATTAATAAGTGTGCCAAATAGCAGATGACCATCATCAACGGGAAGAGCTGCACAAACTTTTGCAATTTTGGACGATTTTTGACAAATTTCTTGGCTTTGAAGTGCTCTCATTTTGCTCTCAGTTATCCGGTGCCTACAAGTTTAGGGTCGTTGAATAGCCAGTCTTTTAGACTTTCTATTAACACAATATAAGCGCCGCTTGTTGCTAACATCTCCAAGCTACATCGATTTGCGTGATGGATGTGGCATAAAAGGGAATGGGGGGTGTTGTGTATTTTAGCTCGTTGGCTGATTAGATTCTGCTGATATTCATATGTTTCAAAGTTTATTAGTGGATCTTATTGCTCTGTTAATTACACGTTTCTAAAGACACTGATTCTTGCACTACAATCGTTGAAAGTTTTATCGTCAATCAAAATGAAGAATATCGATTTGAAGAGCCTCGAAAAGTTGAAGGTGAATTTCGAAAAGATCATTTATTGTAACCAAAATGCTTAACTTGCTTTTTGAGATCAACCTTTAAAATGAACGACCACGAAAAGACCGTTCACTTGCAGTAGTCAGCTAGAGAGCCAGAAGACAACCCGCCAACTCCAATGACCCATCGCTTTCAGTGTTCGTTGGTTCACACTTCTTTCCGCTTTTGCTGCTCATTGGCACGGATTTTTAGATCCAACAAGGTATTTAAGTGTTCTGAGCCATTTCGATGTGTTCGGAATCTCAAATTTTTGGCCTCGTTCTTGGGGATATCCGAGAACAAAATCGAACATCTAATGGCAATGCTTAAACTGAACTCTTGGATTTCTATCAGAGTGTTTATTGGAGGTAACAGAAACAATCTAACTAACTATATATGGATTTTCGACACGTTGATGAACATACGAGATCCTTCATGTTTGTCACTATCTAAACCGTAGACAAAGGAGTTACTTACTAATTCTTACTAAAGATATGTACATTGATTTCACTAAAGTTGCAACGAACAGACATCAAGAGCTTTATTTCAAGAAGTTTAAATTTTGCTGGTCGTTTGTTTTCCTTTTGTGGTGCTAACGATCGTTTTCTTCGTTGACTGCGTGTTCTTGGCCAATTCGTTCGGTTCGTTTTTTGGTGATTTTTTTCGACAACATAGACAACAGAGGATTACAAGCAAAGAGCCAATGAAGCATAGAGCCAAAAGAACTAAGGACGAGCCGCCGGCTGCTAAACCGCCACTAAATCGAGATTGAGCTTCGAAATCCTCGACGACTTACAACAAAAATGGAGCAACGTAACCCACAAACACACCCAAAGTGCTGACCTCTGCAACGGTTGTGTTCTTTGCGTAAATTTTGGTGTTTGGAGGCTAAAAAGTAAAATGAAAACACAACGATTGAAACTCACGAATTGCAAAGTGCCGGGTGATTTGTCGCAAAATTTAAGGCCTTTGATTTGCAACGGACTCAACGACACTTTCTCCACGTTTGCAACCACATTCAACGAGCAATAAGCGTGTTTCTGACGACCAACAGTCAACTCGTCATTTTCGATTTTAGCTTCCAAGTTCTCGCCTTCGATGATGAGAACACGTTTCGGTTGATCTGAGGAAAATTAGATGAGAAGATGAACCTCGAGACTCACAAAGACCGATTTGTTTCTTCAACTTTCCGTACGATTCGAAGGCCAAAAACCAAAAATGACATGAGCCTACGGTCAGATCGAATCTGAAAACATGATGTCGCTAAATGTCAGACGACAGAAAACTCACTGGTACGTGCAGTTGATCGAATTGGCCAAATCGATCGCTATTGGAAGTGCACCGCCGTCTTTCGGAATCCCGATGTAAAACTCTCGGAGATTGTGCTTCAAAAGAATGATTCTAGAATAGACAACATCGACCCTGCAGACCTACTCGAGACTCACGTTCCATTCTCGTTGAACTTGACCACATTGCTGTGTTGATTGATCTTCGACAAATCCACGATGTCACCCGCAATTGAAAACGGCAAAAGAATGGAAACCACAAACCACCACATTTCAGCCGACTAATTCAAATGATCGTTTTGTTTTGGACGACCATTTAACTATGCAAATTACACTTCAAGTCAAAAGCTGGAAGATCGACAGCTTATTGTAATCAACAAGTAAATCAGCGGTTGACCTCGTGGCGATTTTGCGTTTGACATTTTCTGCCATCGGTTCGAATTTGGAGCTTTTGAGCACTTGAGTCAACACGGTAGCCACTGAACCGGCCGAGTCTCTCCGTCGATCCAAAGCAGCGGCCAATCCACGAGTAACAACTGCGGCCGAATTGATGCGTTGATCGTCGAAGAAGGGAATTGTGATCAATAGCATTTCGAAGGTCGCTGCTTCGTTGATCGAATTCAGACCTTCGTGAGTGATGAAAGCACGAGTATTCGCGTGTTCTAAACCAAATTTATGAGAAGTCGATCACACGCACTCACCAAGAATCCCGCTCTGATTCATCCACTAGAGCGCCCGAACATTCGGATGTTCGTTCAGAGCCAACTGCAAAGGCTCGTCGATTCGAGTGACCTTCCAAACGAACTAGAATCCCGAGAAACGACAGAAGGCCTCCAGAAAGTGGTCTCTGAGCTTTGTGCTCAGGTGCGTCGTGTCAACAATCAAACAAAAAGACCAAAAACTACTCTCTGGATCGAGTTGTTTAGAAGTCACGTCAATTTGACCAGAAACTCTTTGTTTAGTGTATTCAGAAATTTAACTCTTCTCGACAAAACGAGTAGTTCTGAAAAGTTGCTGTTCTTTGAAATTGATGTTGAACGAGAGTTCATTGAATTTGATATCCGATTTCGTTCAAAGTTTCTATCGGAACATTTGAACTTTGATTTTTGAGCGGCACTTTAATCATCTGAATGATTGAAAATGACTAACAAGCTCTCCATTTGTATCAATTAATTCAAATGTCAAACCGCTTTTTACTGGCTTCGATTCGCGTTAATTCCCTAGTCGGAATTGTAGTGACGACTTGACATGATTGTAAGAAGCAATGACACACTTGTTGTAACTCATTGGTAAACAAATTCCTTTTTTGCAGCTTAAAAATCGGGAGTCTCGATCGGAAGGTCGCTCGCAATGTTTCGCTCTCTTTCCTCGTCGATTCGTTTTACTCAGCAGTTGGAACCAAAAACCGCGTTAACGTCGTCAGTTTTGTTTTAGATTTTCGATGCTTGTCGCTCCGGCCGTTGAAAGAAACAAACAACCGATCTTGGAGGTGTTGAAGAAATACTATTCAAAGGATTTCAATGGAAGAGTGAGTTTAGTCGTAAATCGTTTGTTATTTTGAAGGTCTAGGTTTTGGAAATTGCATCTGGAACTGGCGGCCATGTGATTCATTTCGCGCAATACTTCACTTCGGCCACATTCCAACCATCAGAAGTCACACCTCGAAGTTTACACTCGATCGTGGCTTATGTTGATCATTATCAAGTGAGTTGAATCGTTTCACTGATTTGGTTTGCTTGTGTAGCTCGAGAATGTTCGTGTGCCTCTCTACATCGATTGTTCGTTGCCACCGGACAAATGGGCCTTGCCAGCAGACTATTCGCCCGAATCTGTGGACCTGATTCTGAACATTAACATGATTCACATTTCCTCCAACGCGGCAGTTAGCGGTCTCTTTAAAGCCGCCAACGGACTTCTGAAGCCCGGTAATTTCTTCGATTGATTTCTTCTTCATTTCTGTTGTTTAGGTGGCCGATTGATCACTTACGGTCCCTACGGTGTGGACGGACAAATAGCACCCGAATCGAACGTCGCTTTCGATCAGAACCTGCGATCTCAGAATGCCGAATGGGGACTCAGACAAATCGATGAGGTGATAGTTGAAGCCGAGCGGAACTCGTTGAGATTCGTTGAGAAGCATTCGATGCCGGCGAACAATCATGTGTTGGTTTTTGTGAAGAATGAATAAAAACTCGAAGTACCCGATTGTCTTTATTTCTCATTGATAAGCGTAATAAAACAAAGTAATTGGCAGTCGATAAACGTGTGTTAAAGCGAAAACGAAGGGAATGGACAGTTTTTGGAAGTAGGAAGCCATGGCGGCAATGATTGCGAGTAGTCGAGAAAAAAATAACTGAAATAGGACGTGTTTAAGACAGAACAACGCGACTTGTTGTCTAGAAAAAGCCGGTAGTGATCTTATACTTTATAATGGAGTACTGAAGCTCTTTGGTCAACGTGAGGATTCCCAAATGATCGTAACCGCGTTTCGGGACTGTGACATTCGAGTTCTTGAGTTCGGAGCACGGATTTCCAGCACACTCGTAGCCGACCACGTTGTCGTCTTTGCTGTAAATCGCATATGTATTTCGACCTTCGTATTTCTGATCGGGTTGATTGACGTCGCGCTGAAAACAAAGAGATTCAACGAAATGTTTCGACCTTTGAGTTCACCAGAAATCGAGATCGATAGACCATTCCGTTGACCGGATTACAAGCGGGCCAAATTTTTTCGTTGATTGCACATGACTCGTAACCGTAGCAAACACCTCCAACCGCAAGGTAGGTATCAACCAAATGGCCGATTGGAGCGCCAATATTTTCGGCAGTATCCACGCAATTTCCGCCCAAAATCGCTTTTCGACTCAACGCCGCTCCCATCGAATAGGCGAGAACATCGACCGTCGAGTTTGTGTAAGCGGAGACGGCGAGAATCATGTTGCGAACCTAAAGGAAAGTTGAAGACCTCATGAAGTTCGGCTACTCACTTGTTTAACATCAGCACACTCCATTTTCTTCGAAAACAACGGCGATAATCCACCATCAGAATAGGTGGTTGCGTAGAGTTCACCGGGATTGTAACCGTTGTTGATGAAGAAACGACGATGTTCGAGAAACACTCCCGCTCGAAGTGTTGTACCGTGAATCATAACTACTGGCTAAAAAGTTCAGCGTTACAATAAAACAATTTCAACTCCACTTACTCGATTGGTTAACGGCTCGTTGGCTGTCTGTTTACCTCCAAAACTGCCCATTCCCATGGGACCCATGTCCAATCGTTCCAAATCGGACATCTGCTTCTGCCCAACAGTTCGAATCAGATATTGTCGAAAGTCGTCGCTGAACTCGCTGTTGGCAGACGCAGTCAAAAGCAGTAGAACGATAAGAAGTGAGTCGAACATCATCTCGAAGTTGCGCGATTCCCAGACGGTTAAGAACCGAAAAAGCGTTGAAAGATGCGAACCAAAAGTCGCGGATATCTGCAAACAAACCGTTCAGTTGCGGGATTTCGGATTTCACGTTTTCGTCAACTTGCGGAAACCCCGTGGACGAGCAGCGAACTTCTTCGAGATGTGGACGTTGCGGGACAAACGAGTGTAAAAAACGAGCGCGTTCGGACGCATGGAGAGGAAACTAAAACGTTGCTGCGTCGTCTTCTGTTTTTGGAGCTTAACGTCACGCAAAAGGTTTGAACCCCGCAAAAAAGCTTTGCGATCATCAGCTGCTGCGAATCGCCGCTTCTTATTCAATGGACGTCACCCCAGACCCATCGACGGATTTTACAGTCAAGCGAATTTTGAGGTGATTTCGACGGGCGGGAGCTTAAAAAAAAACGTTTGAGATTACGGAGAGAGAAGTCGAAAAGTTTTGAACCAAACAACCGAATCGACGCTTTTGATCGACTTCGATGTTGATGGATTGGTTGTCCAGAAGACTCGAAAACCGTCCACGACCGTAAACTCGTCAATCGATGGAATTCGAGAGCGAAAAGTTTGCAAACGAGAAACATTCCTGTGGACCAATCATTCCGGACACCATGAGTCTTATATAATCGCGGGCCTGCCGGCACAAAACTTCTCAACCACAAAGCATAGACGCATAATGATCAATCTGATCGTTAAGATCAGAAACGGTGGGCGGAGTTCTTTCGCAGAAACATTCACAATGTATATGGAGCGAAGGAATGAGCTGGAAACTCGGTGACGCAATGGACAGCAGCACGATTGGTACAAACACATCGCTGGAGGTACAAAGCAGAACGCAAAATGACTTTTGTACTCGGGAATGCAAATTCATTGCGAATCGCCGTTAGCTCGCCCGTCTGATCGTTGATCCGTTAGACGTGGAACAAACAAACGTGTGATGCACATTTCAACGTCTACGGTCGCGATTTTTTTCACGTGCAGCGTCTTTTGTGCGCACGCAAAACCAGATCTAGCAAACAGGAAGAGATGTTACGATCATCTCTGCGTGATAAACGAAATCAGATCGCGCCGTCGAAGGACATTCGATGGCCGTTGGGATCACAACGGAAAAGTTTTTGTCTTTGCGTTAAGCGTCCCAACATTCACGTTTCAAGTGCCGACTTTTATACTCGATGGTTCTGGTTAAGTCGCAACGCACCAAAAACCTTTCGTTGTCCATTCAACGGCAAACGGCGATTGAAAAGACGCAAACTTTTGAATGTAGAACGCGGTTTATTACGCGAACAAACAAACAAAAATGGGAAACGAGGTGGGAGTAAGAAAATACACCAGTCGTACGAGAAGCTTCGCGATCGCCGTTTTATAGCCAACCGGATTTATGCGGTTGTTGTTTTTGGAATGGCGCGAAAAACAAGGTAATTAAACAAGACTGCGAATCTCTCCACCCGTTGTAGTCTCGATGAGTACACAACGTATGTTTTTGTAACAGAAATTTCTGTCCTCATTGTTGTTTACTTTTGACTCCGCAGACAGGAGATCTATTCGACCGGAAACCCAATTCGGGATCTCGCTCTCACTTTCCCTTTCGAAGCATCGACGCCCAAATCGTGTTTATTATAAACCGAGCCGTACAATCGAAAGATTCTAATGAGCAAGAGAGATGAGAGAAAAGAAGCTGAATAGATGGGCGTATACAACGAGAAGGAAGCAAACCGTTTGCTCGAGAATGAAATGAAAACTTTCGATTCTGTAAACACGTAAAGTATTCCCATTAACTAAAGCAACTTATTAACCGAAAACGTATAAATTAACCTAATACTTCAAGATCGCAAATACTGAAATACGTACAATACGAAAAGTTGTGAGATGAAACAAAGTGAGAAAGCGAATCCAACGGTCCTCGAAGAAGCTCGTCGACCACGTGACTAACCCGGTAGTCCACTGGACGTCAGTTTTTCGATTCCATTCGAATCCATTTGTTGAGTTGGCGCGACGTGCACGTGTCCGGCGGCATCGACCGTTTCGTCGCCGTGAATAATCACCGATCCCGTTTCACTGTCTTCTTCGCTCTTCTGTTCGTCCTCGTGATCAACGGACTTTCGTGTCAACGGCGTTTCGTTGCGTGAATCGTAGGTTTGACTGCTATTATGTTCATCGTGATGGTAACCGTTGGAATGAGAATCGCCGTTTCCGTTCACACCATTTGAATGCACGAACTCTTCGACGGAAGCATTCAATTGAACGCCATTTTCGTTGCCATCAATCGGATCGATTGTTGAGTGAAGTGGAGCAGCGGCGTTGATGTTTGCGTTCAATTCGTCTTCAACGATATTCTGCTCCGGATCATGCAAATTCACGCCGTGAGTTTCCAACTCATGAGCATGTTGTTGAATGTAGGAGTCTAAATCGGTGGTCTGTTCTTCGTCTCCATAACCACGACTCATCAGTTCGTGTCGTTGAGTTTCCTCCGAGTTTTCGGTTCGTGCAGTCGATGGAGCGTGTTCCGACTGTGAAGTTTCTTCGGTTTGATGATCCGTGTGTTCGTCTTGAGAATTTCCATCATAATGACTACTAAATTGGTCTTGTTCCATGGGCTCATAATCGTGATGTTCATCCGGCTCTTGGCCGTCGGTTAATCCCAGACTATCGGTGACATATTCGTCCGTAATGGAATCTCGCGGTACGACTTGATCGTCTTCAGGAATTGTTAACGCTTCACCGTTCTCATCGTTTTGCTCCGGAATCACAGTCGAATGAGGATGCGGTTCTGGTGATTCGGGTAAATGATGAGGTTCTTCGTCCGCAGTCAAAGGCGAATGGCTGACCGGTGGTGGAATGGTTTCAATGTCCTCGTCTTCCAATTCGTGATTTTCAGTTCGTGGACTTGACTGTTGACTAGACTGCGATTCGGGAGCTTCCTGTTGATTGTTAGTTGATGATGCATTGGCGGTGTCAATTTGATCCAATCTATCGGTTGAACCGTAATCAGACGCCGGAGTAACTTCAATCTAAAAGACTACTGATTATTTGAAGAAATTAGTCTCGTATACTAACCGACGGTTGCGGAACAAGAAGCGATCGATGTGACGAGGGAGGCGGGCTTTGAGTTTCAGGTTCTGCTGAACGTTTGTTCAATTCATGCCCCTCATCCATTGGCTCTTCATGTTGATAACTTTCGTGACTAACCGATCCCACGTCTTCATTTTGTTCATCGTGATGTACAACCATCGACTCGAATGTTGCCGGTTCAGCAGCCGTCACGTTTTCGGTATCTTGATGTTGTTCGACAAATCGATCGGATTGAGCTGATCGTCCCAAAGTGTCTTCATCGCTTGTTTCTCGCAAAGACTCTCCTAAAATTTATGGGATATAACGATTTAATTCTTTTAAAGTTCTTTAAAGAACATTTAATTTAAGTAACTTCTATTTCGAAAGCTATCTCACCTTCAATCACTTGCATATTGTCGTATTCGTCTTGATATTGATTTGCGTATTCTTGCATAGCGTCAGTAGTTAACGGCTGAAGAGGTTCGCTGTAATGCAAATTGGGTTCTGACTCCGATTGTTCGCCAAAACTATCTCGATGCTTGTCGTATCTTTCATACTCGGGAGAGTGCGGCCGTTCATCATAGGTCGATTGATGCATTTCGACGTTTTCATTCTCTTGATTTTGATCAGTTGAGTGGTCGCTTGCATGGTTCGGATGCTCAGAATGTTGGTCGACTTCTTCGGCAACATTTTCATGCTCAGTGTCTTGTTGTTCTATTGAATGGTCGTCGTATTGATAAGTGGATTGATGCATTTCGTTGTTTTGATCAACCGGAGAGCCACGCGAAATGAGTTGATGCTCAGATTGTTGGTTTACATCTTCGCCTTCACTCTCATAACCACCTTCTTGATGGTCTACTACCGAGTTCTCTTGATTGGCGGACACACTTCTGTGATCGGGATCTTCGGAATAGTTTTGATGAACTTCTTTCTCAATCAACTCTTCGCTCTCATAAGTTTCCGGATGTTCTTCTTGTTGTTGTTGATAAATCGATTCCGTCATTTGAACGTTTTCGTTCAATTCATTTCCGTGAATATCTTCTTCGTGACTATCCTCCAACTTGTGGCTTTGTTGGCTGATAACTTCACGTTCTTCACGTTGCGGTTCTTCGTGCTCAATCTCCACTTGTTGATCACTTTCCAAATGATCAGTAGTCTGAACTTCCGGATGTTCTTCATTTTGTTTGGCTAACGAGTCGTCGTATTCGTGAACTGCATCAACCATCGAGTTTTCGTATTCATAATTCCCGGTGTTCATCTCCGGCTCATGGTGCTCCAATTGATTCACGGCCTCAACGTTTGATACCGCAAATTCTTGTTCTTCATGTTCGGGTTCGACGTTCATTGGCTCGTAAGTCTCCTGATGCAGGGGCTCCTGTTCGGCGTCCGATTCTTTTGCTTGCGTATGAGATAACGCTTCAATTGAGTCTTTTGACATTGCTGATGGACCACGACCGTAATCATCGATCAGTTGATTCGGCGTTGGATGTGAATCGTGAGTTTCTTCGTGCTGATTCTCCGGCATTTCAACTGATTCCGTTGTTTGAATTCTTTCGAAATCGTCAATCGAATGGTTTTCAGGCACCGCATCATGTGTTTTATCAGATTGAGCGTCTTCGTTGTCCGACTCTTGATGTACGACCACATCATTTTGCGCATCATAAACCGCTTCCTCTTGTTTTTCGTATGCTGGCGAAATTGGCTGTTCCGGAGAATGCATTTCAACATCCGAACGCAACGTCTCTCCATCGTCTAATTGGTTAGCATCAGCAGTTGGTGGTGGTTCGGTATGAACTTCGCGGGTATGCCGGACATGAATCTCTTCTTCTTGGTCGATTGAAGGCTCCTCAACTTCTGCGGGAACATAGCCGGCCACTGGAATCTCTTCTGGTTTCTCTACCACTTTGACTTCTTCGACGGTCATAGATGGCGCTTCAGCAAATGGCTGTACCGGGGTGTTCTCTTCTTTTGGTGTTTGCTCTTGTTCATAAGGCGGAGTTTTATTGTCCACATCGTGTTCTTCGGGCTCAACATCTGATTGCGGTTGTGGCGAAGTTGCGTCGGTTAGGTCGGCATCACTTGTTAGTAAAGCGCCAGACGCTTCGGTTTCAGGACGTGAGTAATCGGTATCCGAGATTTCGGGATGTGGTTCCGGATCACTAGTCGAAAGTCCGAGACCTGCAGCCACTCCACCAACCGCCGCAGCAACAGCGCCAAGAATCGGTAGTTTGGTAACTGATGAATTAGAAGACGGACGATTTTCGGTCTCAGCGTTCTCTTTTAAGTCTTCCGTTTTCTTCGATGGTCTGAAATTGAAGTTTGATCATATGCTTTGTTATCATCGATTACCGAATAACAGCTGTTGGTGGCAATTTCTGTTGATTTTCACTACTTTCAGACGACGATGTGGTTTTGGGTTTCTTGTTCTTATCCTTCTGAATCGGTGGCAACTTTCGAACGGACGCCTTCTTGGGTTTCGGTTGAGCTGACGTTCGTGCACTCGGTTGTGATTGCGGCGAATGAACGGTTGTTGGAAGGCGATTGCGCGGCGGTGACATGGATTTGCCGGCACGAGCTCGTTGCGACGATTTCGAAGGCCTTAAAACGATCGATTAAACGTGTACGCTCATTCGCATAACCAATGTGTAACAAGCACAACCACAAATCTGCTCAATCGCCGTTCTCGTCTTTCAAGCGACAACAACAAACGTTCAAAGTCGTTTTTGCGCTTCAGCATCGGCGCGTTTTCTTTAATGGCTTCTCGTTCGTAAGCGTGCAACAAAGCAAATCAAATGAACCGATCAAGTAAGTGAGTAGTTGACAACATCGAATACCCAAAACCCAGTGGTTAGTTAGAAGAGAGAAAGAAAAATAAAAACAACAAGAAGCCAAAAAGAAAACAACATTCAGCAGTTGAACTGCCCTCAGCTACAGCGCAAAAATACCTTAAACGTTGTGGTTGATTCACTACTGCTAAATGATGGACCGGACGACGCGATTGAGTCGAAGAAGATGCGGTGCGGTTTGTTAACGTTGGTAAAGACCTTAAAAAGAAGAGTTGAATATTAAGTAATGAGTTAAGAACCGATTGCTGTGAATAGATACCTGCGTCGGAAGAACCAAGAATTCTGCGGATTCGGTTGATGTTTGGCAACCGAATGAGGACCGAAGGCCGCTTCACGAAAACGTTCCAATTTCTGAAGTTGTTTCCGCAATGTTTCCTTGTAGTTCAAAAGTGTTCGATCGTCAAGCTAAAGCATTCAGTTAAGATTGAAGACTAGAAGCCAACTAACCTTATGCAGATATTGGTATTTGTACGCGTTTGCCGCTAAACGAGAGTACAAGCTCTTGTGTTGTTGTGCGTATTCGTGCTGAGCCGATTCGTTTTCACTTTCGATGCGCTTCATGAGCTCCGACTCATCGTAGGAGTTCGAGTGTCGACGCTGACGATCGGACTTATCACTCGAACGCTGTCGACCTAAACTTCATCGTTTCAAACTTTATTGTTTGAACGAACCTCGAGCTGGACGTGAGAAACTGCGCGTGGTGATGTGCTGTCGACGAAACTCTTCGGGATTTGTGATTCCCTGTCGAATTCGCCGATAGATTTCGACTTTTTCCGCAGCGTCCAACTTCTTTTGCAAATCAGCCAATTGCATCAAAACCCGCTCTCGATTGCGTAGCATCATATCCATCATAACCTGCAATTGACAACATGACAGTTTGCGAGTTGTTAACCGACTTGATGACGTTGATAGAGCTGACTCTCCACATTGTTGGTCGTGGAGTTCTGAGCAACAGGAACACCGTTGCTGTCCAACTGAAACGAAAAGTTGAACGTCGAAAACCCATGTTCTTACTTACCAAACCCAAACTTCGCAGATGTTTTTGCATGTGTGGAAGCGCAAAGTATTGACGCAAATGAACATCGTAGAGTGGATTGTACGATTCGAGCAAGTTGCTATCGGTCATCTTTCAAACACAAGAATTTGGGTTCCCGTATAAGCTGCAAAGCGGAATTCACTTACTTTCCTTAAGATCGAAAGTAACACGACGATAAAGTGGAACAAGATTGAGCATTAAATGTCAAAAAACTGATGACTTTGATTTCCCTGTGGAATGGTCGATGTAACTCAAAGATAAAAATATACATGCCTTGAGCACAAGGGCCTCCAAAGACACACAAGGATATTACGAGTTTGTACAGAAAAGGAGACGAAAGCGCACAGCAAAGTAATTGCTGTAGAGTAGTTGAGGCAAAATGGATGCCGACAGTTCTTTTTTACCCGCCCATTAGATTTCCTACCGCATAACAGAGACAAAGCCGTGGGGAACGTGGACAGCGAAGACGTTTTTTGAGAACACGAAAAAGTGCGAGAAAAATGAAATTGCAATTTGTGAATGGAACTGCACTTCATTTCGAATTTTCGTCAATGAACGTCCGGACAATCGTCGTATCAATGGAAAGAGAGGGTCCCTCCAATAGTTTCATCCGTCGAAGATGTTCAATGAAATTCCCGAATAGACTCGTTGGTCGGTTTTTATTGCAAAGAGAAGAGAAAACAACTTAAGAGTAAAATCGTTGGTGGGGGACCATCCGGTGGTTGGGACATCAAAACGCCGCGAATCGGAGCCGAACACCAAAAAACCAACAAGACGGCGCCGAACAGAAGAGAATTCGCGTTTTGCGGTGCGCAGTGCCAACGAGAAGTCAAAAGAGAAACGTTGGGGTGTTTTCGAGAGCCACTTCAACAACAAACGTTCGTTGCTTCATAGTCGTGGATTTGATTAAAAGATGTCCCAAGAAATTAAAAACACGTTAAAAGTCAAATCCCTCCTCGTCTTCGAACTCTTAACTACGAGCTCGCCCCTCACATTCGTACAAGTGTTTTTGAGGTCAGACTCCATAGAAGGGAGTGAACGCGAAAATTACGGAGAGCAATTCGAGAATGCGTCTTGAATGGTCGACGACTGTGACCATAAGGTCGGAAAGAAGCCACTAATTAAGTTGGAAAAGTTGCCTTTTTCCTCCCCAAAAAAAGGTTGTCAATAAAACGCGCAATCCGATTTCCAATGCAAACTCTTCACTCGACCATTTCGGTTGTCCTGACGACTCCCCGTGTTGTGCTCTCTGATCCCAACGGTTGGCCGTCTCGTCAAAAACGAAAATCGCTGCTGCTGTCGACTCGTCTATTAACGTCGTCCTTTGACTCTCGGCGATCGAAATGATGAGGTGCGAGTGGTTTTTTTCTGTTCGATGGACGAGAAACTGTTGCGGAATCGCGACAATGAAAAGGGAAAGTTGAGACTAAAAATTTTTGTTAAGACGAAAGTATTAAGCTCGAAAATGAACCAGAAATGTGTGAAGTCGATGTTAAGCAAAAACAAAAATTATCGCCCATTCATTTGGTTGACGAAAAGGCCTAAACGCGATGACGAAATTAATAATCTCAAAACAGCAATGTCTTTCGTTTCGAGCTCCTGAAGTAAACAGATGATTCAATTAATGGCCAACCACTCTAGCAGGCCGAAATGGCTTCTCGAATTCGGAAACCGAGAGCTCAGAAACAAAACCGCGAGTTCTGCATCGCCCCAAAATTACTCTCGGTTTGTCGGTGCGCACTTTCAAGTTCAAATCGCTACGATTTTTGAGTTTTGGAGCGGAACGTCGAATGAGGTCGTTTGATACTCTGTTTGATGCACTTGAAGTCCGGCGCCGATAAATTGCGATGGATGAAAAGACGGAAGAGAGAGTAAATTGAGGGTTAGTGCTGATCTAATGGACTCGTTTTGCTCTAAAACCGTCTACGAAACTGATCGAAAGGACCGCGGTTTTCGGAGTTGATTTCAAGCGCAAACGAATTGAAAGTGAAATTCAATCCAAAGAAAATTCACGCGCAATGTGAATAAGAAAGTCAAACTGTCTCTCAAGTTCAACCGAGATCACAAGCCCTCTTGGCAACCAACGACCATTACTCGCACCCCATTCGAGAAGGGGGGAAGTAAGCCGATCCACACACACTCACTCATGATTCAACAGCGGACGGAAAAAAGCGAGGATTTCAATTAACTCAAGAATTGAGGTCCTCGTTTTCAGATTTAGAGCTTCAAAATACCGACTGCACTACAAGAAGCCACAGATGTTACGTTCACGATGAAAGACACTTTGTTTACAAGTTCCAGTTATTGCGTATAGCTAATCAGAGCTAATGGACTGGAATAACACGAGCAAACTGGAAACACGATTAATAAAAGAATTTTCGTTGGTTACTTTCGCTTTTGCGTTCAATCGCGCAGATCAAAATCGTTGCGTTTGATCGGCTCTCGAAAACGACGATCGCGGCAGTTCAGCAAGCGGACTGGTAATGACGATTGATTTCGAATTTATTGATACAAAACATTTCGGGGACCACGAAAAGCCAATGAATAGAAAGACGACCAAATTGGAGTTGCGAGCCGAATGTTTCGGTTTACTTCCCTCTTGTCTCTCTGTTGGTCGCGCGAGATTGAAACCTAACGGTCATTCGGGTTGTCCACAAAATTTCTGGGTCCAAATGGACGAGGAAATTGCGACCCCTCCAACAGATTGAGCACTTGGATTGCGCGAAAACGAAATGAGGTTTGTCAACTTTCGATTCGTAATCGCAAAAGTAAATCGAGTCATTCGATGACGAAAACCCTACACAGCGGGGCGTCTTCAGCTTCAAACGGGAATCGTTGGCACGCTTCTTTGGGCTAATCGATTAGTCGACGGAAATGGTCAGATCGATTTCACGACAACTCGAACGGAAAATGTTGCGAAACTCGCTAATGAAGCGGATTGAACGCTCCGACGAAGTCGAAAAGAGAAGAGCGATGGGTGCGCGAAAAGAAGTTGAGTCATTAGCTCCAAGAGCGAATTCCAATTGTGCTTTTGGAAGTGGAAATTCGACGCGATTTGCCAACAGAACCTCATTTCGGTTGGTGCAGCTGCGAGATCACGACCTTGTAAAATAGCAATCCAACGCTTTTAAGCGCTCGGCCGCAATGAGCGATTCGGATAAACGAGCGGATTTGCGGGCTAAGTGACTAATTTTGACCGTTTGGAGTTTCGAAAGATCGAATTTCAATCGAAACGATTCGTTGACGTGAAAAAACTTCTGTGACTTTTAAAAACAAAAAGACGTCGATTTCTATGTTCACGTGTTTAAGAACAAAAGAAGTGGGTTTCTGAAACGTTTCGACGACATTCTTTCGCCGCTTGAAACCAAATGATTTCCAACGCCTACACCCTTCAGTAAGATGGACACGAGTGACGTCAAATCTCGCTTTATTGGTTTGACGTATTAAACGTTCTAACCGCCGAATCGTTTGGAACGTGAGCGATGGCATTCGACCGCCAATTGAAAAAAGGAGCAGCCAAGCGCTCGGGGGTTATCAGTTCGCGAGTTTGCAAAAACAAAAACACACGTTAACACGTGAACTCGTAATCAATAGTTGTTTTGGTTGCGAACTTTGATTTCGAATGCAAAAGCAGACTGCCGACTTCTCTCTTTATTGCAGCTAATTAACAAAGACAAGGTAAATTTGTTTTCACAATAAAGTCAAGAACGTGTTCCACGCACGTTTATCACTCATTTTTTGATTTACAACTCGCCGTTGCCAATGGTAACTTTTGCACCAGCAGTCTGTTCGGTGTGGGGCGTGAGAATGACAAGCCAATTCGTTTTGATGACAAACCACCCGAAACCTCAGACATTGACATTCAATAAGCTACAAAATAAATTAACGACGTTGAAGTTGATGATATCTGAGAGCTACAGAAGCTACAAGAGGAGTTGCAGTCACAATCTACTTCTTGCTGCGCTATTCCGAAAGGGTTAGAATGACAACCAAGTAGCAACATCTGCTTAAGAAGATTATGTTCATGTTGAAAATATTGGCAATTTGCTTGTTTATAAACTTGAAAAAAGTTACCACAGAATCTAAACCCTATATAAATACGATCTACGGATCCACTTATCACTTCAATAATAACAAGATAATTTTGCAAATGACCACCAAGTAAATTCATTACTCAACTTTTAGGATTAATCGTCTGATGCTTAACTGTTGACTACTAAGCTATTGGTTAAAGCGACTTCTCGAACATCTAAGCAGCTCGAGATTCTTGAAAGTTTTGATTTTAATTGCTTCAACTTCTCAAGACCTCTAATCCTCTTATAAACAACTGAAAGTACATGCGTGGCTCTAGTGTCAAGTCATGCATTCTGTGTAATCGTGAATTCTGTAGTTAAGGTCGCGTGTTGAGCACAAAACTCTGACAATAAACCGTGGGCTGGTCAAATTAATTGGTTTTTGAGTTGCGAAGCGAAATTTGTGCTATTGAATTCATCATTCAATTTCTAATGAATTTCTTTCGTGGTTCTCAAATCTCCTGTGCTTTATTAGCTATTTGAACGATCGTTGGTTTTCAACTAATGGTCTAACAACTTTATTTGCAGACTCGGACTAAAGCTGTTGACCCATTAGTCGATGACTCAGTCGATAAACAACTTTCCATTCAACCAATGACCTCGACCACAAAAACTGTAAAAGCAGTTAAAGTGGCAACTTGAAGATTTGCGCCCTCGGTTGCTCTTCTCGTTAATTGACTTCGATTTTCGAATTCTTGCGACAATCCGCAGGTCATTTTTTGACGTCCATTTGTATTGAAACACGAGTAGAAATCCACAAACGTTAAGTCTGTTCCTAATGTTTTGGTTTCTGCTTATCCTTCTTTCACTTTCTAATTTGAGCTCTTCAACTCTCGTCTACGATTCAATTGGTGATGTTGTGTAAGTTCTATTGTCTACAGTCACTTTTCTATGATTACAGTTTCCTATCGCACATTCAAAAACGATGTCAACTTCTGACCTACGACTTTTCTTCGCCGGTTAACAGCGTTTCCTACATTGCAAAGCTGTTGAGTAATCTCTATGGTTCAAAGGTTTGCTTCAGATTGTTTTCTTGATCGATATTTGTAGACCTATACTATCGAATTGGGACGTTTGATTATTGCGCACATTCAAGCCGAAGTAGTTCAAACCTGCAATCCAACGGCTTCATCGTTTGCTCTGGACTTTACTGGTGACTTACGAGAACTTCGAGTGAAATATGGACGGTAAGTTATTATAGAGACACTCGACAATGTTGATTTAGGCACAACGAAACAGAAGATCGCAGATTATTTGAACCGCTGAACTTTGTCCGACACACTCTAAAACTTCTACGTGCCAACACGACAATTGTTGGTGTTCGCGGCGTTCAAATATCACGACTTCTGAATGATGGAATGGAAAACACCAGAAAACTAATTAGAATTGGATATCACCTGTTGAAATGCGATGTCGAAACACCAAAGGTTATTAATCGAACTTTGCATAGGCGATTAGGCTTACGATAACAGAGGGTTTGTAGATCATCTATCGATTTTGTGTCGAGTCCGTGGCAAATGATCAAGTTCATGTCGCTTATCGTAGATTGACAACGAATCGAACGAATTCGTTGCCAACTCATGGAAACAAATCTGCGGATGAACAAGTCGGTTACGCGATTCGTGTCAACTCCTCCTTCATCTTGATCGATGATTGCTTTGAAAATCCGATTTTGCCATCACATTTCAAAGTTTGCATTGTGAGTTTAGTTTGAAACTAAGGAGTGAATTCGTGTACTTCAGTTCACTCGTCAATGTCAATTTCGAACGACGTTGTTTTGTCGCGGAGAAAAGTTTCTGAAAACTTTTGCCATTCAGACGAATCGCTGCGATTTCCAACATCATGGTTTCAACAACCCGAAATCGTTTCTCACGTTGACTTGTCGTCTAAATTCAAATGGGAAAAACGAAGAGGACGTGGAGTTTGCGGACATGTACGAGTTGCCGATTACCGAAACCGATGGGCTATTCTCGAAGTTGTTCGATCGTGTTCTGTTCGCTGAATCAACGGAGTTTCGAGTGTCATCGAAGAAGAAATCCAGACGTTTGGTCGACCTACTTTGACTTTGAATTTGCATTAAAAAGCTTTTTATTATCAACAGCATTCCAATCAATTACAAAAACCGAACAGTCAAAACCGATCGATTGGAAGGAACGCAAACGAAACGTAGAGAAATAAGAACAAATGATTTTGGCAACTAAAACAAAAGTTGAGTACGAAATGACTTACGATAAGAAAGAGATTTTCACTCGGAAGCGTTGGAAATGAATTTTATGTGGTTAACTGATTGATCGAACAAATACTTGAACCTGCGTGCTGGATCTGCAACAACACAAGACGTTGCTGGAAGCTGAGGGCTCGGTGGGTTGGTTTTGGGGGAAGGGAAGACGAGAATACACGGTCTTTTCTTTCGTGGAACTGCGGATACGATCTTTGGCATTTAGTTTCCAATTCGTTTTCTAGGACGTTGGCTGATTGGATTCGGAGATGGGCGGTTTCGAGCGAATAAAAATCGATGATGTTCGAAGAAGCGGGCAGCAACCAGTTTTTAACAACAACAACAGCAGTAGTCAATAAAAGCAATGAAGTTTAGGATCTTGTGTTGGGGTTTATAACGTACAGAGAGTCCGTTGATTGAGACCACAAGGTTCTTTCTTGCAAGTTTTTACAAAGAGCAAACAACAATTGATGGAGTAGTTACGTTTTTTCGGATAACTTCGTTTAGCGATCTTAGATATCCGACAAGTAGTTTTCCAAATCGAAATTGGTTGGCGCAGAGTTTCGTTTGTAGAATCGGATCGATGGCTCTAGCTGAATGATCGAAGACAATGATCTATTCCGTCAATTATGACTCACCGGCGACCAACGTTTCACTGGAGCGTTTTGATAGCTGGGGTTCCATTCGGCAAACTGGGCCCAAGCCATTCGTGATGCCGGTCGTTGTTGCGCATTATTGGACAGTGGGACGGCGAAGACTGTGACGCTGATCATTGCTGAAACAGCGTATAATATAGTTTTCAAGCAGGTGACTTTGAATGACGAGCGTTTTGTCGATTTCATCATTCAATCGACTTTAATGTCGACTTACCAACAACGAACAAAAAGAACGTGTTTCGTGTATTGAACATGATGAGAGAGAAGGAGTGGGTAACCGCTATCGTAGGAGAAAAACTTTGTACGTGGATTTCTGAAAAGAATCGATGTGATGAAAAGTTTGCGGAAAATGCGAGAATTAATCTTCGATGTAAACGTTGAGACAACTTATCAACACAAAAGGCGAAAAGTTTAAGACTCGAAAGTTTTTAATCTTCAACAGAAAAACTGATGAGTTTCGACGAGAACTCGAACGAATTTAAACCCAACAGAGAAGAAGGATCTTGACCCTTATGTTACTTTCAACTAATCCGTCGGCCCGCCCATTAACACATTTCTCCAGGCATTGTCAGTCTCGAAATTTGTTACCCGCCCACAGGTTGTGATTGGAAACGGAAACAAGTTCAACGGACACTCGGCATGCGAACGATCAGAATGAAATTGGAGTGGTGCGTGAATCCAACTAACTCTCTCCAAAGAGCTCAATTCGACATATAAAAGTGCATATCTGAAGTACCGCCCATTTGCAAGATAACTCGTTAATCAAAAAAGCACGTGTTTTCGCTCAAAAATGGATACCAATTTAATTGTTGGATGTAGAACACGAGAAGTAAAACATGTTGACCGTTCGTTTGTTTATGACACACGATAAGGTTTCTCGCATTGCTTACCGAACATCGCAACAACAAACAAAAACTGCTCAAGCCATAGAATGTGTTTCGAAAACAGAAATCAAATTTCGTTTTGTTCAAATTCTTTGCAGGTTTCCAACGTTCGCGAAAACATGCGAAACCTGCAATTTGAGAACAATCATCACCGGAAGACTATGTTTACGTCTGACGGTAATCTTGGTGAAATCGAAGGCGGAAACTAATCCACTACCGTAATTCCGAAAACAATACTAATTCCTTGCACCTTTTCGGGCCAAGTTTTCAGAGAACCAGACTAATGGGAATCAACTAATTTGCGGAATGAAGTCTACGGATGTGCGCAAAACAAACTTTCGAGTTATGAACTCGAATGTTCAGATGCAAAAATGACGTTTTGGTTACGCACTGCAGAAGTACGGTAAGGAACCAATGAGCCGAGAAGCAATAACTCGCGTACTTAATGGGCTGAGATTACGCAACAGAAGAAAGTCGGTGGTTGTGATCTCGAAACTCACGCTCGTAAAATGTTGAATTGATGTTGTTCACGAATTTCGTGTGATCTTTAAATTCGTTTTCGGCTTCTGTTTGACCGTTCGATTTCGTAAAAACCCGAAAAGGTCGATTTCTGCGAAGAGAATCCCAAGAGTCGTAACAAAACAAACAGCTTTTGGATCCGATAGCCCGCTTCAAAATTAAAATCCAAAACCTCAAAAACGGAATTTCTTCATTAAAACACGTGCCCAGGCTTCGTATGTCAACAAATCAACTACGAAACAGACTTTCATTTAGACTGCAGAAATCGAAAGAACCTCTTTTACAATAACTGTACAAACTGTTGAAGCAACGGTCATTTGCACTTTCGTGTATCGAGTCGACTTGGATCTCGTGTCAAACATCGTCAATTAAGCGGAAACCGAAAGCAATTCGATTGTGTCGACAGTCTAACGAACTCGAAGGATAGAAACTTCGAAACCACATTAAACGAACAATCGAATTCGATTACTCGAACGCTCAGTCTCGCCATGTGATCACAAATATTTGACTATGAAACTGACCGATTACTCGAAATGGGCAAACAGAACTCTTGAAATCACGTGTCTTAATTAAAAGTCGTCATCAAAAGGACGAGCAAATGGAATGCCCACCGAGTTCAGTGATCCGAAACCGAAAGAACGAAAGTTGGCGAATGAAAAGGTCAAACTTCTGATGCCGTCGAATCGACTGCACAACTCAGCTGCCGAGAAGCTCGTAGGCGTTGTCTGGCAGATGCAAATCGTTGGCTCTCCAAGTTCAAAGTTCGCTGGAACTGACAAGCTTTCGAAGCATAAAACACCCTTCTGTTTAATTTCTAATGTTCGGACACTTTAACTGTTCACATAATTTTAAATGAACCTGACGAAAAACTTTCGTAATGTTCAATCAACAACCCTCTTTCCAACATTAATAACCAGTCCAGAGTCTTTTTTGGCTCAATGAGCTCATTCATTGGAGTAAATATAAACGAGCAACCGATACGAATTTCTGATGAGAACACGCAGAGGAAGTCGATGGTTTGATTGAGAGAAAACGGAAATTAAAGCAGAGATGGTCAATTAAGCAAAGAAAGGCTATTAATCCAACTGTTGCGTGGGAGAAAGAGCTACATGGATTAAAATTACGGAACGATAACACGGATCCACTGCTTGTCGTCATTTAAATAACAAAAGATAACTAATCGATGCTCTCGACCTCAAGTTCTCTCTTCGAAGCCGTTGAGTTTAATGATGAGATTCTGAAGTGGACCTCCGACTTTCGCCTTTCGACTCGAAAAGATGAGACTATGAAATCGAATTATAAGTTTTCTGGACATTGAAACATGTTTCTGTAGTTGTTCTAATGTTATGCCTCGATCTGGCAGATCGGAAAAGTCGTAATATTTCTGCTCATACAAGTCTTAAGGTGTCTGAAATAAATTGAAAGTAATCACGAGAAAGTTTTATGGTTTTTGTTAACAAGAAAACAATTATAATCTCATAGGCCAACACTTAGACTGCAGACACTAAAGTGTTCGTAGCGTGAAATTGTGCTCACGAATTGAATGACAAATTTGAATGTCGAGATGAGTGGGAATCGAATCCACTCGTCATCCTCACAACTTCCGGGCTCAGTACGTGACGTGACGGCAGGTGAAAGTAAAAATCGTCAGTTGACATTTGGCTTGTGTTTTGGAGAGAAATCGTAAAGATAAATGAGTAACCAGCTTTGTAAATTTGTTCTAGAAGGTGTAGGTAGTCAGGAAACTAAAATTACCATCGTCTTCTTTTAGAAGCAGAACAAGTAGACGGAAGTTGACATCTGCTCCAATTCGATACCTCGTTTTCCTTTTCAATCAAAATTACATTTGAACGCAGATTAAATTTGGAGAATTAACGAAAGTAGCCTAAAAAACTACCAGATGACTTACCTTCGAAATAGAGAGACGAGAATAGAAACTTCACATCTCCAGCGACCTTTTCCGTAAACACTGTAGTTGGAAATTGAATTTGATGTTTTTGACCCTTCAGACATCCGCAAAATCCCAAATTGAATCAAACTGAGCCACGAGGAAAGGCATGACTTGGGATTCAAATGTAAAGAGCAAAAGTTTTTGTACGAAATTTGTTTAAATCCTTCGAACAAGTTGAGATCCAAACAAATTCGCCACTTCATTCGCTTCAACGATTGAACATAAGTCGTCAGATGATGCAATTAGTGTCTATAAAACCCTACAGTTCGTTGGACAAACAAATGACAAAAATTTGGATCATCAGTTGCTCTCAATTTGTCGTCTGATAAACAAAAAAGCGGGTCGCTAAATTTGAGTCCAAAACTGCACCCACTGTTTGATTGGAAACCCAGAGGAATGAGTGTTCAATGTTTGATAACACCAGTAATCGTCCACTTATTTCGAAGTTCACGACAAAATCTCCAATTGTCAATCATAAATGCAAGATATAAAAGGTTCGTAGTCTGTTACCTACCAACAAAAACCAATGAGGGTACTACGTGATAAACAGTCGATTCGCTTTTCTCCTAACTGTCGCCAGATTGGCCGTCGCTTTCCGAGCTCCGATCTTCAGTGCAATTCAAGAAACCCGTCGTTTCAAGCCGCAACCAATTTCATACGGTAGCGAACAACCATCAGGTGAACTGAATAATTCGATTCGTGACTTTTCTTTTTCAGTCAATATCGAAATTGGAATCACCGCACAGAAGTTTGGACTTCTTTTGAGTCTGAATTTTACCGACTTATGGATTGTAGATAAAGATTGCAGTTCCATCAACGACTGAAGCCACATGTCAAACAAGTGAGTACTTCGATGCTACCAATTCATTCAGCTATTTAGATTGTGACTATTTTTACGATTGTATGGCGTGTTGTGCAAGAGCTAATGTTGCGTGTAGTAACGTAAAAACTCGATTCGATGCAAAGTCGTCGACCACTCACTCAACCGATCAAAAGAATGGAAAGTGGCTGAAGGTTTGAAGGGAATTTTGGCTAAGGATGTTGTTACTTTGACACATTCGGGACTTACACTTCAGAACGCAACTATCGTTGATGTTGACATGATAGGTAATACAGGAAATGTCGTCGATTTGGGATTCAAGTTAAGTGGTGTGTTCGGTCTTGGTCTTCAGAATTCAAGTCCGAGCAACACACCGTCAATCTTCGAACAAACAATTTAGTTGGGACTTGTCGAGAAACCGATGATCGGGATTTGGATGAACAAAACGCGCGAATCAAAACGCTCAGAAGCGATTGGTCAAATCGAATTCGGTGGTTATGACGAGAAATGTTCGGGCAGTTTGACCGCAATTCCAATCGTCAATTCGAACTGGGCTTTCGCTATCAACAAAGTAGTCGTCGGAAAATATCAGTGGGATGATTCTTAGATTATAAGTATTCTTAACTTTAATTTACTTCTCATCTTTAGGGTCAAATTGCCATGGATTCCGATCGAATTGGAATTCCGATTCAATTTTACAACCCTGTTGTTAAGGCTACAGAAGCCGTTTGGAATGATGATCTTCGAAGCTACGTAATCGATTGCGACAAGAATTTTCCGATCAAGTTCACTATCAAGACCGTCAAACTCATTTTGGAGACTGTCGATTACACTACTCGTATCGGCGATCAGCGTGTTTTGGAGCTGGAAGAGAACTTCGGGCCGAACGGACGTCTCGTAAGTTTGGGAAACAAGTGGCTTAGTCGTTATTGCGCGATTTCGGATGTCAAGAAGAAGCAATCTGCTTTCACTTCAATCTCCCTGTCGACTTGAACTGTCGATCGATAAATACAATCAAATAAACTCACTGCAATGTTTGCCATACCATTAACAGAGAAATTCGATTTATAATTTAAAAGTTCAAACGACAACGAAAAACATTTTCATTAAAAGAAAATCGGTTATGATACAAACAAAGTTGTCTGTCACGATAAGATGCGTGTGTTGAATCGGTGGTTGGTGTCGTTTCTGTGTTTTCACTCAGTTCGTTGGGTTTTGTTTGTTGAGATGATGTGAAGATAATGCGATTGAGATCACTAGAAAGAGGCTATTTGATAAACTAGCAATAAGAAACGAAGTAGAGAGATCGGTTGCAAATGTTAAAAAGATCGTTCGGTTATCTTCGAAGCGAAAATTAAAGCAGGACAGGGACCCAAAATGGAAAGTGGGAAATGTTTCGAACGTTCGGAAGAATCAGTAGCAACCAAAAAATCGTGTGTATTCTTAGTTATTTCCTTATTCCATAATCTCGAGAACATTATAATCCCCGCGTAGCTGTTGAACTCTTCTCCTTCGCAATAGCTCCTCTGTCAAAATCCGTTTCAGGTTGGCCAGCTGATCGACTGAAAGTACAACAGTTAGATTGAGATACTTGAAGGTTCGTAGTTGCACTACACTCATTCATGCTCGCACAAAAACGTGAATTGAAAGTTGTGAAGTGCAATGGAAAGTAGAAAGCTAAAAAGCTCACCCGTTAGTAAATTTAGTGGATACCTGAAGAAAGAAGATGAGTGGTGCGCAACTGCACGTTTCTTCATCCCAAAACCGGAGCCTTCAAGAGAGTCCAAAGCTCGTTTTCTCATCCCAAAATCCGAACCTTAACCGAATCGATTATACTTGATTGTGTGTTTGCGCTTACCATCGAGCATGTCCAATGCACGTTTGCGCATACCAAAGTCTGAGCCTAGAATTGTGGTTTACAACGGATCACTGCTTCTAATTCTTACCATCAAGCATATCCAAAGCGCGTTTCTTGAGTCCAATGAAATCGGTTCCCTCTAAGGCGTCCAACGCACGTTTGTCAAAACCAAAACCTGCACCGTCCAAAAGATCCAACGAACGTTTTCGCATTCCAAAATCAGATCCTGAATAACAAATGACCAAGATGATCCGAACGGAATGTTCGCGTACCTTCCAACATGTCCAGAGCGCGTTTTCGCTTCATTCCAAAGTCCGTTCCTTCTAATTCGTCCAGAGCACGTTTTGGAAAAACTAAACAAAAACCCGGTAATTGAGTGTTCTGACATCAAAGCTTGTTAATAGTCGTCTAATTTTTCAAAGACCATCTAGAACTGAACTTTTAAGTTATTTTCGTATTCAAGTAACCAAAGACTAGATGATTTCGTCTCTTTGACGTTTAAAATACCACAAAATCAACAGAAATTTGCGTCGACTTCCGTTTCATTCAATAAACATCAAACAGCATTCCAACAAAGTTCACGACAAAATGACCGTACCTGTTCGATAGTAGGGACCATGAGATGGCGGAAAACGACGTAACGTTGTGATAACCATCGCATCACTCATATGAACAACCTGAACAAGCGGATCAGCCCGACAATCCATTGAACTTACAATTACAAACAAAACAGATCCAAAAAATAGAAGTTGATTTGATCGTGTCATCGTTTCGAATGGACGATTTTGTTGATCGCGACCCAAAATCAGCAGAGGCAATCCAGCAAACCAAGTGCCTGACGACCACTCTACAATAAAGAAGTTTAAAGCGACGAACGCGATTTAAAAGCTCTCGGATGTTGACGAAGAAGTTGCAGGATTGGAAAGTGATTCACGAGTTTATATTCGTCATCAAGTTTGCAACAGTTAGAGCATTTGATGATGTATGAATCGTCATCGAGAGTTGACGTACGTTTGCAATTTTACGAGTAGGCAAACGGAGAGGAAGAAAAATTTGCAGTAAACTAACTGGGAAACCGAATTTGCGTGTTTTGAAACCGCAACGAGTAGTCGAAATGATCGTTGGTTTTAGAAGTTCATAATCGACTAAGGTTTTAGTTCCCAAAGTAAACTCGAAGAACTCGTTTGCTTCTTGAGATGGAGACCGTAGGGCTTCATAAAGGAAGTTGGTCGAACGATTTGAGTACGACGGAAATTACGATTTCGATTGCCGACCCCTAAACGATGATTCCGATGAAGGAACCGAATCGTACCACTTAATTCGTTTTCATAGTGTTGGGACGAATGACGAGACGGTCATTTTCGATAGTGAAAGCAAAGAACGGTCAACGAAGTCAATTGGATTCCAATTCCTCGTCACTTGACAGCGCCCGTTGGTTAACAAGATTGCAAGCGGAACGTTGTTTGTGTGTACCAAAAATATCCCCCACCATTGATCGCATCATTTGAAAGAAAGCAACAAAAATGCAAGATTGAGAAGTTCGTCTACAAGGCTGTCAAGATCAAAGAACATGAAAGAAGTTGGTCGAAAGTTTTAACCGAATTTTCAGTTGTGACGTACAAATCCACTTGACAGTTGAACGACGGTTTTTGAACGACGGCCATTACCCTCTTAATGTTCGACAGCAAAGTGGGTTGTTGACCACAAACATGTACTCATGAAGAAAGAAATGAACTGAAACTGCAACCCCCACCCTTTGCTTATACGCTCGTGAAATTAGTTGTCAATTTCTCTGAAACGCAAAACATCATCAATGAAGCAGATGACGATAAGGTCATGACATGGTGAAGGCGGAATAAATTATGCAATGTTTAGGAGAATTAGCAGAGAACCAACTCCTCGAGCCCTTACACCTGTTCGCTACCAACCATTCCGTTAACCGAAACATGTTTCCAAGTAGAAAGCATCGGAGTATAAACTCAGACTAAACATGACGTTTAGCTGCTTCCCAAAACTATTACCGATCGAAATAGAGATTCGAATTGAATTCGAAGATTAAGATCATTACTACCAAATTTAACATCAAATTCGATTAAGGACGAAATCGAACTTTCACATTCAATCTCGACAAATTCGAAGGTTGCTATCTGAAGTCCCAATTCGAACTTCTAATGTTATTGTCAAAAAGAGACAATCGATTTCCAATCTTAAGGTCAACAAGCAACTCAATGTCCAATATACAACCAATTCGATTACTGGAGCTGTCACCGAAACTCGTGATTTGCAGCTTGCAAACTCAATCACCGGATATTTTTGGGGTCAAAACGTAAAAATTTTTGACCCTCCAAATGTCAAACCTTAAAAATGAATTTAAAATTTAACGCGCAACCCATTTGTTGTCATGTTCGAGTTGAGTGACAGCAAACGACAAACCACACCGACAGTTTTAAACACGTAATCATCACGTAGTTGAAAAGCGGAACGCTCGTGAATTCGTGAATGAGCGATCCAATTGACTGCTCGGTGGTGGGGGTTGGAATTTAAAAGAACAATTTAATTCATCTAATGAACCTTAAGCCGCAAACTAAAGACGAGAGCTGAAGACGCGTGGGACGCAATCTCTGACTCCGCCCATTTTGCGCTCTCTGCCTCGTCCACGTGTTCTGATGATCGTCGATTTAAACCCAAAATTAGAAGAGGAATACCGGGAAATTGGATTCTAATCAACTATTATTACAAACGCGAAGTCCGAGCATACTACCGGGTTGTCACACGAACAAGTAACAATCGGTGGTGCTACGATAGGACAGCTGAACTGAAAGAGACGATGTTTGATTCTAACAAGTTTATTGGTGGATGAATTGTCAATGATCTCCCGAACTTGTCCACCGAATTGACGTTCGTTTCTTTTGACTTTAAAACAAGTTTTTCGACCTTTTAAGTCGCAAATTGCCGTTCCGCATCGCCGGTGCAAATTGTCGGTTACGAGTTCGAGTTCCTGTGACCGTGAAATGCCAAGTAAATGATCACAGAATGTCGACCACGGGAACTTAGAGCAAACGATAATAAGCCACAACTCAAAAGACCAACGAATTAAGGAACATTGAAATTGCAGCTTCCGGTTAGTCCCGATAATCAAGTTCTTGAAAGACCTCACCGTTAGCACACTTGTCAACGAATCCGAGACTACGAAATGCTTTGCCGACTAAATTTGGAACGGAAATAAACATCAAACGTTTTCGCAGCTAATTAATAACATAACGATAAGATTGAAGCCCTCAAAGAGGTTTATGGATCGAAGCCAAACAACAGAAAGCCAAGTGATTAACAACAGGGTGTTTAACGAACACCATTGGAGGTCCTTTGTAAACCGAACCAATGAACTCCGTTCGAGTGCTCTTCTTTCATATTTAGGTTCGATCTCGGTGCTATGGGCGGGAATAAACGAACGGTAAATTGTGAGATCTCATCAGATACGTTTCGACTTTAGAAACACATTCGGGAAATGCTTTACGGTTCAACGATCATCGTCAACCCACATTCATAATACAAAATAGCGGTTTCAAGTTGTCAACATTTGACTGATAACCTTCGACACTGAAGAGCCCCATTGGTAGGTCTTAATTGGCGAATCGAAACGCTTCCGCGAATCCGCGATCAGACTCATCAGCGGTTCTCATCAACGCGATTCTGCGAAGTCATAAAGTAAAATTGATTAAAAATTCAATTACTCAAAAACTACCGTAGACTTTGTTTTCAAGGCGGAAGTCTCAAATTTTCAACAGACGGCTCTTTTCGAATTCTTAATGAGCAATTTGAGTTAGTTAATAAATGACCTAAACGCTACGAAATGAACTTCCCGTCTCGACGTATTAACATCGAGTTGAAAATGCCAATTTCATCTACTGTAAACCTTGACCTTTGTGTTGAGTACAAACACGTGTTGGCTTGTGTCCAAGTTTAAAAGCGAACTAAACGGACCGCAAAATCTGATAACAAACCGCCCGTTTGATTTGGTCGCTTCGACAGTCTCGAGAAAACAGTTTTACGTCAACAAAATTGAACTCGAAAAGTGCACTAGAGCATAAAGATGGTAATCAAATTGGAGAACTCGATGTTGGTGGTATCAAGAACGGAAGTCTGCGAAACATTTCAGTTACGTCGCGACCTTCGAAGTTGTCAAAGACCATTCGCGAACGTGAGTTTCGGAACGTAAGTTTCGAAACCTTTCGAACGTGACGGTCAAGTGGTTGAGTTCGAGAAGTCAAAAGTTGATTTGAGTCAACGGTTCAAAACAACCGAAAGAGACACGCACACACACGTAACTCACTTGTGGTTTTCAGTTGGTTAGTTGTGAGTTTAAACGGCGGTCATGTTCCGCATTGTTCGTAAAGACGCAATAAATTACCCGAAAACAACCGCAATTTCCGTCATGACTCGTTGCAGCTCCTTGGAGACTTGAAAATAGACACCGCCGACGCGTTTTTTCACAACCACCGGGTTTTTTGCATATGACGAACATGATCACATCTTTTGATAAGTGGATTGCAAACTTTTGAAGGTTACTGTAGGATGCAAACTGTCGTCCGAAAGTGGGAACATCGAAAAAGAATTGTAGACGAAAAGGTTTTCATGCACGCCATTCGAATCGGATAGCAACCCCATCGAACAGAACGCAGAGATTAGAATCATGGGGCTTTCGAATTCTGAATTTCAAAAACATAGTAAAACAAACGGATTAGTCGTTTCGACTCGAACACCAAAACAAAATGAGCAATCGAACTGTACGGTCTTCTTATAACTTGGCAACTTGCCATAACGATCAATGACCATAAGCCCACAATTGTATTCAACCGTGGGATTCTCGCACAAACAAACCAATGGCGGAAGCCTTCTTTTGTTGTATGAGATCAATTATGAAGTCTTGCGCAATTGATATGATAATTCACTAATCGTGGTTGTTGAAAGATGTAAGAAGTTTAACGAAAAAAACGAATTGATGCCGCTAAATGGTATTAGAATCGCTAAAGCATAGAACTATTTTGGCCCTTCGGATTCTCGTTACCAATTTCGTGCTCTCATTTGAGCCATCTATTGAGTTCTTCCATAAACGTTTGCAACTGCAGCCCCAATCCGGGAGTTTTATGACTGCGAATGAAAAGAAACGAGTTGACTGGAACAGAAAGTTTCGAAAGTACAAAACCGTAGGGTTACGGTAGCCGACATTTTGAGTTTAAGTTTGTCAAAAATTAACGTTTGTTTTAAGAGATTTACCATTTGGAGCTTAAAACTGAATTCGTCTGTCTTCTTTGGTACCATCGTATTTGTTAATTTCCCGTCAACTGTCGGCGCAAATACGTCAGTTAATACCAACGAAGTGGAACGTGATGGGAGGAAAAAAAGTTGAGACGAAAGGTTGATTTCGTCGTTAGAAGTGTAACAAAACGATGTAACAGAAGCTATTTATATACTACGGATACATAATCACTATGTTCGTGTGCGTTAACTGTTTAGATCTCAAAATAGAAAACTGGGGAGGTCAAAATGCGAATCTTCAGACTATTCGGTTGCTCAGTGATTATGCGACGGCACTCGTTGAAAATGTTAACACTCCCTCGCACTTCAAACTCTTCATTTCAAAACGGCATTAATATGCAAAACAAAGCATATGGTTGACATTTCGGTCCCAACTTTCAACGCTTCTGCGTTACGTCAAAACGACCAAACAGATGGAGCGAATACACGAAAAAGTTTTTAGGGAATTGGAGAGTATTAAAAGAATGATTAGTGACGAAATGCGGAGGTTACTTTCAATACGATCGCGTGTCGGCGATTAGAACGGAAACTGCCGCAGTTTTCTAATTGAATAACATAGGTGGTCAGATGGAACAGAAAATGACCTTGTTCTCTAGTCTTATAACTCGATTCTCTTTCAGCTCTTCGATTACCGTATGTTGTTCGGGCGCGATTATCGACGCAAAAGAAACAAAAATGAAATGGAACGGAAATGCCAAAACGACTTCTTTTCAACGATTCAATAAACAAATCACGCGGCTGATTAGGAATTTATCGTAGAGACTTCACGCTCAAACGACCTTAACCATGAATAAGAACGAAATGACGCCAAAAGCTTGTGAGATAAAAGCATTGATTTTACGTTCTTTTGAGCTTCAGAAACCCTATTAATTGACGTCGATATTGAGTGTTGAACGAACTTCACACATTCTTGATTACCATTGGTCTTTTCAGAGCCTAAGAAACCGCCCCTGATAAGGAAACGGCCAATTGTAAACAAACGTTTTGTGACGTTCAAATCGCTCAAACATCGCCGGTTATAATGTTAAAACCGAACTGTTCAACTATTCTTTCAATATTAAAGCACTTCCCTGACTCACGCTCTTGGACGTCACTGTGCAGTGCAAGTCGACAAGAAATCTCGACGTTTATTCTGTTAATAGAAGTGCAAATCTTTGGGGAAATCTAACACCTACTCGCATGTTGTTGAAGTGACTTTTCACTTTCCGTATGTTCCTCAAACTGACGAATTGATTAACTCTCGCACTTCAACTAATAGTCCGCAAAATCTCATTAACCAGTCGCTGCAAAGTCACGAGTTGAATTTGCAAGGAGTTTTCCGGCCACGTAATTTCCTTCGACTGCCAAACAACCGATAAGGAGATCGTTCCCTTCGTCAACAACAACAACAAGAGTAAACAGCATCAAACAGTTCGAAACGAGGAATAAACGACAAGCACCGTGTAGTGGGAAGCAAAGATCAGTCGTAATTCTAAGACGTCCAATCGCGAGTATCATCTTTTGTTCATTTCGTGCTGCAAGTTCGCACAAATCGTCCTTCTGACGATCATTCTTTACAATCAGAGTCGAGCACAATGGTTAGCTGATGATGCCAAGATAGGCGGTTTGAAATATCGAACTTTTTATTCAAAACCACAGTCTAACAAAGAGGAGCCGAGCCATTAGCAACACTTAAGGTTTGGGTAAAAAATGTCAAAGAACCCGTGAGTTAAGTCAAAGACACAACAATAGTGTGTTAAAATAAGTTTGCGTTTTCATGAACAAAACCAGCAATCAGCAAAAAGAGAATTGGCGTTCGAACACTCTAAATGCTTGGAAGTTCACATCTCCATCAGCGAGTTTTCGCTGTCCTTGCGAACTGGTGGTGCGCCGTGAAGAGATTGATTATGAAACAGTTTGTACCATCCTTCCACTGCCTGCTGTGACAACTGCAAATCGTCCAAACGAATCTGCGCAATACCCATGAACGATCTTCGCTCCATTCGACCGTAATCGCCAAGTACACTCACCTGCAGAAAGCAATTAGTTCGGAAGCAAAGAAATAGAACTCACTTGTAACATTCGATGTTTGTAAGTTTCGGCGAACGAAAGTTTCTGATTGAAAATTGGCGCTGTGGTTTTGCGCGCAGTTTGAGTTTTTGCTTTCGCAATACACTGCTTATTATGCATCAGGTAGACTTTGACATACGGAGCTGAAAGCGAACGTTCATCCACTGGATTGTTGTCTATTGAATTACCTGGATTGATCTTTGTTCCCGGTCGAATCACCAGATTTTTGGCGCGTTTAATGTCAACAATCAATGCGCCATCTTGCAAGTACAAGCCCAACTGAATCTCGCCGAGAACGGGACTTGCAAGTGCTTGTCGACCAACAACCTTGACAAATCGATTAAATGCGTGTTGACTCAAACTCACTTGTCCGGGACCCAAATTATCGACGAATTGACCCAAAGTACCGTCGGGTAGAACCGGTTGAAAACTAAACGATTCACGGAGTTATGTTCAAAATGTGGGGAATCTTACTTGTCGGAATGAGATGAATCAGTTGAGTCTTTACTGGACTGTTTCATGAACGGTACTGCCATTCCGGCGTCGCCATTCATTGCCATTGAATCGGGAATCCCGACTTCTTCGGATCGTGCAAAACCCGTTCGTTTTCCATCTGAAAAATTTAAAGTTCATAGACAAGATCAGTTGTCTACTAACCAGCCATTGCATTTCGTCCAGGAATCAAACGTGTCATCAAACTTTTCTTTCGTTCTTTCATCGATAATGCCGCTTGTCCAGCATTCGTTGCCGATCCACTGGTACCTCCGCCGTTTTGTGATTGACCACTCATCTCGGCTCCACCATTCAAACGTTGACTCTGTGGTCCGTCATCACCGTTCAGTTTGTTGTATGCAGAAGTCATTTCGTCCATTCCACGTTGATTAGTTGGTTGACGACCCGCGGACTGTGGATACCGTTGATTTGAAGCATAAGCGGAATTGGCGGGATTTTCGTAGAAATGACGATGTGGCGAATAAGTTGGAATATCTTGCAGATTCATTTGCTGTTGCATTTGTTGTTCTTCTTCACGATTTGCAGCTCTAAAATAAACTGATTAGTTTTTGTTGTACAACCGTAGACACACCGTTTTTGCATACTCTGCGCGCTGTTCGCACTCAACGTCTCCGATCCATCGCTTCCATAACCGGATTGTTCTTGTAGAATCAGTTCTCGTTGTCGATTCGACATGAATTCCATTCCATCCATTGGACGATGCGGTTGTTGGTGGCCCGTGGATTGATTTGATGTTGATGGATGAGCAGCGGGTTGGTGCCTTGACTGCTGATTGGGCTTTTGCCCGGTATACATCATCGAATCATTTGGCGCGTATCCTTGAGGTGGATATTGAGCGTTATAGGGATCGTATGGTTGAGATCGTTGAGTATTTTGATGTTGTGGAATGGTTGTGGTTTTGTGATGGGAACGAGTTGTCGGTTCATCGTACGCCTCTTCGGTTATTGGCTGATTGCGATAGGCCGATGATCGAGTCTCAAAATCAGCAACTAAAACAATTTAAAGGCTTGAAGAAAAATGTTTCAACTCACTATGCCGAAAACCAGTGGCCGAACGTGGTCGTCGATAATACGGATTGTTGTGAGCTGATGGTCGTGAATATTGTGACTGAACGTGATCGGAAAGATAACCATTGTTACCCCATTCAATTTCATCGTATTTCGACCTGTGACCACCAACTGTTGGATCTTGTTCCAGGAATTCTCGAGCATGTGAGTAGTGACCACCGGTTGTGTGAAATTTGCTGTTCACATCTGAAAACAAAGATAGAAACCACCTTTAGGTTGCAAGTACCGTAATCCCGTCGCTGATCATCGCAAGTTGCTGATTGACTTCTGTAGCGTTCTTGTTGTTGTGAGTAACCGTACGGACTGTTAATTCGACTTTGACGTGCTCGCTGAAACAACCGCAGAGTAAAACTAATGGCTATGAAGACTGACCATTCTCAACGGGTTCTCATCGTCCATATCAACCAACGGATAAGAAAAGTGTTGATTGTCCAAGAGAATTTGCGACAAATCGATTACCGTCTCGCCCAAGAACTCATGACCATTGTACTGATCGTAATCCCAAACGGTGATCTAAAATAGTCGACCAGTCAGACAGTCCTTCAATGACAGCACATCAGCCATTTTATGAAACAGTTCTATTCAAAAAAAACTCACTTCCAAAACACGTTTTGCCAAATCGCCACCATTGAGTCCATAGTAGAAAAAACATCTGAAACAAAATCGATGATTGAAGTAGCTTAAATACTTCAAACTCACTCATTCCAAACCGGATTCAATGTCTCATAAATGACTTTTGATTGCCGACGACTCTCTTCACTAAAATCAGTCATCAGTTCACGAATCGTGATTGATAACTAACCTTCGATTAGGCAACAAAAAGATCTTAACGTAGGGATTGCGCAACGTGCCGTTCGTTCGTGGAGGTAAATCGACCGCTTGATAGATGGTAATCAGAAGTTCACGCTCGTGACTCAAGTACAACAAAGAGAACTAAAATTTGGCCAATTACTCGCGCAGCTTGTATTAAACTCACTTCTAACTTTCCCAAAACGTTTCCACGATGTCGAGGCGACAAGTTCTTGTGGATAACCGTGGAGTTAAGTCCCGGCTCAACTTCGTGCATGAAAGCCATTTGCGGATTGACTAGTGACTTCGAGTGAGGAATTCGATAGTGATCGCCAAGATAGGGATGTGAAATGCCGGCTAAAATATAAAGACAAATTAACTCAATTTGTTTGACCACCCACTCGAAGCTCCGTAGTCGGAATGCGCAACTGGAGAATGTTGTTGCGGACGAGCGGAGTGGCCGCTGGATTGTGCAAGTCCACGATGTGCGAAATCATCGGCAGTAGGCGACTGAGCTGAACGTGAGACAATCAACTCGACTTTCGGAGAGTTTTTGGCCGCGCTGATCACTTGATAGACGCCTTCGTGAGTCAGATTTTGCAGAATCTCGCCGTTCCATTCGAGTACTTCGTCGCCTAAAGTCTTTGATTACTGAAAAGAAACGAGCAACTTACCGGGTCTTAGTTGACCAACAAGATCGGCAACAGATCCCGGTTTGACTTGAGTAATGAAAGCACCCAAACGACCGGTAGTCGAATGACGACCGCCAATCACCTTCAATCCCAAATCACCGTTGTCATTTTCGGGTCGTTGCAAAATAATGTGCCCAATCAAACGACGTTGATCGGCGGACGGTTGCCATGAGACCGGTTGCTGAAATTCGACGTGATTGTTTGAATATTGCTATCAAAAATACCTGAAGAAATTGACGTATTTTCGTCGCCAGCGTGCTGCCCGCAACCACGTAGTTCAGAGCGGGTGTTGAGGTCGAAGAATTGATGTCGTGAAGACCGAGACGAGAAGTTGGAAGTGAGGTCGTGAATCCTGAAAAGAGCGAACACTTATTGAGAATCAAGGGATTTGGCGGCTGATTGACGGCCATCGGCGGAAATTGGTTGATGTTTGACATGCACGAGACAAGGTGAATAATTAGGTCCTTTGGGGAGCGAGGTTTCGTGAAATCGAATTTGTGGTCTGGTTTCCGACTCCAGCGTAAAGCTGCGCATAATCAGCAACTGCGTGATTAAAACCCACTAACTATACGCACAAAAGAACAAAGAATGGCGGACACAAAAGCGGAGAGTTCTCATCAATGGCACGTTCTTTTAAGTTCGCTTCCCCTCGTCGAATCTCGGCAACCTCCTTCTGTCTCTTCTGACGTCAAACGGGCGGTGGAATACACTTGTTTTTATTACCGCTCGGTCTTCCAACTTTCGTTGAACGCAAAACCCGAGGCCTTTCACCCCGAAAACGAAAGTAATCATCGTATACGACCGTAAAACGCGTCTCCTCTCAATTTTACAACAATAAAAAAGGTGATCGAATTGGAAACAAATTGCTTCGCCAAAACGCATCGATTACACTCGAGAGTCCGAAGGGAAAACCGAAAAACGTTTTCGAGGCCAACGGACAGGCAACGAAAATCCATTTGGGGCTGTTTTTTGCGTGGAGGTGTGCGTCTGTGTTCCACCCAACAAACTCACCAGTCGCATTAACAGAGGGGCTGGTCTTCGTGAAACGCTGATTCCCGTATATGTACTTCAACAAATCTGAAAACTCGGAGATTAGCAGCGAAAAGTAAAAACTGACCTTTTTCGGAGAACTCCGAGTCCATGGTTGAGTGTCGACGTGAAACGGCATTCACACCACCGATCTCATCGTCTTCACTGGACGACAATGAACGAATTTGTCTGAAAAAGGAACCCGTTCAATGATCACCATCGATCATCTCACCTCGACAGTTTTCCTCTACGCATTCGAGTTCCGCCGTGAAGAGTTGTCGGACCCGCAGTCCGACTATGATATGCGTCCATTGAAGTGCCTTCGGGAACGGCGGGAACCCGCGACTCAACGGCCGATCCACGATGTCGGACGGCACGTGAATTCGGATCGCTTCTCGCGATTGTAGACTTTTCAGTTCGCTGTCTCAGTCGAGGATCAGTCGTTGAAGTCGGATGACGACCGTTTACGTAGTCCACGGGCTGAGTTTCGGTTTTCGATCTCACCGCATGAGCATCGTACGAACGTTGAGGTTTCAGAGCCGTCGATTTGCTCTGTGAGGGAGTTTGCTCGACGCGCCTTGTTTCCGTCGATGAAGTCGGCTGCTGATGAGTTGGTGGCCTCTGGGTTGTCGTTTGTGATCTCGTCGGTTGACTGACAGGCTTTGACGGTTGAACAGCGGATTGTTGCTGTTGTTGAGGAATTGGTTGCTGGGACAAATTGACGGCATTCGGTATCGCACCATTCATTTTGACGTTTTCGGCCTAAAACAAACAAATCACTTCGGATGACCACTTCGACGCGCTTCTTGGACTCAACAGACAAAGTTGGACGACTTTTTACGCAAAGAAATTTTTTGGACTGTTGGCAAAAAAGACAAATTGAATTTGATGGACATTCCCGCCTTCATTGAAAATTGACATCAACACCGCCTAAGGCTCAAATCCTGATGGAATCTTGCAACATCTAATCCGAAAGATTAGGGACTTTTGAAGGCATCTGCAGAAGCAAAAACAAAAGCCAAGAGATTCGCCAAGGTAACTCGACGGAGTTCGCTCTTTGACCGTTTTTCGTGGATTACCCGATTGATAAGGCGACTACGAAAATTGACAGGAATTGGAATTTGGCACGTAGACACAAATTGAGAACTCACTTCAACTGACGGCTGTCGATGAATTTGCGGCACGACGGCGGAAGTGGTGGCGTTTTGGGGCGACGACTGTGATCCTACGGCCGTTTCTTCGAACTCGTCCGGTGCTCCGCTCTGCGAATTGGACGGTGAAATGCCGCTGAAAGGTAGAAGAAAACATCGAATATCGTTGATTTCCCATCCGGAAGTTACCTTTTCGCCTGATCCGCTTGAAACCATTTGCCGGAACGTGCGAACAGCTCCTGACGCTTCTGACACGTCGAACACGCCCAAATGTTCTGAAAGAGCAAGAAAAAAAGTTGGTTGGTCGCCGTTCATTGGCTTCCGCTACTAATCCGCTGATTAGCACCAATGAGAAAACTCACTCGATTCTTGTGCGTCGTGCGTCCGCCGCAACGTGCGCAAGAACGCAGTTCGCAATGAAAACACTTGTGTCCGATTCCGTCGGCGAATTTCGTTTTCTGACAAATTTGGCAAATTGCGTCGTTCTGCGTCCCGACCAATTTGCGTGCGTTCTCTTTGCGCTCGTTGATCAGCTTTTCGATGTCGTCCAGTTCTTTATCCGCTTTCCTGTAAACCACTCTCGATTCCCCGACGCAACAACGAGAACTCACTGCGCAACTTCCGTCTCTTTCTGTTCTTCTTCCTTCTGTCGTTGAAAGACCTGTTCGATTATCATACGCTCTTCCTCGCTCAAATGCGACAGCTGAAAAGAAGAAGAAGATTGGCGGAACGTGGAGTGTGGATCTTACATCGGGCATGTCGGCAATCATTTCGCCGTGACATTCGCTGATTGCCAGTCGGTCTACGCAATTCGAGCCAAAACAAAAAAGAAAACGTTTGGCTGAAACAACAAAAATGAGAACGCGCACTGGAACGACGGAAAACGATCATTATCGTGAGACGGTTTTTGGTCGGCAAAATGTTCGGGATTTGAAAAAAATTAAAAAAAGGAATGATAATTGGTTTAACAGAAGAAGCGGAAGAAAACGGGAAATCCGCGGTCCCGCATGACGCGAAATGACGAATCAACGCGCACGCAACGGATGAGTTACCAATTCCAGCAAACAAAGAACGTGCGTTTACCGTTACGTTTATCAAAAAAACCGTCGTATTCGACCGAAACGCTTCCTCTCTCGCTCTTGTTCCTCATTTTCGGTTCTCGAGGACGTGGCACATTTCGCCGCGTTTTTTGTTGTCGGGCATTGAGAATCAGTGAAGGGTGTTTTGATACCGCGACAAAAGGAGCGAAAAGGGGGTTTCTTTATTCTTACGCACCACACACAAAGATTCTCACATCGCACGAATTCGCTCGAAGGCGCGAATTTTTGATCAAGAAACTTTGGGCAAACGTTTTGACCTCTGCACTTCGTGGACAGAGAAACGCACGGAAACGGTTTTTTTCGGTTTCGCGTTTTCGAGCGTAAAATACGCGGAAAAAGTTGAGCTCGGCATTTGAAACACCAAAAAAATGAATCGCAATCGCGGATTGGATTTCACGGCCCACGTTTCGCGAATGGACGATTCCGATTGACGAATCAGCGGATGAGAGCGCGGGGAATCGAAAATGAATTCGCAGCGGCGCATCGAAATTTTAGATATGAGAACCGTCCACTACACGGCTTAATCTCTCCATGGAACGGAGATTGCAGAACGGAGGGAACGGCCATGACAACGTGTTTTAACGACCGAAATGAGTCAATTTGCAGCGCAGAATTGGACTGTCGAGCGGGAATGGGCAGCGAAATTTCAACGTCCGAAGTCAACGGGCGTTTCGTTCACATCGACGGACTGGTGAAACTTGAGCGTATGCAAACATTTTTGTCGTCCTTGGATTTGGCCCTCCGACAATCATTTCCATATTTACAGCCACTTGTCAATCAATTAACGGAATTAGCAGTTGCGGCTTCGCGCCGGTCAGGTCGAAGCGCGTAATAATCGAAAGTGACGGCGAGAGAAATCGCGGCGTCGTTTCGCGCTCGTTCGCAGAATTAATTCGAACGCGACGTCAAGAAGACGGCGAAGATCGTTTTTGGAGGCTCGGCGAATTTATGGCCGTCGACGCGAAAAGCGGATTTTCGTAACGCAAATCGCCAACAAAAAAACCGATAGAGTCGAAGAAAAAACGATGCGCGCGCGTCTCGGACGTCGAAACAAAAACATCGAAACGCGTTTTTTCCAATTTTTCTTTCGGACTCCGACGGCATTTTGAGAAGATCGTTCGAAGACGAAAAAACACTTCTTTTCATCTCAAATTGACGTTAAAAATGATAATCAGTCGGCGAAGAAGAACACGCAACTCGACGGCCGCTCTTTCTGTCAATTTCGCTGCGTCTTCGCCCGCCGTCGACGTCCGCGCTAATTGGAAACGCCAAAAAACTAAACGGTTTGGACAAAAACGAAAATTCGATGATGAGTAACACGCGTCCGAAACGAACCGACTTCTTTTTTTTGGAAAGCTTCAAAATCGCGAAAAAGCGCGGAGCGGCGCTTCGAAAGCGAATCCTGAGAATTAATCAGGATTCTCAAAAAAAAGAAACGAAAGCACGTCCTGGACCGACGTACCGAATTCCAATGAGCTCGTTGCGCATTCGAAATTCCGGCCGAGACGCGCGTACGAAACGCGGAATCGTGACGTACCAAGAAAAGAAAGGTGAACTGGAGATTAGGATTCGTGAACTTAATCCGCGAATCTGCAGAAGAAAAAACACACAAAATTGGTCAGGACTTCGTTTTGCACGTTCTTTCGCCTTCAAACGTTTCTCTCGTTCTTCTTTCTGCTCCTCTTCCACACACGCAGAAATTGCGTCCGAGTCCCGGATTTCTCTTGTCTCTGGCCGAGCGAGAGAGGCACACACGCAGTAGTGTCCAATAAAATTGCGCCATTCGAGGGAAAGAAATCTTTTGGACTAAAAATGGCAGAATGGCCGCCGTCGCGTTTGGACCGAAAAAAGAGGACGTGCGTTTGACTCTTCAGAAGAACTATCGATTCTCGTCGCTACTTTTTTGGCTTAGAATTTGCAGCTAAAATACGAACTAATTTGCACACTGAACAGTTGGAGCTCAATCGGTGAACTTGTTCTGCTAATCAATGGATCGGTAAGGAAGCTATGAAGCACAGCAGCAGGACACCTTCTTCAACAAACGGAATCGTACAACAAAGGAGGTCCTTGTAGTTTGCTAAACAAGCGTCCTGATGAGCAAACAGATCTCCATTCCACCAACGCTTCCAACAAACCAATCAAGAAGTTCACTTGCTTGGAATGAGTTCACTCGTAGGAACTCCAACTTGACAGTCCGATTGGACTTCTGAAGCGATAAAATCAGATGTTGTCTTTAGATGATCAACTACAAGAAAATCAAATTTCTTTATTTGAAGTTAAAAACGGGAATTTAATCCCACAAGTGAAATTCTGGAACAGGAAGATTGGCCTTAAAAGACATAAACTGGTACAACTTACGTTAACTTGATTGTTTGCTCTATTGAAGCTAATTAATTGGATTGTTGAGCTGAAAACATCGTTTTTGATTGATACTAGATTGACCGAAATCTTTCCGTCATTCTCGGTATTTTCTTACCTGCTCGTCAAAGTTGTCCCGCCTGCTGTTGAGGATATTGTAGTTGAGGTACTTGTTGTTGTCCAACTTGCTGTTGTGGCACTTGTAGTTGCGGAACTTGAAGTTGAGGAACTTGTAGTTGCGGGACTTGCAGTTGAGGTACTTGAAGTTGAGGAACTTGCTGTTGAGGAACTTGTAATTGAGGAACTTGTTGTTGCCCAACTTGCTGTTGTCCAACTTGCTGTTGTCCAACTTGTTGTCCAACTTGTTGTTGTGGAGTATTCGTAGGTTGGTGACCCCTCTTCGCCGGATCATCTTCTTCTTGATTCTCGGCATCATCAGTATCGTCCGGTTTGCGCTTGGAACCGCCTTTCGAAAAGAGTTTGCGTTTGCCTTTGCGCTTGCCTTTCGCCTCCTCCTTGTCGTCTTTGTGCTTTGGACGGTACCAGAACCAATAGACACAGAAGGCGATGATCGCCAACACAATGAGCACACCGCTAAATAAGAACTGTCATTTTAGTAGATGAATTCGTACTTACACAACTATGAGTGCGATCCATCCGCCTCCCAGTCCTGCACCGTCGGCATTGTTTTGATTCGAGCCAGACCCGTCACCGTTGGATCCTTTCTTCTGTGGCGCCCCCTGAAAAAAATTGATATAATTTCCGTTTTTGCTTCAAACTCACGAATTCGAATTTCATACCGGCAATTGCTTCGTCAAGTTCAACATAGACATCGATCGTATATTTGGGAGAATCACCGGTGAAAGTGGGCGAGCAAGGTATTGGGAACTCAAAACCGCTCTTTTGCGCGAACGTTATTTTGTCTTCTTCCAGTTCAAAGGTCAGATCAAAATTCATTGTTTTATCACCTGCAAAGAAAAGTAAAAATTACTTCAAATTTTCATTTAC